>CM055118.1:796962100-797655657 GCA_029206835.1 Rana muscosa
TGATGGGAAGAGAAGAGTATGGAGAAGGAAAGGAACTGCTCATGATCCAAAGCATACCACCTCATCAGTGAAGCATGGTGGTGGTAGTGTCATGGCGTGGGCATGTATGGCTGCCAATGGAACTGGTTCTCTTGTATTTATTGATGATGTGACTGCTGACAAAAGCAGCAGGATGAATTCTGAGGTGTTTCGGGCAATATTATCTACTCATATTCAGCCAAATGCTTCAGAACTCATTGGACGGCGCTTCACAGTGCAGATGGACCATGACCCGAAGCATACTGCGAAAGCAACCAAAGAGTTTTTTAGGGTAAAGAAGTGTAATGTTATGCAATGGCTAAGTCAATCACCTGACCTGAATCCAATTGAGCATGCATTTCACTTGCTGAAGACAAAACTGAAGGGAAAATGCCCCAAGAACAAGCAGGAACTGAAGACAGTTGCAGTAGAGGCCTGGCAGAGCATCACCAGGGATGAAACCCAGCGTCTGGTGATATCTATGTGTTCCAGACTTCAGGCTGTAATTGACTGCAAAGGATTTGCAACCAAGTATTAAAAAGTGAAAGTTTAATATATGATTGTTAATCTGTCCCATTACTTTTGGTCCCTTAAAAAGTGGGAGGCACATATACAAACTGTTGTAATTCCTACACCGTTCACCTGATTTGGATTTAAATACCCTCAAATTAAAGCTGAAAGTCTACAATTAAAGGATATCTCGTTTGTTTCATTTCAAATCCATTGTGGTGGTGTATAGAGCCGAAAAGATTAGAATTGTATCGACGTTTCAATATTTATGGACCTGACTGTATATAAAGTATATGAGTTTCACTTTTTGAATTGAGTTACTGAAATAAAAAAAAATTTTGATGATATTCAAATCTTTTTAGGTGCACCTGTACTCAAGCGGCTCCTTTGGGGGTGGTGCTACAGACGTAATTACTAGAAAGGTAATTTCTGCATGCCTTAGTGGTATTGCAGTCCATCTTTGTACCATCACAGATTTTGGAGATTACAAACATACCTAAACTGACACAAGCACATATTACATTCCATGCATTCTTGTCTGTCATTAGTAAGTTTACATGAAAATATTTATGATACCATGCTATGACTTTTGTCTACATTTAAATAGGCAAGGAAGATATATAAGCCCGGTGAAGCCCAAAACGTTTGTTAAAACAAGTGCTCATTTACAGAATTTATGTTTAGAAATTTGTTAAAAGCCTAGGTGGAACAGAACACGAGATGTAAAGACATTACTTACAGATGTTTACTTTCATATTGTATATCCAGATTTTAGAGCAGAGCAACCATAGCAGAAGAGAAACTATCAGCCTGCTAAGTATTTACCACTGAGATTTCTAAGAAAGTTGCCAGCTCCATGCTACATCATACTTCCTGCATTATTCCCGGCCAGCATGAATAATTAACTTAGCATGAAATGTAAAATGTGTACAGAGTGATGTTGGTGCCTCTTGATTGCTTTGTTTCGTGCAAGCTAAATATCTAAAGTAATAAGGTTTATTTGATTTAGGAGTAAGCAAAGTTATTTTAAATATACTCTCATGAGAAGACTGTGCTTAGAAGGATATTGGGGCTGAATGTGGAAATAGCTATCATACAGCATCTAAAAATATATATATTTTAATTTGTATTAAACTGTTATCATGACAACATGACTTATTTTTGGCAAAGAATATCTAAACTTGAGACAAAAAATCCTATATATTGCATCCTACCAGTCCGTAAATGCAGCTGATGCATACCTGCCAGTATTACGAAGACCTGGCATACCTGTCAGTATCTTACATGACAGAACGAATGTGTGCCGACACACATGGATGCACACTGATGCACAAAGTGGATGCTCCTGGCACCAAATGGCCTTTATAAGGGAGCCAGGCACGCTCTGTGATTGCTGGTTGATCTTCAACTCTCCAGTGTGTTTGTTCCTGTGTTAAAGCGGAGGTCAACCTAAAATAAAAATATTAAAAGCCAGCAGCTACAAATACTGCAGCTGCTGACTTTTAATAAATGGACACTTACCTGTCCAGGGTGCCCGCGATGTCGGCAGCAGAAGATGAGCAATCGCTCGTCTCTCGGCTGCCCCCACCGCCATCCTCGGTGAGGGAATCAGGAAGTGAAGCGTTGCGGCTTCACTGCCCTGTTCCCTACTGTGCACTTTTACTGGTCCCCGCTGTGTTCTGGGAACTGTGTGTTTCCCAGAACACAGGGGGGGGGGTGTCATAGATACCCGCAGATTCTGCAGCTATCTATGCCCAGAAGTGGGTGCAAATACCTGTATTATACAGGTATCTGCACCCCCCTCCCCTTTGAAAGGTGCCAAATGTGACACCGGAGGGGGGGGGAGGGTTCCAAAAAGCGGAGGTTCACTTTTTGTGTGGACCTTCGCTTTAACCTTTGCATCTGTGGATACCTACTACCGACTCTGTTTGGCCCTAGACCTGTCATCTGCCCTCCTCCTGATTTGACCTCAGCTTGTTAAATGGACTGTCTTATCCTGCTCTCCTGTGTCTGACCCTGGCTATCCTCCTGACTACGCTTGCTCTTATCCACACCCAGAACCTGATTCTGTAAGCTACAAATTCACCTAGGTAAAGATATGAGAAGAAGCAGACATATTTATAGTTCAAATCATGAGAGCAGTCTATGGTGACAACCATGGCACTGCCATAGATACAGGGCTTGTTTACACTTGTGGTTGGGGAGAGGTAAAAATAGGCAGTTGGACTGTGGTTTTATGCCCCCCGCCCTCTTTAAAAAACACAATAGCCAGATGAGGCTATGCTTATGTTGTGGCTATGATGCTTTGCAACAACAACAAAAATTGCCCCCCCATCATATTTGGTGGCCAATGCTGCCACTCAGTGCCAGCCATTACATTTTAAAATTAGAAGACACAACAATGACTCTAGCATTTGGCTCATTGTTGTGTTTCGGTATTCTTATTCAAAAAACCCCTTTGGCTGTCAAAAAAAACAGGCATTTAGGAGGTGGCAGTATCGCCTCCTGGACAGCTATGAACAGCTAAATACCCAGGGCCACCCTAAATGTCAGCAAGTTACTGTACCAGGATTTAAAACCTACCAACAGAAACAATGAACAAAACTACAAATCTAAACAACACCACAATTACAAGTGTATATTTTTAGAAGTTGGATGCACCCCTAAACTCAAGCACATATACGTGTGTGCATATCCAAAAGTATTTTTTTATTTTATTTGACTATATATCCAATCTTAAGCCACTTGGAAGCTGTGTACTTCAATAATCAATGCTGCACCTTGATTGGCTGCTAAATGTATAGAGTTGGGGGCAGACTGGTAGACATTATACAGTAGGAGAAAAGTTATCTGTTGACCGTGTACAAATGCCTATGGCCTCGTACACACGACCGAGAATCTCGTCGTAAAAAAAAAAACATAGTTTTTCTCAACGAGATTCTTGTCAAGCTTGACGAGATTCTTGTCAAGCTTTCCTTGCATACACACCGTCAATTCCAAATCTCATCATTGTAAAGCGCAGTCACGTACAACACGTACGACGGCAGTATAAAGGGGAAGTTCGATTCCAATGGTGCCACCCCTTGGGCTGCTTTTGCTGATCTCATGTTACA
The DNA here is from genome assembly GCA_029206835.1 of Rana muscosa. Taxonomy (NCBI): domain Eukaryota; kingdom Metazoa; phylum Chordata; class Amphibia; order Anura; family Ranidae; genus Rana; species Rana muscosa. The sequence goes on from CM055118.1 coordinate 796,965,742, forward strand.
GCGTGTTAGTAAAGGTTTGGGCAGAGACGATTCGCCTTTTTCAGCCTCGTGCTTTTCAGTCTGTTACAGCGTGACAAATGTGCTATCTCCTTTACGAACGCTAGTTTTACCAGAAGGAGCGCTCCCGTCTCATACTTGATTCTGAGCATGCGCAATTTCTTTTTCGTACATCACGGGACACAGAGCGACTTAGTCATTACTAATGGGTTATATAGATTACCTTCAGGTGTTGGCACTGGCCAATTCCAAACCGGAAGTACCCTCCCCTATATAAGCCCCTCCCACCCGGGAGCACCTCAGTTTTTTGCCAGTGTCTAAGGTGTTGGCCAAAGAGTAACATGTGTTTTCACTGGGCTTGCGTACAGGTTCTTTTGGGCCTTAGTAAGCTGTTCCGGATCCCACCAAAAAAGCTTCATAGCTAAACGGTCGGTACCCGGGCCTTGCAGCAGAAGAGCAAGGTTTTGCCTGTAATGCTTCTCTTAGGAGGGCTGGACCCTGGGATCCAGAGCTCTGGTCATACCCACGACCAAGATGTTGTCTGTGCAGGGTGCTATACAGGTCCAGGGGAGTGGAATCCTTGGGAACCCGGTCCCTGAAGGTTTAATTACAATGCCTGCCGTGATAGGTGAAGTTTGGACTTCTGTGGACCAAACAAAGTCCTGCGGCGGGGATCAGGTAAGTGGGGGCCCCCAGGAACTTGGTTCTATTGGGGGACCCCCAAGCCTAATTTGTCTTTCTGTCTGTTACCTAATGGTATTCCCGCTAAATATCTGTGTTTGCCTATAACTACTGAAAATGTAAAATTTTAATAGTAGTCAAGAAAAAAAAAAAAAAAAACAGGGACCGCGGTACCTGTGTTAAACCACTAGAGGCCGCTGTAGTCCATTTTTCTTGTCATGTGGATCTTTGGTTTTTTCAAGTCAAAAGATCCAGGCAGCTGGTAAGTTTCTCTGTGGGAATCCACTTCCTCTGCCCTGTTGCTGTGCTCATCCACCGCACAGGCCCTCCGGCAAAAAGGGCCCTGGCTCCTAGTCCCCTGTTTGATTTCGAAAAGGGCGCCAATGGCGCACGGGCGTGCGCGCGGGCGCGTGCACGCGCCTCCTATGGAAAAAAAGGGGCGGGGCGGGTGGATGACGCTCGATGCGCGCCGCGGCGCTTCTGCGCATGTGCGGGCGTCCCAGCATGGTTAAAAGACACAGTACAAGTGTCAGCTGCATGCAAACAGAGCTAGCAACAAACAGTGGCACACAGAGGCGGTTGATGCAGGCATCCCCATAGAAAGGCACTTTAGTGGACACCAGCTGGTATATAGCAGCACCTGTGTTAGACTATTACCAGCAAAAATTGGTGTATGACGACGGGAATACCTCAGCTTTGTGCTTAAAGGATATGTCGTCCAGACGCTCCGGAAATAGATCTTCCAGGAAGCCAAAGGGGTCTCCATCGGGCTCTGAGGATATTGGGCATGCTTGTACTGCACCAATCTCCCCTGAGAATTCAGAGGTCAGTAGCCGTAGAAACCCCGCAGGAATGCCTGGTGCTGCGGCTGTCCCCAGTCCACCTGCTCCTGTATATATAACAGAGGAGGTTTTATCCTCAACTCTGGGAGGATTGGAAGAGAGATTAACAGCATTGATCGCTGCTTCCCTGTCTCAGGAAAAGCGCGTCTGATCTCCGTCTCCTCCTTCAGAGTGCCTGTTAGTGGAGGAACAGCCCCACACAGAGATCGACCTACCTGAAGGGGATCAGGATGAGGTTGATTCAGTTATGGAGGAATCAACAGTGGAAGAACCTTTCTCAGCATCTCAGGCTGAAAGATTATGGGTTCAGTCTCTGACTAATATGGTCCGATCAGCATTTAAAATGCCTCTGGCGGAACCACCATCCACTACGGTTTCCTCGCTGGGGTCGCTAAAAGCTCCCCAGGCTGTCTGTTCCTTCCCAATCCACCCTTTATTAGAAGGGCTTATTTACCAGGATTGGGAGCATCCTGATAAAATATTTGCTCCCCCCAAGAGATTTCCGGTGATCTATCCCATGGAGGATAAGTTCATAAGAAAATGGAGGGTCCCTACAGTGGACGCAGCCATCTCTTCTGTTAACAAATCACTGACATGTCCAGTAGATAATGTTCCAATGTTCAAAGACCCAATAGATAAAAAATTGGAGTCTTTACTAAAATCTGCTTTCTCTACAGCAAGTTTGGTGACACAACCTGCGGTAGCAGCGATTGGAGTCTGCCAAGCAGTGAAAGATCAGTTGAAACAAGTCTTAAGGGACTTACCAGATCAGCAGGCTCTTGCCCTAGCTGACCTGCCTAGAGCCTTGTGTTTTGCGGTGGACGCCATAAAGGATACAATCCAACAGGCCTCCCGCTTTACGCTGTCTATAGTACATATGCGTAGGCTTCTGTGGCTCAAAAACTGGTCTGCTGAAGCTCCCTGTAAAAAACTGCTGGTTAGCTTCCCATTTCATGGAGAACGCTTATTTGGAGAAGATCTGGACAAATATATCCAGAAAATTTCTGCCGGTAAAAGTTCACTCTTACCGGTTAAGAACAAGGGTAGAAGTCCTTCTTTTAAGAGGCCTACTTCTCCAGTCCCAGGCACATCGGCTGTGAAGCAGTTCCGACTGCCTCCGCGGTCAAATTCAGGGGGCAGAAATCAGGGACAATCACAGGGTAACAAGAAGCCCTGGATCAAGAGAGGTACAAAACCTCCCCCCAAGGCATGAAGCGTTGCCCCCACTCAATCGGGTGGGGGGAAGACTTCAGTTGTTCACAGAGACCTGGCGGGACACCATCAGAGACAGATGGGTGCTCTCCGCAGTAAGTCTGGGATACAAGCTGGAGTTAAAAGGCACTCCTCCTGCCCAATTTATGAGGTCAAACGTGCCAAGAGATCCCCAAAAGAGAGGATCCCTCCTTCTGGCACTAGAACAACTATTGCTCCAAGGTGTAATCATGAAGGTTCCCCTGGAAGAAAGCGGATTCGGGTTTTACTCGAACCTTTTCACAGTCCCCAAACCAAATGGGGACGTGAGGCCCATATTAAATCTAAAAGGGCTAAACAAGTTCCTAAATATCAGGACTTTTCGGATGGAGTCGATCCGATCGGTGGCCACCGCCCTACAAGGGCAGGAATGGCTAGCCTCGATCGACATAAAGGATGCTTATCTGCATATTCCCATCTTTCCGGCCCACCAGAAATTTCTACGCTTTGCAGTAGAAGGGCGCCATTTTCAGTTCAGAGCCTTACCTTTCGGTCTGGCCACAGCACCACGAGTGTTCACAAAAATTCTGGCCCCATTATTGGCCAATCTAAGAACGATATCTAGACGACCTGCTACTAATAGACCACTCAGTGGAAAAGCTGGAAGTAGCTATTCACAAGACAATCGAGTATCTGGAATATCACGGTTGGATTATCAACCGGGACAAGTCAGCTCTAAGACCAGTCAAAAGTCTGGAATACTTAGGGCTAAGGCTGGATTCAAATCAGAGAAAGATTTTCTTACCTCCAGAGAAGGTGTCGTCTTTAAAAGATTTGACCCACTTAGTGGGTACAAAAAGAAAACCATCCATACGCCTCTGCATGAGGCTGCTGGGAAAGATGGTGGCTTCATTCGAAGCGGTACCCTACGGTCAATTCCATTCAAGGAATTTGCAAAGGGCCATACTGTCAGCCTGGAACAAAAAAGTTCAGGCTTTAGACTTACCAATGTCCCTGTCCCCTTCCGTTCGCAAGAGCCTCCATTGGTGGTTGGTGCCCCAGAATCTGGAAAGAGGGAAACCCTTCAGTCCGGTTTCTTGGAAGGTGGTCACTACAGATGCCAGCCTCATAGGCTGGGGGGCAGTACTGGAGCAATGGTCTCTCCAGGGCAAGTGGTCAGAAGCAGAAAAGGCCCTGCCCATCAATCTCTTAGAGATACGAGCAGCCCGGTATGCCCTAGTAGCATGGACATCCAAACTCCAAGGGTCCCCTGTCAGAATTCAATCAGACAATGCCACGGCAGTGGCATATATCAATCACCAGGGTGGCACCAAGAGTCGTGCAGCCCAGAGGGAAGCAAATTGCATCCTGGAGTGGGCAGAAAAATATGTCCCAGCCATATCCGCGGTTTTCATCCCAGGAGTGAAAAATTGGAGAGCGGACTTTCTAAGTCGCCAACAATTATGCCCGGGGGAATGGTCTCTTCACCCCGAGGTTTTCCAGGCAATATGCCAGCGGTGGGGAACACCGGATGTAGATCTGCTAGCATCCAGATTCAACGCAAAGGTGGACAGATTTGTGTCTCGCACAAGGGATCCCCTAGCTTGCGGCTCGGATGCCCTAGTGTTCCCTTGGGATCAGTTCAAGCTGATATATGCATTCCCACCGCCACAATTGTTACCGCGATTACTCCGCAGAATCAGGGTAGAAAAGAAACCAGTGATTCTGGTGGCTCCAGCGTGGCCCCGAAGGGCATGGTACGCGGAGATTGTAAAAATGTCAGTGAGGAGTCCTTGGACCCTCCCACATCGTCCGGACCTGCTGTCGCAGGGACCGATATACCACCCTTCCTTACCAGCCCTAGGTTTGACGGCCTGGCTATTGAAGCCCACATTCTGAAAAAGAGAGGGCTCTCTAATTCTGTGGTATCTACCATGATCAATGCCAGGAAACCGGTATCCAGGCAGATCTATTATAGGATCTGGAAAGCATACATTACGTGGTGTGAGGCCAAGAAATGGCATCCACGTAAGTACGTGATAGGGAGGATTTTGGACTTCCTACAGTGGGCTGTAGATAGGAAGCTTGCCTTGAGTACTATCAAGGGTCAGATTTCGGCCTTGTCAATATTTTTTCAAAGGCCCTTGGCTTCGCATTCACTAGTCAAAGCCTTTATACAAGCAGTGATGCGTATTAGCCCTCCGGTTAGTATTCCCATATGTCCTTGGGACCTAAACCTGGTTCTGTCGGTTCTACAGAAACAACCGTTTGAACCATTACAACACATTTCCTTGGTTCTTCTCACCAGGAAATTGATTTTCTTAGTAGCCGTTTGTTCGGCTAAAAGAGTATCGGAATTAGCCGCCTTGTCCTGTAAGGAGCCATATCTGGTTGTCCATAAGGACAGAGTAGTATTACGTCCTCATCCAGCCTTTCTTCCTAAGGTGGTATCGAGGTTTCATTTGAACCAAGATGTGGTTCTTCCTTCTTTTTTTCCCAAACCTAGCTCGGTAGAGGAAAAGTTATTACATTCTTTGGATGTAGTAAGAGCAGTTAAAGCTTATCTAAAAGCCACTGCTCAGATTCGCAGAACGGATTCTTTATTTGTTCTGCCGGAAGGCCCCAGAAAGGGTCAGGCAGCATCAAAATCTACTTTAGCCAAGTGGATTCGACAGGTCATAATACAAGCCTATGGCTTGAGAAAGAGACCGCCTCCGTTCAAAGTTAGGGCGCACTCCACAAGAGCAGTTGGAACTTCATGGGCAGTGCATCACCAGGCCTCCCTGGCTCAAGTATGTAAGGCCGCAACATGGTCTTCGGTACACACGTTTACTAGGTTCTACCAGGTAGACGTTAGAAGTCAGGAGGATGTCGCCTTTGGGCGCAGTGTGTTGCAGGCCGCAAAAGATCCTCATGCCTGATGGCGCCCAGCTTATGTATCCCTCCCCTCATTTGGCATTGCTTTGGGACGTCCCATTAGTAATGACTAAGTCGCTCTGTGTCCCGTGATGTACGAAAAAGAAAAAGGGATTTTTATAACAGCTTACCTGTAAAATCCTTTTCTTGGAGTACATCACGGGACACAGAGCTCCCACCCCTCTTTTTGGGACACTTATTGCTTGGCTACAAAACTGAGGTGCTCCCGGGTGGGAGGGGCTTATATAGGGGAGGGTACTTCCGGTTTGGAATTGGCCAGTGCCAACACCTGAAGGTAATCTATATAACCCATTAGTAATGACTAAGTCGCTCTGTGTCCCGTGATGTACTCCAAGAAAAGGATTTTACAGGTAAGCTGTTATAAAAATCCCTTTTTTTTAAGACTCGGAAAAGCATACACACGACCAGTTTTCTCGTCGGGAAACAGGCCGATGAGAAAAACGAGAATCCTGACGAGAAAATAGAGAGCAGGTTCTCTATTTTTCTCGTCGAGATTCCCGGCAGTTTTCTCGATGAGAAACCATACACACGAACGGTTTTCTCTGCAAGAAAGCTCTCCCAACAGTTTTCTTGTCGTTTCTTGACGAGAAAACCGGTCGTGTGTACGAGGCTTTTGCCACTGTTTGAGAGACATATATGTAAAATACTACTATGCTGATGGTAAGGTAGGCTAATATCACTTACCTGTGAAATGGCACGTGGTGGGATTAAAGCAGGTAGATGACAATGACAGATACTAGCAGAGACAAAGCAGATTAAAGTACAATGTATATGTTCAGTCAAACTATTTTGTTTGTTTGCTTTGGAGAAAGTGGGGAAGGATAAGAAGTCCTTTCAGATTTTTACAACTGCCTGGGGCTCCATTAAAGGAAAAGTACAGCCAAAGCTTGTTTGGCTGTACTTCTCCTGTGGATCACAGGAGTGCAGTTAGTTTTGCACTCCTGTGACCCATTTTCAGCAAACAGCGGGCTGTCAACTGTTGTCACAGAGATGTTCCAGTACAAATCTTGACCATATGGTCAGCATCCACCTAGGAGCCTGGACCGGCACCTGGCTCAGCCCCTCAGCAAGCTGCTCTGCTGGGAGCTTGAGCCAGCTGATCCCACCTCCTCCACAGCCCAGCGCTCCAGTGAGTGCGGCGTGGGGGGCAGAGCAGACAGCGGTGACTGACAAATATTCAAATATTTTTTTTTAGTAGAGTAGAAGAGGGCTAGAACTCCTAGAAGCTTTTGATCAAGCACAGTGCTTGTTAACCAGCCTCTCAGTTTCCTCTATACTATCTACCAAGCAGGCTGGCTGGTATACATTGTAAAGACCTACCATCCCTCCTGCTCGGTAGATAGTAAGGACAAAAGCAGAAGGCTGGTTGGTTTACAAAATATATGCTTTCTTAACTGAATTCCCAGTTACAGGGAGTCCCCGACTTCCGAACGCCCGACTTCCAAACAACTCCTACTTACGAACGGGACGCTGCGTGACGTATCTGCCACTCTGCGCATGCGCGGCCATTTTCAATGGCGGGCACATTCGACGGAACATCGAAAAACGACGTATCTCCCATTCTGCGCATGCGCAGCCATTCGACGGAACATCGGAAAACATTGGAAAATTACGTAATTGCCGTTCTGCGCATGCGGTTCCGACTTATGAACATTTTCGACTTAAGAACAAACCTACAGTCCCTAGCCCATTCGTAAGTTGGGGACCCCCTGTATTTGTACTTAGTATGTTGCTGTTAGCAGTCAAAGGGTTACCTGGATGAGGTCTGGGACAGTACTTAGGTAACCCATAAAAAGCACCAGTTGTGAGCTTTTTATTTCTATCCATGTCTTAGATTGTAAGCTCGCAAGAGCAGGGCCCTTCTAACCCACTTGTTTTGAATTGTACTGTTGGTGTATTGTCTCCCTTTTTATTGTAAAGTGCTGCGCAAATGGTAGGGGCTATATAAATCCTGTATAGTAATAATAATGTCCTTTTTGGAGATTTTCCCTGACTTCTTGTCTGGTAAAACCATTGTCATCATAACAGGAAGTAAACGGCAATCTCTCTAAAACAGTCCTTAACAACAGTAAAAACCTGACAGGGTTTCTAGCTCTTCTGCACTCTTACCAAAACTAAAAAAATGTTTGGATAGACATGTACTTTAGTAGCTAATAATCATTGCAAACATATGGATTATTTCACCATTGTTTTACCAACTCGTGGGCCTGAGACAGCTGCCTTTTTGTCCCATTCATAAGGCAGCACTACTGTTTACTACTAGTACAAAAAAGAGTCTGACTGCACACAAAGGCTTGTCCTTTTACATTACATGACAAACCTAGAAATAATGGTAAAGCTACCAGGATGTCACATGCTTCCATGCAATTTTGTCATTTCCATGGATATTTGCCCATTTGAGAATAATAGTTAGGTCATTTTCTTCCTGCTATTATATTTTACAGCTGCTAAACTCGAGGCTTGAAACTTCGAAAGACTAATTTAAGAGAAGGAAACATTGTCAGTGAATTTCCTTCCTGAAACTTACGTGCTTGTATATTCAAAGAATATTACATAATGTCTTAGAGAAGAAATAGTGGTAAAAAGGATGTTCTACAAAGGGACAGTATAAAGTTAATGGCTTACCAGCTTGGTGATATCCATCCACCTTTCAGGAGATTCATTTAATTTATTTAGATATAGACCTAATTTGAGAATGAAGTACAAGAGTTTTTTACCTGAAGGGCATTAAAGCAGAACTAAAATCCCTAATTTTAAAAAAATGCTAGGAGGTGGGGTTTTTTACAGTTAAAAAGTTTTCCGTCTGTTCCCAGGAAAACTTTTATGGTGGTGTTGTCTACACCACATGCAGTGCAGTGTAAACTTGGATCATTTTAAGCATCTGTAGGATGCCAAGAACAAGTGATGAGACAATATAACTCCAGCACCAACGCACACATCATCAAAGGTTGCCCATTGGTTTGAGACTAAAACACAGCGCTGAACAACTGCAGAAGGTATCAGCAGCCATGGAGATGGCAGGGGCAGTGAGCATAGATAAGTAGATTAAAAAAACATAAAATGCATTTGTGTTTTCCTTAAACATAATTAACATGGTATTAAACCCAAAGTAAACATTTACAGTGCCTTGAAAAAGTATTCATACTCCTTGAAATTTTCCACATTTTGTCATGTTACAACCAAAAACGTAAATGTACCTTATTGTAACCCCCCCCCCCCCCCCCGAGTCAATACTTGGTAAAACCACCTTTACCTACAATTACAGCTGCAAATCTTTTTGGGTATGTCTAAACCAGCTTTGCACATCTAGAGAGTGACATTTTTGCCCATTCTTCTTTGCAAAATAGCTCACGCTCTGTCAGATTAGATGGAGAGCGTCTATGAACAGCAATTTTCAAGTCTTGCTAAAGATTCTCAATCGGATTTAGGTCTGGACTTTGACTGGGCCATTCTAAAGCCTCGTACACACAGTCGGACTTCAAACAAACTTTTCCGTAGATTTTTGTCCAAAGGGAGTTGGCCGGGCACACCCATAGCATACACATGATAGGACTTTGCACCATCGGACTTTTGTTGTCGAAAAGTTTGTCCGTTTGCAGAGCAAACTTTTGTCCGATGAAAACCGAAAAAGTTTGTCCGATGGAGCGTACACACGGTCCGATTTTTTGGAAAACTTGCTCATTTAGAAATTTTGTTAGTAAAAAGTCTGACCGTGTGTACAGGCCTTTACACATGAATATGCTTTGATCTAAACCGTTCCATTGTAGCTCTGGCTGTATGTTTAGGGTCGTTGTCCTGCTGGAAGGTGAACCTCCACCCCAGTCTTTTGCAGATGCCTACAGGTTATCTTCTAAAATTGCCTTTATTTGGCTCCATCTTCCCATCAACTCTGACCAGCTTCCCTGTTCCTGCTGAAGAAAAGCATCCCACAACATGATGCTGCCACCACCATGTTTCACAGTGGGAATGGTGTGTTCAGTGTGGTGCAGTGTTAGTTTTCCACCACACATAGTGTTTTGCTTTTAGGCCAAATAGTTTTGGTCTCATCTCATCTGCAAACGGTACTTCTTATGGCTTTCTTTCAACAATGACTTTCTTCTTGCCACTCCTCCATAAAGGCCAGATTTGTGGAGTGCATGACTAATAGTTGTCCTGTTGATAGATTCTCCCATCTAAGCTGTGGATCACTGCAGCTCCTCCAGAGTTGCCATGGGCATCTTGGCTCATTCTCTGATTAATGCTCTTGGTAGGTTTGCAGTTGTGCCATACTCTTTCCATTTTGGGATGATTGGATTAAACAATGCTCTGTGAGATGTTCAAAGCTTGGGATATTTTTTCAATAACCTAACCCTGCTTTAAACTTCTCCACAATGTTATTCCTGATCTGTCTTGTGCGTTGGCCTTCATAATGCTGTTTGTTCACTAAGGTTCTCTAACAAACCCCTGAAGGCTTCACAGAACAGCTGTATTTATACTGAGATTAAATTACACACAGATGGACTCTATTTACTAATTAGGTGACTTCTCAAGGCAATTGGTTCAACTATATTTTAGTTAGGGGTATCAGAGTAAAGGGGGCTGAATACAAATGCACGCCACACTTTTCACATATTTATTTGTAAAAAAAATTGAAAAACATTTATCATTTTCCTTCCACTTCACAATTATGTGCCCCTTTTAGTTGATCTATCACATAAAATCCCCCATAAATCCCCGTCAGGTCACCTATGGCCAGGTGACAGATGCACACCGTAGGGGGACAGGAGTGCACCGCAAGGTCGTGAACCCTATGGCTGACTGCTGCGGATAGGAAACTGGGTGATTGTGGAAAGCGGGACCAGAGGAGCACAACCAGGATCCAATAGGAAGCTAGAGCCAAGATTCCCCAGGGCGCGGAGTCTAAGACCCAGCAGGTCTTCTCCAGAGCCTCTAGTGGTGAGGATGTTATGCTGCAGGCTGGGTCCAGGTCGCGGCCCCTAGAGTCTCCTAGCTCACGCCCCGTAGGATAAGGGGACAAGAGGGGAAACAGCAGCACAAGATATAAGAGTAACGAATAACAAGCTGAAGGTCAAGGGCCACAAGCAGACAAGGATAACGAAAGACAAGCCGAAGGTCAAGGGTCACGAGCAGACAGGGATAGTCGGGCACAAGCCAATAACGTAACAGAGAGACAGACGTAGCACACGGCAGGCAGGAACCCAAACACACAATGCCTAACAAACACGTTGATCAGCAAAGCAGGCTTGCAGTGCACAGGTTAATATAGTGTTCTGTGATAGGGCCTGGGGGGGAGTCAGGCTGGGAGGAGATTATAAAGGAAGCCAGGTGAAGGGGGTCTGGTCTCTAAGATGAACACATGAGGAAGAAAGGTAAGATGGCAGACAGACATTAATGCATATCCATGACACCCCTATTTAGACTCCATGTACACAGAAGCTCAAAAATGGTAGTTTTGAACGCCAGATTTCTGGCAGAAAAAGCTGCTTTAAAATATAGCTTTTATCAGCGTTTTTTACTAGCGTTTATTAGCATTTTTTTTTTTCAATGGATCAAAAAACGCTAAAAAATGCTGGCGCCCAGCGTTTTTGAGCGTTTATTACCGTTTTTCAGTGTTTTGCGTTTTTTCCCGCCGAAAAACTGCAGTATGAACGAAAATTTCTTGCGTTCAGAAAAAAGCCCAAAAACTCCACTGCTCATTAACACTAAAAAACGCTATGTGTACATGAACACATAGGCTAACATAGAGTGCAGTTAATGGGCTTTTTAAAAAAACGCCAAAACGCCAATAAGCTGCAGTTTATCAGCTTCAGTGTACATGGAGCCTTAGTTGGTCTATCACAAAAAAAAAAATTTTTGGGTTGTAACAAGACAAAATGTGGAAAATTGCAAGGGATATGAATACTTTTTGAAGGCACTGTATTATTTTGCCGCTTACCAATTCCTAGATGTGATGACTCCACTAGTTTGCTTTTTTAGGCTTTCTTTTATTTTCACCTGGTGTTCTGGCTAGTAATTCTCTTGTTTTTCAACAGAACATGCTTTTCTGTATATGCATCACTTAAGAGTTGTGCGACAAACTATTTACCACTGACAGGGGTGCTTATAGTGATCAGCTTTTATTTATTCATGTAAAATCTTAATCCCAAAATATATATATTTTTTGCTGTAATTGCTTGTGTAACTGCAGTGTGAGCTGGGGTTTGTTAGTGTATTTAAATCTGCTAGTCCATCTAGCACTCCCTGCCCCCAGATTAACAATGCTGCTGTCTGCTTTGCCTCTGTGCTCCTTCATTAGGAGCTGGGGCATGCTAATACAGGAGGTGTGTTACTGGCCAGATCAACAGGTGAAAACTGAGGAGAAAGCCTTAAAAAGAAAATTAATGCAGCCACCACATCTAATCATTGGTAAACTGCAAGTTATTACATTTTTGGTTTTGAGTTTAATACTGAATGTATTTTCCTTGCACTAGCATTTGTAAGGTATATTAATTATCTGTGTGTTGCTGCTCCTTCCAAGCACTTCACTATTCCTCCAATCAGTGGATGGAGTTTCAAGAAATAATCCTTCAGAGACCTATCTACAGTAATTAATATGACTTTTTAGCAAGTAGAAAATCTTGGGTCATGAACATTTTCCAGGAGGAGTGTTCTATTTTCTTCTTTGTCAGCTTCTCTTTTTTGTTGAAAGTTGTGGCATGTGTCTAGAGTCGTCAACCCGTTGATTGCGATCTACCTGTAGATAATGTACAGGTGACCGGTAGATTGTGTCCCTTCTGTGCCAACCCTGGAACGTGGACAGGATGTGGGGGGGGGGGGCATTTACTGGAACCAATTACCTGTATTTTCCTTCTGCAGCACCAGAAAGCCGGCTTCTCCTTCTCTCCCTCCCACCGGCTTTCAGCTGCTGCAGAAGGAAAATACAGGGGATCCGTTCCAGTAAATGCCACCTCCCACCACCCCTTCTGTCAAGGTTCTCCTTCCTTCTGCTACCCAGGCCCCCCTGTGTGCTGCTCTGGTCCCCCCTCACAGAGCTGCCAGCATTCCCTCCTCTCCCGCTGCGGGATCGTTTCAGGATGGAGAATGGGGAAAGGGGTTTTTAATATGTCATTTACCAGCCCTTCCTTTTTCTGAATAAACACAGTGAGTGATAAGTACCGATCACTTACTTTGTTCATAAATGGAACATAGTAAACTGTGTTTACTATGCTTCAGTTTGTCAATGAATAGGGATACTGTGTAGAGCTCTTCCTGTTCATTCATTCTGTGCATCTGAGGCTGTTAAGAAAAAGCTTACAAAAATAATGCAAATAAAATAGTAAAAACAATTAACCGCTTGCCGACCGCCTCCTGTACATTTACGTCGGCAGAATGGCACGGACAGGCATATCAACGTACCTGTGTGTACCCTTTAAATGCCTGTCTCTGTGGAAGCGTGTGCGCCGCCGGCGGCGCGCTCGCGACCCTACCGCCATCCCCGTGAGTCGGACCGTGGGCCCCGCGGACTTGATCGCCGCGGGTATCCCCGTGATCGTCTCACGGAGTTATAGAGCGGGGAGATGCTTGTGTAAACAAGCATCTCCCGGCTCTGCCTAGTGACAATGACACGGATCTCGGCTCCGTGTACTCGGAGCGAAGATCAGTGTCATGTGACACAGAGCCCATCCCCCCTACAGTAAGAAACACTATGCAGGGAACACTTAACCCCTACAGCGCCATCTAGTGGTTAACCCCTTCACTGCCAGTGTCATTTTCACAGTAATCAGTGCATTTTTATAGCACTGATCGCTGTGAAAATGACAATGGTCCCAAAAATGTATCAAAAGTGTCCGATGTGTCCGCCATAATGTCGCAGTCACGAAAAAAATCACTGATCGCCGCCACTACTAGTAAAAAGAAAAAAAATTATAAAATGCCATAAAACTATCCCCTATTTTGTAAACGCTATAACCTTTGCGCAAACCAATCAATAAATGCTTATTGCGGGTTTTTTTTTTCCAAAAATATGTATAAGAATACATATCGGCCTAAACTGAGGAAAAAAAATATTTTTTATATATTTTTTGGGGATATTTATTATAGCAAAAAGTAAAAAATATTGAATTTTTTTCAAAATTGTCGCTCTATTTTTGTTTATAGCGCAAAAAATTAAAACCGCAGAGGTGATCAAATACCACCAAAGAAAATCTCTATTTGTGGGAAAAAAAAGGACGTCAATTTTGTTTGGGAGCCACGTCGCATGACCGCGCAATTGTCAGTTAAAGCGAAGCAGTGCCGAATCGCAAAAAGGGGCCTGGTCTTTAACCAGCCAAAATGGTCCGGGCTGAAGTAGTTAAACAGTAAAAAAGTCAAAAATAATAAAACATTCAAATTGAAAAACTACTGACACTGTTCATTGTCCTACTGACACCAACCTCTGACCTACTGACACCATCCACTGCTCTACTGACACTGTCATTGATCTACTGACTGACACTGTCAACTGCCCTACTAACACCAATCTCTGCCCTATTGACATGTCCACTGCTCTACTGACTGACACCATCCACTTCTCTACTGACTGACACTGTACACTGCCCTACTGACACCAACCTCTGCCCAATTGACACATCCACTGCTTTATGTAAACCATTCACTGTCCTAATAACCCCTTCCACTGCTTTACTGACACTGTCCACTTCTCTACTGACTGACACTGTACACTGCCCTACTGACACCAACCTCTGCCCAATTGACTCATCCACTGCTTTACGTAAACCATTCACTGTCCGAATAACCCCGTCCACTGCTCTACTGACACTGTCCACTGCTCTACTGACTGACACTGTACACTGCCCTACTGACACCAACCTCTGCCCAATTGACTCATCCACTGCTTTACGTAAACCATTCACTGTCCTAATAACCCCTTCCACTGCTTTACTGACACTGTCCACTTCTCTACTGACTGACACTGTACACTGCCCTACTGACACCAACCTCTGCCCAATTGACTCATCCACTGCTTTACGTAAACCATTCACTGTCCGAATAACCCCGTCCACTGCTCTACTGACACTGTCCACTGCTCTACTGACTGACACTGTACACTGCCCTACTGACACCAACCTCTGCCCAATTGACTCATCCACTGCTTTACGTAAACCATTCACTGTCCGAATAACCCCGTCCACTGCTCTACTGACACTGTCCACTGCTCTACTGACTGACACTGTACACTGCCCTACTGACACCAACCTCTGCCCAATTGACTCATCCACTGCTTTACGTAAACCATTCACTGTCCTTATAACCCCTTCCACTGCTCTACTGAAACTGTCCACTGCTCTACTGACTGACACTATACACTGCCCTACTGACACCAACCTCTGCCCAATTGACTCATCCACTGCTTTACGTAAACCATTCACTGTCCTTATAACCCCTTCCACTGCTCTACTGACACTGTCCAATGCTCTACTGACTGACACTGTACACTGCCCTACTGACACCAACCTCTGCCCAATTGACACATCCACTGCTTTACGTAAACCGTTCACTGTCCTAATAACCCCTTCCACTGCTCTACTGACTGACACTGTCCACTTTTAAGGTAGGCTAAGTTTGTATCTTTACAGTGTTTTATTCTATTTTTCTAAGCTTTCCGTACTATTTTGTTGGGCCTTGCTAGTTAATTTCTTAACAAAAATAGGGCGCCGAACTGTGGCCTCTTTCATGTTGTTCAGGTAGATCCCTACCTCTCAAAGGTTGCCTACCTCTAGTCTAGTAGAGACTCAAGCAGAGTTTTTTTTTTTTTCGTCTCAGAAAGCACAATTTAAAAGCCCATTGAATGAAAAGTCCATGGAATAAAAGAAGAAAGGGACAACCAGAATGGTGGATCGTGTAGCATACTGTGCTGAACAGTTGGTGGCACCATAAGAAATCAAAGTGTATGATGTTGTTACTTGTTGGTTAAGGATGCCGTCTCACTCTGTTGGATGTTAAAACAACTGTTTTGATGCCCTAGGCATGTCTCCTGTGCCCTGTCTCCAATAGCTAGGTGCATGATACAATACAAGAGAATATTATGTTTTTCAAATTGCCTATGTACTGCACGATGTATACTGTTGTAATATGCATCAACCAGCTAAAAGTTTGTGTTTTTGAACGCTAACTTGTTTGGGTTATATGGGTCTGCTTTGCATATAAAAGGCAGGGGAAACATATGTGTAATTTTTCTGTACTGTATGGTATATGATTGGGATAGCTAAAGGAAATAGGATTCAGTATCTACTTTCAGAGTAGTGATGAGCCGAACACCCCCGGGTTCGGTTCGCACCAGAACCCGCGAACGGACCGAAAGTTCGTACGAACATTAGAACCCTATTAAATACAATGGATGCGAACGTTCGAATTCTAAAGTGCTAATTATAACAACTATTATGCATGTTATTGTCCTAAAAAGGGTTTGGGAACCCGGGTTGTGCACCAGGGGACATGTATCAATGCAAAAAGAAGTTTTAAAAACGGTCGTTTTTCGGGAGCAGTCATTTTAATGATGCATAAAGTGAAAAAAAAAAAAGTCAAATATTCCTTTAAATATCGTACCTGGGGGGTGTCTAAAGTATGCCTGTGAAGTGCCACGTGTTTCCCGTGTTTAGAACTGTCCCTGCACAAAATGACACTTCTAAAGGAAAAAAAAAGCCATTTAAAACTGCTTGCGGCTTTAATGTAATGTCTGGTCCCGGTAATATGGATGAAAATCTTTAAGAAAAATGGCATAGCTACCCCATGACCCCCCCCCCCCCCCCCTACCCCAGCCCATTACCAGCCCCTTTGGGTCTTGTATGGATATTAAGGGGAACCCCGCACATAAAATAAAAAAGGCCCTATATACTCTGAACAGCCGTATACAGGCGGTGCATACAAGACAGGGACTGTAGGTTTGTTCTTATGTAGAATCTGTTTGTAATTTTGAACAGGTACATTGTTGAAGTGTAGCTCCAGCCCAAAAATCTATTTTTAAACTTTTTGGAAAACATAGGTAAGGGTTATCACCCCTGTAACATTTGTTTTGCTGTCTGTGCCCCTGTTCAGAACATTTCACCTCACTTTCCGTCCCAATGACAACTGTTTTTGAAATGTGGTGTTTTTCTTGAAACAAGGATTGCTGATAAAGCATCAGTACAGAGGAGACACCTTTCTCCCATATTTATTCTTACAGGAGAGAATTTTCCTTCCTAGTGGTAGATTTCCTCTCACTTCCTGTTGTCTTCTTGCGTTTGCAAGTAGGAGTCGTTTGTAAGTTGGATGTTTGAAAGTAGGGACCTGCCGTATATACTCTGCAGAAATAGGCCCCTTAGTTGTTGGTGTTGGCACAACACTGTAAGCACTCACAGTTACTCTTGGTTGGTGCTGGAACGCCCTGCTGTCAACTATTATATCAGGAATTTTAATTACATATAATTGTTGAACAGTGGTAGTAAAAATTGGGCCTTTGATGGTGGTGCTGGTGCCACAACACTGTAAGCCCTGACAGTTACTCTTGGTGGGTGCAGCAATGGGCCCTGCTGTGAATTATTAGATCAAGAATTGTAATTGCATGCCCCTGTTGAACAGGGGCTGAAAAATTGGGCCTTAGGCACTGGTGGCACAACACTACAACCCCTCACAGATACTGTACTTGGAGCACAGCAATGAGCCCTGTTGCAAAGTATTGCTTCAAAAATTGTAATGACACGCCCCTGTTAAACAGGGGCTGAAAAATTGGGCCTTAGGCACTGGTGCCACAACACTCCAACCCCTCACAGATACTGTACTTGGAGCACAGCAATGAGCCCTATGGCAAATTATTGCTAAAAAAATTGTAATTACACGCCCCTGTAAAACAGGGGCTGAAAAATTGGGCCTTAGCCACTGGTGGCGGTACCCATAAACAAAAATGATCTTCCAAGCTATCATCATCAATCGTATCATTGAGGACTCGGAGGAGGAGGATAGCCAGTCAACATAACAGCACAGGCACTCAGCATCAGCATCAGTCTTGAAGGGATGTGACATGTTAAAATCAATTAGTCTGTTATATCAGCATCAGGTGTGTGGTAGCTGGTGGTGATCCAAGACTGGTTCATCTTGATGAAAGTCAGTCGATCAACCGAGTCGGTGGACAGGCGCACCCTGTGATCCGTGACAAATCCTGCAGCAGCACTGAATGTGTGTTCCGAAAGAACGCTGGATGCAGGACAGGCCAGTAGCTCAATTGCATACTGTGCAAGCTCTGGCCAGTGATCCATCCTCAAGACCCAGTAAGCCAGAGGATTTTCGGTGGGGAAGGTGTCCAAGTCTGACCTTGCCCCTAGATATTCCTGCACCATGTTTATCAGACGCTGGCGATGGTTGCTGGAACCGATCATACTTTGGGGCTGCGGACTAAAGAATTGTCTGAACGCATCGGTCAGACGGCCACCTTCCCCACCGCTCCTTCTTTGACTGGCCGAAGCCTCAGCAACTCGTTGTCCAGGACCAGGAGTTTGTAACCTCCCAGTCTCTGGGAACGCGTTGCACAGACCTTTCTGCAAGGCCTCCCGGAGTTGTCTCATCCTCTGCTCCCTCTGCGACGGTAACATAAGGTCCGCAACCTTACCCTTGTACCGTGGATCAAGGAGAGTGGCCAGCCAGTAATGGTCCCTCTCCTTGATCCGAAGAATACGAGGATCCTTCCGCAGACTTTGCAGGATCAGGGAGGCCATGCAGCGTAGGTTTGCTGAGGCATTCGCTCCGGAGTCCTCTGGGTCACTAAGGACGACATGATCCGCAGCCACCTCCTCCCAGCCACGTACAAGTCCACTGGTTTCTTGGGACTGTAAATCATCCCTAAAAGACTGCTGCTGATGATGCTGAGTGCCAGCCTCCACCTCCATGCTGACACAATCCTCCTCCTCCTCCTCCTCTTCCTGTGCGATGGGTGGGACAGAAGGAACACTGTCTGGGTAAAGGGGGCCTTGAGAGGCAAGGAAGTCCTCCTCTTCCTGCCTCTGTTCTGCCTCAAGTGCCCTGTCCATTATTCCACGCAGCGTGTGCTCCAACAGGTGGACAAGAGGTACAGTGTCACTGATGCATGCACTGTCACTGCTCACCATCCTCGTGGCCTCCTCAAATGGTGCCAGGACAGTGCATGCATCCCTGATCATGCCCCACTGGCGTGGAGAAAAAAACCAAGCTCCCCTGACCCTGTCCTGGTGCCGTAGTCGCACAGGTACTCATTGATGGCCCTCTGCTGCGTGTGCAGCCGCTGCAGCATGGCCAACGTTGAGTTCCACCTGGTGGGCATGTCACATATAAGGCGGTTCTTGGGCAGGTTCAACTCCTTTTGCAGCTCAGCCAGCCGAGCACTGGCATTATAAGATCTGCGGAAATGCACACAGACTTTCCTGGCCTGCCTCAGGACATCCTGTAAGCCCGGGTACCTGCCCAAGAACCGCTGCACCACCAGGTTAAGGACGTGAGCCACACAGGGCACATGGGTCAGTTGTCCCTGTCGGAGGGCGGAGAGGAGGTTGGTGCCATTGTCGCAAACCACCATTCCTGGCTTAAGCTGGCATGGCGTCAACCACCTCTCGGCCTGGCCCTGCAGAGCAGACAGGACCTCTGCCCCAGTGTGGCTTCTGTCCCCCAAACACACCAGCGCAAGCACGGCATGGCATCTTTTTGCCTGCGTACTTGCATAGCCCCTTGAACGCCTACGGAGCACCGCTGGTTCCGAGGACAAACCACAGGAAGAGGCCATGGAGGAAGAAGAAGAGGAGGGGGTGGAGGAGAGAGGTGTGTCACAACCAGTAGTAGCATTTTGGAGGCGTGGCGGTGGAACAACCTCCAACACTACTGCACCTTGTCCTGCATCCTTCCCAGCTGCCAAAAGAGTGACCCAATGGGCCGTGAAAGAAAGGTAACGTCCCTGTCCATGCCTGCTGGACCATGAGTCAGCGGTAATATGCACCTTACCGCTGACCGCCCTGTCCAGCGAGGCCAAGACATTGCCTTCCACATGCCGGTACAGAGCCGGAATAGCCTTCCGTGAGAAAAAGTGGCGTTTGGGAACCTGCCACTGAGGAACCGCACATTGCACAAACTCACGGAAGGGGGCCGAGTCTACCAACTGAAAAGGCAGCAGTTGAAGCGCTAGCAATTTAGCCAAGCTAGCATTCAACCGCTGGGCATGTGGATGGCTGGGAGTGAACTTCTTTCGACGGTCCAGCAGCTGGGGCAGGGAAATTTGCCTGCTAGAATCGGACGTCGGTGTACTGCTAGCAGAGTGGCCGCAAGTACTTGGCTGTGACACACCTAATTCTACACCTTCATTCCTCTCAGTGCATGTTTCAGAGAGGACTGAAGTTATAGTGGGGTTGGAGATCCCAGCTCATGCGGTGCAAGGAGAGGTCCGTTTTGTTCTTTGGTGTGGGTCTTTGAGGTAGGCTTGCCAACGAGCTGCATGGCAGGTCAACATATGTCTGGTCAGGCATGTGGTACCCAAGCGGCTGATGTTTTGGCCACGCGATATACGCTTGAGACATATGTTGCAAACAGCAGCTGTGCGATCTGATGCACTAGCCTCAAAAAAGGCCCACACCAAAGAACTTTTTGAATGACGGGCAGAGGCAGCGCCCTGCACAGGCGGAGCTCTGCGGTGTGATTCCGTCGGTGTACTGCCCTTACGCTGGCCACCAAAGGGCATCCAGCCTCGTTGGAGATGTGCCTCCTCCTCATCCTCCTCCTCCTCCTCTCTCCTATTAGGCACCCACGTGGAGTCAGTGACCTCATCATCCCCTCCCTCCTCATCACTGGAGCCAATCTGGCAGTATGCTGCAGCTGCTGGAACATGACTGCCAGATTGGTGTCCTTCTTGAGCATCCCCTCTGTCTGCTCTCACGCTACTGCCTTCCTGTAGCTGGGTTTCATCATCAGACCCTTCGAAACGCTGGGCATCCTCCTGGAGCATGTACCCAACACTGTGCTCAAACAGTTCGGGGGACTCCTCAGGAGGAGGACATGGTGGGTCTAGGGAAGGAGTGACTGATGATGAGTCTGACATTGATACCAGGGAAGAGGACGCTTTGGCAGCTGCTTTTCCAGTACCCTGAGCCTGGGTGAGAGAGGATGAGGAGGAGGAGGAGGGCTTGGTCATCCACTCTACCAAGTCTTCGGCATGATGTGGCTCAACATGTCCAGCTGCCGAAAAGAAGGACAAGCGTGTCCCATGGCCATGTGCTGATGACAATGCACCGCGTCCACAACCAGCACTGTTGCCCCCAGACACAGAGCCTGCTTGCCCTCTTTTATTGCCTCCTGACTGTCTGCCTCTCCTTGTTTGTCTTCCAGACATTCTAATAGATGGCCTGCAGGGAGATGGGAAAAAAGCAATAAGGGCTACCTTCAGGTGTCCTTCTCTGTCCCTTTACTTAAGGATTTCTAAATATGGTTGAGGATGATTGCTTTTGCACAGAATAGCACAACGACAATTTCCCTGACTGTCCAAAAAAACAAGGATTTCAAAGATGGTTGATGAGGAATGCTTTAGCACACTATAGCACAAGGAGAATTTCCCTCACTGTCCTTCCCTGTCCCTAGAAACAAGGATTATCACAGTGAAAAAAACTGACACTCTTCCTACCTATAGTTTTCTGTCCCTAGAAAAAATGATTTTTTAAAGCACACTATAGCACAAGGAGAATTCCCTCACTGTCCTTTCCTGTCCCTAGAAACAAGGATTCGCACAGTAAAACACACTGACACTCTCCCTACCTATAGTTTTCTGTCCCTAGAAAAAATGTTTTTTTAAAGCACACTATAGCACAAGGAGAATTCCCTCACTTTCCTTCCCTGTCCCTAGAAACAAGGATTTGCACAGTAAAACACACTGACACTCTCCCTACCTATAGTTTTCTGTCCCTAGAAAAAATGTTTTTCTAAAGCACACTATAGCACAAGGAGAATTTCCCTCACTTTCCTTCTTTGTCCCTAGAAACAAGGATTATCACAGTGAAAGAAACTGACACTCTTCCTACTTATAGTTTTCTGTCCCTTGAAAAAATGTTTTTTTAAAGCACACTATAGCACAAGGAGAATTCCCACACTGTCCTTTCCTGTCCGTAGAAACAAGGATTCGCACAGTAAAACACACTGACACTCTCCCTACCTATAGTTTTCTGTCCCTAGAAAAAATGTTTTTTTAAAGCACACTATAGCACAAGGAGAATTTCCCTCACTTTCCTTCTTTGTCCCTAGAAACAAGGATTATCACAGTGAAAGAAACTGACACTCTTCCTACCTATAGTTTTCTGTCCCTTGAAAAAATGTTTTTTTAAAGCAGACTATAGCACAAGGAGAATTCCCTCACTGTCCTTCCCTGTCCCTAGAAACAAGGATTCGCACAGTAAAACACACTGACACTCTCCCTACCTATAGTTTTCTGTCCCTAGAAAAAATGTTTTTTTAAAGCACACTATAGCACAAGGAGAATTTCCCTCACTTTCCTTCCCTGTCCCTAGAAACAAGGATTATCACAGTGAAAGAAACTGACACTCTCCCTACCTATAGTTTTCTGTCCCTAGAAAAAATGATTTTTTAAAGCACACTATAGCACAAGGAGAATTTCCCTCACTTTCCTTCTTTGTCCCTAGAAACAAGGATTATCACAGTGAAAGAAACTGACACTCTTCCTTCCTATAGTTTTCTGTCCCTAGAAAAAATGTTTTTTTAAAGCACACTATAGCACAAGGAGAATTCCCTCACTGTCCTTCCCTGTCCCTAGAAACAAGGATTCGCACAGTAAAAGACACTGACACTCTCCCTACCTATAGTTTTCTGTCCCTAGAAAAAATGTTTTTTTAAAGCACACTATAGCACAAGGAGAATTTCCCTCACTTTCCTTCTTTGTCCCTAGAAACAAGGATTATCACAGTGAAAGAAACTGACACTCTTCCTACCTATAGTTTTCTGTCCCTAGAAAAAATGTTTTTTTAAAGCACACTATAGCACAAGGAGAATTCCCTCACTGTCCTTTCCTGTCCCTAGAAACAAGGATTCGCACAGTAAAACACACTGACACTCTCCCTACTGTGAGGGGGTTAGCTCGGCAGCGGGTGTGTGTGACCCCCGGGATGGGCTCCCCACACAAAACAGGCCCAGCAAACGGAGGTTGTGGTTTTCAAAATCAAAAAAAAGGTGCGGTTTATTTTCTATTTACAGTGACAAAACACAGCAAAGCAAAAGAAACATAACCAAAATAAATCCTGGTCAAGTTGACCTCTGACTAAACATACAGGTTTCCTAACTAACAACTGGGATCAGCCTAGTGCTGTCCTAGTCCCTAAGTCCCTGGTTTAGTAAAAGTCCAAACAAATAGCCACACAGGCTTTGCCTCACCGCACAGGGGTTCACTCTCCCTAGACAGTCCACACAGGTCTGGTTCCAGGCATGAGCTAACATCTAATGAAGCTGGGAGTTCTTATAGAGGCCTAAATGAGCTGACAAGCTTCAGCTGGCCTCATCAACTCCCTGTCTGTACGACGCCCCACACTCTCCCTAGAGGTATGAGTCATCCATGAGCCCACTAGCCTTATACAACTCTCCACCTAGTTGTATAAGTCGGCGTAAAGCCTGAATCTGGGCGAAATATATCTACCCCCCTGGATGCAACCAGGTGACTTTACCTTCCTGCTGTCACATACCCCCCCCTCTTGTTTTAACCTCGGGGTTGGAACACCAGCAATCAGGCATTCATGTACTCGAGACAAAGCATCCACATTCCCCATTTGAACGCCAGGGCGATGCTTTACTGTGAAGTTGAATTCCTGGAGGGCCAGGAACCACCTATTCACTCTTCTATTTGTTTCCTTGTTTTGAGCCATCCACTTTAACGGAGCGTGATCCGTAACCATGTCAAAGTGCCTACCTAGCAGGTAGTACCGAAGGGAATCTAGAGCCCACTTCACCGCTAAACACTCCTTTTCAACGGTGGCGTAATTTACCTCATGGGACTTCAACTTCCTGCTGAGGTAAATGACTGGGTGCTCTTCCCCGTTCCAGACCTGGGACAATACTGCTCCTAACCCCACATCTGACGCATCACTTTGTACGACAAAGTCTTTAGAGAAGTCGGGTGAGTACAACACTGGCTGGCTACATAAGGCTTGTTTCAAGAATTGGAATGCTGCCTCAGCCTCGGGGGTCCATTTAATCATGACCGACCCTTTCCCCTTCGTCAGGTTGGTTAGGGGCACAGCCTTAGAAGCAAAGTGGGGAATGAATCGCCGATAATACCCAGCGATTCCCAGAAAGGCTCGTACCTGCTTCTTGCTGTTGGGACGTGGCCAACTCTGGATGGCCTCGACTTTGTTGAGTTGGGGTTTTATTACTCCCCTCCCAATGGTGTACCCAAGATATTTGGCCTCCTCCTGCCCAATGGTACACTTCTTGGGGTTAGCCGTAAACCCCGCTTCCCGAACAGAGTCCAGGACTGCTTGCACTTTTGGCAGATGTGAGGCCCAATCTGTGCTATGGACAATTACGTCATCCAGGTAAGCCGCAGCATACTTCCGATGGGGCCTCAGCATCTGGTCCATTTTCCGCTGGAATGTGGCCGGCGCATTCTGTAACCCGAACGGCATTCTTTTATATTGGAACGCCCCGTCTGGGGTTACAAATGCGGTTTTCTCTTTGGCCGACTTGGCCAGGGGGATTTGCCAATACCCTTTTGTGAGGTCAAGAGTCGTCATGTATCGGGCTGTTCCCAGCCGGTCGATCAACTCATCTATACGTGGCATGGGGTAGGTGTCAAATTTTGTAACTTTGTTCAACTGACGAAAATCGTTACAAAATCGCCAGCTCCCATCCGGTTTAGGCACCAACACGATGGGACTAGACCAATCACTTTGGGACTCCTCTATCACCCCTAAGTTCAGCATTTTCTGTACTTCCTCCCGTATTGCCTCCCGTCGAGCCTCTGGGATCCGATAGGGTTTTAACTTCACCCTTTCACCGGGCGGGGTAATGATGTCATGCTCTACCCCAGATGTTTGTCCCGGCAGCTCAGAGAATACCTCCTTGTTGCGAAGCACAAACTCCTTAACCTCCTGTTGTTGGGGTTGTGACAAGGTGGCTGCTATTCCAACCTCAGGAATCACGCAACCAGTTTGAGCTGGTGACCAAGTGTCTGCGACTAGGGACTCTCTATCCCTCCAGGCTTTCAACAGATTAACGTGATAGATCTGTTCGGGCTTTCGCCTTCCTGGTTGTCTGACCTTGTAATTCACTTCGCTCACTTTTTCCATTATCTCGTAGGGGCCTTGCCATTTGGCAAGGAATTTACTTTCAACCGTAGGGACAAGTACCAATATCCTATCCCCCGGGGAAAAGGTACGGGTCTTGGCTCCACGGTTGTACACTCTCTGCTGTGCCAACTGCGCTTGGGCCAAATGTTCCTTCACGATGGGCATTACCTGTGCAATTCGATCTTGCATCAGGGCGACATGCTCAATCACACTCCTGTGGGGAGAACTCTCACTTTCCCAAGTTTCCTTGGCAATATCCAACAGCCCTCTTGGGTGTCTCCCATACAGTAACTCAAAGGGGGAGAATCCCGTAGAGGATTGGGGCACCTCCCTAATAGCAAACATCAAATAAGGAAGTAAACAGTCCCAATCCTTTCCATCTCTATCCACCACTTTCTTCAACATTTGTTTTAGGGTTTTGTTGAATCTTTCAACCAGCCCATCGGTTTGGGGGTGATACACAGACGTACGCAATTGCGTCACTTTGAACAATTTACACAGCTCTTTCATAACCCGGGACATAAAGGGTGTACCTTGGTCCGTAAGCAGTTCTTTACAAATACCCACCCGGCTAAAAACAAGAGATAGCTCTTTGGCTATGGTTTTGGCCGAGGTATTTCGGAGAGGGATCGCTTCTGGATAACGGGTGGCATAGTCCATTATAACTAATATGTACTGGTGCCCCCTAGCGGACTTGATTATAGGACCTACCAAATCCATGGCGATCCTCTCAAACGGGACCTCAATGATGGGTAGAGGGACCAGCGGGCTACGGAAATGTGGCATCGGGGCCAACCTCTGACACACAGGGCAGGAGGAACAATAATTTTCTACGTCCTTCATCACCCCCGGCCAATAGAATCTCTGTAATACCCTCTCTCGGGTTTTCTCTGTCCCCAGATGACCTCCAAGAATGTGCCCATGGGCCAACTCCAACACCAACTTCCTGTAAGGTTTGGGCACCACAAGCTGCTCAACGGTTTCTTCTGCCCTTTTTGCCACCCGATACAGTAGGTCCTTCTCTACGCTGAAGTATGGGTAAGTGCAGGTATTATCTGGGTTCACTAACTCACCATCTATTTTCACTACGTTTTCCCGTGCCTTTATTAGGGCGGGGTCTTTCAACTGTTCTGTGGCAAAGTTTTCCCTGTGAACCTCAAGATCAGAAAACTCCACAGACGGTAGGTTTTCGTCTGAGGAGGTGGGCTCCTCTCCAGTTTCTTGAGTCTCCCCTGCCAATACTGATAAGGGAAATTCCGGAGAGTCCTCACCACTCTCAGGGGAGTTCTGGCTATCACATTCCTGGTACATAGGGGCAACAGTGAGGGGCTCAGGATCATCCCACAGTTCCCAGAACTTCGGAAAATCCCTTCCCACAATGGCGTCATGCGGTAACTGAGATACTAAGCCCACTGGATGAGAGAGGGTACCTTTGGGGGTCTCGAAACACACTGTAGTCACTGGATACTCTCGGGTGTCCCCATGCACACAAATAACAGCTACCTTGCTATTCCCAAAGACCTCTGTTTTAACTAACTCAGCCTTTATCAGGGTCACAAGGCTACCTGAATCCAGCAATACCACAACATTTCTACCATTAACACACATTTTGCATAAATGTTTCTCAGTTCCTCGAATGGCAGTGCATGCGACTGTCGCACACAGCGACTGACGTCTGCCCGTCAGAAAGTCACACTGCATGGGTTCCTCCACAACCGGGCAATTGGCTGCAATATGTCCCGCTTGCCGGCAGCGGTAGCAAACGATCCTTCTTGCCGCCTCTTGAGCCGCTGATTTCCCAGGCTGTTCTCGCCAAACTTGGGGTAGAGCTCCCACCCTCTCACTCTCTCCACCCTCACCCCTTGGAATCCTCTTATCCGCCCCTGGGGATGGTCTGGTCTTAGGGTGGAAAGTCTGAGTGTCTCTGGAAGAGGCCGTCAGGTTCTCTGTAGCCAAGTATTTCTCCACACGATCCACAAGACCATCGGCCGTCTCTGGGTCTCCATGGCTTACCCACTTTTGGATGGCAGTAGGAAGAGCTCTCAAAAACCGATCCATTACAACACGTTCCACAATCTTTGGTGCGGACAAAGTCTCTGGCTGTAGCCACTTTCTGCTCAGGTGAATGAGATCATACATTTGAGACCTGGGGGGTTTTCCAAGCTGGAAAGTCCAGTTATGCACACGCTGAGCCCGGACAGCCTGGGTGACACCCAGCCTTGCCAATATTTCAGCTTTTAGCATCACATAGTCTTTTGCTTGGTTAGGCTCTAGGTCATAGTAAGCTTTCTGCGATTCACCAGTTAACAGAGGAGCCACCAGTCCAGCCCACTGCTCCTCAGGCCACTTTTCTCTTTCAGCGGTCCTTTCAAATGTGGTCAAAAATACCTCTGGATCATCCTCTCCAGTCATTTTTGTCAATAAACGACTCACCCCAAAGGACGCGGTATTAGTGGGACGGCTTTCCTCACTGGTCTGCGGACGTTGCTGCATTACTGCTTCCATCTGTTGTTGTAGTCTCTGCTCTTGCTTCTGCAACAGGTCTATGAAGCGGGCCTCAGATTGCTGCTGGGCTCGTTGCTGAGCCTCCAGACTCTGTTGCAAAGTTGCGTTTGTCTGCTGCTGGGCTGCAAGGCTCCTTTGCAAACCTGCATTTGTCTGCTGTTGATTGGCATTTGCTAGAGCCAGCTGCTTCAGTATCTCCTCCATGCTGGCTTAAAAAAAACTGCACGCATTCTCCACCAACTGTGAGGGGGTTAGCTCGGCAGCGGGTGTGTGTGACCCCCGGGATGGGCTCCCCACACAAAACAGGCCCAGCAAACGGAGGTTGTGGTTTTCAAAATCAAAAAAAAGGTGCGGTTTATTTTCTATTTACAGTGACAAAACACAGCAAAGCAAAAGAAACATAACCAAAATAAATCCTGGTCAAGTTGACCTCTGACTAAACATACAGGTTTCCTAACTAACAACTGGGATCAGCCTAGTGCTGTCCTAGTCCCTAAGTCCCTGGTTTAGTAAAAGTCCAAACAAATAGCCACACAGGCTTTGCCTCACCGCACAGGGGTTCACTCTCCCTAGACAGTCCACACAGGTCTGGTTCCAGGCATGAGCTAACATCTAATGAAGCTGGGAGTTCTTATAGAGGCCTAAATGAGCTGACAAGCTTCAGCTGGCCTCATCAACTCCCTGTCTGTACGACGCCCCACACTCTCCCTAGAGGTATGAGTCATCCATGAGCCCACTAGCCTTATACAACTCTCCACCTAGTTGTATAAGTCGGCGTAAAGCCTGAATCTGGGCGAAATATATCTACCCCCCTGGATGCAACCAGGTGACTTTACCTTCCTGCTGTCACACTACCTATAGTTTTCTGTCCCTAGAAAAAATGTTTTTTTAAAGCACACTATAGCACAAGGAGAATTTCCCTCACTTTCCTTCTTTGTCCCTAGAAACAAGGATTATCACAGTGAAAGAAACTGACACTCTTCCTACCTATAGTTTTCTGTCCCTTGAAAAAAATGTTTTTTTAAAGCACACTATAGCACAAGGAGAATTCCGTCACTGTCCTTCCCTGTCCCTAGAAACAAGGATTCGCACAGTAAAACACACTGACACTCTCCCTACCTATAGTTTTCTGTCCCTAGAAAAAATGTTTTTTTAAAGCACACTATAGCACAAGGAGAATTCCCTCACTGTCCTTCCCTGTCCCTAGAAACAAGGATTCGCACAGTAAAACACACTGACACTCTCCCTACCTATAGTTTTCTGTCCCTAGAAAAAATGTTTTTTTAAAGCACACTATAGCACAAGGAGAATTTCCCTCACTTTCCTTCTTTGTCCCTAGAAACAAGGATTATCACAGTGAAAGAAACTGACACTCTTCCTACCTATAGTTTTCTGTCCCTTGAAAAAATGTTTTTTTAAAGCACACTATAGCACAAGGAGAATTCCCTCACTGTCCTTTCCTGTCCCTAGAAACAAGGATTCGCACAGTAAAACACACTGACACTCTCCCTACCTATAGTTTTCTGTCCCTAGAAAAAATGTTTTTTTAAAGCACACTATAGCACAAGGAGAATTTCCCTCACTTTCCTTCTTTGTCCCTAGAAACAAGGATTATCACAGTGAAAGAAACTGACACTCTTCCTACCTATAGTTTTCTGTCCCTTGAAAAAAAGTTTTTTTAAAGCACACTATAGCACAAGGAGAATTCCCTTACTGTCCTTCCCTGTCCCTAGAAACAAGGATTCGCACAGTAAAACACACTGACACTCTCCCTACCTATAGTTTTCTGTCCCTAGAAAAAATTTTTTTTTAAAGCACACTATAGCACAAGGAGAATTTCCCTCACTTTCCTTCCCTGTCCCTAGAAACAAGGATTATCACAGTGAAAGAAACTGACACTCTTCCTACCTATAGTTTTCTGTCTCTAGAAAAAATGTTTTTTTAAAGCACACTATAGCACAAGGAGAATTTCCCTCACTTTCCTTCTTTGTCCCTAGAAACAAGGATTATCACAGTGAAAGAAACTGACACTCTTCCTTCCTATAGTTTTCTGTCCCTAGAAAAAATGTTTTTTTAAAGCACACTATAGCACAAGGAGAATTCCCTCACTGTCCTTCCCTGTCCCTAGAAACAAGGATTCGCACAGTAAAAGACACTGACACTCTCCCTACCTATAGTTTTCTGTCCCTAGAAAAAATGTTTTTTTAAAGCACACTATAGCACAAGGAGAATTTCCCTCACTTTCCTTCTTTGTCCCTAGAAACAAGGATTATCACAGTGAAAGAAACTGACACTCTTCCTACCTATAGTTTTCTGTCCCTAGAAAAAATGTTTTTTAAAAGCACACTATAGCACAAGGAGAATTCCCTCACTGTCCTTTCCTGTCCCTAGAAACAAGGATTCGCACAGTAAAACACACTGACACTCTCCCTACCTATAGTTTTCTGTCCCTAGAAAAAATGTTTTTTTAAAGCACACTATAGCACAAGGAGAATTTCCCTCACTTTCCTTCTTTGTCCCTAGAAACAAGGATTATCACAGTGAAAGAAACTGACACTCTTCCTACCTATAGTTTTCTGTCCCTTGAAAAAATGTTTTTTTAAAGCACACTATAGCACAAGGAGAATTCCCTCACTGTCCTTCCCTGTCCCTAGAAACAAGGATTCGCACAGTAAAACACACTGACACTCTCCCTACCTATAGTTTTCTGTGCCTAGAAAAAAAGTTTTTTTAAAGCACACTATAGCACAAGGAGAATTTCCCTCACTTTCCTTCCCTGTCCCTAGAAACAAGGATTATCACAGTGAAAGAAACTGACACTCTTCCTACCTATAGTTTTCTGTCCCTAGAAAAAATGTTTTTTTAAAGCACACTATAGCACAAGGAGAATTTCCCTCACTTTCCTTCTTTGTCCCTAGAAACAAGGATTATCACAGTGAAAGAAACTGACACTCTTCCTTCCTATAGTTTTCTGTCCCTAGAAAAAATGTTTTTTTAAAGCACACTATAGCACAAGGAGAATTCCCTCACTGTCCTTCCCTGTCCCTAGAAACAAGGATTCGCACAGTAAAAGACACTGACACTCTCCCTACCTATAGTTTTCTGTCCCTAGAAAAAATGTTTTTTTAAAGCACACTATAGCACAAGGAGAATTTCCCTCACTTTCCTTCTTTGTCCCTAGAAACAAGGATTATCACAGTGAAAGAAACTGACACTCTTCCTACCTATAGTTTTCTGTCCCTAGAAAAAATGTTTTTTTAAAGCACACTATAGCACAAGGAGAAATCCCTCACTGTCCTTTCCTGTCCCTAGAAACAAGGATTCGCACAGTAAAACACACTGACACTCTCCCTACCTATAGTTTTCTGTCCCTAGAAAAAATGTTTTTTTAAAGCACACTATAGCACAAGGAGAATTTCCCTCACTTTCCTTCCCTGTCCCTAGAAACAAGGATTATCACAGTGAAAGAAACTGACACTCTTCCTACCTATAGTTTTCTGTCCCTAGAAAAAATGTTTTTTTTAAAGCACACTATAGCACAAGGAGAATTTCCCTCACTTTCCTTCTTTGTCCCTAGAAACAAGGATTATCACAGTGAAAGAAACTGACACTCTTCCTTCCTATAGTTTTCTGTCCCTAGAAAAAATGTTTTTTTAAAGCACAGTATAGCACAAGGAGAATTCCCTCACTGTCCTTCCCTGTCCCTAGAAACAAGGATTCGCACAGTAAAAGACACTGACACTCTACCTACCTATAGTTTTCTGTCCCTAGAAAAAATGTTTTTTTAAAGCACACTATAGCACAAGGAGAATTTCCCTCACTTTCCTTCTTTGTCCCTAGAAACAAGGATTATCACAGTGAAAGAAACTGACACTCTTCCTTCCTATAGTTTTCTGTCCCTAGAAAAAATGTTTTTTTAAAGCACACTATAGCACAAGGAGAATTCCCTCACTGTCCTTCCCTGTCCCTAGAAACAAGGATTCGCACAGTAAAAGACACTGACACTCTCCCTACCTATAGTTTTCTGTCCCTAGAAAAAATGTTTTTTTAAAGCACACTATAGCACAAGGAGAATTTCCCTCACTTTCCTTCTTTGTCCCTAGAAACAAGGATTATCACAGTGAAAGAAACTGACACTCTTCCTACCTATAGTTTTCTGTCCCTAGAAAAAATGTTTTTTTAAAGCACACTATAGCACAAGGAGAATTCCCTCACTGTCCTTCCCTGTCCCTAGAAACAAGGATTCGCACAGTAAAACACACTGACACTCTCCCTACCTATAGTTTTCTGTCCCTAGAAAAAATGTTTTTTTAAAGCACACTATAGCACAAGGAGAATTCCCTCACTGTCCTTCCCTGTCCCTAGAAACAAGGATTCGCACAGTAAAACACACTGACACTCTCCCTACCTATAGTTTTCTGTCCCTAGAAAAAATGTTTTTTTAAAGCACACTATAGCACAAGGAGAATTCCCTCACTGTCCTTCCCTGTCCCAAGAAACAAGGATTCGCACAGTAAAACACACTGACACTCTCCCTACCTATCCTTCTCTTTCCCTAAACTAAAGGAATCCAGGTTAAGCAAGAAAAAAATAAATGTCACTGTCCCTGCCTATGCTTCTCTTTCCCTGCTCCGGAACACACTACACTAGGCCGCCGTGCTGGCGGCCTTTTATAGTGTGGGGCGTGTACTAAACACCCTCAGCAATAATTGGCCACAGGCATCCTGCCTGTGGCCAATCATTGCTCTCCTCGCTGCCGGCGCTGTGATTGGCCAAGCATGCGGGGTCACAGTGCATGCTTCGCCAATCACAGCGCCTGGATGACACTGCGATGGCGTAGTGCATTGTGGGCCGTTCGCGTCACTCGAATTTGGCGCGAACGGCCCAAATCGTTCGATCTTCGTCGAACGATCGAACAGCCGATGTTCGAGTCGAACGTATGTTCGACTCGAACACGAAGCTCATCCCTATTTCAGAGTAATTATGGATACCAGATATTCAAGCTTGTGTAGCAAAAATAGAGCTTCTCTAGTATGAAAATGGAATGGTAGATGTTGATTATACAATATTGTACATTGTATATATCATTATAATAAAAAGAAAGGTACATTCTTCTATTACAAAAAGCCTTAAAATTATTATTTTACCTAAAACAGGCTTGTTACAGATATTACAGATTCCGCAGGCTTCTTCTGCAGTTATTCATTAATCTTTCCCTCTTTATTACTTTAAAAACACTGAAATAATAATTTTGATGGGATAAAATGTTACAGCAGTTTACTACTCTTTTAACATTTTTGACAGATTTTCTTCAAATTGTGCTCTGAGCAAAAACCAAAGTATTTGCCTTAGATTTAATTAATAGGAATGGGGTAGTTTGTCAACCCTATCGAAGCTAACCTCCGGTTTCTTCAGGAATTAGTGATATATTTAGGGGCAGTATTACTATCTCCACTGAATGTGATAGCTTTCTACTCAGGATCTTGCATCTGCATCCTCCCTCGTTGGTTGCTAGGATGCTGACATCTGCCTGCTTTTTACCAACCAAGGAAGCTGTGCTGGTCCAGCCATCTTAGCAACTAATGACATCATTGATTGCTAGGGCGCCACAGTTGAAGTGGTGCATCATAACAACCAATTATGCTGTGGAAAAAAATAATGTGGGTTATCACCTAAAATCCATGCAAGACTTTAACTTAGGTAGAGGTCTGGTATGGATTTATAAGACAGTAGCCCACACACAAACCCCCCCCCCCAATCAAAACCTGACCCTTATGTGAGTATGCATCCTGGCTGGCCAGAAAAAGAGGGGCAGCAAGCATGCTCCTCCCTCTGAACCATACCAGGACATATGCTCTCAACATGCAGGGGGGGGGGGTGTACCTTGCCAAAAAGATCCCTCTGGCATAGCACCTTGTTCTCATGTTGATGTGGACAAGAACTTCTTCCCTACATCCCCGGCCATGTGGATGTGGTGTCTTCTAGGGGGTACTTATCAGAATCTTGAAGCTTCCTTTAAATTAGGGGGACACCAAGACATCTTCCCCTCCACACAAATGAGAAAGGTGTGCATAGCACCTCTGGTTACTAATTCCCAATTTGTTTTAATAAAGGACTGTGTGGTGTTTTTATTTACTAATAGAGTTGAGCGGACACCTGGATGTTCGGGTTCGACGGGTTCGGCCGAACTTCGGAAAAAAGTTCGGGTTCGGGACCGAACTTTAACCCGAACCCAAACCCAAACCCCATTGAAGTCAATGGGGACCCGGACTTCTAAGGACTAAAAAGGCTCTAAAAAAGTAATGGAAAGGGCTAGAGGGCTGCAAATGGCAGCAAAAATGTTGTTAAGAGCATGGCAAGTGCTCTGCAAACAAATGTGGATAGGGAAATAACTTAAAATAACATAAAAAAAAAATATGCTGGAGGCCCCCTTTTCAGCAGAAGAGGTACAGGAAGTCATTAAGAACCTCAGAAACTCAACGGCACGATGCCACACATATGGTGGGAATGCCCCAGAATACGCCCTTTCTGGAATAAATTATTCAATTTAATGGATAAGCTAGTGGGAAAATAAAATACTTTGAAATAAAAATGTAGCGGGGTGCTAAATTTAAGGGAAGTGTTTGAGTGGTAAATAGGCTCAAACACCCTAATTCTGTAGGATTCATGGACCATTTTGTCCTCGGGGGAAAGTATTGGTGTGCAGTTCCCTGCGGCCTACAGGTGGCGCTGCCATGGTAGGCTAGGGTTGAACCGCCGATACAGTGCTGTGCCTTTTGTGTCCCCTCTTGGCAGTAGTACAGCGGGGCGGGGAACCTGCTGTGCATGCCGGGAGAGCATATAAAAGGGGCAGACCTTTGGCCTGGGGGCTGATGTTCAGTGGGGTCCGCGCCCAGGTGCCTTCGGCCTGGGTGCATGTGTTCCTGTTCCATCTCGGGTACCTTTAGCCCGGGGTGAGGTACTATCCTGGAGTTCCTGCTGCCCTGGGTATGGAGGCCTAGGTGTGGGAGTAAAGCCTGAAGTCCAGAGCCTTCGTCTGGAGTCCGCTAAGGGTTGAGGAGTCTTAGGGTGCCGCCTCGTGTAGGGGACCCTGTTCCAGGGAAGGGAGGATCATTCTGATGGACCGATGCGGGAGTCACGGTGAAGGAAGGGTCTGTTGACTCCCTGGAGAGATGTCTTCCCCTTGATATGGGCTAGGTTCGTAGAAGGAGAAGCTCAAGGTCATCTTGACTGTATCAGAGGCCTTATTCACCCGGCCCGTGGCAGGGGCCTTATACACCCTGGTCTGTGGCAGAGACCAAAGTTCTCCAGGTCCGTGGCAGGGGCCTTGTACACCCGGTCTGTGGCAGAGACCAACCTCAAGGTCTGTGGCAGAGACCGTGCACCTAAAACTGTTTGAGAAACCTAAGCAGTGAAGTGTATGTGCTACGTTTGTGCCTGGACCTCCTCCACACCTTAAGCTGTCCTGTTTCTTTGCTCTAACCTTTTCTATTCGAGTACAATTTATTTTGCCATGAAAGAATAAGAGTTGTAATTTCAGCTGGTGTGGACATTGACTTTACTGGGAATTAAAGGACTTGCCTCTACCTACAGTAGAGGTGAGAATCATCCTCTGGAGGAGTTTTGACTCCGGCTGTGGACACGGCCCGTCAAGTACACCGCTCAACCTCTTTATATAGGAGGGTACGGGCTGGTAGTGCGGTGTGCCTTTCTCCCTCCTGCGTGGAGCCAACAACATAAAGGCAGGTAAGGGGGAAAGGATCTGTGCGCTACAAAAAAAATTAAATAAAAATTATAATCTTGACCTAGGAGTAGGAGGTTGAGGTGGCGGTGGATGTGGCTGTGTAGGTGGAAGCGGCAGTGGAGGAGGACGAGGTAGCCAACACTGGTTCAAAAATACAACAATGGCTGGGTAAGGCCAGTGATGTGTCGAATTCTGTCCCCCGTCAAATAGTGTCCACCCTGTACTGCGCTTGCTCAGTATGTAGGACAAGGGGATTTCTAAAATCTCCCAAGACGAATGGCGCCTGCGTGGTGAGTTCAGGTGAAGGCCACACCATCCGTGGTTCAAGCCGAGCCAAGTGAGGCCGTGCCCAAAGCGTGGCGATCGAACCGAGCCCGTGAGGGGCCCTGTTACTATGTGCTACCGTATGTCCACTTGGATGGTGGGGCTTGAACCTGCACTCACAGCGCAGGCGCCGTTCATCTTCAGAGATTTTGTGAATCTCCTTGTCCTCTGTACTGCGCAAGCGCTGCGCCTTCGCAGTACGGGCCGGACACAATCCGATGGCCGGACAGTTTTTGTCACAACACCGGTATACATGTCTATTCTGCAGAAGGTACGGACAAGTCCTGTGGGATCCATGCCTGGTTCATTTTAATGAACGTGAGCTTGTCCACATTGGCTCTGGACAGGCGACTGTGCTTGTCTGTGATAACGCCCCCCTGCCGTGCTAAATACACGTTCAGATAATACACTGGCTGCAGGGCAGGCCAGCACCTCCAAGGCATAAAGGGCAAGCTCAGGCCATGTGCCCAATTTGGAGACCCAGAAGTTAAAGGGGGCAGACCCGTCATCCAGTACGTGTAGGCCTGTGGACACATACTGCTCAACCATGTTGGTGAAATGCTGCCTCCTGCTAAGATGTTCCATCTCAGCTGGTGGTGCTGGTTGTTGTGGCGTGCTGACAAAGCTTTTCCACATTTCGGCCATGCTAACCCTGCCTTCTGAGGTGCTGCCGGTGCCCTGGCTGTGTTGGCGACCTCTTCCTCCTCCTCTGCCTTCGCCTTGTGCTTCCACCGTACGCCCGCTGTCAGGTGGGAATGCCACCAGCAGCGCGTCTGCCAGCGTGCGCTGGTACTCGCGCATCTTACGATCCCGCTCCAGTGAGGAAATTAAGGACGGTACGTTGTCCTTGTAACGGGGATCCAGCAGGGTGGCCACCCAGTAATCAGCACCAGTTAAAATGTGGGCAACTCGGCGGTCATTGCGGAAACACTGCAGCATGTAATCGCTCATGTGTGCCAGGCTGCCCAGAGGCAAAGAAAAGCTGTCCTCTGTGGGAGGTGTATCGTCTGTGTCCTCTGTATCCCCCCAGCCACGCACCAGTGATGGCCACGAGCTGGTCTGGGTGCCACCCTGCTGTGAACATGGCTCCTCCTCCTCCTCCTCTTCCATCTCCTCCTCCACCTCGTCACCCTCCAGAACTGTGCCCTTTCTGCAGGACAATTGTGTACCTGCCGTTTGTTGGTGCAGGAACCCACCCTCGTAGCCACTTGTGAAAGACTGACCTGAAAGCCTTTGAAATGATCCCGCTTCCTCCTCCTCCTCATCCTCCTGTGCCACATCCTCTTCCATCATCGCCCGAAGCGTTTTTTCAAGGAGGCATAGAACTGGGATAGTAACGCTGAGAACGGCGTCATTGGCACTGGCCATGTTGGTGGAAACAGCGCAACAAGGCACACAGGTCTCGCATGGAGGCCCAGTTATTGGTGGTGAAGTGGTGCTGTTCCGCAGAGCGACTCACGCGTGATTGCTGCAGCTGAAACTCCACTATCGCCTGCTGCTGCTCGCACAGTCTGGCCAGCATGTGCAACGTGGAGTTCCACCTTGTGGGCACGTCACATATGAGGCGGTGAGCGGGAAGGCCGAAGTTACGCTGCAGCGCTGACAGGCGAGCAGCAGCAGGGTGAGAACGCCGAAAGTGCGCACAGACAGCCCGCACTTTCTGCAGCAGCTCTGGCATATTGGGGTAATTTTTAAGGAACCGCTGGACCACCAAGTTCAGCACATGCGCCAGGCAAGGGATGTGCGTCAAACCGGCTAGGCCCAGAGCTGCTATGAGATTTCGCCCATTATCGCACACCACCAGGCCGGGCTTGAGG
This sequence comes from Rana muscosa, assembly GCA_029206835.1. Classification (NCBI taxonomy): domain Eukaryota; kingdom Metazoa; phylum Chordata; class Amphibia; order Anura; family Ranidae; genus Rana; species Rana muscosa. Next base: position 797,003,084 of record CM055118.1, read on the forward strand.
CTCACTGACAGCAACCACTCATTGGTCTGTTGTTCCATGTCCCTCCACAACTCCTGCGCGGTGTGGGGTTTTTCCCCCAAACAGGAAAGTTTTAAAACTGCCTGCTGTCGTTTACCCCTGGCTGTGCTGAAGTTCGTGGTGAAGGTGTTACGCTGACCGGATGAGGAGGCGGTAGAGGATGAGGAAGCGGAGTAGGAGGAGTTAGCAACAGGAGGCAAACTGAAGCGCCCTGCAATCCTCGGTGGTGGAAGGACATGCGCCAAACTGCTATCTGCCTCAGGCCCAGCTACCACTGCATTTACCCAGTGTGCTGTTAGGGAGATATAACGTCCCTGACCGTGCTTACTGGTCCACGCATCCGTAGTTAGGTGGACCTTGCCACAGATGGCGTTGCGCAGTGCACACCTGATTTTGTCCCCCACTAGGTTGTGCAGGGAAGGGATGGCTCGGCCGGAAAAGTAGTGGCGGCTGGGCACGACGTACTGTGGGACAGCCAATGCCATCAGGCTTTTAAAACTCTGCGTCTCCACCAGACGGAATGACAGCATTTCAAAGGCCAGGAGTTTTGAAATGCTGGCATTCAGGGCCAGGGATCGCGGGTGGCTAGGGGGGGTACTTCCTCTTCTGCTCCAATGTTTGGGAGATAGAGAGCTGAACGCTTCCATGGGACATTGTGGAGATGGTTGGTGACTCAGGTGGTAGTGTTGCTGGCAGATCCTCTGTTTGCAGTGCCACTGTCACTACAGAGGTGGATGAAGAGGCCGAGACTGCAGCAGAAGAGGAAGCAGGAGGAGCCAGAGACCTTTCTTGGTTTTTGAGGTGTCTACTCCACTGCAGCTCGTGCTTTGCACTTAGATGCCTGGTCTTGCAGGTTGTGCTCAGGTTGAGAATGTTTATGCCTCGCTTCAAGCTCTGATTGCACAGCGTGCAAACCACTCGTGTCTTGTCATCAGCACATTGTGTGAAGAACTGCCACGCTAGGGAACTCCTTGGACCTGGCTTTGGTGTGCTCGGTCCCTTGCTGCGTTGGGCAGTAGCAGACATACTGTCTAGGGGACGGACGCTCTGCTTTTGCACCCTGCTCCCTCTTCTGCTGTGCTGGTGGCTCTGTGCGACCTCTTCCTCCAAACTACACTGGTCACCTGCATAACGTTGATTCCATGTGGGGTCGAGGACCTCATCGTCCTCCACATCATCTTCCACCCAGTCTTCACCCCTGCCCTCCTTGTCTGTCTGCACAATTGCGAAAGCAGCAGCAGTTGGCACCTGTGTTTCGTCATCATCCGAGATGTGCTGCGATGGTCCTCCCATGTACTCATCATGAAACATAAGTGGTTGGGCATCGGTGCACTCAATCTCTTCCACTTCTGGGGCAGGGCTAGGTGGATGGCCCTGGGAAACCCTGCTTACAGAGTCATCGAAAAGCAGAAGAGACTGCTGCATGATTTGGGGCTCAGACTGCTTGGCTGATTTGCAAGTGGGTGAGGTGAAAGACTGATGGACATGGGTTTCAGGTGCCAACTCTGATCTTTCGTCAGAAGAGTGGGTGGGAGACAATGTGAAGGAACCCGAGGCACTGTCAGCAACCCAATCTACTATCGCCTGTACTTGTCCTGGCCTAAACATTCGTACAGCCTCATTAGGCGCAAAAAAATATCGCCGCAGGCTCGGTCGCCTACTCGCACCTGAGGAAGGTGTTTCACCTGTGCGTGTATCTGGCACAGATCCACCACGTCCTCTCCCTGCAACAGGAGCTCCACCAGCAGCACCACGACCGGGGCCACCACGTCCCTTTGACCTTCTCCTCATATTTTCCAAATTTAGGATGTTGCCCTAAATGGGTGTTTTTGGAAGAGCAGAACACACCCACAGTACGTAACCGCTGAATCGCACAGCTACAGAACTGCAGAAAATGCTATTAAAAAAAATGTTTTTTTTTTTAGTATAGCACAGTAGAAGAAAACTATTTAGAAATTGTTTATTTCACACACCTCCACATATGTATAACACACTGCAAACAATTTTTTGTGGCCCTAAATGGCGTTTTTTGGAAGATCACAATACACCCACAGTACGTAACCGCTGAATCGCACAGCTACAGAACTGCAGAAAATGCTATTCAAAAAAAATTTAGTTTTTTTAGTATAGCACAGTAGAAGAAAACTATTTAGAAATTGTTTATTTCACACACCTCCACATATGTATAACACACTGCAAAATATTTTTTGTGGCCCTAAATGGCGTTTTTTGGAAGACCACAATACACCCACAGTACGTAATCGCTGAATCGCACAGCTACAGAACTGCAGAAAATGCTATTCAAAAAAAATGTTTTTTTTTTAGTATAGCACATTAGAAGAAAACTATATATAAATTGTTTATTTCACACACCTCCACATATGTATAACACACTGCAAAATATTTTTTGTGGCCCTAAATAACGTTTTTTGGAAGACCACAATACACCCACAGTACGTAACCGCTGAATCGCACAGCTACAGAACTGCAGAAAATGCTATTAAAAAAAATGTTTTTTTTTAGTATAGCACAGTAGAAGAAAACTATATATAAATTGTTTATTTCACACACCTCCATATATGTATAACACACTGCAAAATATTTTTGTGGCCCTAAATGGCTCTTTTTGCAAGCGTACATTAAAGTGCAAATTTTTATTTTTTTTGCCCTAAACGGGTCTTTTTTTGCACGAGCAAAATAAAATGGAATTTTTTTATTTTTTTTGCCCAATGGGTCTTTTGGAAAAGAGCACAATAAAGTGCCTTTTTTTTTTTGTCCTAAATGGATCTTTTTCCAAGAGCAGAATACACCCACATTATGGAAACGGTGTATCTCTCAACGTAATATATGCAGTGCTGGTGCACTGAGCTTGCAGATAAAAGGTAGATTTTCTCTGACACTGGGCTCATAGCAGTGTAAAAAGACTGCACTGCAACACAAACAGGTAAACCTATGCAGATCGCTGAGTTATATCTCTGAATCTGGACTCCTATTCCTATATAATATATCTCTCTCCCTAAAAGCAAAAAACAGGAACCTGGCCCTACACTACACTGTCTCTCTATCTTTTCCCTCAGATTCCAGAATCAGGACTAACTCATGTATTTTTCTATCTCTCCCTAAAAGCAGCAGCAGCAGACTAGATCCTCTCCCTATCTATTCTGAAGCAGAGTGACGTGTGTGCTGTGTGCCTCTAGCTTATATAGAAGCTGGGTCACATGTTGCACTGACCAATCACAGCCATGCCATTAGTAGGCATGGCTATGATGGCCTCTAAGGGCACACCAGCTAATCAAAAGGTGATTGGCTGGCCACTGAAGCATTTCTAAATGCGTAATTAGTTTGCCGAACCCGAACCCGGACTTTTGCGCAAAGTCCGGGTTCGGGAAAAAGCTAAAGTTCGGTACGGACCCGAACTTTACAGTTCGGGTTCGCTCTACACTATTTACTAATTAACTTTTTGTGGATAAGTAACCATACTCCTTACTTAGTCATGTAGGGGAAGGTCTGTATATCTGGAAGCCCCCTTGTTTCAAAGGGGGCTTCCAGTTACTGATAAGGCCCCCCATAGAACCCCCCCACATCCACTCAGCCAGGGTTGTGGGGAATAGGTCCTTGTCTCTATCAACAGTGAAAATGTAACATAATAACATCATGTGATTTGAACCATTTGCTATATTAACCTCTTTGCACTGGCGCCTCCCAGCTCTTTAAGAGGTTTATGATGCTGGGAGGCAGGGCGTGACTTAAGATCACGTGAGTGCCGTGATTGGCTGTCACGTGGTCCAAAAACTCCCGATTGCAATCGGGAGCTTTTGGCTAGGCGACGTTAACTGTGCCGGGAGCGTGCAGCATTTACGCTCACGGCACATGTGTATTGGGGGCAATTCAAACAAATATGTGGCCCATTGAAGAACCAAGCGCCGAGAGGCCGCGTATTTTCATACGACCAGCGCTAAGGAGTTAAGCTGGTCAATACAACATCTCAGATTGGCTCTGAAAAGCGCCAGCCTTCTGGAAGGTCTTTTGACCTGCTGGGAACCTGGTCGCTTTTCATCTACTATGGACTATGATATGCTTTTATCATACATTTTTTTGTGTGTATATTTCCTTTTATACATTATTTAAGATCCCACTTGGGTAATGCACAAGGTTGGTGCACCCTCTTTTCTTTGTTTTACAGAATATTTGCTGTTATAGGGCAAATTTAGAAATGTTAATTGTACTGAGGCAATACCATGTAAAAATTTACTTTTTGCCTTGAGTTCCTCCTCATTAATTTGGATGCACTTACTGGTATTTAAGAGTGCCTATGCACTCCCGTGCATACAGCCACATACTTATACACTGTATCTGCATTGTAAGGTTAAGGCAATGCTACAACTGACTGATTGTCTTAGGAGATTTAGAGTGATGGTGTGCTGCTCACTCTTCTCTTTTCTGAAGGCTCTAACATGAGGAAGAAAAAGTCCTGCCTCTACTAGGGTGGCAGCAGAACAAGGTATTGTAGGTCAGTAACATGGAAGGCCATCTGCAGGAAGACTGTAGGCAAAGCTGCTGACTTTTCTTTTTCCCTTTTTCCCTCTGTCTGCCTTTTTGGGCACAGTTTCCATAGTTCAGTTTCTCTTTATGTCAAATGGTAAAAAACATTGGCGTCACTAGGGGGTGGCTATTGAGGCTAGAGCCCAGAATCTGGGGCCCATAGCCCGAGTCCAGGGCCGGCCCTACCGTGAGAGTGTCATGGGCTGATTGACACAGCGCTGTCCCGCACAGCCACTGCACTCTCAATGAATCTGAACTCGGTGCTTCGGGAGACCAGTGTGAGACCGAGTCTCCTCCCTTGCTCTGCCCATATAGAGTTGGGAGAAACTTTCTCACACAAGCTCCTGAGCTAGGGAGGCGGCAGGTGAGTGCAGAACATGGGGGAGGGGGGGGAAACTCTGTACTGCCCTACCCTCTCTGTATACACTAGCCTTTTTGTATACCCAGCCTCTCTGTATAACTAGCCTCTCTGTATACACTAGCCTCTCTGTATACCCATCCTCTCTGTATACACTAGCCTCTCTGAATACACTAGCCTCTCTGTATACACTAGCCTCTTTGTATACACTAGCCTCTCTATATACCCGAGCCTCTGTATACCCAGCCTCTCTGTATACCCAGCCCCTCTGTGTATCCAGCCTCTCTGTATACACTAGCCTCTCTGTATACCCTAGGCTCCCTGTATACCCTAGGCTCTCTGTATACCCAGCCTCTCTGTAAACTCAGCCTCTCTGTAAACTCAGCCTCTCTGTATACCCTAGCCTCTCTGTATACACTAGCCTCTCTGTATACCCAGCCTCCCTGTATACACTAGCCTCTTTGTATACACTAGCCTCTCTGTATACCCTAGCCTGTCTGTATGTAACAATCAGCATCTGGTGGCATGTGACGTGTCAAGTGACAAGCTGCATCTTGTGGCAGGTAATGTGACAAGCTCTATGGTGACCCTGATGTGAGGGGGGCTTTGGGGATCCTGATGTAATGATAATATATAGTGTATAGTGTATATATATATATATACTTTGCTGCTATTAGCTCTAGCCCCAGATCTTTTGTAGACCTAGCAACGTCCCTGGTAAAAAATATACATGTAGCGCCTTCCGTCACCCCAGCTCCTGTCTATAGGCTCACTCACAAGGGTGGGCGTGACGTGGCTACCATATCCGTACCCTCCAGTTTTCGGAAGCGGATAGTTTTTTTTCTAACGGGTCTTGTGATGTGCCCCTCCAAATGGGTTCTGTCTCCTATGCATAAGGGACAGAGTCTTGCCCTTCCCCAGAAATTCCGCTTTCCACACAGTAATCACTTTTCAAACAAGAACTTTATTTCTCTCAATGGCAGGAGAGAAACATAGGTGTAAGAGATAGAGAGAGAGTTCAGGCATTCAAAGTTCCCACCCCCACTCGGTCCCGAGGGGGGTACTCAAACCGGACAGTTCTATTTGTAATACTGGCAACCGGTGATAGCTCACCCGGACAGGCGTTTATGCGCTGGCAACCGGAGTGCAGCTCGGACACTCTACCTTATCCCAAGTAGCATCCCTGAGATTTCCTCCATCTAAAGCGCCTCTGGTTGGAACTGTCAGGGTCGGTGAATGATGCAGTCCCAGGGCTGAAGGTGCCTGAGACTGGTGTGCATGTAGCCTCGCGGTGGGGGAAAAAGGCCCCGCATCTGCTCCGCTCCAAGCGCGCGCACCCAGGCTGAAGGTGCCTGGGCGCGAAGAAGACCTCGCACACGAGGACTCTGCTGCTTAAATACCTCTCCCCAGCATGCCCGCGGGCCCAAAGACCAACCCACCATACGGGAGCTGTGGAGGGACATCCAAGCACCACCTCAGCATCTGCCATTCCACCCTCAGAGCTGGTAACAGTGCCACCTAGGCCACCAAGGGGGAACTACACACAGATGCATAAGTGACAAGACAGAGTAATTAAATCACACATCTGAGTTAAAGACCACTCAGATGACCCCCCTAAATTTGGCAACTAGGTCCCTGCAATTTAGAATCCCGCTACACACATATCTACATTTTATATTGCATGGCAAGCCTCCATTGCATAGCAAGTCTCCATTGTATAGCAAGTTACCATTGCTACTCTACAAAAGAGAAAAACTGAGACAAATGCATTGCACCCCTCAATCCATTAGATAGCTATACACTTGCTTTGCCATAAACAGGTTAGAGCATTTGGGTATTATATCTTTTAGCAATGTTTATCCCTATCGCATGCAAAAATGTATACAGATTTCTTCCTCCAGTATTTATAAGTTATTAGATCAGTTAAAACAAAAAAATATGTATTTAACTGCACAACAGTGATTAGACTATATTGACAAAAATAAGTGTTGCTTAGACAAGAGTGTTCCTTTCTAGAACATGTGGGTCATGAGAAGAATTTGGACATCAAACACTTTACAGATTCCTAAATCACCTGAAAAACATTATACACTACGCACTATCTGTGCAACACATGAAGATGATCCAGATGTTTTTGTATGAGTTCAGATATAGATAAAAGCAGTTGAAAAAATCTCCTAGGTGTTCAAATGTTTACATTGCTGTCTGCTACTGATTGTTGTTGCACAACTACAGGCTTGCAGCTATGTGCCAACAGACCGGTTTTCTTTTGCCTTTTAAATCGATGAAGCTCCTTATGAAAACTTGCTTCCATATATCTCAAATAAAATACCTGAATTCTTAATTACACTGAAACAAATATTTTATTGGTAATATGTCTTGAAATCAACAAATCTGCCCCGGTTCTCAGGAAGGCCAGTGTTGGATTCTGCTTGAAATGTAGAGAAGGAGGAGGGGGAGAATGGGAAAGAGGGGGAGGAGAGGGAGGAAACATTGACAAGACTCACCACCTACTATCTTCATGTTGGAGAACCTCTGCTTCTCCATGTAGGGCTGGCCCCAGAGTGTGAGATTCTCAGGAGCCATTTATTGTTTTTTTATTTGTTTGATTTTTTACATTTTTATTTTCATAATAATTATTATTTTTTCCTTATTATTTGGTCAAGTACGTTGCACATAATCTTGGGAAGTTCCTGGCCTGGGTTGTCCCAGAGATTCCCAGCTTAATTTTTTTGTTTTGTTTTTACATATTAGTTTTTATTTTTTACTTAAATTTTCATATTAATGTATACTTTTAATTAAATAAATTTGTTGTAGTGATCCTGTGTTTTCAGGCAGCACACAACAGAGGCTAGTCACCAGGGCTGCTGATACAATTTGCGAGGCCTCATACAGACTACCTGAATGCCCCCCCCCCCCCGTAAGAAAATATTAAAGCTATATTTTGCTAAAAATACAATAAAATTGTTATTAGCAAACACAAATACAACATAACTCACAGCATTCCTGCTTGATCTAAAAGATGAAACGGAGGCAATAAATAAAGCTCTCTGTGGATAAGGTCTTGGGGCTTATGCACATGGGTGCTGTGGTCCATACAGTGTGAATCAGTGGTTCATTTCTGTGGCTTGAGCCACCTGGAGCTGTACAAACACAGCTGCAGGCCCTAATTTGACATGTGTGGGGTTGCAGGTGTACAGCCCAAACACAGACAGTGTGCATTTGGGGGGCCACTCACCTGCACCTGCACATCTGTCAAATCTGAGCCTGCGGCTGTGTTTGAACAGGCGATGCATCCCCATAGAATGACAGGCGGTTCCAGCTCAAATCCCTCCCTCACACAGCCAGAGTACCTGTGTGAATGAGCCCTTTATTATATTTTTCTAAAAAAAAATTAACAACCGGCTTTGGTGAAATATTATTATTATGACAGACTTACCGTACCCAAAAAACAGATCTCTCTAGCGGTGTGCTGTCATTACTGATAGGGATTCTATCTTTGTCTTCTCTCTGGGTTCTTGGGCTCCAGACGTTTGGCCAAACTGCGATGGTGTAATTCCCACGCATGCGTGTGGGAGTAAATGAAGCCTCATTCAAGGTAAGATGGGGATAGGGGTGGGTACCATTATCCTTAAATATGGATATTGGAAAATAAGGAAGTGCCTGGAGCTGTTCCAAACATACTCTATAGCACTAAAATTACGAGGACTATCTCGGTACCCAAAAAGTTGAACCAATCAAAAGAAAATTGTAACAATTTATTAGGAAATAGACAATATTAAAAATGGTTGGTACATAGGTACATATGCTGTGCACACAATGCTAAGAATGCATGTGGGAATCATGATCCCAGCACAGCTCTCCCAATGGATGATATGTCTTCCATTGAGAGCACAGTGCACATGCGCCGGAGCTATCACCGGCTGCTGCGTTTAGGAGATATTCACTGTACCTACGAGTAAGCCCTATTATAGGCTTACCTGTAGATACAAGATAAGAAATTAGTTTTACTATGGCCAGATTAGTTAGTAAATGGATAAATAGGAGGAGTTGATGAATGGATTTGCAGAGGGAACCAACAGCGTAGGGTAAAAAAGCTAAATTGCATAGGTCAGGAATCAGTCTGGGGGAGAGAAGTGGGAAGCCCAGCTACATAAAGCACACTAAACTGCACTGGGACAAGATAAAAGGCAGCTATGGAACCGGTGTAACAGTAGGTGCTTCACCCCATGAGAATGCAGCTGATCAGGTGTGAAGCCTAGTACACACGGCCGAGAATCTCGTCAGGAAAAAAACAGTCATTTTTCCTGACGAGATTCTTGACAAGAATCTTGTCCCGGCCGAGTGTACACACACTCCATTCAAAAGAACCGCCATTCTTTTGAATGGAACGAACGCGGTGATGTCATCGACTACGATGAGCATGCGCTCGTCACATTCGATGCCGTCGCCGCCATCTTGCTACACCCTACCTATGCCTAGGAATCTACCGCGCATGCTTCAAAGTCAGTTCGAGCATGCGCGGGTTTCCACGGCGACAGGTAAGTATACACACTCTTGGGTTTCTCGTCGGGAAACAGGCCGAAAAGAATCCCGATGAGAAAATAGAGAGCAGGTTCTCTATTTTTCTCGTCGAGATTCTGGGCAGTTTTCTTGACGAGAAACCTGAAAGCCTCGTACACACGCACGGTTTTCTCGGCAAGAAAGCTCTGCCAGCAGTTTTCTTGTCGTTTCTTGCCGAGAAAACCGGTCTTGTGTACGAGGCCTTATTGTGTCAGAGAGACAGAGCAATTGGGGGAGAGAGATGAAACAAATATACAGGCTGGGCAATTGGAGCTTTTGGATCAGAGAGACAGGGAAGAGAAACAAAGTTACAGAGCTAACAAATTCACTTAGCAGAGCTAATTTTAGGGCCAGCACTGAGAGAGGGGGCCAGCACAGGGAGGAGGATTAGTGAGGGATGACAATTGTGTCTCTCTCTTCCTCCAGCAGCTAAAAGCTGGCAGCAGGGAGAGGGGAAGAGACCAGCTCCCTCACTTATCCCCCTCTCTTTTTTTGGACCCCTCTATGTGCTCGGGCCCCCTATAAGAGGACCAGTGCCCCCCCATCAGTGGCCCTGCTAATCATATCTGTAATTCCTCTGACAGTGTAACAATCCTTCTTCCAGACACCCAGCAGCCAGATTTAAAAAATATATATCTTTATTTATATAATTTTAGGCAGGGCACTGGGGGCATAGCTGTAGGTGGGGTAAAAAATATGGCCACAGGCTGCCCACCTTTCCACAATGCAGGAGGGATATGGCCAAGGGGAAACTCAGGCAGCAGCAGCAAAAATGAAATGTACATTCCTACAGCTATAGGCTGCCCATCCCTCCCCAAAGAAAGGACCATGTACATAAAAAAAAAAGAGACAAGCCAAAATAGAGAGTTAAAGGTGCTGCAACATGAAGGTAGTAGGTGGTGATTAGGGTTGAGCGGACCCGAACTGTAAAGTTCAGGTCCGTACCGAACTTTTGGGTTTTTGAGTCCCGGACCCGAACCCGAACAATTAACTGTATGTTCGGTTCAAGTCCGGTGTTCGGCAATATGCATGTAAAGTCGCGCTTGTTTCTTGTGCTTAGAACTGTCCCTGCACAAAGTGTAATTTCTGAATGAAAAAAAGTCATTTAAAACTCACTCGCGGCTATAATGAATTGTCGGCTCCCGGCAAAACATAGAAAAGTCATTGATTTCGGGTCTGGTATCGATTTTAAGGGGAACGCCACCCCAAATTAAAAAAAAAATTGGCGTGGAGTACCCCCCAAAAATCCAGACCAGACCCTTTATACGAGCACGCAACCTGGCAGGCCGCAGGAAAAGAGGGGGGACGAGAGAGCGCCCCCCCCTCCTGAATCGTACCAGGCCACATGCCCTCAACATGGGGAGGATGTCCCCATGTTGATGGGGACAAGGGCCTCATCCCCACAACCCTTGCCCGGTGGTTGTGGGGGTCTGCGGGCGGGGGGCTTATCGGAATCTGGAAGACCCCTTTAACAAAGGGGACCCCCAGATCCCGGCCCCCCCATGTGAATTGGTAATGGGGTACATTTTACCCCTACCATTTCACAAAGAAAGTGTAAAAAATTGTAAAAAAAAAATACACAGACACCATTGGGAAAGTCCTCCATTAAAAAAAAAAAAAAAAAAAAAACATTCCAGCGATGAAATCCAGTGTCCCACGGCGATCCGATGTCCGGCGCTGTCCACACGAAATGTCATTGGCTGAGCCTGAGCGGACCTGATGGGGAACTTCCTCCGCAGTGTAATAAATGAATAGACCTGCCACTTCTAAAGTTCCCCATCAGGTCCGCTCAGCCAATGACGTAGGTGTAAGGCTGAGTACCTGATGCGGAATGTGAGAAGGGGCGGGTCTATTCATTTATTATACTGGAGGAAGTTCCCCATCAGCTACGCTCATCCAATGACATAGGCAGGGTCTGACATACGAGGGGGCGGACCTGATGGGGAAATTCCTCCACAGTTTAATACATGAATAGACCCGCCCCTTCTCACGTTCCGCATCAGGTCCGCTCAGCCAATGACGTAGGTGTAAGGCTGAGGACCCTGAGGTGTAAGGCTGAGGGCGCTCTCTCGTCCCCCCCTCTTTTCCTGAGGCCTACCAGGTTGCGTGCTCGGATAAAGGGTCTGGTCTGGATTTTTGGGGGTACTCCACGCCATTTTTTTTATTTGGGGTGGCGTTCCCCTTAAAATCCATACCAGACCTGAAGGGCCTGGTATGGATATTTGGGGGAACCGCACGCATTTTTTTTTATTTGTGGCAGGGTTCCCCTTAATATCCATACCAGACCTGAAAGGCCTGGTAATTGAATTTGGGGGAACCCCCACGCTTTTTTTTATTTTTTTATCAATGACTTTTCTATGTATTGTCGGGAGCCGACAATTCATTAATAGCCGCGAGTGAGTTTTAAATGACTTTTTTTCCTTCAGAAATGACACTTTGTGCAGGGACAGTTCTAAGCACGGGAAACAGGCACGAATAGTCCTCAGAAGTTCGGGTCCCCATTGACTTCAATGGGGTTTGGGTTCGGGGTCAAGTTCGGGTCAAGTTCGGTCCCGAACTCTAACTTTTTTCCGAAGTTCGGCCGAACCCTTCAAAGCCGAACATCCAGGTGTCCGCTCAACTCTAGTGGTGAGTCTTGCTAATGTGACCTCTTACTCCCCTCTTCCCTCTCCTCCTTCCTCTACTCCTCCCATTCTGCATCACCTCTTCCTCCCCTACCTCCACTCTACTCCTCTGCTTCCTCCTTCACTTCCTCCCCGATCTCCTATGAGTGTTTGGCACAAGGGAACTCTCCAGGGAGGTGGAGTTATATAGAGATTATTACCAAACAAACCATACATGGTGAAGAACATTTATAAGCAACACCCTTCCTCCAGTTTGTGGCCTGGGCAGTTTTACATTAACACATTTATACCTTTAATTTATTAAATAATTAGTTACAATTATTTACAGATTTACTTTTTTAATATTTGTCATTCTCTTTTTTTCCCTGTAAGGTTATCCTTACCCTGGTCATGCAAACATGGGTAGGGCTGGCAATGGGAAAACAATTATGGCAGCTTGGTAGTATTACATGAAGGCAAGGCTCTTCATGGTGACTTTTTACCTGTGAGGGTGATATATTATTGTGGTTGATACTCTATTTCATTGCAATGCCTCTGTTCAGAATATGTGACCGCATTTTGCATTGTATTTTCCCTTTACAAATATAAATAAACAATTTATATTAAAAAAAATGTCAGCTGAGAAGCAGAACCAAACTGAAATTTCCAGGGCTGCCACCATTTGTGGGAGGCTTATTTTAATTATCCATAGTCCTCATTTTCCCTTCAACTGCTTCCATACTGGCTGGTAAAAACAGCCCTCTAAGTCTTTTTTTTTTTTTTTTTATATTTTCTTTATTGATTTTCTTCAGCATTATACATTACAATAAGCATACATATGCTTTAATAATTTTCATCCCTTATTTTGACAAGATAATAGTAATAGCACGCATTTGTATAATTAACACCTTTTCCTTTCTATTGAGCCTTTCCCTCCCCCCCTCCCCCCGATTCTATGGTTTCTTTTACTAGGGCTTCTATCTTCTTTCATTTTTCACACATTATTAATTTTGTTTTTTTATTATTATTATTTATTTTTATTTATTTTTTTCCTTCTTTCCTTCTTCCGCTTACTGCATTACTTCTATTTTACGGAGGGTACCCCATACTTTCTAACCATGGTTTCCACACTTTTTCGAACTCTCTAATATTCCTTCTCTTAGTATAGGCTACTTTTTCCTTCCATATTGTTTCCGTGTTAACCCAATCTTTTACCGACGGCGGTCTCTCTGCTTGCCATCTTTGCGCAATTAATTTTCTTGCATGGAAGAGACACCTGAGCACTGCTTTTATTGTACTAGCCTCCCTGCCCCCTAAGTCTAGTTCTAGTTCTCACATTAGCATTTTACCATCTGATACATTATTTACTTAAAATGTAAATGCTACTTAAATAATCAATACATTTATTTTATTTACGTTAAACTAGGAAAAGAGCAAGCAATTGTGGGCATATGGCAGACGTATTGAAATAAAATTCACGGAGGTCCAGTCAGTAAAATTTTCTTTCAGCAGAGGTCCAAATCGCATGTTTGTGCGATGATCCTTCATATCACCGCCCCCTCCTTTTCTTTATCACATTTTAGTTCTTACATCAGTGTCCTCCATCCCTCTCTCACATCACATCCCCACCTCATAGGAGGCGGGTCTTTCAATTAAAGAGGCAGCTGAGAAAACAGGTTCTACTGTATGTCTGTCAGCGCTCATCTCGCCCCCTCCCTGTCTCCTCAAGGCTGCAGATGGACATGAATCAGGCTGCACTGACGGCAATGGTGAGTCTGCATTCATGTCAATGTGCGTGCTGCATGAATGGCAATGTGGGTGCTGCATTCATGGCAATGGAGTGGGTGCTGCATTCCTGGCAATGGAGTGGGTGCTGCATTCATGGCAATGGAGTGGGTGCTGCATTCATGGCAATGGAGTGGGTGCTGCATTCATGGCAATATGGTGGTTGCTGCATTTATGGCAATATAGTGGGTGCTGCATTCATGGCAATACGGTGGGTGATGCATTCATGGCAATGGAGTAGGTGCTGCATTCATGGTAATACATTGGGTGCTGCATTCATGGCAATACGGTGGGTGCTGCATTCATGCCAATACGGTGGGTGCTGCATTCATGGCAATATGGTGGGTGCTGCATTCATGGCAATACGGTGGGTGCTGCATTCATGGCAATATGGTGGGTGCTGCATTCATGGCAATACGGCGGGTGCTGCATTCATGGCAATACAGTGGTGCTGCATTCATGGCACTTGTGAGGCTGCAGATGGGCACTGATTAGGCTGCATTGATGTACACTGACCCTTATTTTGCTTCACAGTTCTTTATTTAAAATGTAATATTTCTTCCTGAAACTTCCTTTTTAAAGTTAAGGTGCGTGTTTTAAGCCGATAAATACGGTATATCCAAATAACACGCCCAAGCTCATCTCTTCACCACACACAGCCACAAAGGCAAGAGAATTCTTGTTGGGCAGTGTATTAGTGCTCGGACGAACACCGAATTTTAATGGTTTAAAGAATGTCAGGCAAAGTGGTCGGCCCTCAAGCATGTTCACTTCATCAAATCTGGCCCTCTTTGAAAAAATTTTGGACACCACTGGCCTAAGCCATCTTTATGTAGAGCTACAATTCTTTTTTTCAGATCCTCAGAGTGTTCTTTGTGAGGCCTGTCCTGAGTGGAACCTGTCCTGTTAAACCGCTGTTTGGTCTTTGGAAGCTCAGGTTCAGGGTCTTGGCAATCTTCTTATAGCCTATGCCATCTTTATGTAGAGCAAAAAAATTTTTTTTTAAGATCCTCAAAGAGTTCTTTGCCATGAGGTGGCATGTTGAACTTCCAGTGACCAGTATGAGAGAGTGAGCGCGATAACATCAAATTTAACACACCTGCTCCCCATTCACACCTAAGACCTTGTAACACTAACGAGTCACATGACATCAGGGAGGGAAAATGGCTAATTGGGTCCAATTTGGACATTTTAACTTAGGGGTATACTCACTTTTGTTGGCAGCGGTTTAGACATTAATGGTTGTATTGAGTTATTTTGAGGCAACAGCAAATTTACATTGTTATATAAGCTGTACACTCACTACTTTACATTTCAGCAAAGTTTAAATTCTTCAGTGTTATTCATAATATATTATAAGGGACAGTGGTTGCCGGTATTTTAAGTCCACTCCTCACATGCCCCCCTTTAATAGCCTGACAGTCAGACAGGCTATTGGGCATGTGAGGACTCGGAGTGGACCTAAAATACCAACCACTGTCCCTTATAATATATTATGAATATTACCACATTCTGAGTCAGCTACCCATATTATCAAATCAATATTACCACAGTCAGCTACCCCAGACTTTTCAGACAGTCAGGCTATTAAAGGGGGGCATGTAAGCCTGTGAGGAGTGGACTTAAAATACCGGCAACCACTGTCCCTTATAATATATTATGAATATTACCACAGTCTGTCTGATTCAGCTTGCTACCCATATAATGAATATTACCACAGTCAGCTACTCAGAGTCTGGGGTAGCTGACTGTGGTAATATTCATAATATTGGTAGGTAGCTGACTCAGACTGTACTGTGGTAATAATATTCATATATTATAAGGGACAATGGTTGCTGGTATTTTAAGTCCACTCCTCACATGCCCCTCTTTAATAGCCTAGCCTGTCTGACTGTCATCTGCAAGGTCTGGGGCCCATGACAGCGCCAGGTTGTGTGACTTAAAAAAAAAAAAAACACACTGTTTGATTTGTTGCCTTTTAAATGTCAGTGCATGCATAGCTGCAAGACAGTGTTTTCAAACTAAGGCAGATTACAGTGTGCGCTCTCAATTTGTTTTCTCTAGGTACATACAACATCTGTCTGCTCCAGTCCAACACACTCAGTTGAATTATATTAACGGAAAGAGAGCTGCATTCGCACCTTAGCGATTGGAGAATATTGGAGAACACACAGGACTCTTTAGCCCAGCTGGGGTCTTCTGTATCAGCACAATCACTGGTGCCTGCCTGCAGTGCCTGGTGGTTGTGTTTGTTGGATTTTCTAATTGAAGTTCAGTCCAGACAATTATATTTTCAAGGACACTCAGAACTGAGAAGCATACGTCTCGTCTGTTTACGATCGCGAAATAAAACACAAACACTCTTTGACGAAGTCACATCGGGTATAGCGCGAGCCAGATGTGCTTATGTTAACTGCATCAGAACAGCAGAAGTTAAAGTCGAGAAGTCAGAAACAAACTAAACCGAATAGAATAATGAGAGAGGCAGAGGCCGGTGCAGAGGCAGAGGCCGGCGCAGAGGCAGAGGCCGGCGCAGAGGCAGAGGCCGGCGCAGAGGCAGAGCAATGCGCAAGTGAGTCTGATAAAAAACCAGATGTTTTTGTTCCAAAAAGAGGAGCTTATTCCGAATTGTGAGCTTATTTTGGATTCAAACCAGATGATGACACTCAGCAAACCATCTACTGCAAGCAATGTTTAGCCGTTGTTTGTGCACCAAAGGGTAACACCACCAATCTGTTTAATCACCTGAAACGTAATCACATACAACAATATGAGACGGTACGGAAAAACAAAACCGCTCAATCACAAAGTAGCTGCAACCAGACAAAACAAACATCAATTAAAGGAACATTATTTAATGCAACACTGTACCCAACAACCTCTCTCAGGCGCAAAGAAATAACAGAAGCAATCACATTTCACCTGGCTAAAGACATGGCTTCCGTTGCAATCGTGCAGCTCTAGTAAAGTACCATATGCAAAAAGCACAGAAGCACAAAGAAGTGTACAACCAGTCTGCTAAATTTAGACAATATCAGGTTGGAGATCGGGTAGCTGTACTCATACTCTCAGTAGAACGCAAGCTCCTGGCCAGGTAGCAAAGGCCATTTGAGGTGGTAGAAAAAGTTGGAGAATTTAACTTTAATGTACATCAACATGGGAAGTGGAAGCCATACAAAATATACCATGTAAATCTGCTAAAGCCCTGGAAGGACCGAAAGCAAATAGTTGCCATAGCTGAGGTCAGTTCTAAGACCCCTGTAGGGGATAACTCAATCCTAGTTTCCACCTCCCTGTCCAAGCCTCAAACGGAGCAAGTAAAATAGTTGTTACAGAGAAATAGGAAGAAGTTCTCAGGACTTCTAGGTCTTAGCAGGGTCATCGAACATGACATTGTTATAGAACCTAACATAAAGGTCCGAGTAAAAACCCCTGAGACACATAGGAAAACAGTGTCAGAGGAAGTTAGGAAAATGCTTTATCTCAATATCATTAGGGATTACAGAGATGTTGAGCCCAATTGTATTGGTACTGAAGCCCAGCGGGACTCTGCGGTTCCCTAATGATTTCAGGGAACTCAAGGAGGTATTGAAGTTTGATGCATAGCCAATGTCTCAAGTAGACGAGCTGATAGAGAGGTTGGGACTAGCCTGGTACATTACCACCATAGACCTCACGTCCTAATTAAATACCTTTAATTAAGGACGCCAGAAAGAAGACTGCATTTTCTACCTAAATTGTAATTTACATTATAAAAGAATGCCATTTGGCTTATATTCTGCCAGACAGTTATGGATAAAAACTTACACATCGGGAATAGACCTTGGTGTAGGTAGATGACATTGTCATCTTTAGTACTGACTGAGAATCCCATATTCCCCGAGTGCAGGCAGTCTTAGACTCTCTAAAGAAGGAGGGATTTACTGTGAACCCCAAAAAATGTGCCTTTGCTTTGGAAGAGACCAAGTACTTGGGGTACATTGTAGGTAGAGGGTTGGTGAAACCACAGATGAATAAGGTAGAGTCTATCCAGGCTTGGCCCTGCCCAGTCACGAAAAAACAGGTCCAAGCTTTTTTCTGCATTGTGGGGTACTACAACAGGTTTTTCCCCAACGTCAGTTATGGTGAAATTCAATAACAAGGCTGAGAAGGCTTTCCAGGAGCTTAAAATGGCCTTATGCCAGTATTCAGTGCTGGCCGCTCCAGATTGCTTAAAATAATTTATGTTTCAAACCAATGCCTTCAGAAAAGGCTTTAGGAACTGTTCTGTTCCAAAAGATCAGTGTGGAGGAACATCCTCTAGTCTTATAGGTGTTCTGGGGGAGTTTGGCTAGAGCAAGCGCTGATTTCCATGTACTCTCTGGATTGATAGTCCGTAATAAGGATCCGTAATTTCAAAAGTTCAAAGAGATTTGGGTGAGAAGAACCTCAAAACCCTGACTACAGGATTCTGGTCCTGAAGGGCTTAAGCCCCAGGCAGGAGAGGCTTGAAAGGCAGCAGAGGGAAATTAGCACATGTGTCAAGGAAGTGGCGAGAGAGGCTTACAAGCTGTGAGTAAGCATGGGCCCTCGGACAACCTGAGATGCTGGTTGATGACCCCTGTTGTGGCCTGTCTAACACCCTTACCATGGAAGAGCCATAACCCCAGTGTGGGACCAAAAGATTGGCAGCGAGCCTGCTGTTGATGTTGTTGTACCAGGTCTTTGGACTAAAAACTTGTTTTGAAGAAAGCTGTTTTTTTGTTTATCTGTTCTTCAAATAAAGTAACTGGACGTTTTTACCAAACTGGCTGGCTGTCCTTCCCAAGCTACCACAGATCACTGTATATATATATATATATATATATATATATATATATATATATATATATATACTGTATACGTAAATAGAATAAATATATATGTATTTATTTTACACTATTGGCATAATTATATTATTAAGAAACTTAAGGCAATGAAAGTGATCCCCATATACTTTACAGAATCATCCTAAATATGACTTTATACTTTACAAAATCATCCTAAAAATTATGTATTTGTAAATAATTATATTATTAATATGTATTACTTTGTTGCCTTAAACCCTTCCTTCTTGCTTTAATGACTAACAACTCTCCCAATGGTGCTACATTAATCTCATCTTGCATAACAAATTCTAATTAAAATGTAGATGTATTTTTTTTAAACGTTAACGTATTGAATATAATTATTGCTATATTTATAACTGAAGAAGTATGCAATTGTTTCACTAAACTCTTTGGCATAACACTGAATTAATTGACACACTTTGTTACAAATTCTTTATACACATGGTTTTGTCCAACGCATAGAAGATTTTATACTTATTTTTTTTATTATACTTATAGTGTACTTTTAAGTTTTCTTAAGTGTGAATTCGATTTGGTGGCATTACTAAAAAAAAGATCCAATTACCTTTTCGATGTAAGAAAAATTTAGGAAAATGTTTTGAAGCCTCTAAACGTAGGAACGTTTTCTAGGAAATGTATTACATCATTCTACTGTGTTCTAATACTGTACATCGTTTAATGTCATAAAAGGGAAAAATACCCAAATAATAATCCTATGTTGTGTTTCCTACACAACAGATTTAACTCTCAATGTCCTTAGGTTGTACACACATAGAAATGTTTTCTGTTGTTTTGTTTCAAATCTGTGCATATTGTCAGCGCTTCAGAACTTTAGAAATGGAGACAGAAGTGGTAATAGGTTACATTTAGATATTTAAAAACTTTTGCCATTGAGAAAACTGTAGAAATTATTTTTGTTTACACAGCAGTTCTTCTTTGATACATCTTAATGCCAACTGTGAAGACTTAAATACAATGTCACATAGTTTGCATAAGGGTCATGTTGGAAAACTGGATATAAAGCATCATACAGCATGTACAGCCAAAGTAAATATCATTGTCATAAAACACTTTCAAAGATGTTCATCTTAAAGTGAAAGTAGTATATTCCCTGCAACAGCATGAATGATCTACTTTGTCTGGGGTGAATACCTGATATGACCTTTACCAGGTTGCTTTATAAAAAAAAAAAGTTCTTGTAGACAGAATGTTTAAGAAATTGATGATAAGTTGCTATTCCTTGACCACTCACCTTTTTTAGACATATTTAACACATTCCTAAAAATACTGTCTTTAGGTACTGTACTATAAATCTACATACAGGCAAGAGAAGACGGTCATCGCAAATGGATAATGATATCATGAATATTATAGACCTCTAATCCAAATGGCTGAAAGTTATACAGAATGCCCATATAACTGTTTTCCATCCTGAGATGTGCTCTGCCAGTGTTGATCATTTTCCCACATTAGTTTCTCATGAAAGTTTTGTTACATGTTAATGTTAATGAGCACCCTTGGGCCAGTGGTTGTGTTATAAGGTGGTCAGATTGTGCATACACAAATTACCTCCTATAGAAGTCTAAAGACGCTATCATCTAACACTGTATTCACATTGGAAGTACCAAATCATTGGAACAGTTGTAATGCTTACTCCTTCTTGAGTGCTCCAAATCTTGGGGAGCTTTGACATCGAAACAATGACTGCAATACTTTGAGTACTGGCATTACAGTTCCAAAGAGATGGCAGGATGTGACCTGGTGAGTAGGGATGAGCCGAACACCCCTCGGTTCAGTTCGCACCAGAACCTGCGAACGGACCGAAAGTTCACGCGAATGTTAGAATCCTATTAAATACAATGGACGCGGACGTTCGAAATCTAAAGTGCTAATTATAACGGCTAATATGCATGTTATTGTCCTAAAAAGGGTTTGGGGACCCGGGTTCTGCCCCAGGGGACATGTATCAATGCAAAAAGAAGTTTTAAAAACGGACGTTTTTTCGGGAGCAGTCATTTTAATGATGCATAAAGTGAAAAAAAATGTGAAATATTCTTTTAAATATCGTACCTGGGGGGTGTCTAAAGTATGCCTGTGAAGTGGCATGTGTTTCCCGTGTTTAGAACTGTCCCTGCACAAAATGACATTTCTAAAGGAAAAAAAGCCATTTAACACTACTTGACTTTAATGTCATGTATTGTCCTGGCAATATGGATAAAAATCTTTGAGAAAAATGGCATGGCTACCCCATCACCCCCCCCCCCCCCTTACCCCAGCCCATTACCAGCCCCTTTGGGTCTTGTATGGATATTAAGGGGAACCCCGCACCCAAAATAAAAAAAGGCCCTATATACTCTGAACAGCAGGATACAGGCGGTGCAAACAAGACAGGGACTGTAGGTTTGTTCTTAAGTAGAATTTGTTTGTAATTTTGAACAGGTACATTGTTTAAGTGTAGCTCCAGCCCAAAAATATATTTTTAAGCTTTTTGGAAAACATAGGCAAGGGTTATCACCCCTGAAACAATTTGTTTTGCTGTCTGTGCACCTGTTCAGAACATTTCACCTCACTTTCCGTCCCAATGACAAATGTTTTTGGAAAAGTGGGGTTTTTATTGAAACAAGGATTGGTGATAAAGCATCAGTAGAGAGGAGACACCTTTTTCCCATATTAACTCTTACAGGAGAGAATTTCCCTTCCTAGGGGTAGATTTCCTCTCACTTCCTTTTGTCTCCTTCCGTTTGCAAGTAGGAGTCGTTTGTAAGTTGGATGTTTGAAAGTAGGGGCCTGCCGTATATACTCTGCTGAAATTTGCCCTTAGATGTTGGTGTTGCCACAACACTGTGAGCCCTCACAGTTACTCTTGGTGGGCGCTGGAATGCCCTGCTGTGAACTATTATATCAGGAATTGTAATTACATGCCATTGTTGAACAGTGGTAGGAAAAATTGGGCCTTTGGTGGTGGTGCTGGTACTACAACACTGTCAGCCCTCACAGTTACTCTTGGTGGGCACATGAATGGGCCCTACTGTTAATTATTAGATCAAGAATTGTAATTGCATGCCCCTGTTGAACAGGGGCAGAAAAATTGGGCCTTTGGTGGTGCTGGTGGTGGTGGTGTTGCCACAACACTGTAAGCCCTCACAGTTACTCTTGGTGGGCGCAGGAATGGGCCCTGCTGTGAATTATTAGATCAAGAATTGTAATTACATGCCCCTGTTGAACAGGGGCAGAAAAATTGGGCCTTAGGCACTGGTGCCACAACACTGCAACCCCTCACAGATACTGTACTTGGAGCAACCTCTCCCAGATACTCTAGTTGGAGTGCAGGAATGAGCCCTGCTGCAAAGCTTTGCATAAAAAATTGTAATTACATGCCCCTGTTAAACAGGGGCTGAAAAATTGGGCCTTAGCCACTGGTGGCGGCACCCAGAAACAAAAGTGTTCTTCCAAGCTATCATCAGGAATCGGATCATTGAGGAGGAGGAGGATAGTCAGTCAACATAACAGGACAGTCACTCAGCATCAGCATAGGCAGTCTTGAAGGGATGTGACATTTCAAAATAAATTATTCTGTTATATCAGCTTCAGGTGCTTGGTAGCTGGTGGTAATCCAAGACTGGTTCATCTTTATGAAGGTCAGCCGATCAACCGAGTCGGTGGACAGGCGCACCCTGTGATCCGTGACAAAGCTTCCAGCAGCACTGAATGTGCGTTCCGAAAGAACGCTGGATGCAGGACAGGCCAGTAGCTCAATTGCATACTGTGCAAGCTCTGGCCAGTGATCCATCCTCAAGACCCAGTAAGCCAGAGGATTTTCGGTGGGAAAGGTGTCCAAGTCTGACCTTGCCCCTAGGTATTCCTGCACCATGTATATCAGACGCTGGCGATGGTTGCTGGAACCGATCATACCTTGGGGCTGCGGACTAAAAAATTGTCTGAACGCATCGGTCAGACGGCCACCTTCTCCACCGCTCCTTCTTTGACTGACCGAAGCCTCAGCAACTCATTGTCCAGGACCAGGAGTTTGTAACCTCCCAGTCTCTGGGAACGCATTGCACAGACCTTTCTGCAAGGCCTCCCGGAGATGTCTCATCCTCTGCTCCCTCTGCGACGGTAAGATAAGGTCCGCAACCTTACCCTTGTACCATGGATCAAGGAGAGTGGCCAGCCAGTAATGGTCCCTCTCCTTGATCCGAAGAATACGAGGATCCTTCCGCAGACTTTGCAGGATCAGGGAGGCCATGCAGCGTAGGTTAGCTGAGGCATTTGGTCTGGAGTCCTCTGGGTCACTAAGGACGACATGATCCGCAGCCACCTCCTCTCAGCCACGTACAAGTCCACGGGTTTCTTGGGACTGTAAATCATCCCTAAAAGACTGCTGCTGTTGATGCTGAGTGCCAGGCTCCACCTCCATGCTGACACAATCCTCCTCCTCCTCCTCCTCTTCCTGTGTGATGGGTGGGACAAAAGGAACACTGTCTGGGTAAAGGGGGCCTTGAGAGGCAAGGAAGTCCTCCTCTATCTGCCTCTGTTCTGCCTCAAGTGCCCTGTCCATTATTCCACGCAGCGTATGCTCCAACAGGTGGACAAGAGGTACAGTGTCACTGATGCATGCACTGTCACTGCTCACCATCCTCGTGGCCTCCTCAAATGGTGCAAGGACAGTGCATGCATCCCTGATCATGCCCCACTGGCGTGGTGAAAAAAACCCGAGCTCCCCTGACCCTGTCCTGGTGCCATAGTCGCACAGGTACTCATTGATGGCCCTCTGCTGCATGTGCAGCCGCTGCAGCTTTGCCAACGTTGAGTTCTACCTGGTGGGCATGTCACATATAAGGCGGTTCTTGGGCAGGTTCAACTCCTTTTGCAGCTCAGCCAGCCGAGCACTGGCATTATATGATCTGCGGAAATGCACACAGACTTTCCTGGCCTGCACACAGGGCACATGGGTCAGTTGTCCCTGTCGGAGGGCAGAGAGGAGGTTGGTGCCATTGTCGCAAACCACCATTCCTGGCTTATGCTGGCGTGGCGTCAACCACCTCTCGGCCTGCCCCTGCAGAGCTGACAGAACCTCTGCCCCAGTGTGGCTCCTGTCCCCCAAACACACCAGCGCAAGCACGGCATGGCATATTTTTGCCTGCGTACTTGCGTAGCACCGCTGGTTCTGAGGACAAAGCACAGGAAAAGGCCATGGAGGAAGAAGAAGAGGAGGGGGTGGAGGAGAGAGGTGTGTCACAACCAGTAGTAGCATTTTGGAGGCGTGGCGGCGGAAACAACCTCCAACACTACTGCACCTTGTCCTGCATCCTTCCCAGCTGCCAAAAGAGTGACCCAATGGGCCGTGAAAGAAAGGTATCGTCCCTGTCCATGCCTGCTGGACCATGAGTCAGCGGTAATATGCACCTTACCTCTGACCGCCCTGTCCAGCGAGGCATGGACATTGCCTTCCACATGCCGGTAGAGAGCCAGAATCGCCTTCCGTGAGAAAAAGTGGCGTTTGGGAACCTGCCACTGAGGAACCGCACATTGCACAAACTCACGGAAGGGGGCCGAGTCTACCAACTGAAAAGGCAGCAGTTAAAGTGCTAGCAATTTAGCCAAGCTAGCATTCAACCGCTGGGCATGTGGATGGCTGGGAGTGAACTTCTTTCGACGGTCCAGCAGCTGGGGCAGGGAAATTTGCCTGCTACAATCGGACGTCAGTGTACTGCTAGCAGAGTGCCCGCAAGTACTTGGCTGTGACACACCTAATTCTACACCTTCATTCCTCTCAGTGCAGGTTTCAGAGAGGACTGAAGGTATAGTGAGTTGGAGATCCCAGCTGATGAGGAGCAAGGAGAGGTCCGCTTTGTTCTTTGGTGTGGGTCTTTAAGGTACATTTGCCAACGAGCTGCATGGCAGGTCAACATATGTCTGGTCAAGCATGTGGTGCCCAAGCGGCTGATGTTTTGGTCACGCGAGATACGCTTGAGACATATGTTGCAAATAGCAGCGGTGAGATCTGATGCACTCGACTCAAAAAAGGGCCACACCAAAGAACTTTTGGAATAACGAGCAGAGGCAGCGCCCTGCACAGGCGGAGCTCTGCGGTGTGATTCAGTCGGTGTGCTGCCCTTACGCTGGCCCCCGGAGGGCATCCTGCCTCGTTGGAGATGTGCCTCCTCTTCATCCTTCTCCTCCTCCTTTCTCCTATCAGGCACCCACGTGGAGTCAGTGACCTCATCACCCCCTCCCTCCTTATCACTGGAGCCAATCTGGCAGTATGCTGCAGCTGCTGGAACATGACTGCCAGGTTGCTGTTCTTCTTGAGCATTCCCTCTCTCTGTGCTCACGCTACTGCCTTCCTCTAGCTGGGTATCATCATCAGACCCTTCAAAACGCTGGGCATCCTCCTGAAGCATGTACCCAACACTGTGCTCAAACAGTTCGGGGGACTTCTCAGGAGGACATGGTGGGTCTAGGGAAGGAGTGACTGATGATGACATTGATACGAGTGAAGAGGATGCTTTGGCAGCTGCTTTGTCGGTACCCTGAGCCTGGGTGAGAGAGGATGGAGAGGATGAGGAGGGCTTGGTCATCCCGTCTACCAAGTCTTCGGCATGATGCGGCTCAACACGTCCAGCTGCCGAAAATAAGGACAAGCGTGTCCCATGGTCACGTGCCGATGACGATGCACCGCGTCCATGACCAGCACTGTTGTCTCTAGACACAGAGCCTGCTTGCCCTCTTTTATTGGCTCCTGACTGTCTGCCTCTTCTTGTTGGCCTTCCAGACATAGTAATGGACTGCAGGGAAATGGGAAAACCAGGAATTGGAGTAGTGTATATTGTGCTGGAGGCACACAACACCCACTAACTCCTGCAGATGCCTTTATTAGAGAACACCAGCAATAAAGGGTAGATACAGGTGTATACTGTGCTGTGCTGGAGGGACACAACACCCACTAACTCCTGCAGATGCCTTTATTAGAGAACACCAGCAATAAAGGGTAGATACAGGTGTATACTGTGCTGGGGCACACAACACCCACTAACTCCTGCAGATGCCTGTATTATAGAACAGCAAAGAAAATTAGATACAGGTGTATACTGTGCTGGGGCACACAACACCCACTAACTCCTGCAGATGCCTGTATTATAGAACAGCAAAAAAGTGTAGATACAGGTGTATACTGTGCTGGGGCACACAACACCCACTAACTCCTGCAGATGCCTTTATTAGAGAGAACCAGCAATAAAGGGTAGATACAGGTGTATACTGTGCTGTGCTGGAGGGACACAACACCCACTAACTCCTGCAGATGCCTTTATTAGAGAACACCAGCAATAAAGGGTAGATACAGGTGTATACTCTGCTGTGCTGGAGGAACACAACACCCACTAACTCCTGCAGATGCCTTTATTAGAGAACACCAGCAATAAAGGGTAGATACAGGTGTATACTGTGCTGTGCTGGAGGGACACAACACCCACTAACTCCTGCAGATGCCTTTATTAGAGAACACCAGCAATAAAGGGTAGATACAGGTGTATACTGTGCTGGGGCACACAACACCCACTAACTCCTGCAGATGCCTGTATTATAGAACAGCAAAAAAGTGTAGATACAGGTGTATACTGTGCTGGGGCACACAACACCCACTAACTCCTGCAGATGCCTGTATTATAGAACAGCAAAAAAGTGTAGATACAGGTGTATACTGTGCTGGGGCACACAACACCCACTAACTCCTGCAGATGCCTGTATTATAGAACAGCAAAAAAGTGTAGATACAGGTGTATACTGTGCTGGGGCACACAACACCCACTAACTCCTGCAGATGCCTTTATTAGAGAACACCAGCAATAAAGGGTAGATACAGGTGTATACTGTGCTGGGGCACACAACACCCACTAACTCCTGCAGATGCCTGAGAAAAGAACACACTGTCCCTGCCTGCCTATCTAGCTTAGAGAACAGTAATAAAGGGTAGATATAGGTGTATACTGTGCTGGGGCACACAACACCCACTAACTCCTGCAGATTCCTGAGAAAAGAACACACTGTCCCTGCCTATCTAGCTTAGAGAACAGCAATAAAGGGTAGATACAGGTGTATACTGTGCTGGAGGCACACAACACCCACTAACTCCTGCAGATGCCTGAGAAAAGAACACACTGTCCCTGCCTGCCTATCTAGCTTAGAGAACAGCAATAAAGGGTAGATACAGGTGTATACTGCGCTGGAGGCACAAAACACCCACTAACTCCTGCAGATGCCTGAGAAAAGAACACACTATAGAACACAATATCCCTGCCTATGTAGCTCTTTACCTGCACACCGGAACACACTACACAAGGCCGCCGCGCTGGCGGCCTTTTATAGTGTGGGGCGTGTACTAAACCCCCTGAGCTTTGATTGGCCACAGGCATCCTGCCTTTGGCCAATTATGGCTCTCCTCGCTGCCGGCGCTGTGATTGGCCAAGCATGCGGGTCACAGTGCATGCTTGGCCAATCACAGCGCCGGCAATGCAGTGCGATGGCGCAGTGCATTGTGGGCCGTTTGCGCCACACGAATTTGGCCCACAAAGTTCTGGTTTCGCCGAACAGGCGATGTTCGAACACCGAGCTCATCCCTACTGGTGAGGCAGTTTTCAAACACCAATAATTGTGTTCTATTGCAAATGCAATGAAGCAAGGTGCTGAATTATTATGAAACCTATAGCAACCATTTGGACTTCCTTATTTTGAAATTAAACCAGTAGAAAATGAATTCAGATTGTATATTGTGAGTTACAGCTGGCATCTTGCTCCTTTTTTCCCACATGTTAAAGAAAATAAAGGTTGCTTGTGACTGATGACAAAAATGGCCACTGTTTATTTCTAGAACATAGATTTTCATTAAAAAGAAAAGTATATGAATATAAAGCCTCTGGGAGGAAGGTCACCATATAGACATAAACTATAGAAATAACCATATAACATGAACAGTGTGATAAATTGACTGGATCATTAGTACTCAAATCACACTAACAATTAATGTGTTTTCACTTATAAGTAAGAGAATAAAACAAATTATATTACCTCTGAAACTGTAATGAAAAATGAGAAAACATGTATTGTTATGGGGCCTTGAGAACTTAGATTAAGCACCACAAGACTTCTGGTCAATCTAATGTTCACAGTGAACATGTTGTATATGTTGTGTTTGAAAATAAGTATTTGTATTGTTAAATACATTTTCAATATTTTTTTGTTACTTGGCCTGTGAAGGCCATTCTTCACTGGCAGATCTCTAATTGATTTGAGCACAAAAGCAGTAATCTGTAAACATTACACTACATCCCTCATTCTCTTTTTTTTTCTTGCATATGTGCAGAATGGAACAGAATCAAAAGGAACAGTGTTCTATACATATACAGTTTAAAACATACCAGTTGGGGTATGGTTTATATGAATATTGGGATTCTGCCTTTTCAATAATTCAGTGTTGCTCTGTGAAAAAAACAACATTATTGCCAAAACCTACAAAGAAAAATCCAGCTATTTCTAGCCAAAAAATTCAAAAATCTTTCAGCCCCTACTGAGTCAAGATCATTCCCTCATTCATGAACTCTGGAATACAACTGAACTATACCCTAACCTATTCTTTGAGGGCTGCAGGAAACTGAAACACATAATTGTTGCTATTATGTTTATATGAGTAATCATGAGTAATCCTAAAAAAAATAAAGACACAGATGTGATTCATCAATTTGTTTGAAAATATACTGTAAATAAAGATCAAATTCTAAGGCTAGTGCTCATTGACTGCTGGCACACAAAGCCTGTGAAATGAGAAAACCAGGCTAATTTTCGAATTGTAGGAGGTTCAATAAATCCAGAGGGGAATCCATTGAACATACATAAGGTCCTATTAAATCTATGGGAAGCAAATCTTGTATTTTTTTCTGTCCTTTTCAAGACTTATAGGCAAGCTATTGTTAAAAATAACCACGCCTTGCTGGACACTGCCATGGGGACATGTGGCAATGCAAAAATCTTAATTGGAAACATGAAGCTATGGACAATGTTGACTCACCATACTACCACCTCCAAGTGACAGATCCCAGGGCTGCTGGAAGGTAAACAAACAGCCAAGGATCCTAAGTACTCCATTGACCAAATATGGTCACGGAAAATGTATACTTTTTTAATCAAATTTTGTTAATGGATTTTTTTCACAGTGTGTGTGTCTTTATTTTTATTTGAATCTTTATTGTAGAAATGGGTAAAGGGTAATGTACCCAGGTACTAATTTCCCTGGGCATGAATATCCGGGGGCCCCTTTATTTTAAAGAGGACTTTCAGATTCCTATAGGTCCTTCACATCCTCTTGGGAATTGTATCTGGAGAAGGGGTCTTTATCCTACAAAAATGGCACAACGTGCCTTGCAATGAGGGGAGGCTTGAAAGCCCCCCCCCTTATCGGGTACCCCTCAAATGTTGAAAGACGTGTGGCCTGGTATGATACAAGAAGGGGGGCACCCCTCCCTGTCGCTTCTCTTCATGCCACCTAGGCTGCATGCCTGCATGAGGGTCTGATTGGAATTTTAGGGAAACTCCATGCCTTTTTTTCCTTTTTTGGGGGGGAAATGTTAGTTTTAAAGGACAGAATTGTACTGTTTCATAAGTAATCATTTTCAAAGGATTTGTGTGCTTTTAATGTTGCCCTTTAAACCAAAATTTCCCATTAAAACAGTTTTTTGTACTCCTTATCCATTCCCACAAAGAGTTGGCACGTGTGTATTCCAGACGGTCCGACAGAAGCTGGCAGTATGGCTGGCTTCTGTCAGATGAGCATGGTGGAAAAACAGCAGCTCACCAACTCCTGGTCGGTGTTCTCAGCCAATTGGAGCGCTGATCAGAGTGTTCTTGTGGAGGGGGGCATCCCCCTGTCAGAACACAACAGCTCAGCGGGGGAGATTGCTGTACTAACATCGGATCATTAGTACAGTGGCTCTTACTAGAGCTGACAGGTTTTTTCCTTTCAACCCACTGGGTTGAACGGAAACAAACTAATAGTGCGTACCAGGCTTAAAAGAAGATGCTCACACCCTCATAAATCCTTTAATATAATGTCATTAAAGATGTAAACAATGGCATTCAACCTTATAACCTATGTGATTAAAAAAAATTGGCCTTTATACAGAGGGGTACAAGCAGAGGACAAAGGGTATGGCCAAATGAGCCAAAGATCAATACCATATGAAGAGATAAAGGAACATGCACCTAGACAGAGTAAAGTCACAGAGAAACCAAAGGTCAGAGCAGATACAAAATCACAGTCAGATGTCAGATGAAACTGAAGTTGCACAAAACTGCTGTCAGTAACAAATCATAACGTAGAGGATAGAAAGTTGAATGAAACCAGGGCAGGTAGAACACAACAGGAATTTAGACTAAGCAAGACTAGCAACAAATAACACAGATGCCAAAGTGTACTCACAATGCCAGACAGTTCTCTACCACAGACAACGTTCAAGTGATATAGAAAAACTATTAAGTACTGCCTATGATACTTTTTTTTATTTGCACTAACATGTGAATTTTCAGAACAAGCTTTCAGTGTGTATCCCCTTCTGGCTGAGAAATTGTGTATATCACTTGCCTGGGGTGATTGTAGCTGTATTAGTGCACTTGCAACAAAAACGATTGAGTAGGGTCCATGATACTTTTGTTATTTGCACTAACATTCATATGTGCAGGACAAGCTTTCAGGGTGTACCCCCTTCTTCAAGGTCCAAGCAGTACTAATACACAAAGTTTTAGCAGAATGTTAATAAGAAAATCTCTGAGATGAGAAAAAAATAAAAATATATACACAGCAATGGTAATCAAACTTTAATAACTAGTGAGATAAGGCAGGGAGAGTGCTGTGGACTAGAGAAGAGTTTAGAGTCGCAGAGGTGACAATGGTCATAAAAAACTGTAAAGCCCTGTACACACGATCAGCTTTACAGATGAAAATAGTCCGATGGACTTTTTTCATCGGACAAACCGATCGTGTATGGGCCCCATCGGTCTTTTTTACATCGGTGATTAAAAATAGAACATGTTTTAAATTTATCCGATGGGAAAAAAAACGATAGCAAATTCCGATCGTCTGTGTGGAACTCCATCGGAGAAAAAACCCACGCATGCTCAGAATCAAGTCGACGCATGCTCAGAAGCATTGAACTTAATTTTTCTCGGCTCATCGGAGTGTTTTACGGCACGGCGTTTGGGACGGTCGGATTTTTGACTGATGGTGTGTAGGCAGGACTTATGGAAGTCAGCTTCATCTGAAATCCGATGGAAAAATCCATCGGATTTTATTCCATCGGAAATCCGATCGTGTGTACAGGGCTTTAGATAGTGATTTAGAAAGCTGAGGTCCACATTTAGTCCATCATCTTTTGTGTCAAATAGAATTATCATTCTTAGTTAAAGCGTTTTCCTTTCTTGAGTAGTATTGAAGTTCCCTTTAAGAACCATAACATTCATGTCTTTCATATTGTGATCTGGTTGTGAGAAGTGATGTCCAGCAGGTGTGCAGAAATCATCTTCCTTATGCTCTTTAATAGTGTTTCTGTGTAAATTCATTCTTGTTTGTAATTTATGTCCTGTCCACGGACACCTCTGTAACCCTAACCCTCTTCCCAGTCCATAGCCCTCTCCCTGCCTTATCTCACTATCCAAGTTAATTTACCATTGGTGTTTATGTTTGTTTGTGTTTTTTTTTTCTTCTCAGAGATTGTCTTATTTACATTTTGCTAAAACTTTGTGTATTAGTACTACTTGGATCTTGAAAGAGGGAGTACACCCTGAAAGCTTGTCCTGAAAATTTGGATGTTAGTGTAAATCAGTGTTTCTCAACTCCAGTCCTCAAGGCGCCCCAACAGGTCATGTTTTCAGGCTCTCCATTGTTTTTGCACAGGTTATTTGATCAGTTTAACTGCTTTAGTAATTCCCACAGCCGTTTCATCTGAGGGAAATCCTGAAAACATGACCTGTTGGGGCGCCTTGAGGACTGGAGTTGAGAAACACTGGTGTAAATAACAAAAGTATCATGGGCACTACTCAATCGCTTTTGTTGCAAGTGCGCTAGTACAGCTACAATCACCTCAGGCAAGTGATATACACAATTTCTCAGCCAGTCATTGGAAGTGTCAGTAAGTGGCAGGATGTATGCAAGCTCATGTGGTGAGGTAATAGGTATCTCATGCACATAATGGCACCAACAAACTAGCAGAGAAAAAACTGTTACAAACTTCACCAAAAGTTCATAATTATTTACTACTATGTATAATGCAGACATACATCCACAGTGGTTTTCTGTGTGAGCAGCATATGAATTCATTTCTCAGGCAGTAGCATGTCTGGAATGAAATGCACTCAGTAATGTTATACAGTTTATTTGCAAGCTGCCCTGCAAAGCACATGATCATACTTTGATGGGTCCTGGTTTTTGTCTTACTGGCTGTGCCATTCTCTGGTGCTTCAAGCATGACTTACATTTTCATTCATTAGGGTATCATTATTTGGTAGCCTTTGAAGACCTCAAAGGGCAGCCTAATTTGTTTGATTTTTTATTTTTATTTTCACATTACCATGAAGATATTTTTATATTGTCTTTGAAACAACTAATACATGTACGTCTATCATTGTTTGTTAATTTCAGACATTTAATTTTTTTATTTCATGGCCAGTAACTTTGTAACTTAGTGATGTTACACTCTATGAGCTGCTATAGGTTTTATGAGGTAATCCACACTAGTAGTGTATGCTGTTAAAACCCCACCTAACATCATAATGGCTTTAGATTGACATTTTAAGACTTTTTTCTCTATGTTTGAAAGCCCTACTCAAAGCCTTTGTTTTGCACCTGTGTGTATATAACCATTAGTAAAACAGATTTGAGCCTCACCAAAGCTGGCCTTTTTCTTTAAAAGTTGCCCTTATAATTTCCCCTTTTTTTTAACTTGCAAAGATTTAAATCCACCATATGCAGTATGCCAGCACCTGCACCTAAATTGAATCCATGACTTTGAATGAAATCAGTCCAGTTGCTGAATTAATATGATTTATTCCTTTTAATCACTAAAACATGTATTTTCTTTTGAGAAAACAGGAAAAACGACCAAACAAATAAATTAAAAAAATGTGTCCTTATTTAGTAAGATTTTGCATAGTGCATAAGAGATTAAAGACAAATCTGTATATATTACATACATATCACTAATGCACTTACTTTTTCAGTAATAGCATTTGATAAATTCAATTACATTTTGACATTTTCTACCATGTGACAAGTGCAAGTAGAATAGTACTCGGCCGTTTCCTACAATTAAGAATGATTCCCTTTTAACACATAAAAATTGAAAAAAAAGGAACATAGGGGTGTTGCCAGGAGTCAACTTCCATCTGTTTTTTTCTAACACAGATTACAAATTAAAAGCAAGCATTCTATTGGTTTTTACGGTTAATGCAGTTTGTTTTTTATTTGCTCCAGTGTTTGTGCATTAGGCTCAATGCACTATTTAGTTTTCATAATTAGCTTATGTTATTATTTTGTTATTATTATGTGCTGTTTGCATAAATATATTTTCTATTGTTTCTTAACTCCAAAAGACAAATACATTTGCCAGTATTGTCTTTTTCTGTTCAAACATGTTTTATTATTTATATGATGTGTGAGAATAATCAGTGGGAGCACAGGCTGTGGAAAAACTCCAGGTTAAGGGTCAGGGCAATGTGTACAAACTGCTAATTCCCAAGGCACTGGGAGTGTATGTGTATCCTCAACTGTTAATTGCACTCCACATATGCTCATGTCTCATTCTTTGACAAGACTCTGTAGTCTCCAATATCATTCCACTGGAATGATGGTAAAAGACAATTCAGCTCCAATAAGAAACATTATTTTTGCAGTTATTCAAGGGGTTCATTTAATGTAACAAACACAACTGTACTATAGTCCTGCAAGAGGACTACAAATTGTGCTTCCTGTTTGTTTATTTTAACTTTTTGGGTAAAAGTATGCATCCTTATATTATTAGAATTGAATAATTTCCTGAATTTGTGTCATGGTTCCACACAATGATGCCAAACTCAGGCACTTGGTACATGTTTCTAGGTAAAAGCAATACAAATCAAGTATTTTAAATGCTTATTTGTAGTGTTTTACCTTTTCAGAATTTTTGAATGAATGAATTGCAATATTCCTCTGAGGTTGCTAAAAAAAGTGACCTCCTTTAGGACAGTCAATTCCCTAGTACAGCTTCATCTCTCACTGCATATCATATCCCTCTTTTCTTATGCCGTGTACACACGATCGGTTTTACAGATGAAAACAGACCTATGGACTTTTCTCATCGGACAAACCGATCGCGTATAGGCCCCATAGGTCTTTTTTCCATCGGTGAGAAAAAATAGAAAATGTTTTAAATTTATCCGATGGGAAAAAAAACTATAGCAAATTCCGATCGTCTGTGTGGAACGCCATCGAACAAAAAACCCACGCATGCTCAGAATCAAGTCGACCCATGCTCAGAAGCATTGAACTTCATTTCGGAGTGTTTTACGTCACGGCGTTTGGGACGGTCGGATTTTTGACTGATGGTGTGTAGGCAAGACTGATGAAAGTCAGCATCATCGGATTTCCGATGGAAAAATCCATCGGATTAGAATCCATAGGAAATCCAATCGTGTGTACAGGGCTTTAGTGTCTAATTACTCTTAATTATACTGGCTCAGCATCTCTACACTTTAGCACATCTTCATATGTAACCTTTTATGTAGCTGCCAGAGGAGGAACCAAGGGAAACACTATAGAGCAGTGGTCCCCAAACTTTTTGGCACCGGGGGCCAGCTGCGTGGAAGAAAATTTTGCCAAGACCAGGGAAGTAGGGGATGCAATTTTTACTGGCAATAGCTGGTGTTAGCGCTTCAATTATCATGGCACCATGGTTGATATGGTGTTAGGATGATTGAAGCTAATTATTTATATTATTACATTGTAATATAAATTAAACAATTCAACTCACCATAATGCAGAATCAGTGGGAGGCCTTGAGCGTGTCACTTGCCAACATCACCTGCCACCAGATGCAGTTTGTCACTTGCCACGTTGCCTGCCTTCAGATGCTCTATTGCAGTAGTTCTCAACTCCTGTCCTCAGGACCCACTAACAGGCCAGATTTTATGTATTAAGAGAAATAATTTAATGCGGCATGGTCCACCCGTGGCTTTTTTATCCGGGGGGTTCTTCTTTGTCTCCCCGGTGGGCTTGTTTTTGCACAGATTTTAAATATTACCTTGGGGAGATGCAGACTAGAATACTGCAATCACTGAGCAGCAAGTTATATCACCTGTCATGTATTTCAGTTATCTTGCAAACCTGGCCTGTTATTGGGCCCTGAGGACAGGAGTTGAGAACCACTGCTCTATTGGACATTAAAAACATAGCACCTAGCACAATACCGTGACACATAGCATAATAAGCATCACAAAACAACAGTGCAGCCCTAAGATAAATTAAATAGTATGTGCAATACAATAGTGCAATGCAAATATATGAAAATATTTTGGGTCACCACAAATTGAAAAAATAAAACAAGGAAATCCAAATGTGAGGCCAAAAACTGTGAATTTAGTGATTCTTTGATTATGAGGGAAATGACAGATGTGGATACCAAACGCCACCAAACTTCTTAATGATAAACCACACAACACCTGCAACAGAGGTAGGCTTACCAAAATCATATGACCCCCAATTAAGAGTGGTCAACCAGCACTTGTGTATCAATCCAAGATATTCTGCTTTCCTCAAAACCACATGTCAAACAATAGCATTGCTGCATTGTAATAGATCACTGTGCATGTATACTCAGTGGGACATAATATCATGAAAAAGAAAAAGACACACTCTCCATAGTGTAATCCCAATTAAAACACCAATTTAATGTGGTAAATGCACTTACAATGAAGAAATGACAACCAGGCTTAATATCATATAACCAATCATATTCCAGAATACAAGATGGCCTTGGCGGGATTGCATATGCGTTGGGGCATGTGTTCCGTCTATGTCCTACTAGTTTCGTCAAAGATGACATCATCAGGTGCCCCTGGTGGTCATATGATTCCAATAAGCTTCCCTCTGTTGTACACTGAGGTGCTGTGTGGTTTATCATTAAGAAATTTGGTGGCGTTTGGTATCCATATCTGTAATTTCCCTCATAATTGAAGAATCACTATATTCACAGTTTTTGTCTTCACATTTGGATTTCCTTGTTTTATTTTTTCAATTTGTGGTGACACATAATAGTTTGATATATTTGCATTGCAATATTGTATTGCACATACTATTTAACTTATCTTAGCACGGCACTATTGTTTTGTGACAAATATAATATTATTGGAAAATATTTGTTGAAATTAATGGTGTGTTGAAAGGGTCTCTATTAGGGATGAGCCCGATGTTCGAGTCGAACGTAAGAACACCCTTTAAAAGTCTATGGGAGAAATCAAAAGTGCTAATTTTAAAGGTTAATATGCAAGTTATTGTCATAAAAAGTGTTTGGGGACCTGGGTCCTGCCCCAGGGGACATGTATCAATGCAAAAAAAACGTTTTAAAAAGGAAGTTTTTATGGGAGCAGTGATTTAATAATGCTTAAAGTGAAACAATAAAAGTGAAATATTCCTTTAAATTTCGTATCTGGGGGTGTCTATAGTATGCCTGTAAAGTGGCACATTTTTCCAGTGTTTAGAACAGTCCCTGCACAAAATGACATTTCTAAAGGAGTCATTTAAAACTTGCGGCTATAATGAATTGTCGGGTCCCGGCATTACAGATAAAAGTCATTGAAAAAAGCGTCATGGGTCTTGTATGAATATTAAGGGGAACCCCGAACCAAAATGTAAAAAAACAATTGCGTGGGGTCCCCCCAAATTCCATACCAGGCCCTTCAGGTCTGGTATGGATATTAAGGGGAACCCTGCGCCAATTTTTTTTTAGAAAATGGCGTAGGGGTCCCCCTCAAAATCCATACCATCAGGTCTTCAGGTCTGGTATGGATTTTAAGGGGAACCTCATACCAAAATTATAAAAATTATAAATTATAAAAAAATTGCGTGGGGGTCCCCCAAAAATCCATACCAGACCCTTATCCGAGCACACAACCTGGTAGGCCACAGGAAATGAGGGGGGATGAGAGAGCGCCCCCCCTCCTGAACCATACCAGGCCACATGCCCTCAACATGGGGAGGATGTTGATGGGGACAAGGGGCTCATCCCCACAACCCTTGCCCGGTGGTTGTGGGGGTATGCGGGCGGGGGGCTTATCGGAATCTGGAAGCCCCCTTTAACAAAAGGGACTCCCAGATCCCGCCCCCCTATGTGAATTGGTAACAGGGTACATTGTACCCTTACCATTTCACAAAAAATGTGTTAAAAATGGTAAAAAACACAGTAGACACGTTCGTGTCCCATAGACTTGGGGGGTGTTCGGTTCATCCCTAGTCTCTATAACAAGCAGGGAAATATTGGACTAAATACTTAAATACACACACACAAAACATTTTTTAGAGCTTAATATTAAAATGAACATTAGCATTTAATCATATTTTAAACTGTAGTCCCATGTATGATTATCACAGGGCCCATTGCAAATCGGGTTCTGGAAAATGTATATAAGGCCTAAAATGCCTTCTTGAACAAATACTAGGTTTTTGTTCTGATGATTTTTGTCTAGTTTTAGGAAAGAACATTTGGTTCTAAATGATGAAATATATATATATATATATATATATATACCGTATATACTCGAGTATAAGCCGACCTGAGTATAAGCCGAGGTACCTAATGTTACCACAAAAACCTGGGAAAACTTACTGACTCGAGTATAAGCCGAGGGTCAACAATGCCCACCCATTGCAACTTCACTAAGCCCATTGCCACCTTACTGTTCCCATCTTCACTGTTCCCATCCTCACAAGTGCCCATCCTCACCTGTGCCCATCCTCACCTGTGCCCATCCTCACCTGTGCCCATCCTCACCTGTGCCCATCCTCACTGTGCCCACCCTCACTGTTTCCCTAGAATTGTAATTGAACATTGTAAAATTGTACCTGAAGGCTGCAGCGTCCATCGTTTAAAACTCGCGCTCTCTTCCTGGTCTCTTCCGTGATAGGCGGAACTGCCTGCTGAGAATCGCCTATCACGAACGTTCTCTCATCTTCACCCATCCCAGCAGACACTGTGTTCAGTTTCCGCCAATCACGGACGTCTGCTGGGAAACTGAGGATGAGAGAACGTTTGTGATAGGCGATTCTCGGCAGACACAGTTCCGCCTATCACAGAAGGGACCAGGAAGAGCCCGCGGGTTTTAAACGATGGACGCCGCAGCCTTCAGGTACATTTTACAATATTCAATTTCCCTGACTCGAGTATAAGCCGTGGGGGGGGGGACTTTCAGCCCAAAAAAAGGGCTGAAAATCTCGGCTTATACTCGAGTATATACGGTATATATATATATATATATATATATATATAGTACAATAAATATCATATAAAAAGCATAAAACTCATAGAGTCCATGCTTTTTATATGATATTTATTGTATTTTATTTTTTATATGTATGAGGTTCTCATTTCATATAAATTTAAATAGCTGCTTCCTTTTACATAATTTGTATCACAGTTTAACAACTCTGATATAAATTCTTGAGCTGAGTATATCGTTTATTCCGCATTACTTTTCCAGCTAAACAGTTGGAGGAGTGAGCCACAGGTATCGCATACTAGCACCTAGGCGCCGAGAAGTGCAAATTTGGGCCAGTTATTTTGCACCTTTACTTTCTATATATATATATAGGTACAGGATTATTTTGTGTTAACCTAGGATGATTTACTTTTAAGATGGGCTTGCAAAAGGTCATATCTATCTGCTTGTCCCTGAATGAGTCACTAGAGCTTTCAGGTTTGCCTTGACTCTTGGCCAACAATGACAACAGTGCACATGCACTCATCTACATGCAGTTCTCTTAGTTCTCTTCTCTCTTGAAGAGTGAAAATGGGAAAATATCCACATGCAAAAAAAGTGCTTCAAACTACCAGAGATGCTCTAATCAGACCCGGCTGAATCTTCATTAGCAATTTTAACAGTAAGAAAGTAAGAATACCTGCCATCATAACTAGTAATGTGAACTTTAATTGATACAACTGTCTTTGTGATTTTATTGTTGCTGATTACATGTAAAATATGAGTTACAAAAATATTCTAGGCTTGTTATTTCCAATAACACCAATAATATTCATTTATAGTCATAAAAAAATATATATATACAGTGGAACTTCGGATTACAAGCATAATTTGTTCCAGGAGAATGCTTGTAATCCAAAGTACTCGCATATCAAAGTGTGTTTCCCCATTGAAGTCAATGGAAACGAAAATTATTTGTTCCGCATTGACTTCAATGGCATGCAATACCGCATGCGGCCAGAGGCGGAGGGTGCTGGAGAGCCGTGGGAAACAGCCGGAAAGGCCCGAGGACAGCTCGGCTGACCTTGGCAAACCTTGGAAAGGCTCGGGAACTTAGTATTTTCGAGTCTTTCTGAGCATTTCCGAACGGCGCCGATAGGCTACGATCGGCGCCGTTCGGCTCCGGCGCCCTCCACCTCAGGCCAAACGCGGTACTGCACACTGCTTTGGCCTGAATCCTGCTCGTTTTGCGAGACAACACTCGCAAACCGAGTTAGGATTCTTCAAAATACAGTGCTCGTATTGCGAAACCCTCATTAACCACGTTACTCGCAATCCGAGGTACCACTGTATATATATATATATATATATATATATATATATATATATACACAGTATTTCACAAAAGTGAGTACACCCCTCACATTTTTGTAAATATTTTATTATATCTTTTCATGTGACAACACTGAAGAAATTACACCTTGGTACAAGGTAAAGAAGTGAATGTACAGCTTGTATAACAGTGTAAATTTGCTGTCCCCTCAAAATAACTCAACACACAGCCATTAATGTCTAAACCGCTGGTAACAAAAGTGAGTACACCCCTAAGTGAAAATATCCAAATTGGGCCCAATTAGCCATTTTCCCTCCCCGTTGTCATGTGACTCGTTAGTGTTACAAGGTCTCCGGTGTGAATGGGGAGCAGGTGTGTTAAAGTTGGTGTTATCGCTCTCACTCTCTCATACTGGTCACTGGAAGTTTAACATGGCACCTCATGGCAAAGAACTCTCTGAGGATTTGAAAAAAAATATTTTTACTCTACATAAAGATGGCCTAGGCTATAAGAAGATTGCCAAGACCCTGAACCTGAGCTGCAGCATGGTGGTCAAGTCCAAACAGAGGTTTAACAGGACAGGTTCCACTCAGTACTCGCAATGGTCGACCAAAGAGGTTGAGTGCACGTGCTCAGCATCATATCCAGAGGTTGTCTTTGGGAAATAGACGTATGAGTGCTGCCAGCATTGCTGCAGAGGTTGAAGGGGTGGGGGTCATCCTGTGAGTGCTCAGACCATACGCCGCATACTGCATCAAATTGGTCTGCATGGCTGTTGTCCCAGAAGGAAGTCTCTTCTAAAGATGATGCACAAGAAAGCCTGCAAACAGTTTGCTGAAGACAAGCAGACTAAGGACATGGATTATCTGTACCATGTCCTGTGGTCTGATGAGACCAAACTTATTTGGTTTAGATCAGGGGTGCCCAACCTTTTGAAGGCCGAGGGCCACTGAAGCGACTTAGTAACCAGTTGTGGGCCACAATGAAGACCGAGGGCCACTGAAGCGACTTAGTACCAAGTGTGGGCCACAATGAAGGCCGCGGGCCACTGAAGTGACTTAGTAACCAGTTGTGGGCCACAATGAGCAGAGTGGGCAGATGACAGGTCTGTGTCCAGTTTGCATATGCAAAACAGACACCCCTATATACTCTATGGGCCCTCTGATCCAATCAGATGGAAGGGGAGGGATCCACTTTTTTTTTTAACAGATCGGAATGGAGGTAGGCGGGTGTAAACGGACAAGTCTGTTTACATCTGCCACTCCATAGAGATAAATGTAGGGTCCGATTGGGTTGGACCGATCGTGTGAAAGGGGCCTAAGGCTGCTTTTACACTGATGGTCTGTGGTCTTCCCACAATGTGGGTGCTGCACAGTGTACCCAAGGTTTTCCTGTCGGTTAACTGCACTTTGCCATAGATGTCTGTTATATCCTGCAGGTGTGGTGCACTTTCTGAAAAGCCGCTTGCTTCCTCTACCGCCGGCTTCATTCACAACACTGATGCTCTGGGATTGCAGGTCGGCAACCTGCAATCTGAGCTTGCCAACCAGCCATCCCAGAGCAGGAGGTCGCGGGCCACATCAGAGGGCTCCGTGGGCCACATGTGGCCCCCGCCACTGGTTGGGCACCCCTGGTTTAGATAGTGTCAAGCATGTGTAGTGGCAACCAGGTGAGGAGTACAAAGACAAGTGTGTCTTGCCTACAGTCAAGCATGTGAGTGGGAGTGTCATGGTCTGGGGCTGCCGACACTGGGGAGCTACAGTTCATTGAGGGAACCATGATTACCAACATGTACAGTGATATACCGAAGCAGAGCATGATCCCCTCCCTTCGGAGACTGGGCGGAAGGGAAGTATTCCAACATGATAATGACCCCAAACACACCACCAAGATGACCCCTGCCTTTCTAAAGAAGCTGAGGGTTAAGGTGATGGACTGTCCAAGCATGTCTCCAGACCTAAACCCTATTGAGCATCTGTGGGGCATCCTCAAACAGAAGGTGGAGGAGCGCAAGGTCTCTGACAACCACCAGCTCCGTGATGTCAACATGGAGGAGTGGAAGAGGACTCCAGTGGCAACCTGTGTAGCTCTGGTGAACTCCATGGCCAAGAGGGTTAAGGCAGTGCTGGAAAATAATGGTGACCACACAATATATTTACACTTTGGGCCCAATTTTGACATGTACACTTAGGGGTGTACTCACTTTTGTTGCCATCAGTTTAGACATTAAAGTGGTTGTAAACCCTCCATTACAACTTGCACCTACAGGTAAGCCTAGATTAAGGCTTACCTGTAGGTACAAGAAATATCTCCTAAACCTACACGGTTTAGGAGATATTTGCCAAAAAGTTTTACAAGTTGTCTATGGCGCATGCGCGCCATAGACAACGGTGCATTCACAGGGTTAATCCCCATTCACAAATCCGGCGTTGCTGGATTTTACGCCTCCCGCGCGCACGCGCGGAGTGACGTCTTTGCCGCTCTGGCCAATCACAGCGCCACAGCGGCGATACCCGGAAGTAACCTTCTGGGTATCTGTGGAGAGATGGCTGCGGCTGGAGGGGGAGATGA
The DNA here is from genome assembly GCA_029206835.1 of Rana muscosa. Lineage (NCBI taxonomy): Eukaryota > Metazoa > Chordata > Amphibia > Anura > Ranidae > Rana > Rana muscosa. The sequence continues at coordinate 797,045,213 of CM055118.1, forward strand.
GGACGGCTTCGGGGGCTTCGAACTAAGGTAAGTAATGCATAATGAGCTAGTATGCTAGTCAAAAAAAAAAAGGGTTTACAACCACTTTAATGGCTGTGTGTTGAGTTATTTTGTGGGGACAGCAAATGTACACTGTTATACAAGCTGTACACACACTACTTTACATTGTAGCAAAGTGTAATTTCTTCAGTGTTGTCACATGAAAAGATATAATAAAATATTTACAAAAATGTGAGGGGTGTACTCACTTTTGTGAGATACTGTGTATATATATATATATATATATATATATATATATATATATATTTTTATGTGTATATTGTGACAGCAGGAAGGTAAAGTCACCTGGTTGCATCCAGGGGGGTAGATATATTTCGCCCAGATTCAGGCTTTACGCCGACTTATACAACTAGGTGGAGAGTTGTATAAGGCTAGTGGGCTCATGGATGACTCATACCTCTAGGGAGAGGGCTGGGCGTCGTACAGACAGGGAGTTGATGAGGCCAGCTGAAGCTTGTCAGCTCATTTAGGCCTCTATAAGAACTCCCAGCTTCATTAGATGTTAGCTCATGCCTGGACCCAGACCTGTGTGGACTGTCTAGGGAGAGTGAACCCCTGTGCGGTGAGGCAAAGCCTGTGTGGCTATTTGCTTGGACGTTTAAAACCAGGGACTTAGGGACTAGGACAGCACTAGGCTGATCCCAGTTGTTAGTTAGGAAACCTGTATGTTTAGTCAGAGGTCAACTTGACCAGGATTTATTTTGGTTATGTTTCTTTTGCTTTGCTGTGTTTTGTCACTGTAAATAGAAAATAAACCGCACCTTTTTGATTTTGAAAACCACAACCTCCGTTTGCTGGGCCTGTTTTGTGTGGGGAGCCCATCCCGGGGGTCACACACACCCGCTGCCGAGCTAACCCCCTCACAGTTGGTGGAGAATGCGGGCAGTTTTTTTTAAGCCAGCATGGAGGAGATACTGAAGCAGCTGGCTCTAGCAAATGCCAATCAACAGCAGACAAATGCAGGTTTGCAAAGGAGCCTTGCAGCCCAGCAGCAGACAAACGCAACTTTGCAACAGAGTCTGGAGGCTCAGCAACGAGCCCAGCAGCAATCTGAGGCCCGCTTCATAGACCTGTTGCAGAAGCAAGAGCAGAGACTACAACAACAGATGGAAGCAGTAATGCAGCAACGTCCGCAGACCAGTGAGGAAAGCCGTCCCACTAATACCGCGTCCTTTGGGGTGAGTCGTTTATTGACAAAAATGACTGGAGAGGATGATCCAGAGGTATTTTTGACCACATTTGAAAGGACCGCTGAAAGAGAAAAGTGGCCTGAGGAGCAGTGGGCTGGACTGGTGGCTCCTCTGTTAACTGGTGAATCGCAGAAAGCTTACTATGACCTAGAGCCTAACCAAGCAAAAGACTATGTGATGCTAAAAGCTGAAATATTGGCAAGGCTGGGTGTCACCCAGGCTGTCCGGGCTCAGCGTGTGCATAACTGGACTTTCCAGCTTGGAAAACCCCCCAGGTCTCAAATGTATGATCTCATTCACCTGAGCAGAAAGTGGCTACAGCCAGAGACTTTGTCCGCACCAAAGATTGTGGAACGTGTTGTAATGGATCGGTTTTTGAGAGCTCTTCCTACTGCCATCCAAAAGTGGGTAAGCCATGGAGACCCAGAGACGGCCGATGGTCTTGTGGATCGTGTGGAGAAATACTTGGCTACAGAGAACCTGACGGCCTCTTCCAGAGACACTCGGACTTTCCACCCTAAGACCAGACCATCCCCAGGGGCGGATAAGAGGATTCCAAGGGGTGAGGGTGGAGAGAGTGAGAGGGTGGGAGCTCTACCCCAAGTTTGGCGAGAACAGCCTGGGAAATCAGCGGCTCAAGAGGCGGCAAGAAGGATCGTTTGCTACCGCTGCCGGCAAGCGGGACATATTGCAGCCAATTGCCCGGTTGTGGAGGAACCCATGCAGTGTGACTTTCTGACGGGCAGACGTCAGTCGCTGTGTGCGACAGTCGCATGCACTGCCATTCGAGGAACTGAGAAACATTTATGCAAAATGTGTGTTAATGGTAGAAATGTTGTGGTATTGCTGGATTCAGGTAGCCTTGTGACCCTGATAAAGGCTGAGTTAGTTAAAACAGAGGTCTCTGGGAATAGCAAGGTAGCTGTTATTTGTGTGCATGGGGACACCCGAGAGTATCCAGTGACTACAGTGTGTTTCGAGACCCCCAAAGGTACCCTCTCTCATCCAGTGGGCTTAGTATCTCAGTTACCGCATGACGCCATTGTGGGAAGGGATTTTCCGAAGTTCTGGGAACTGTGGGATGATCCTGAGCCCCTCACTGGTGCCCCTATGTACCAGGAATGTGATAGCCAGAACTCCCCTGAGAGTGGTGAGGACTCTCCGGAATTTCCCTTATCAGTATTGGCAGGGGAGACTCAAGAAACTGGAGAGGAGCCCACCTCCTCAGACGAAAACCTACCGTCTGTGGAGTTTTCTGATCTTGAGGTTCACAGGGAAAACTTTGCCACAGAACAGTTGAAAGACCCCGCCCTAATAAAGGCACGGGAAAACGTAGTGAAAATAGATGGCGAGTTAGTGAACCCAGATAATACCTGCACTTACCCATACTTCAGCGTAGAGAAGGACCTACTGTATCGGGTGGCAAAAAGGGCAGAAGAAACCGTTGAGCAGCTTGTGGTGCCCAAACCTTACAGGAAGTTAGTGTTGGAGTTGGCCCATGGGCACATTCTTGGAGGTCATCTGGGGACAGAGAAAACCCGAGAGAGGGTATTACAGAGATTCTATTGGCCGGGGGTGATGAAGGACGTAGAAAATTATTGTTCCTCCTGCCCTGTGTGTCAGAGGTTGGCCCCGATGCCACATTTCCGTAGCCCGCTGGTCCCTCTACCCATCATTGAGGTCCCGTTTGAGAGGATCGCCATGGATTTGGTAGGTCCTATAATCAAGTCCGCTAGGGGGCACCAGTACATATTAGTTATAATGGACTATGCCACCCGTTATCCAGAAGCGATCCCTCTCCGAAATACCTCGGCCAAAACCATAGCCAAAGAGCTATCTCTTGTGTTTAGCCGGGTGGATAGAGATGGAAAGGATTGGGACTGTTTACTTCCTTATTTGATGTTTGCTATTAGGGAGGTGCCCCAATCCTCTACGGGATTCTCCCCCTTTGAGTTACTGTATGGGAGACACCCAAGAGGGCTGTTGGATATTGCCAAGGAAACTTGGGAAAGTGAGAGTTCTCCCCACAGGAGTGTGATTGAGCATGTCGCCCTGATGCAAGATCGAATTGCACAGGTAATGCCCATTGTGAAGGAACATTTGGCCCAAGCGCAGTTGGCACAGCAGAGAGTGTACAACCGTGGAGCCAAGACCCGTACCTTTTCCCCGGGGGATAGGATATTGGTACTTGTCCCTACGGTTGAAAGTAAATTCCTTGCCAAATGGCAAGGCCCCTACGAGATAATGGAAAAAGTGAGCGAAGTGAATTACAAGGTCAGACAACCAGGAAGGCGAAAGCCCGAACAGATCTATCACGTTAATCTGTTGAAAGCCTGGAGGGATAGAGAGTCCCTAGTCGCAGACACTTGGTCACCAGCTCAAACTGGTTGCGTGATTCCTGAGGTTGGAATAGCAGCCACCTTGTCACAACCCCAACAACAGGAGGTTAAGGAGTTTGTGCTTCGCAACAAGGAGGTATTCTCTGAGCTGCCGGGACAAACATCTGGGGTAGAGCATGACATCATTACCCCGCCCGGTGAAAGGGTGAAGTTAAAACCCTATCGGATCCCAGAGGCTCGACGGGAGGCAATACGGGAGGAAGTACAGAAAATGCTGAACTTAGGGGTGATAGAGGAGTCCCAAAGTGATTGGTCTAGTCCCATCGTGTTGGTGCCTAAACCGGATGGGAGCTGGCGATTTTGTAACGATTTTCGTCAGTTGAACAAAGTTACAAAATTTGACACCTACCCCATGCCACGTATAGATGAGTTGATCGACCGGCTGGGAACAGCCCGATACATGACGACTCTTGACCTCACAAAAGGGTATTGGCAAATCCCCCTGGCCAAGTCGGCCAAAGAGAAAACCGCATTTGTAACCCCAGACGGGGCGTTCCAATATAAAAGAATGCCGTTCGGGTTACAGAATGCGCCGGCCACATTCCAGCGGAAAATGGACCAGATGCTGAGGCCCCATCGGAAGTATGCTGCGGCTTACCTGGATGACGTAATTGTCCATAGCACAGATTGGGCCTCACATCTGCCAAAAGTGCAAGCAGTCCTGGACTCTGTTCGGGAAGCGGGGTTTACGGCTAACCCCAAGAAGTGTACCATTGGGCAGGAGGAGGCCAAATATCTTGGGTACACCATTGGGAGGGGAGTAATAAAACCCCAACTCAACAAAGTCGAGGCCATCCAGAGTTGGCCACGTCCCAACAGCAAGAAGCAGGTACGAGCCTTTCTGGGAATCGCTGGGTATTATCGGCGATTCATTCCCCACTTTGCTTCTAAGGCTGTGCCCCTAACCAACCTGACGAAGGGGAAAGGGTCGGTCATGATTAAATGGACCCCCGAGGCTGAGGCAGCATTCCAATTCTTGAAACAAGCCTTATGTAGCCAGCCAGTGTTGTACTCACCCGACTTCTCTAAAGACTTTGTCGTACAAAGTGATGCGTCAGATGTGGGGTTAGGAGCAGTATTGTCCCAGGTCTGGAACGGGGAAGAGCACCCAGTCATTTACCTCAGCAGGAAGTTGAAGTCCCATGAGGTAAATTACGCCACCGTTGAAAAGGAGTGTTTAGCGGTGAAGTGGGCTCTAGATTCCCTTCGGTACTACCTGCTAGGTAGGCACTTTGACATGGTTACGGATCACGCTCCGTTAAAGTGGATGGCTCAAAACAAGGAAACAAATAGAAGAGTGAATAGGTGGTTCCTGGCCCTCCAGGAATTCAACTTCACAGTAAAGCATCGCCCTGGCGTTCAAATGGGGAATGTGGATGCTTTGTCTCGAGTACATGAATGCCTGATTGCTGGTGTTCCAACCCCGAGGTTAAAACAAGAGGGGGGGGTATGTGACAGCAGGAAGGTAAAGTCACCTGGTTGCATCCAGGGGGGTAGATATATTTCGCCCAGATTCAGGCTTTACGCCGACTTATACAACTAGGTGAAGAGTTGTATAAGGCTAGTGGGCTCATGGATGACTCATACCTCTAGGGAGAGGGCTGGGCGTCGTACAGACAGGGAGTTGATGAGGCCAGCTGAAGCTTGTCAGCTCATTTAGGCCTCTATAAGAACTCCCAGCTTCATTAGATGTTAGCTCATGCCTGGACCCAGACCTGTGTGGACTGTCTAGGGAGAGTGAACCCCTGTGCGGTGAGGCAAAGCCTGTGTGGCTATTTGCTTGGACGTTTAAAACCAGGGACTTAGGGACTAGGACAGCACTAGGCTGATCCCAGTTGTTAGTTAGGAAACCTGTATGTTTAGTCAGAGGTCAAGTTGACCAGGATTTATTTTGTTTATGTTTCTTTTGCTTTGCTGTGTTTTGTCACTGTAAATAGAAAATAAACCGCACCTTTTTGATTTTGAAAACCACAACCTCCGTTTGCTGGGCCTGTTTTGTGTGGGGAGCCCATCCCGGGGGTCACACACACCCGCTGCCGAGCTAACCCCCTCACAATATATATATATATATATTTATGTATATATATATATATATATATATATATATAATATTTTAATGGAATGTGAGACGGATGGGTTAGGTATGTTTAAAACATGTTAATTTGTGAAACTGGGTAATTATTAATTACTTTAAAGAGAAACGGAGCTAACGTACAGTAGGCCTTTTTTTCTGCTGTATTAGTAAAAACCTGACCTTGACTGACCTTTTATGCTGTATGACATGAATGATATGGTTTCAGAATTTTGTTTTGTCGCATACAAAAACATAGAGTCTTCATTCCCTTTCTCGCATTCTCAGCTGTACTGCAGATGAATGAACCCAAGTCTCTGTACAGAGGCTTCCTATTCATTCACAAACTGAAGCATTGTAATCATAGTTTACTTTGCTTCAGTCCTAGATGAACACAAGAGCGTTCAGTACTGATTCCCAAGGTGTTCATTCAGGAAGGGACTGGTAAACAGGCTTACCAGCCCCCCTCCCCTTGCTCACCATCCTGGCATTGATCTCCCACCCCATAAGCAGCCCCAAATGGTGGGAGGGGGAGAAAGGGAAGACGGCCAGCAGAGCTGCAAGGAGAGGGTGCCCTGTGATCAGTGAAGGGAATGCCAGTACAGGGGGAGGGTGAAGTAGTGGTGCTTGAAACAATGTAACTATGTATATACCATGCCTGTAGGATCCCTTCCTCTAGAAGCTTGAAACCTCTGTAGAAGGCAACCCTTCTACAGTGATCTCCATCTAGCTCCTGAGTCAAGTTATTGATTCCCCAAAGAGGATTTTTTTTTTCTCATGAAAAGTTGAGTTACTCTTTAAAGAAGATTTCCAGGCATCGATATTTTTACATAGTTACATTGGTCCAACTTGGACTAACGTAACTATGAATATATCATACCTGTATGATCTCTCTAGAAGCTTGAAATCACTGTACTAGGCACCCATACTATAGTAATCTCCACTAGCTTCCAGGTGATGTCACTGCCCTGCCTCTCCACCTCATCCAATCAGAAAATGCAAACCAATCTGAATGACACCGCTACCAAGCTGCCAACCTTCTGTGATCACAGAACAGGTTAGGTGCTTGGCACAGGACACAGGCGCTGGTGGTGGTCACTGGTGGGGGTCACTGTCTACTAGTGATCGCCAGCCTCTAGAAGGATCTCACAGGTATGGTATAAACTAGACATGTGCATTCGTTTTCGTCCGAATGCATTTTCGTCCGAATGCATTTTCGTCCGAATTTCAGGTATTTTCTTATCGTTTTAACAAACGAAAACGAAAATGCAGAATCCGAAAACCGAAAGATCCGACATAAACAAATGCTTAATTTTCGTTTTCGTTGCAACAACAGTTCGATATAGATAGGAGATTCGACATGAGGCTGACAATAACAATCTGTGTCCATCGAACCTGTGGTCGAATGTGCCTAACCTTAGTCCAAGATTATTCTACATAGAGAGAAAAGATTCGACATTATAGAGAGAAAAGATTCGACATTATAGAGAGAAAAGATTTGACATTATAGAGAGAAAAGATTCGACATAGAGAGAAAAGATCACTGCTGGAATTGGGTGGGGGAAGTAAAATAAAAAAATGATGATGATGAATGTTATTGGCTGATTGTAACCAAAGAGGAGGAGCAGTAAAATAGCTAGAACTAACTTGACAATTCAACGTGAACGACGAAGATTCAACGAAGCATCGAAAAACATACAAACGTCGAATCTGTCATTGAAGGCTTATGGTGTCTGTTGAAAGTTCTAAGAAGATTCTACGGAGCAGATAAACTATACTACGCTGCAATCGTACATTTCGGGTCAAATGCTCGGCCCATAGGCTATAGAAGAATTCTAATGTTGGTTGACTAGTAGGGATGAGCTTCGAGTTCGAGTCAAACTCATGTTCAACTCGAACATTGCCTGTTCGCCTGTTCGCCGAACAGCGAACAAATTGGGGTGTTCGCGGCAAATTCGAAAAATCTATGGGAGAAATCTAAAGTGCTAATTATAAAGGCTTATATGCAAGTTATTGTCCTAAAAAGTGTTTGGGGACCCGGGTCCTGCCCCAGGGGACATGTATCAATGCAAAAAGAAGTTTTAAAAACGGCCGTTTTTTCGGGAGCAGTGATTTTAATAATGCTTAAAGTGAAACAATAAAAGTGAAATATTCCTTTAAATTTCGTACCTGGGGGGTGTGTATGATATGCATGTAAAGTGGCGCATGTTTCCCGTGCTTAGAACAGACCCTTATCCGAGCACACAACCTGGTAGGCCACAGGAAATGAGGGGGGATGAGAGAGCGCCCCCCCTCCTGAACCATACCAGGCCACATGCCCTCAACATGGGGAGGATGTTGATGGGGACAAGGGGCTCATCCCCACAACCCTTGCCCGGTGGTTGTGGGGGTATGCGGGCGGGGGGCTTATCGGAATCTGGAAGCCCCCTTTAACAAAAGGGACTCCCAGATCCCGCCCCCCTATGTGAATTGGTAACAGGGTACATTGTACCCTTACCATTTCACAAAAAATGTGTTAAAAATGGTAAAAAACACAGTAGACACGTTCGTGTCCCATAGACTTGGGGGGTGTTCGGTTCATCCCTAGTCTCTATAACAAGCAGGGAAATATTGGACTAAATACTTAAATACACACACACAAAACATTTTTTAGAGCTTAATATTAAAATGAACATTAGCATTTAATCATATTTTAAACTGTAGTCCCATGTATGATTATCACAGGGCCCATTGCAAATCGGGTTCTGGAAAATGTATATCAGGCCTAAAATGCCTTCTTGAACAAATACTAGGTTTTTGTTCTGATGATTTTTGTCTAGTTTTAGGAAAGAACATTTGGTTCTAAATGATGAAATATATATATATATTGTGAGGGGGTTAGCTCGGCAGCGGGTGTGTGTGACCCCCGAGATGGGCTCCCCACACAAAAACAGGCCCAGCAAACGGAGGTTGTGGTTTTCAAAATCAAAAAGGTGCGGTTTATTTTCTATTTACAGTGACAAAACACAGCAAAGCAAAAGAAACATAAACAAAATAAATCCTGGTCAACTTGACCTCTGACTAAACATACAGGTTTCCTAACTAACAACTGGGATCAGCCTAGTGCTGTCCTAGTCCCTAAGTCCCTGGTTTTAAATGTCCAAGCAAATAGCCACACAGGCTTTGTCTCACCGCACAGGGGTTCACTCTCCCTAGACAGTCCACACAGGTCTGGTTCCAGGCATGAGCTAACATCTAATGAAGCTGGGAGTTCTTATAGAGGCCTAAATGAGCTGACAAGGTTCAGCTGGTCTCCTCATCTCTGTCTGCACGACGCCCCACACTCTCCCTAGAGGTATGAGTCATCCATGAGCCCACTAGCCTTATACAACTCTCCACCTTGTTGTATAAGTCGGCGTAAAGCCTGAATCTGGGCGAAATATATCTACCCCACTGGATGCAACCAGGTGACTTTACCTTCCTGCTGTCACATACCCCCCCTCTTGTTTTAACCTCGGGGTTGGAACACCAGCAATCAGGCATTCATGTACTCGAGAAAAAGCATCCACATTCCCCATTTGAACGCCAGGGCGATGCTTTACTGTGAAGTTGGATTCCTGGAGGGCCAGGAACCACCTATTCACTCTTCTATTTGTTTCCTTGTTTTGAGCCATCCACTTTAACGGAGCGTGATCCGTAACCATGTCAAAGTGCCTACCTAGCAGGTAGTACCGAAGGGAATCTAGAGCCCACTTCACCGCTAAACACTCCTTTTCAACGGTGGCGTAATTTACCTCATGGGACTTCAACTTCCTGCTGAGGTAAATGACTGGGTGCTCTTCTCCGTTCCAGACCTGGGACAATACTGCTCCTAACCCCACATCTGACGCATCACTTTGTACGACAAAGTCTTTAGAGAAGTCGGGTGAGTACAACACTGGCTGGCTACATAAGGCTTGTTTCAAGAATTGGAATGCTGCCTCAGCCTCGGGGGTCCATTTAATCATGACCGACCCTTTCCCCTTCGTCAGGTTGGTTAGGGGCACAGCCTTAGAAGCAAAGTGGGGAATGAATCGCCGATAATACCCAGCGATTCCCAGAAAGGCTCGTACCTGCTTCTTGCTGTTGGGACGTGGCCAACTCTGGATGGCCTCGACTTTGTTGAGTTGGGGTTTTATTACTCCCCTCCCAATGGTGTACCCAAGATATTTGGCCTCCTCCTGCCCAATGGTACACTTCTTGGGGTTAGCCGTAAACCCCGCTTCCCGAACAGAGTCCAGGACTGCTTGCACTTTTGGCAGATGTGAGGCCCAATCTGTGCTATGGACAATTATGTCATCCAGGTAAGCCGCAGCATACTTCCGATGGGGCCTCAGCATCTGGTCCATTTTCCGCTGGAATGTGGCCGGCGCATTCTGTAACCCGAACGGCATTCTTTTATATTGGAACGCCCCGTCTGGGGTTACAAATGCGGTTTTCTCTTTGGCCGACTTGGCCAGGGGGATTTGCCAATACCCTTTTGTGAGGTCAAGAGTCGTCATGTATCGGGCTGTTCCCAGCCGGTCGATCAACTCATCTATACGTGGCATGGGGTAGGTGTCAAATTTTGTAACTTTGTTCAACTGACGAAAATCGTTACAAAATCGCCAGCTCCCATCCGGTTTAGGCACCAACACAATGGGACTAGACCAATCACTTTGGGACTCCTCTATCACCCCTAAGTTCAGCATTTTCTGTACTTCCTCCCGTATTGCCTCCCGTCGGGCCTCTGGGATCCGATAGGGTTTTAACTTCACCCTTTCACCGGGCGGGGTAATGATGTCATGCTCTACCCCAGATGTTTGTCCCGGCAGCTCAGAGAATACCTCCTTGTTGCGAAGCACAAACTCCTTAACCTCCTGTTGTTGGGGTTGTGACAAGGTGGCTGCTATTCCAACCTCAGGAATCACGCAACCAGTTTGAGCTGGTGACCAAGTGTCTGCGACTAGGGACTCTCTATCCCTCCAGGCTTTCAACAGATTAACGTGATAGATCTGTTCGGGCTTTCGCATTCCTGGTTGTCTGACCTTGTAATTCACTTCGCTCACTTTTTCCATTATCTCGTAGGGGCCTTGCCATTTGGCAAGGAATTTACTTTCAACCGTAGGGACAAGTACCAGTATCCTATCCCCCGGGGAAAAGGTACGGGTCTTGGCTCCACGGTTGTACACTCTCTGCTGTGCTAACTGCGCTTGGGCCAAATGTTCCTTCACGATGGGCATTACCTGTGCAATTCGGTCTTGCATCAGGGCGACATGCTCAATCACACTCCTGTGGGGAGAACTCTCACTTTCCCAAGTTTCCTTGGCAATATCCAACAGCCCTCTTGGGTGTCTCCCATACAGTAACTCAAAGGGGGAGAATCCCGTAGAGGATTGGGGCACTTCCCTAATAGCAAACATCAGATAAGGAAGTAGACAGTCCCAATCCTTTCCATCTCTATCCACCACTTTCTTCAACATTTGTTTTAGGGTTTTGTTGAACCTTTCAACCAGCCCATCGGTTTGGGGGTGATACACAGATGTACGTAATTGCGTCACTTTGAACAATTTACACAGCTCCTTCATAACCCGGGACATAAAGGGTGTACCTTGGTCCGTAAGCAGTTCTTTACAAATACCCACCCGGCTAAACACAAGAGATAGCTCTTTGGCTATGGTTTTGGCCGAGGTATTTCGGAGAGGGATCGCTTCTGGATAACGGGTGGCATAGTCCATTATAACTAATATGTACTGGTGCCCCCTAGCGGACTTGATTATAGGACCTACCAAATCCATGGCGATCCTCTCAAACGGGACCTCAATGATGGGTAGAGGGACCAGCGGGCTACGGAAATGTGGCATCGGGGGCCGACCTCTGACACACAGGGCAGGAGGAACAATAATTTTCTATGTCCTTCATCACCCCCGGCCAATAGAATCTCTGTAATACCCTCTCTCGGGTTTTCTCTGTCCCCAGATGACCTCCAAGAATGTGCCCATGGGCCAACTCCAACACCAACTTCCTGTAAGGTTTGGGCACCACAAGCTGCTCAACGGTTTCTTCTGCCCTTTTTGCCACCCGATACAGTAGGTCCTTCTCTACGCTGAAGTATGGGTAAGTGCAGGTATTATCTGGGTTCACTAACTCGCCATCTATTTTCACTACGTTTTCCCGTGCCTTTATTAGGGCGGGGTCTTTCAACTGTTCTGTGGCAAAGTTTTCCCTGTGAACCTCAAGATCAGAAAACTCCACAGACGGTAGGTTTTCGTCTGAGGAGGTGGGCTCCTCTCCAGTTTCTTGAGTCTCCCCTGCCAATACTGATAAGGGAAATTCCGGAGAGTCCTCACCACTCTCAGGGGAGTTCTGGCTATCACATTCCTGGTACATAGGGGCACCAGTGGGGGGCTCAGGATCATCCCACAGTTCCCAGAACTTCGGAAAATCCCTTCCCACAATGGCGTCATGCGGTAACTGAGATACTAAGCCCACTGGATGAGAGAGGGTACCTTTGGGGGTCTCGAAACACACTGTAGTCACTGGATACTCTCGGGTGTCCCCATGCACACAAATAACAGCTACCTTGCTATTCCCAGAGACCTCTGTTTTAACTAACTCAGCCTTTATCAGGGTCACAAGGCTACCTGAATCCAGCAATACCACAACATTTCTACCATTAACACACATTTTGCATAAATGTTTCTCAGTTCCTCGAATGGCAGTGCATGCGACTGTCGCACACAGCGACTGACGTCTGCCCGTCAGAAAGTCACACTGCATGGGTTCCTCCACAACCGGGCAATTGGCTGCAATATGTCCCGCTTGCCGGCAGCGGTAGCAAACGATCCTTCTTGCGGCCTCTTGAGCCGCTGATTTCCCAGGCTGTTCTCGCCAAACTTGGGGTAGAGCTCCCACCCTCTCACTCTCTCCACCCTCACCCCTTGGAATCCTCTTATCCGCCCCTGGGGATGGTCTGGTCTTAGGGTGGAAAGTCCGAGTGTCTCTGGAAGAGGCCGTCAGGTTCTCTGTAGCCAAGTATTTCTCCACACGATCCACAAGACCATCGGCCGTCTCTGGGTCTCCATGGCTTACCCACTTTTGGATGGCAGTAGGAAGAGCTCTCAAAAACCGATCCATTACAACACGTTCCACAATCTTTGGTGCGGACAAAGTCTCTGGCTGTAGCCACTTTCTGCTCAGGTGAATGAGATCATACATTTGAGACCTGGGGGGTTTTCCAAGCTGGAAAGTCCAGTTATGCACACGCTGAGCCCGGACAGCCTGGGTGACACCCAGCCTTGCCAATATTTCAGCTTTTAGCATCACATAGTCTTTTGCTTGGTTAGGCTCTAGGTCATAGTAAGCTTTCTGCGATTCACCAGTTAACAGAGGAGCCACCAGTCCAGCCCACTGCTCCTCAGGCCACTTTTCTCTTTCAGCGGTCCTTTCAAATGTGGTCAAAAATACCTCTGGATCATCCTCTCCAGTCATTTTTGTCAATAAACGACTCACCCCAAAGGACGCGGTATTAGTGGGACGGCTTTCCTCACTGGTCTGCGGACGTTGCTGCATTACTGCTTCCATCTGTTGTTGTAGTCTCTGCTCTTGCTTCTGCAACAGGTCTTGAAGCGGGCCTCAGATTGCTGCTGGGCTTGTTGCTGAGCCTCCAGACTGTTGCAAAGTTGCGTTTGTCTGCTGCTGGGCTGCAAGGCTCTGTTGATGAGCTTGCTGCTGGGCTGCGAAGTTCTTTTGCAAACCTGCATTTGTCTGCTGTTGATTGGCATTTGCTAGAGCCAGCTGCTTCAGTATCTCCTCCATGCTGGCTTAAAAAAAAAAACTGCCCGCATTCTCCACCAACTGTGAGGGGGTTAGCTCGGCAGCGGGTGTGTGTGACCCCCGAGATGGGCTCCCCACACAAAAACAGGCCCAGCAAACGGAGGTTGTGGTTTTCAAAATCAAAAAGGTGCGGTTTATTTTCTATTTACAGTGACAAAACACAGCAAAGCAAAAGAAACATAAACAAAATAAATCCTGGTCAACTTGACCTCTGACTAAACATACAGGTTTCCTAACTAACAACTGGGATCAGCCTAGTGCTGTCCTAGTCCCTAAGTCCCTGGTTTTAAATGTCCAAGCAAATAGCCACACAGGCTTTGTCTCACCGCACAGGGGTTCACTCTCCCTAGACAGTCCACACAGGTCTGGTTCCAGGCATGAGCTAACATCTAATGAAGCTGGGAGTTCTTATAGAGGCCTAAATGAGCTGACAAGGTTCAGCTGGTCTCCTCATCTCTGTCTGCACGACGCCCCACACTCTCCCTAGAGGTATGAGTCATCCATGAGCCCACTAGCCTTATACAACTCTCCACCTAGTTGTATAAGTCGGCGTAAAGCCTGAATCTGGGCGAAATATATCTACCCCCCTGGATGCAACCAGGTGACTTTACCTTCCTGCTGTCACAATATATATATATATATATATATATATACCGTATATACTTGAGTATAAGCCGACCTGAGTATAAGCCGAGGTACCTAATGTTACCACAAAAACCTGGGAAAACTTACTGACTCGAGTATAAGCCGAGGGTCAACAATGCCCACCCATTGCAACTTCACTAAGCCCATTGACACCTTACTGTTCCCATCTTCACTGTTCCCATCCTCACAAGTGCCCATCCTCACCTGTGCCCATCCTCACCTGTGCCCATCCTCACCTGTGCCCATCCTCACCTGTGCCCATCCTCACTGTTTCCCTAGAATTGTAATTGAACATTGTAAAATTGTACCTGAAGGCTGCAGCGTCCATCGTTTAAAACTCGCGCTCTCTTCCTGGTCTCTTCCGTGATAGGCGGAACTGCCTGCTGAGAATCGCCTATCACGAACGTTCTCTCATCTTCACCCATCCCAGCAGACACTGTGTTCAGTTTCCGCCAATCACGGACGTCTGCTGGGAAACTGAGGATGAGAGAACGTTTGTGATAGGCGATTCTCGGCAGACACAGTTCCGCCTATCACAGAAGGGACCAGGAAGAGCCCGCGGGTTTTAAACGATGGACGCCGCAGCCTTCAGGTACATTTTACAATATTCAATTTCCCTGACTCGAGTATAAGCCGTGGGGGGGGGGGACTTTCAGCCCAAAAAAAGGGCTGAAAATCTCGGCTTATACTCGAGTATATACGGTATATATATATATATATATATATATATATATATATATATATATATAGTACAATAAATATCATATAAAAAGCATAAAACTCATAGAGTCCATGCTTTTTATATGATATTTATTGTATTTTATTTTTTATATGTATGAGGTTCTCATTTCATATAAATTTAAATAGCTGCTTCCTTTTACATAATTTGTATCACAGTTTAACAACTCTGATATAAATTCTTGAGCTGAGTATATCGTTTATTCCGCATTACTTTTCCAGCTAAACAGTTGGAGGAGTGAGCCACAGGTATCGCATACTAGCACCTAGGCGCAGAGAAGTGCAAATTTGGGCCAGTTATTTTGCACCTTTACTTTCTATATATATATATATAGGTACAGGATTATTTTGTGTTAACCTAGGATGATTTACTTTTAAGATGGGCTTGCAAAAGGTCATATCTATCTGCTTGTCCCTGAATGAGTCACTAGAGCTTTCAGGTTTGCCTTGACTCTTGGCCAACAATGACAACAGTGCACATGCACTCATCTACATGCAGTTCTCTTAGTTCTCTTCTCTCTTGAAGAGTGAAAATGGGAAAATATCCACATGCAAAAAAAGTGCTTCAAACTACCAGAGATGCTCTAATCAGACCCAGCTGAATCTTCATTAGCAATTTTAACAGTAAGAAAGTAAGAATACCTGCCATCATAACTAGTAATGTGAACTTTAATTGATACAACTGTCTTTGTGATTTTATTGTTGCTGATTACATGTAAAATATGAGTTACAAAAATATTCTAGGCTTGTTATTTCCAATAACACCAATAATATTCATTTATATTCATAAAAAAATATATATATACAGTGGAACTTCGGATTACAAGCATAATTTGTTCCAGGAGAATGCTTGTAATCCAAAGTACTCGCATATCAAAGTGTGTTTCCCCATTGAAGTCAATGGAAACGAAAATTATTTGTTCCGCATTGACTTCAATGGCATGCAATACCGCATGCGGCCAGAGGCGGAGGGTGCTGGAGAGCCGTGGGAAACAGCCGGAAAGGCCCGAGGACAGCTCGGCTGACCTTGGCAAACCTTGGAAAGGCTCGGGAACTTAGTATTTTCGAGTCTTTCTGAGCATTTCCGAACGGCGCCGATAGGCTACGATCGGCGCCGTTCGGCTCCGGCGCCCTCCACCTCAGGCCAAACGCGGTACTGCACACTGCTTTGGCCTGAATCCTGCTCGTTTTGCGAGACAACACTCGCAAACCGAGTTAGGATTCTTCAAAATACAGTGCTCGTATTGCGAAACCCTCATTAACCACGTTACTCGCAATCCGAGGTACCACTGTATATATATATATATATATATATATATATATATATATATATACACAGTATTTCACAAAAGTGAGTACACCCCTCACATTTTTGTAAATATTTTATTATATCTTTTCATGTGACAACACTGAAGAAATTACACCTTGGTACAAGGTAAAGAAGTGAATGTACAGCTTGTATAACAGTGTAAATTTGCTGTCCCCTCAAAATAACTCAACACACAGCCATTAATGTCTAAACCGCTGGTAACAAAAGTGAGTACACCCCTAAGTGAAAATATCCAAATTGGGCCCAATTAGCCATTTTCCCTCCCCGTTGTCATGTGACTCGTTAGTGTTACAAGGTCTCCGGTGTGAATGGGGAGCAGGTGTGTTAAAGTTGGTGTTATCGCTCTCACTCTCTCATACTGGTCACTGGAAGTTTAACATGGCACCTCATGGCAAAGAACTCTCTGAGGATTTGAAAAAAAATATTTTTACTCTACATAAAGATGGCCTAGGCTATAAGAAGATTGCCAAGACCCTGAACCTGAGCTGCAGCATGGTGGTCAAGTCCAAACAGAGGTTTAACAGGACAGGTTCCACTCAGTACTCGCAATGGTCGACCAAAGAGGTTGAGTGCACGTGCTCAGCATCATATCCAGAGGTTGTCTTTGGGAAATAGACGTATGAGTGCTGCCAGCATTGCTGCAGAGGTTGAAGGGGTGGGGGTCATCCTGTGAGTGCTCAGACCATACGCCGCATACTGCATCAAATTGGTCTGCATGGCTGTTGTCCCAGAAGGAAGTCTCTTCTAAAGATGATGCACAAGAAAGCCTGCAAACAGTTTGCTGAAGACAAGCAGACTAAGGACATGGATTATCTGTACCATGTCCTGTGGTCTGATGAGACCAAACTTATTTGGTTTAGATCAGGGGTGCCCAACCTTTTGAAGGCCGAGGGCCACTGAAGCGACTTAGTAACCAGTTGTGGGCCACAATGAAGACCGAGGGCCACTGAAGCGACTTAGTACCAAGTGTGGGCCACAATGAAGGCCGCGGGCCACTGAAGTGACTTAGTAACCAGTTGTGGGCCACAATGAGCAGAGTGGGCAGATGACAGGTCTGTGTCCAGTTTGCATATGCAAAACTGACACCCCTATATACTCTATGGGCCCTCTGATCCAATCAGATGGAAGGGGAGGGATCCACTTTTTTTTTTTAACAGATCGGAATGGAGGTAGGCGGGTGTAAACGGACAAGTCTGTTTACATCTGCCACTCCATAGAGATAAATGTAGGGTCCGATTGGGTTGGACCGATCGTGTGAAAGGGGCCTAAGGCTGCTTTTACACTGATGGTCTGTGGTCTTCCCACAATGTGGGTGCTGCACAGTGTACCCAAGGTTTTCCTGTCGGTTAACTGCACTTTGCCATAGATGTCTGTTATATCCTGCAGGTGTGGTGCACTTTCTGAAAAGCCGCTTGCTTCCTCTACCGCCGGCTTCATTCACAACACTGATGCTCTGGGATTGCAGGTCGGCAACCTGCAATCTGAGCTTGCCAACCAGCCATCCCAGAGCAGGAGGTCGCGGGCCACATCAGAGGGCTCCGTGGGCCACATGTGGCCCCCGCCACTGGTTGGGCACCCCTGGTTTAGATAGTGTCAAGCATGTGTAGTGGCAACCAGGTGAGGAGTACAAAGACAAGTGTGTCTTGCCTACAGTCAAGCATGTGAGTGGGAGTGTCATGGTCTGGGGCTGCCGACACTGGGGAGCTACAGTTCATTGAGGGAACCATGATTACCAACATGTACAGTGATATACCGAAGCAGAGCATGATCCCCTCCCTTCGGAGACTGGGCGGAAGGGAAGTATTCCAACATGATAATGACCCCAAACACACCACCAAGATGACCCCTGCCTTTCTAAAGAAGCTGAGGGTTAAGGTGATGGACTGTCCAAGCATGTCTCCAGACCTAAACCCTATTGAGCATCTGTGGGGCATCCTCAAACAGAAGGTGGAGGAGCGCAAGGTCTCTGACAACCACCAGCTCCGTGATGTCAACATGGAGGAGTGGAAGAGGACTCCAGTGGCAACCTGTGTAGCTCTGGTGAACTCCATGGCTAAGAGGGTTAAGGCAGTGCTGGAAAATAATGGTGACCACACAATATATTTACACTTTGGGCCCAATTTTGACATGTACACTTAGGGGTGTACTCACTTTTGTTGCCATCAGTTTAGACATTAAAGTGGTTGTAAACCCTCCATTACAACTTGCACCTACAGGTAAGCCTAGATTAAGGCTTACCTGTAGGTACAAGAAATATCTCCTAAACCTACACGGTTTAGGAGATATTTGCCAAAAAGTTTTACAAGTTGTCTATGGCGCATGCGCGCCATAGACAACGGTGCATTCACAGGGTTAATCCCCATTCACAAATCCGGCGTTGCTGGATTTTACGCCTCCCGCGCGCACGCGCGGAGTGACGTCTTTGCCGCTCTGGCCAATCACAGCGCCACAGCGGCGATACCCGGAAGTAACCTTCTGGGTATCTGTGGAGAGATGGCTGCGGCTGGAGGGGGAGATGAGGACGGCTTCGGGGGCTTCGAACTAAGGTAAGTAATGCATAATGAGCTAGTATGCTAGTCAAAAAAAAAAAGGGTTTACAACCACTTTAATGGCTGTGTGTTGAGTTATTTTGTGGGGACAGCAAATGTACACTGTTATACAAGCTGTACACACACTACTTTACATTGTAGCAAAGTGTAATTTCTTCAGTGTTGTCACATGAAAAGATATAATAAAATATTTACAAAAATGTGAGGGGTGTACTCACTTTTGTGAGATACTGTGTATATATATATATATATATATATATATATATATATATATTTTTATGTGTATATATTGTGAGGGGGTTAACTCGGTAGCGGGTGTGTGTGACCCCCTGGTTGGGCTCCCCACACAAAAACAGGGCCAGCAGACGGAGGTTGTGGTTTTCAAAATCAAAAGGTGCGGTTTATTTCTCTATGTACAGTGACAAAAACACAGCAAAGCCAAAAAGAAACAAACAAAATAAATCCTGGTCAGTTTGACCTCTGACTAAACATGCAGGTTTCCTAAACTAACAACTGGGATCAGCCTGGTGCTGTCCTAGTCCCTAAGTCCCTGGTTTAGTAAAAGTCCAAACAAATAGCCACACAGGCTTTGCCTCACCGCACAGGGGTTCACTCTCCCTAGACAGTCCACACAGGTCTGGTTCCAGGCATGAGCTAACATCTAATGAAGCTGGGAGTTCTTATAGAGGCCTAAATGAGCTGACAAGCTTCAGCTGGTCTCATCAACTCCCTGTCTCACGACGCCCAGCACTCTCCCTAGAGGTATGAGTCATTCATGAGCCCACTAGCCTCAGCTGGGCTTCATCAACTCCCTAGTTGTATAAGTCGGCATAAAGCCTGAATCTGGGAGAAATATATCTACCCCCCTGGATGCAACCAGGTGACTTTACCTTCCTGCTGTCACAATATATATATATATATTTATGTATATATATATATATATATATATATATATAATATTTTAATGGAATGTGAGACGGATGGGTTAGGTATGTTTAAAACATGTTAATTTGTGAAACTGGCTAATTATTAATTACTTTAAAGAGAAACGGAGCTAACGTACAGTAGGCCTTTTTTTCTGCTGTATTAGTAAAAACCTGACCTTGACTGACCTTTTATGCTGTATGACATGAATGATATGGTTTCAGAATTTTGTTTTGTCGCATACAAAAACATAGAGTCTTCATTCCCTTTCTCGCATTCTCAGCTGTACTGCAGATGAATGAACCCAAGTCTCTGTACAGAGGCTTCCTATTCATTCACAAACTGAAGCATTGTAATCATAGTTTACTTTGCTTCAGTCCTAGATGAACACAAGAGCGTTCAGTACTGATTCCCAAGGTGTTCATTCAGGAAGGGACTGGTAAACAGGCTTACCAGCCCCCCTCCCCTTGCTCACCATCCTGGCATTGATCTCCCACCCCATAAGCAGCCCCAAATGGTGGGAGGGGGAGAAAGGGAAGACGGCCAGCAGAGCTGCAAGGAGAGGGTGCCCTGTGATCAGTGAAGGGAATGCCAGTACAGGGGGAGGGTGAAGTAGTGGTGCTTGAAACAATGTAACTATGTATATACCATGCCTGTAGGATCCCTTCCTCTAGAAGCTTGAAACCTCTGTAGAAGGCAACCCTTCTACAGTGATCTCCATCTAGCTCCTGAGTCAAGTTATTGATTCCCCAAAGAGGATTTTTTTTTTCTCATGAAAAGTTGAGTTACTCTTTAAAGAAGATTTCCAGGCATCGATATTTTTACATAGTTACATTGGTCCAACTTGGACTAACGTAACTATGAATATATCATACCTGTATGATCTCTCTAGAAGCTTGAAATCACTGTACTAGGCACCCATACTATAGTAATCTCCACTAGCTTCCAGGTGATGTCACTGCCCTGCCTCTCCACCTCATCCAATCAGAAAATGCAAACCAATCTGAATGACACCGCTACCAAGCTGCCAACCTTCTGTGATCACAGAACAGGTTAGGTGCTTGGCACAGGACACAGGCGCTGGTGGTGGTCACTGGTGGGGGTCACTGTCTACTAGTGATCGCCAGCCTCAGGAAGGATCTCACAGGTATGGTATAAACTAGACATGTGCATTCGTTTTCGTCCGAATGCATTTTCGTCCGAATGCATTTTCGTCCGAATTTCAGGTATTTTCTTATCGTTTTAACAAACGAAAACGAAAATGCAGAATCCGAAAACCGAAAGATCCGACATAAACAAATGCTTAATTTTCGTTTTCGTTGCAACAACAGTTCGATATAGATAGGAGATTCGACATGAGGCTGACAATAACAATCTGTGTCCATCGAACCTGTGGTCGAATGTGCCTAACCTTAACTCTATTAGTCCAAGATTATTCTACATAGAGAGAAAAGATTCGACATTATAGAGAGAAAAGATTCGACATTATAGAGAGAAAAGATTTGACATTATAGAGAGAAAAGATTCGACATAGAGAGAAAAGATCACTGCTGGAATTGGGTGGGGGAAGTAAAATAAAAAAATGATGATGATGAATGTTATTGGCTGATTGTAACCAAAGAGGAGGAGCAGTAAAATAGCTAGAACTAACTTGACAATTCAACGTGAACGACGAAGATTCAACGAAGCATCGAAAAACATACAAACGTCGAATCTGTCATTGAAGGCTTATGGTGTCTGTTGAAAGTTCTAAGAAGATTCTACGGAGCAGATAAACTATACTACGCTGCAATCGTACATTTCCGGTCAAATGCTCGGCCCATAGGCTATAGAAGAATTCTAATGTTGGTTGACTAGTAGGGATGAGCTTCGAGTTCGAGTCAAACTCATGTTCAACTCGAACATTGCCTGTTCGCCTGTTCGCCGAACAGCGAACAAATTGGGGTGTTCGCGGCAAATTCGAAAAATCTATGGGAGAAATCTAAAGTGCTAATTATAAAGGCTTATATGCAAGTTATTGTCCTAAAAAGTGTTTGGGGACCCGGGTCCTGCCCCAGGGGACATGTATCAATGCAAAAAGAAGTTTTAAAAACGGCCGTTTTTTCGGGAGCAGTGATTTTAATAATGCTTAAAGTGAAACAATAAAAGTGAAATATTCCTTTAAATTTCGTACCTGGGGGGTGTGTATGATATGCATGTAAAGTGGCGCATGTTTCCCGTGCTTAGAACTGTCCCTGCAAAAAATGTCATTTTTGAAAGAAAAAAAGTCATTTAAAACTCAGTCGCGGCTATTAATGAATTGTCGGCTCCCGGCAATACATACAAAAGTCATTGATAAAAAAAAAAAAAAAAAAGTGTGGGGGTTCCCCAGAATTCAATTACCAGGCCCTTCAGGTCTGGAATGGATATTAAGGGGAACCCCGCCGCAAATTTAAAAAAAAATTGACGTGGGGTTCCCCCAAATATCCATTCCAGGCCCTTCAGATCTGGCATGGATTTTAAGGGGAACTCCACCCCAAATTTAAAAAAAAATGGCGTGGAGTCCCCCTAAAAATCCATACCAGACCCCTTATCCGAGCACGCAACCTGGCCGGCTGCAGGGGAAAAGGGGGGGACGAGAGAGCGGCCCCCCTCCCTCCTGAACCGTACCAGGCCACATGCCCTCAACATGGGGAGGATGTCCCCATGTTGATGGGGACAAGGGCCTCATCCCCACAACCCTTGCCCGGTGGTTGTGGGGGTCTGCGGGCGGGGGGCTTATCGGAATCTGGAAGACCCCTTTAACAAAGGGGACCCCCAGATCCCGGCCCCCCCCTATGTGAACTGGTAAGGGGTACATTGTACCCCTACCATTTCACGAAGAAAGCGTAAAAAAATGTTTAAAAAAACACACAAACACCTTGAAAAAGTCCTTTATTTAAATAAAAAAAAAAAAAACATTCCAGCGGTGAAATCCAGTGTCCCGCGGCGATCCCGATGTCCAGCGCTGTCCTTCATTGGTTGTGCCTGAGCGGACCTGATGGGGAACTCCCTCTCAGTGTTTTAAATGTATAGACCTGCCCCTTCTAAAGTTCCCCATCAGGTCCGGTCAGCGGACCAGATGCGGAACATGACAAGGGGCGGGTCTATACATTTATTACCAAAGTGAGAGCAGTTCCCCATCAGGTCCGCCCCCTCGGTATGTCGGACCCGCCTACATCATTGGCTTGAGCGGGGAACTTCCTTCACTGTGTAATTTAAATTTACATAGTGAAGGAAGTTCCCCGCTCAAGCCAATGACGTAGGCGGGTCCGACATACCGAGGGGGCGGACCTGATGGGGAGCTGCTCTCACTTTGGTAATACATGTATAGACCCGCCCCTTCTCATGTTCCGCATCTGGTCCGCTGAGCGGACCTGATGGGGAACTTTAGAAGGGGCGGGTCTATACATTTAAAATACTGAGAGGGAGTTCCCCATCAGGTCCGCTCAGGCACAACCAATGAAGGACAGCGCTGGACATCGGGATCGCCGCGGGACACTGGATTTCACCGCTGGAATGTTTTTTTTTATTTATTTAAATAAAGGACTTTTTCAAGGTGTTTGTGTGTTTTTTTAAACATTTTTTTACGCTTTCTTCGTGAAATGGTAGGGGTACAATGTGCCCCTTACCAATTCACATAGGGGGGGGGGGGCCGGGATCTGGGGGTCCCATTTGTTAAAGGGGTCTTCCAGATTCCGATAAGCCCCCCGCCCGCAGACCCCCACAACCACCGGGCAAGGGTTGTGGGGATGAGACCCTTGTCCCCATCAACATGGGGACATCCTCCCCATGTTGAGGGCATGTGGCTTGGTACGGTTCAGGAGGGCCGCTCTCTCGTCCCCTCCTTTTCCCCTGCGGCCAGCCAGGTTGCGTGCTCGGATAAGGGGTCTGGTATGGATTTTTAGGGGGACTCCACGCCATTTTTTTTTTTATTTGGGGTGGAGTTCCCCTTAAAATCCATGCCAGATCTGAAGGGCCTGGTAATTGAATTCTGGGGAACCCCCACGCTTTTTTTTTATTTTTTATCAATGACTTTTGTATGTATTGCCGGGAGCCGACAATTCATTAATAGCCGCGAGTGAGTTTTAAATGACTTTTTTTCTTTCAAAAATGACATTTTTTGCAGGGACAGTTCTAAGCACGGGAAACATGCGCCACTTTACATGCATATCATACACACACCCAGGTACGAAATTTAAAGGAATATTTCACTTTTATTTTTTCATTTTAAGCATTATTAAAATCACTGCTCCCGAAAAAACGGCCGTTTTTAAAACTTTTTTTTGCATTGATACATGTCCCCTGGGGCAGGACCCAGGTCCCCAAACACTTTTTAGGACAATAACTTGCATATTAGCCTTTATAATTAACACTTTAGATTTCGAACGTTCGAGTCCATTGTATTTAATAGGGTTCTAAAGTTCACACAAACATTTTGTCTGTTCGCAGGTTCTGGTGCAACCGAACAGGGGGGTGTTCGGCTCATCCCTGTTGACTAGTAATAGTAATTAAAAAATATAATTATTACTAGTCATACAATAGAATTCATCTATAGCTTGTAGGCGGAACTTTCGACCGGAAATGTACGATTGCAGCGTCGTACAGTTTCGCTGCTCCGTCGAATCTTCTTTGAACATTCGACAGACACCATAAGCCTTCAATGACAGATTCGACCTTAATTAATTCAGATTTTCGGACGAATGGAATTTCTAACGAAAAACAAAATAAATAAAAACGAATTTCTGGAGTAACTAAATAAATTAATTTTTCTAACGAAAACGAAATTCCGAAACGAAATATTTCAGTGTGCACATGTCTAGTATAAACATAGTTACAATCTCATTTAATTGAAATTGAATGTGTTTTATACACTTGGATTCATAATGTTATTATTACTATTATTATATGTAGCGGGATACCGTTTTCTTTAATCCAAAAGACTACAGTTCCCAGCACGCTTTAAGGTACCCAGGGTGCATTGCCCCACGCAAGGACTGCTGGGGTGGACTTTATAAGGGAGAGGCGGGGCCTGGTTCTTTCTCTTTGGATACAGCCCTCCCAGCAAGAGGATCCCTGTGCTGACCTGCTGCGTGTACAAGGCCTGAAGCCTGGGCCTTGTGTTTTTCCAAAGAGCCTTCCGCTCCACCGAGGAGCCTGCGGAGCGTCTGATCCTGTTGCTGAGTGCTGTCATCAGGAGGACCGAAGACCCGGGTGTCGTGGACATTGTGAAACGAGTCACAGTAACGGAAGTAACGGACAAGGACTAGTCCGGTCGGGTGAGAGAGCACCTGCTCAGAGCTACATCACAGTATCTTTAGGCCCATTAACTTTATTCAGGGCCATCACAGTGATTGCAGTTATACTATGGGTAGACTATCTGCTGAACTGAGTTTTTAGTCTCCCTGGCATTACAAAGTTACAGATCATCATTTCTTTGTTGGATTACAATTGTTCTTGAAAGTGCACCACCGTGTTTTGCTAGCGAAGATTTCTTCCATAGAACTATACCCAAATCATAGTCAGGCCTGACTGGGTAGTATAGTACATTGCTGGGTGCCATTTTTTGCTCACGAGGGAGGATAGCTGCAGCGGGGTCTGTTAAACTGTCTATCATATTGATGAATGTTTGATGTTTTAATAAGTATACCCATATTGCAGGGCTCTGCATGTGACATTGCATACTGTTTTATAATTTTAACTTTTACCAACAGTAAAAATAATAGAGTTAAGTATATTGGTTGTCAGTGTCATTTACTGTGCTATACCATAAAGGGGATTGTGTCATATAGAATATTAGAGTGATTACAATTCTATCATCCCCTTTACTAACTGTGCCACGAGAGGTTAGAGCCGATTGCCAGGGGTTGACAGCGGTGCACTACAGGGCCCAAAACAAACAAGGCAGCCCTCTTAACTGGGGGTATCGCTACATATATATTTGGACAGCACTGTACTAAAAGAAAATTATAAAATAATAAACACAAAAAAAAAAAAAGGAAGCACAATCATATGGGGTTCATAGGGATAAAGACTTTACTTGAAGAATGTTTACACCTAATAAGAATGGATGTTAAAAAAGGGTAAAGGGGATGGAAAGTACCATTAAATATATTTGCTGGTGCACAGAGGCAGAACTACCACCATAACAATGCATGAAGCTGCCATGAGACCTGTGCTGAAGTGGGGCCTGTTCAGGGCCCCAAGGATCAGGGTAAAGTGGGCCAGGCAGCAGATGTAGTAGGATTTTTTGGGGCTGCCTATTTATCCAGCCACTGCCGTCTGCCATGCTGTTTCCTATGTTCCTTCAACAGGTGCTTGAAAAATTGTTTCAGCACCTGGTGTTGGTAACAAAACTCCGACCAGCACGGCTGCAGTACAGGAGCATGGGGAAATTAACCTCCACTCCTGTATCTGGTCATGTGATAAAGCATTAAATTACACAAAGCCACAAGTCCTCCTTAGAGCCGGTTCACACAGGGGCAATACGACTCTATGGAGGCGACCTGGAAGCGACCTGAGCCTGCACCACAGCGCGACATGGGGCGACTTTCAAGTCGCCTTCAGGACAGGAGGCATTCCAGTGGCCAATCAACCTTGAATCAGCTCTGTGGGAGGGAGGGGTTTGCCCATAGGTGTGCACAGCCTATTGCATTAGGGTGTGCACCCCAAAGCTCAAACACACACATGAATGCCACCTGCTGTCACAGGAAGGGGCGCTAGTGGTGGGAGCCAGTTGATTGGGAGCATATTGCTATACACCCTAAATACGGGTGTAATGTGTTCCTAAAGACGAACCTAGATTTTAATATAATGGGGGCATTTACAATGGCCACTAGCACCCCCAACCACCCACCCGGTGCTTCTCCTGAATAATGCTAATGCACATGGGGTGATTAGAGTGTACCTAGGCACACCCGGCACACACTGTGCGCACGCCTATGGGTTTGCCCTAAAAACTATTTTCACTTCCTGAAAAGACACTGCAGTAAAGACAGTGATCCAACTTCTGAGGCAACTTCCATTGAACTCAATGGGTACAAGTCACCTAGAAGTCAGATTGAAGTCATACAGGAACCTTTTCTGAAGTCGGAGCGACTGCAGTCGTGTACATTAAGATGGCTCCATTCACTTCCATTCGTTTTAAAAACAGCGCGACTTGGGGTGACTTGGGGCGACTTGAGGTCTGATCCCGAGTCGCCCCTGTGTGAACTGGCTCTTAGAGTGCTCTGCTGCTCCCCTGGCAGAGGTCTGAAGACACTGAGGAGAAGGTAAGCAGAAATAGGGTCTGATGTGAAGTCTGAAGGGTTTAAAGCAGGGGGAGTGATCCAAAGGTTAAAGAGGGGGAGGGTGGGGGAACATATGATATCTGAAGGGGTTAAAGGAGGGGAACTGATATAAGGTCTAAAGGTGTTAAAGGGATGGGGAACTGATTAGAGGTTTGATGGGGTTAAAGAGAAGGGGTCTGATTTGAGGACTGAAGGAGATGAAGAGAGGAGGTTCGTATCTAATGTCTGAAGGGGTTGAGGAGGAAAGGGGGGCTGATCTGAAGTCCAACTACTGACACCATAAAAAAATTTTTAACCACTGACATTAAGAAGTATTTTTCTTTCACTGAACATTAGCACCAAGCATTTCTTTCACTGAACAACAATTCCAGGCTTTCTTTTTCCCCACTGACCACCAACAGCAGGGCATTTTTTCCCTTCGACTGACAAATGTTGCTGGACATTTTTGCCACTGATCACCAATGCAATGACATTTTTCTTTTCTTTTCACTGACCAGCATTATTATGGGCATGGTGTTAGATAACCCTGTTACCTTGCCCATGCCCCATGTACGGAAGAGAGCCATGCCTATGCACTTCCCCATAGCTCTTTCCACCTCTGCCGCCACATTGACATTTGACATGTGAGATTGGTGACATATCTCTCTCCTGCATTTGACAGTACTTGGACCCAGTGATTGGCTTTTATACCTGAGCACTTTCACAGGAGAAGTCAAAAGGTTCCCCATACCCCTAAACACCAAGTATTGTATTACCAGCTATGCAGGGGGATAACTGGCAAAGTAAGTATACTGGGTTGGAAGGGTCTCTTTGCAGAGACAATGTCAATTTTTGCTGCATTGATAAAGTGTCAGTGGCTTTTTAAATTTATGATAGCATCACTTTAAAGGATAAATATACTTTTAAGAAACCCACCCTCCACCTTCACACATCTATACTTACCTCTGTGTGTGTCATCATCACATTTTCTTCAGTCCTTCATCTCCTGCTTTGGTAATTATGGTGTTTTTTTTTTTTTTTCAGGGAATGGGGAGGACAATTAAAAATGTTGCTATGAGGCCCTGTGATTTTAAGTTACACCCCTGCTGGCACATGACCCATTGTACAATTATGTGATTGCTACTATTCATGTAATTGTATTTAAACTCTGTTATGCATTGCTTTTGAACTTTTTAAACTTTAATTATTCAATGAAGTTTCAAGGCTTATATCATTTTCTTGAAATTGCAGTGAACCTTCAATATATTTATTAGTGAACTCGTGCTGACTGCCGTGAAGCGGATTACTACTGTAATTATACTTGTAATATCACACACTTTAATTAAAGGCTTAGTCTATGTTTTGCAAGAAAAAAACAATAAATTCAGCAACACTGGTGTTTTGATTAATGTGCTTTTACAAATTTTTTGTGTAGCGCCCCTCCCAAATATTAGGACGCTATGTTAAATGTAGGGGTAGTCTGAGCCAGTAGTTAGGCTCAGACCAGCTGATTGTTCTAAATTTTGCTTCTGCTCTGGGTGTGATACTGCCTGGCAGTTGTGCTCCCTGTTCGCCTGTAGGTGGCACTGCCACCACCGGCCCAGGTTGAAATACAGGGGTATCACATCACATTGGGTGTCCTTTCTCGGCAGCTGTGCGGTGGGCGTGGTTAGCCTGATGTGCATGCTGGGAAGGGGTACATAAGGGGCAGACACCATTGATCGGGGTGGTTGGTGTGCGTGCCTCATGGCCCGCATGGCACGGGGTGCGTGCGTGCGTGCGTGTGTTCCAGCCCCGGGCACCTTCAGCCCGAGGCTGCATCGCTGCCTGGTGGGCCCAGCTCCGCTGGCTGGGGCCTACACTTTTGAAGAGGATCCCATGCTACACATCTTCGGGAAGTCTGCTCTTGAGGAGGAAAGCCAGGGGAGGACCTTTCCCCAGAGGAGACTGGCGATGGTACTGCTGTCTCGGGAGAGGCCTGGAAACCTACTCAAGGAGGGATCCAAGAACTTAAAGGCCCTGCAATACACCAATCTGGCATAAAGGTTCTCTCTTTTTGCTTGGCTAGGAGGTTTGGGACTTTGAAAATCCTGTGGCAGAGGATTCCTGAACGCATCCTCAGGTTCACCTCAGGGTCTGTAACAGAGACCGATAAAGATAGATCCGTGCATCATTCCGGCTGCTAGGATCGAAGGAAACAGAACTATCCGGGTGAGCAATACCCACTCAGGCTTGAGTGGCGACGTTGACAAAATTCTGTGTGTGCCTTTAGTGCTGCATGCCTGAACCTTCCCCTATACTTCTCTCGTTTCCTGCTTTCTCTACAAGTTCCCACAGTAAAAGGAAAAATAAAGCCTTCCTGTTTAAGTTTTACATTTGTGTGGACATTGACTTTTTTCTAAAGACTTTCTATACCCTGACAACGGAAGCCTTGGAGGTAGTTTGCATGACCCAAAACAAAACCAGCCGGTCCCTTAAATGGGGGTAAGTGCTACATTTGTATTGACGTTTACATAACATTGCACCCAAAATCAGTGCAATGCACAGTTATTATCCATGTTTTCCACTCGCCCCAGGTTCATGAGGGACAGACCTGCTGTCATGGGGATAAAGGATGTTCCCACAGGACTACAGAGCATAAATGGGGAAAGGATCCCTAAAGAATTCTGAAAAGTCCCTCTGTCAATAACAGAATACTGATAGAAGATGCAGTCCATTAAGAGGCTAAGGGGGAACGGTTTGAGGATGCTGTATGTGACAATGCTTCACGTTACACCCTAAATATGGTTGTATCGCAAAGCATAGTCCAAAGGATGAACTTATCTCTTCCAAAGAGCAAGAGATAAGCAGTTCTGTGGAATAATGTTTCTTTATAATTTTCACATATTTACAAATAAGAAAAATTATGTTAACCACCTGAGCTCCAGAATATTTTACCCCTTTCATGATCACTTATTTTTTTATTATTCAGCACTGTGGACCTTTTATTGGCAATTGCGTTGTCATGCAACACTGTATGCAAATGAAATATATATATATTTTTTTTTTTTCACACAAAAAGAGCTTTCTTTTAGTGGTATTAGATCACCACTGGGTTTTTTTTTTGCTATATAAATGAAAACAGACTAAAAAATTTGGGGGAAAAAAATCAGGGATTTTTTTTTTTTGATTGCTGTTACAATGTTGAATATTGTAACAGCAAAGTTTTGAACAATTATGAACGGGTTACATTCATAACAATTGTGATTAGTGATTGGCTACAGCTAACCAGATGGTACAGGGTGCTGTAATTGGCCCAGGTGCCAGGTGATAACTGTGGGCCAGTCATTGCATCACTTAATAGGAAGAACAGCTGTTATGAATGAAATTCATTCATGACAGCTTGGTTGACATTGTGATCATGTGATCGCATAGCAATTACATGATCCCCCAGCTGCCAAAAGTGGGCGGGTACAGGGATCCGCAATCTGATATGTCCAGTAGACACAGCAGTCGTGGGAGCCGCGCGCTGCGCACCCCTAACCCAGGACAGACTGGATGACATACGTGTATGTCATCCAGTCTGCCCACGTTGTCTGCCCGCAGCAAATATACTGTGGGTGGTTGGCAAGTGGTTGGCAAGTGGTTAAAGTGGTTCTTCAGTCTGAAAAAATTAATAAAATTAAGGCGCTACAAATACTGTAGCTGCTGACTTTTAATAAAAGGACACTTACCTGCACTTTGTGAATGGTCCTGCAGCCTTCTGGTACTTGTGACATGTCCTAGAAGGTTTCTAGAGATGGAGGGAGGAGAACTTCTGGTGGAATCACTGCAGCGACCTGACCAGAAGTGGGAGTGGGTACATGTCACCCCCCCACAAACAAAAAGTGCCAAAAATAGATAAGGGGCGGGGAGGAGGGCATACAGTGGAACTTCCTCTTTGGAGTGAAGTTCAGTTTTAAGGGCATTCTTAATTAATTGTGGAATAGAAGGCTAGCTTGGAACAGAATTCCAGTAAGATATATTTAAAAATCATGATTGCAGTAAGTTATTCATTGAAAAATAATCAAACATTTTTTTAAATAAAACTGTAATGAGCAGAATTCTTTATATTATCAGTCACCTGTAGGTTAAGGCTCAAAAAGGGGGAGGAGAAGGCAGCAATAGGAACCAATCAGGTATGTTGTATGTAAATGTAATGACAAGTTACATTCTGATATAATGACAATAGAGAAGAGGGATACGCTTATTGGTGTGTTGCTGCTTATTCACTGTCCAATCACAGGCTGGTGGTGAAAGCTGACCAGGCTTTATTTCTCTAATTGTCAGTACTTCTGATACATAACTGGTGGTTTGTCCTGAAGTAAATAACCACTTAAGCCTTAAGCCCCTTACACACTATTAGTTATTTTTTTGTTCAGCCCGGTGGGTTGAACGAAAACAAACTGAATCAGGTCAGAGACGCTGTACTAACAATCTGATGTTAGTACAGCGAGCTCCCCTGCTGTACTATATTGTTCTGACAGGGGGACTGCACCCACCGCTAGAACACTCCGGTCAGCACTCTCAGCCATTGACATTTGTGCACTGGTCCAAATCATTTGATGGAGGGGGATTATGGTGTAGGGTTGTTTTTCAGGGATTGGCCTTGGCCCCTTATTTCCAGTTAAGGGAACTCTTAAGGCGTCAGCATACTAAGACATTTTGGACAATTTCATGATCCCAACTTTGTGGGAACAGTTTGGGGATGGCCCCTTCCTGTTCCAACATGACTGCTCACCAGTGCACAAAGCAAGGTCCATAAAGACATGGATGAGCGAGTTTGGGGTGGAAGAACTTGACTGGCCTGCACTGAGTCCTGACCTAAACCCGATCGAACACCTTTGGTATGAATTACAGCAGAGACTGCGAGCCAGGCCTTCTCATTCAACACCAGTGCCTGACCTCACAAATGCGCTTCTGGAAGAATGATCAAACATTCTCATAGACCCACTCCTAAACCTTGTGGACAGCCTTCCCAGAAGAGTTGAAGCTGTTATAGCTGCAAAAGGTGGGCCAACTCAATATTGAACCCTACGGACTAAGACTGGTATTCCATTAAAGTTCATGTGCGTGTAAAGGCAGGCGTCGCAACCCTTTTGACAATATAGTGTATATGCTTGACAACATAGACATTTTTAAAACTTCTGTCTTTTTAAGAAAATAAAAACAATAAACGAACGAAAAAGGAAAGCAATAGCATGCTTATGCATTTTGGGAAAGTATTCTAACAATAAAAGTAGAAACAGATGCACTTGACACAGGAGCCAGCTTTGATTAATGATCCATGTGTCCCCTTGTGTACTCCCATGTGGTCAACACAAAGAGATATCGTTCACCCAAATGTAAAGTGCATACTACCATGTAGCTAAATGGCAAACAAGCTGCAGGATTTTTCTGGAACAACTTCTGTAGAGAGCTATGCAAATGTTTGCTTGTATTTTGGATTTCTATTAACTGAAGCTGCACACAGAAGGAAAGACTTGTATTGCCTTCAGCAATTTCAAAGCTCATGTACTGGCAAACACAATGGTACCTGCAGTCATCCAAAGAAAATAAGGATGACTGGGAACTTCCTTTTTAAACAATTGTTTTTAGAGTAAAAATATTTTGGTGAGCACAATAGTTCATCGTTCATCTTGACTATATTCCCAAATGTAGGCTGTGAGTGAAAATGACAGATTTTCGCAGTAGGCTCAAACCTTCCTTTTTTGGTTTGATAGATAATCTCCAGAAACCAGGTAGCTTAGCTGTAAAAAAACTTTTTTTTTTTTTTTTCAGCTTCATTAGCCTCTTTCCGTACACAGTGTTCCAG
Source organism: Rana muscosa (assembly GCA_029206835.1). Taxonomy (NCBI): domain Eukaryota; kingdom Metazoa; phylum Chordata; class Amphibia; order Anura; family Ranidae; genus Rana; species Rana muscosa. The sequence continues at coordinate 797,078,071 of CM055118.1, forward strand.
ATGTTGTGCTGTGTTTGCAGTTATGATATTAAAAGACATAAATCAAATGATGAAAGCTATAAAGCTTAAGCATATTTTATTTTCACCATTGCTGGCAACAATAGTGAATGATCTACATTTTTTTATTTTTTTGTTAATTAGCATATTTTTTTCTATTGAATAAGAAAATACTATTAAAATTTGTATTATTATGATGATGATTATTACTGCCCTTGGTTATTATTGATAAACCTTTTGACCACCATGTGTCCCTGTCCCTTTCTTAGGTAGCCTGTAATATGTTGGATACATTATGCTTAACCACTTCAATACCATGCACTTATACAGCTTCCTGCCCAAGCCAATTTTGAGCTTTCAGCACTGTCACAATTTGAATGACAATTGTGCGGTCATGCTACACTGTACCCAAACAAATTTTTTATCATTTTGTTCCCACAAATAGAGCTTTCTTTCGGTGGTATTTGATCGCCTCTGCGATTTTTATTTTTTGCACAACAAATAAAAAAAGAGCGAAAATGTAAAAAAAAAATAAGTTTTTCTTTGTTTTTGTTAATTTTTTTTGTAAATAAGAACCTTTTCTACTTCAATGACGGGCACTGATAAGGCGGCACTGAAGGGCACTGATAAGGTGACACTGATGGGCACCGATGAGGTGGCACCAATGAGGTGGCACTGATGAGGTGGCACTGATGGGCACTGATGATGGGCACTGATAGGCGGCACTGATGGGCACTGATATGTGGCACTGGTATGCGGCACTGATGGGCACTCATAGGTGGCACTGATGGGCACTCATAGGCAGCACTGATTGGCACTCATAGGCGGCACTGATTGGCACTCATAGGCAGCACTGATTGGCACTCATGGGCGGCACTGATGGGCACTTATGGGTGGCACTGATAGGTGGCATGGACGGGCACTGATAGGTGGGCACAGATTGGCACGGATGGGCACGGATGGGCACTGATAGGTGGCACTGATGGACACTAGTAAGTGGCATTGGTGGCACTGGTGCCCAGCAATGCCAGCCACCACACATTGTGAAAGTGCCAGTCAGTGCCCATTTGTGGGCACTGATTGGCATATTTTTTTTTATGTTTTTATTTTATTTATTTATTTTTACTACATGTGGATGGCCATGGGGGCCGTCCACATGATTGGGGCTTCCCTGGTGGTCCTGGGGGGCTTCCCTGGTGGTCTAGTGTGGGTATCCGAGGAGGGGCTGCACTGATAAACAATCAGCGCGAACCCCCCCTGTCAGGAGAGCCGCCGATCGGCTCTCCTCTACTCTCGTCTGTCAGACGCGAGTGAGGAAGAGCCGATCAACGGCTCTTCCTGTTTACTTCCTGATCAGCCGTGATTCGACACGGCTGATCACATGGTAAAAAGCCTCCGACGGAGGCTTTTTACCGAGATCAGTGTAGCGGTGGGTCAGACTGATCCACCGCTCCACCGATCGCCGCGATGCGCGCCCCCCCCCGGGCGCGCGGCGTCTGTTATCCCGCAGGACGTTATATGACGTCCAGTGTGGATAACAGAACCACTTCCCGGACGTCAATCTGCTATTGACGGGGCGGGAAGTGGTTAGCAAGGGGTTGCTACTAGCAGTCACAAAACTCAAGAACAAAAATGTAATATAATGCAATAAAGTTATGCACTTGGGGGCTAAGAATATGAATGCATCATACATTCTAGGGGGAGTACAACTGGGGGGATCCATAGTGGAGAAGGATCTGGGGGTTTTGGTAGATCATAAGCTCAATAATAACATGCAATGCCAAGCTGCGGTTTCCAAAGCGAGCAAAGTCCTTTCTTGTATTAAGAGAGGTATGGACTCCAGAGAGAGAGATATCATTTTGCCCCTGTTCAATTCATTAGTAAGACCTCATCTGGAATATGCAGTTCAGTTTTGGGCACCAGTTCTCAAAAAGGATATCGGGGAACTGGAGAAAGTGCAGAGAAGGGCAACCAAACTGATAAGAGGCATGGAGGAGCTCAGCTATGAGGAAAGATTAGAGGAACTGAATTTATTCACTCTTGAGAAGAGGAGAATAAGGGGGATATGATTAACATGTACAAATATATAAGGGGTCCATATAGTGATCTTGGTGTTGAGTTATTCACTTTACGGTCAACACAAAAGACAAGGGGGCACTCTTTACGTCTAGAGGAAAAGAGATTTCACCTCCAAATACAGAAAGGTTTCTTCACAGTAAGAGCTGTGAAAATGTGGAACAGACTCCCCCCAGAGGTGGTTCTCAGTAGATTGCTTTAAGAAAGGCCTGGATACTTTCCTAAATGTACATAATATAACTGAGTACTAACATTTATAGGTAAAGTTGATCCAGGGAATATCCGATTGCCTCTCGGGGGATCAGGAAGGAATTTTTTCCCCATCTGTAGCAAATTGGATCATGCTCTGCTGGGGTTTTTTGCCGTCCTCTGGATCAACTGTCAGTATAGAATTGGGTATATGGGATTGTACGATATTTTTTTTTTTTTTTTTTTATGGTTGAACTGGATGGACTTTGTGTCTTTTTTCAACCTGACTAACTATGTAACTATGTAACTATGTAATGCAGTTTAGCAATTCTTAGATTTGGTGGCTGCATTTCATTTCTGAATTTGTTTTAGTTTATTTTCAACCGGAGATCCTGCCAGTTACATACTTCCTGTCCTGGGATGACAATGCTCACTTACTTTACCATTTCTATGGAGTAGCAACATGTCACCCTAAATACTACAAAATGGACCTCTTCTTTTTTCTCTTCATGACATAGGAGCGAGGGGTTTGTGGTCCACAGAGAGCTGTGATCAATCCTAACTGATAACAGTCAGAAGAGGCAGACAGCACAGAAAGTTATCAGCTCACAAGATTTCTGCTAGGATCAACAGGTATTTTTTGCACTTATCTAGTTACTTGCTCTGTGCAATGGCTTTACACAGAGCAACCCAGCTCTTTCTCTTCTCTCCAGGCTCCTCCTCCCTTGCCGAGTGCCCCCATAGAAAGCCTTTGATACACACAGCATGGCTCAGCCCTGCCCCCTGCTCTCTGCTCACTGGTTGTGATTGTCAGCAGCAGGAGCTAATGGCTCCTGCTGCTCACTACAAGTCCAGTGATTAGAGAGCTGGATTGAGATACGGCTCCGAGAGGGCTGGGGGGAGTTTTAAACACAGAGAATGCATTAAATGTATGTAGTAAAACCTTCTACCCTGACAACCACTTTAAACATTTTGCTAGCCGTTACCATTCAGTTTTGGAATTGATGTTATCTCCTAAATGAAAACCACATTCACTGTTAGAAATTAGTTTGTTTAAAAAAAAATTCCATCCTTCCCCTTTGCATTTTCCTATCATTGTGGTCAAAAACAAATGTAATTTTAACCCTACTAACCATTAGAAAAGCAAACAGACATTCTTAAACTGAACATTTTCAAACAAAATTCAACTAGTATATAGTCAGCTTTGGTATTAACAAGTATGTTATTTTTGTATTGTAACTCAAATTTTACTGGCTAAGGGATCACTGTAAGTTTAAGGTAACTGATGTGTTAAATTATGTTCTGCTAACCAAAAATCCTGTCTCATCCTGTCTCAAAAAGACTCTCCCATCCAGTATGACTTACTTTGTCTAATTTTCTAATCTATTCTCTTGCACTTCCCTTGTTATTCCTTCCCCAAATCTTTACGCTCACATTATTCCTTGCACAGTTCTGCAACATGCATGTTCATTCCTCTTACCTTACCAACTGTTGTGAACATCTGCTTTGTAGCATCCAAAGGTCTGTGTCTAGCAACTGAAAGATTTCCAATGGAATGTGGTACATGTACTTCGTATAAGAGTCTGTGCCAGGCCCTCCTCTCAAACTATGGCCCACAAGGTTTAAAGCTGAAATACTGAAATTCATATACATTCACGCACTGAAACCTAACAGTGTCTGCACATACTGTATATATCATGAAGTGACTTTCAGATCTTTAAAAAGCAGATATTGCATTATAAATAATACACACATAAACCCTTATGGCCTCTGCAACAATAATGCAACAGTGCCGTGAGACTGTCCAATGAAAGGAAATGAAAGAAAGAGAAAGACAAGGGAAGGGAGGAGAGGGGGGGAGGTGGACCTGGGGGTCCTCTACCAGCGCTCAGAGGGGTGCCAGTAAAGGACATAGCAGGGGCGAGGTTTGAAGAAGTTAGAAGGTAGGCAGTTATCAATCAAGGGTACAATCTCACTTTGTCTTGCATGGTTGCCTCTATCTTGGTGTGTTCATCACCTGGGTGACTCTCTTTTTAGTGGCGGTTGTGCAAAGTGATGATGACCTCTAGGATGACCTCTAGGATCTGATAATGGTCTTTTTAACAGCCATTGTGATTTAAAAGAGGAGGTAACATTGGCTCCAGTTCAGATCCAAGGGTACAACATTTAATATGGCTGTCTGAGGGTCAGGATGCTGGAATGTATCAAAGAGGAGAGAAAAAATGTCCACCCAAAAGGACCTCAGGGGTGGGCAAGTCCACCAATTGTGTAGGTAGGTGCCAGGCTTTCTAAAAAACATAAATTAATAGACAGGGAACCTGGGATGTATTCTGCAATCCTATGTGGCACTAGGTACCATCAAACTGCCACTTTATAGGATGTTTCCAAGGCCAAAATATTTAAAGATATCTTGTGGGTTGCCTGCCAAATGTCTGACCAAACCTTGGGCATAAGATCCAGGGCTGAATTGCTTGCCCACATGGAGGTGTAAGAAGGGAGAAAAAAGTTAGGAGTGGTTAATAGAACAACATAAAGTTTGGCTATTACACCTTGGGCATGTGGATCTGACACACACAGATGTTCATATGTAGTCATGGTTTTAAGGTATGTGCCAGGCGGTGCCTTTGACATGTAAACATGTTTTATTTGAAGGTATCTAAAAACCTTGGTGGCGGGTATTTATAATGGTCCTGCAGGCTAGGGAAAGACGTAAAGCCCATAGAGGTGTCTAAATGGTATAGCCGCATTAATCGCCAGCAGAACCAGTGAAGGAATGTGGAAAGTGCTTATGCTTCCGGAACGAAGTTTGGGGTATAAAGGAAAGATTGCAGCGGAGTGTGGGGGGGGGGGATCAAATTCCATTTATATTTTAGCCTGTCTCATTGGAGTAAAGAGTGAGTAGTGAGAGGGTTTTCAAAGATGTCCTCTGTCATATGGCGTGAGCCAGAGGTCATTATCAATGGAATGTGGGCCAGCATCCATGGCCTCTAGCCCACCCAAAGGGGGACTTCTTGTGTAGCATGATATTTAAGGAGTAAAGCTAATTGGGCTGCCTGATAATACTTAGCAAAGTGCAGAATGCCTAGGCCCCCATCAGGTTTAAGCAGTGTAGACTTGGGCAAGGGAGCCCTAGTGGCCCCCAGATAAAGTAAGAGACTTTGCGTTGTAGGTACATTGATCTTAAAAAAATATTTGTATTGCCCTGTGAATATCTTACATATTAATATGGGGGAATTTGATAGAAAGGTGTTTTAGGATGTGAAAGAGACCAGAGAAGGTAAACCAGTTCACAGTAGACACAAACTATTTAGAAATCCCTCTACTGAGGTGATCCCCTTCCAAATTTGCCCTGTGGTTAATATTGTCTACGCAAGAGTATAGGACAAAATGATGCATATGGATATGCAAGCTAAATATTATGGTAATATTACAAAAGCATAAAAGGAGGCTCAAGTTGATTTACTAATGGTAAATAGACTGCGTACTTTGCAATAGAAGCTCTACTCTGCAAGGGGAAATATCTTCAGAGTTTAGTAAAGTTCTGCTGACTTCAATGGGATCACAGGCATCATGCACGCATAAAACAAACATACATAGAGGAATGAATACCCAAACACATATATATCATAATAAATCTTATTTATTTTTTTATTTTTTTTACACAAAAACATCCATATCAAATATATTATCATTATATATATATATATATATATATATATATATATATATATATATATTTTGGAAAATAATGGCCACGGCCTGATTCACTGGTTTATAATTCTATCAAATATAATACTTCTTTATTTCATAAACGCATACTCTTGAACCAAATATTAACTCAATAACCAATATTCAGCCCAGCCACTTAGACTCGAGCTGATACATCAAATTGCACTTAAACTTTACCTTAAATCTCCCCTCCGGCAATCCGCCAGAGGGAGCCACCACATGAATCGGCCGTGACGAGGGGGGGTGGGGTAGGGCGGGGAGCTTCGCCTGCTGATCTTCCTCTGGCAACTGGCACTGACCCACTCAGGAACTGGCCCTTAAATAGGCCAGAACCGCCTTCTAGAATAATCCCTAAACTGTCAGCTTTCTAACCAATCACAGCTTAAACTTTCAACCTTCCAGAACCCTCTAAAAACACCTGACCTGACTGACCAATCCAAAATCTAGCTGCTAACCTTCTAAAACTTCACCTCTATTTGACCTCACTAACCCACTGACCTCCCTAACCCTTCCTGTCCCTTGACCTAGCCACCACTAAAGCTAGCTAAATAAAACCTATACTTCAATTATGCCGCTGCCGTGACCCTAAACGGCTATCCCTTTCCTTCCTCATTATCCAATCTTATGCAAGCAAAAATGCATTTTTTTCTTTGTATTTTTCTTGCACGTAATTGGGTATTCTTTGCAATGCAAATTTTCATCATATTTGCTAAGCAAGACGCAGGTAAGGAAGGTAACCTTGTTTTGTGGCCAGTGGACATGTATTTGGAAGAAGCTTTAAAGGATAAGTTCACTTTAAAAAAATAAATGCACATTTTGTTGCAGGTAAAAAAATTTACATTTACTATTTTGTAGGCGCCTGGAAAGCATTGCACCAGCGACCAGCAGATCCCTGATGCCATGCAGGTCTCCTGCAGACTGTCAGTGTGAGCTGTCTGCCCCGTATATTGTACAACCAGACAATTTCACACTGACAGAAGAATCAATTAACTACCACAGCTCTCAACAGCGTCCTGGTTTTCAGTGCCTTGAAAAAGTATTCATACCCCTTGAAATTTTCCACATTTTGTCATGTTGCAACCAAAAACATGAATGTATTTTATGTTATGGACCAACACAAAATGGCACATAATTCTTTTTTTTTACAAATAAATATGTGAAAAGTGTGGTGTGCATTTGGATTCAACCCCCCTGAGTCAATACTTTGTAGAACCACATTTCACTGCAATTACAGCTGCAAGCCTTTTTGGGTATGTCTCTACCAGCATTGCACATCTATTTTTGCACATTCTTCTTTGAAAAATAACTCAAGCTCTGTCAGATTGGATGGAGAGTGGCTGTGAACAGCAATTTTCAAGTCTTGCCACAGATTCTCAACTGGATTTAAATCTGGACTTTGACTGGGCCATTCTATAACATGAATATGCTTTGATCTGAACCATTCCATTGTAGCTCTGGCTGTATGTTTAGGGTCATTGTCCTGCTGGAAGATGAACCTACACCCCAGTCTCAAGTCTTTTGCAATCCCTAACAGGTTTTCTTTTTAACCACTTTCCGACCGGCTGACGATATACATTAGCAAAATGGCTCTGCTGGGAGAAACCCAGTATAGGTAGGTTGTACCCTTTAAGAGCCACCTGTGGGCGCGCACGCGCCACCGCACAGCGGGGGACCCGATGCACGTGGCTGGTGGGCGTGATCGTCGCCAGCTACCCGTGTAAACGCACAAATCCCTGTTCTGTCAGGGGAGAGGAGACATATAGTTTGTTTCTACTAAGTAGGAACAACGATATGTCTCCTCCCCCAGTCAGTCCTATCGCAATACAGTTAGAAACACTAACTAGGGAACACAGTTAACCCCTTGATCGCCCCCTAGTGAGAACCCCTTCCCTGCCAGTGACATTTACACAGTAATCAGTGCATTTTTTAACACTGATCGCTGTATAAATGTCAATGGTCCCAAAAATGTGTCAAAAGTGTGCGATCTGTCCACCGCAATGTCACAGTACCGCAAAAGATCGCAGATCACTGCCATTACTAGTAAAAAAATAAAATAATAAAAATGCCATAAAAATGGCTTAAACTTTTCCATAGTTTGTAGACGCTATAACTTTTGCGCAAACCTATCAATATACGCTTATTGCGATTTTTTTTTTTTACCAAAAATAATAAATGTATTATAAAAAGAATATATATTGGCCTGGACTGATGAAGAAATTCGATTTTTAAAAACATTTTTGGGGATATTTATTATAGCAAAAAGTAAAAAATATATATATTTTTTAAAAATTGATGCTCTTTTTTTGTTTATAGTGCAAAAAATAAAAACCACAGAGGTGATCAAATACCACCAAAGAAAGCTCTATTTGTGGGGAAAAAATATGCAAATTTCATTTGGGTACAGCATTGCATTACCGCTCAATTGTCAGTTAACCTGGTGTAGTGCAAAATTGTAAAAAGTGCTCTGGTCAGGAAGGGGGTAAAATCTTCCGGGGCTGAAGCGGTTAAATTACCCTGTATTTAGCTCCATCTATCTTCCCATGAACTCTGACCAGCTTCCCTGCCCTGCCCTGCTGAAGAAAAGCATCCACACAACATGATTCTGCCACCACCATGTTTCACAGTGTATTCAGGGTGATTTGCAGTGTTAGTTTTCCATCACACATAGTGTTTTGCTTTTAGGCCAAAAAGTTCAATTTTAGTCTCATCTGACCAGAGCACCTTCTTCCACATGTTTTCCCCCACATGGCTTCTCGCAAACTGCAAACGGTATTTCTTAGGGCTTTCTTTCAACAATGGCTTTCTTCTTGCCACTCTTCTATAATGGCCAGATTTGTGGAGCGCACGACTAATAGTTGTCCTGTGGACAGATTCCCCCACCTGAGCTGTGGATCTTTGCAGCTCCTCCAGAGTTCCCATGGGCCTCTTGGCTGCTTCTCTGATTAATTCTCTCCTTGCCTGGCCTGTCAGTTTAGGTGGATGGCCATGTCTTGGTAGGTTTGCAGTTCTGCCATACTCTTTCCATTTTCAGATGACGGATTGAACAGTGCTCCGTGAGATGTTCAAAGCTTGGGATATTTTTTTATAACCTAACCCTGCTTTAAACTTCTCCACAACTGTATCCCTGACCTGTCTGGTGTGTTCCTTGGCCTCCATAATGCTGTTTGTTCTCTAAGGTTTCCTAATAAACCTCTGAGGGCTTCACAGAACAGCTGTATTTATACTGAGACTAAATTAGACACAGGCGGATTTTATTTACTAATGAGGTGACTTCCACTTTACAATTATGTGCCACTTTGTGTTGGTATATCACATAAAATCCCAATAAAATATAAATTTTTGGTTGTAACACGACAAAATGTTAAAACTTTCAATGGGTATGAATACTTTTTCAAGGCACTGTATATATAGGGGATTTAAGTGACTTTGAACATGGCATGATTGTTGGTGCCAGACAGGCTGGCCTGAGTATTTCACAAACTGCTCATCTACTGGGATTTTTCATGCACAACCATCTCTATGGTTTACAGAGAATGGTCCAAAAAAGAGAAAATACCCAGTGCGTGGCAGTGGTGTGGAGGAAAATACCTTGTTGATGTCAGAGGTCAGAGGAGAATGGGTTGAGATGATAGAGAGACAACAGTAATGAAATAACCACTCATTACAACCAAGATATGCAGAATACCAGCTCTGAATGTACAATACATAAAAACTTGAAGCAGATGGGCTACAGCAGCAGAAGACCACACCAGGTGTCACTCCTGTCAGCTAAGAACAGGAAACTGGGGCTACAATTCGCACAGGCTTACCAAAAATTGACAATAGAAGATTGGAAAAAAGTTGCCTGGTTTGATGAGTCTCAATCTTAGCTGCAACATTCAAATGGTAGGGTCAGAATTTATCATATACAACATGAAAGCATGGATCCATCTTACCTAGTATCAACAGTTAAGGCTGGTGGTGATGTAATGGATATTTTTTTTTTTTAAGTAATCTTTATTTATGTAAATTTTGCAGTATCAAAACAACAAGAAATTCACCGACCACAGAGAACAACAAGCGAGTCTGAGTAGGTAAGAGTCAGTGCAAATGTGAAATTATCCAGATGGGGGTAGTGAGACAAAGGAAGCAGCAGAACCGTGTTACCTCTAATAAACATTATCACAATTGAAAGTCTCACATCCCCTTACATATATTAGTGCCTATGGCGACTTGATACCTGAGACTAGGACATACTGTAGATCCAAACATGTACAGGAAGATAGGGTAGAGGAACATGGCGGGGTAAGGGTGGGAGGGAAGGGAGGGAAGGGAAGGGTAATGGTTAGGGAAAGATGTGAGCAACAAGAACAGCACTCTAATTCATAATACAACACAACATAACATAGCAGGCTAAACTAAGTTTAAGAGGTATGAGGACTAGGACACAGTCCGCTCAAGACAATTAGAGGCCTTAAGGGTCAGTGGTCCCGAGGGACCCCCGACCGTACATGGTGCCAAGGTTGAATGAGGGTGATTCTCCTGAGGGCTCGATACAGTTTTATTACCATGATTTATCCAGGTGGCCCAGATACTGTAAAACATATTATAGTGATCCTTGCAGATCGCCATCCATTCCTCTGCAGCCATGATATCTTTCACTAAACAGGTCCAGTCTGTTTGACTACGGATCTGAGGTGTCTTCCAGAAGACCACAATCAGCCTCCTCGCTGCGTTTAGAAGATGGGGCAGTACAGACTTACGATAATGGCTGAGAGGGATGGTTGGGACATGAAGCAGTAACTCCAACGGCGAATCAGGTAGTTCGATGTCCAGAATTTATTTTACCTGTGATCGGATGTCCTTCCAGTAGAGTTGCAACCTGGGGCACTCCCACCAAATGTGTAGAAATGTACCCTGATGTCCACACTCCCTCCAGCAGGAATCCGACACAGTTAGGTAAATCTGAGCCAACTTGGAAGTGACTCTTTACCAACGAGTAAGTATCTTATAGCCATTTTCCTGCATTTTCATGTCCACAGAGCTAGAATGAGTAAGGCGGTAAAGGTGATCAAGCTGGGTCTCAGTAAACACATGCTGCAGGTCTCTCTCCCACTCCCTTATGTAAGCAGGTTGCCCCCTAATTTCTAGCGACTGCAGCATCCCATATAGCAGGGATCGCTGATGTTAACATGCATCATTTCTCGAACGGGAACGCAGAGGTGGGGGAGCGAGTGGCTTGGGGCAGGCTCTGAAGGAAATGTTGGAGCTGTCTGTAACGCCAGTTGTCCATAGGAAAACTGCCATACTGTGCTCTCAGAGCATCCAGAGGCAGTAAGCCATGGTCTTGCACAAATCTGCAATCTCAGATGAAAAGATATAATAAAATATTTTCAAAAATGTGAGGGGTGTACTCACTTTTGTGAGATACTGTATATATAAATATATATATATATATATATATATATGTAGCGGGTATTTGAATTTAGGGGAAGCATCTGGGCGGTAGTGTAACCCAGATGCACTGATTGCTAGGGAATCTGAGACCTTTTTATGGTTCTTGGTGGACTCTGGTGGTGTGAGGTTCCCTGCGGCCTACAGGTGGCATTGTTGCCAGGGACCGGGGTTGAACTCCCACCGCAAGACTGTGCCTTTTTGTCCTCCCCTGGCGCTGGTACAGCGGGGCAGGGAACCCGCTGTGACGCAAAGGGAGAGGGGATAAAAGGGGCGGACGCCCTTACCACGGGGTTCAGAGTCCGAGGACGCAGCGGCACCCAGGCACCTTCAGCTTGGGTGCTGGCGTTCTGGAGTTCCGGGCCCAGGTGCCCTTGACCTGGCCGGAGCGAGAGATGGAGTCCATCTCAGGCACCTTTAGCCTGGGGTGAGGTACTATGGCGGATGCCTGGGGCTCAGTACCTTCGACTGAGTTCCGCGAGGGTGGAGGAATCCGAGGGGGCCCTAACTCCTTGAGTGCCTGTGTCTGAGTTTGTGAGGTCTGGTGACCAGAACTTCTCTGAAGAGTCCGGCGTAGCATTGCTGGTGACAGAGAGGCCTGCGGTACCTCCCTTGGACGGATATCCTTCCCCTGACAGGGGCCGAGTTAGCAAAGGTAATTCATGTTCTATTTTACATAGTCAGTGGCAGTGACTATTCGCCACTGGTGACACCACAGTGGTTAGCTTTATCTGGAAGAATTGTGCCTTGGCCTACTCCCATTGAACTGTTGCAAAGGTCCCCACTGGAATGTGCTGTATGTTTATTCGCTTAAAGAATAAAACTGTGTTGGACCTATTCAGTGTGTGGAACTCTGGTTACTAGGAGCAAAGGTGTCAAGGACGAAGGACAGGAGGAGAGAGCTACCGCTCAGATGTGACTGGTGACTCATTCACAAGATCCAGAGCAGCTATGATTAAGCACTGAATCGCAGTGCGAAACGTCAGCTCATACTTGCTGTTTTTTTGCTGTGGCATGTTGTTTGTGCTTTTGTTTTAAATAAAATAATCTTTTTTGGAGTGTGGCTGTCCAAGCGTTTTCCTCAGATTTTTTGACGAAGGACAGGACTTGACTCTAGGACACCTACACAAAGCCCGATCTTTCTGGCCTTCACCTCGTTACTATGGAGGACATGGGCCGTGGTGTATCTCATCCCTCCCCCCAGTGCTAACACCCCTAGACAAAGACAGACAAGCCGAGAATGAGAAGGGGTGAGAGGGGCGAGGCCGCTACATATATATATATTTGTGAGCAGCACGACAGCTAAATGGTTAGCACTTCCACTGGCAGCACTAAAGTCACCAGTTAGAATTTCCAACCATGTTTGCATGTTCTCCCTGTGCCTGCTTGGATTTGCTCCGGGTAGGCCCCTTTCACACTGGGGCGGGCAGGTGCACTGGCGGTATAGCGGCGCTATTTTTAGCGCCTCTATGCCGTCGTTTTTACCGCGATATTCGGCCGCTAGCGGTGTGGTTTTAACCCCTGCTAGCGCCTGAAAAAGGTTTAATACCGCCCGCAAACCGCTGCTACAGCATAGCTGCGGTGTCCCATTGATTTCAATGGGAAGGAGCGGTATACACACCGTGAAAGCCTTCGGGCATCTGCATCTGAGCATGGTAAGTAAATTGTCAGTCCGCTACACTAGATTATCAGCTACTTTTTTTTTTTTACCCCTCCCCCAGCTAAGTAATGCAATTGGTTTAGACTCTGCATTGCTGATATATCTATAAACCATGACTAGTGTATGTGGGACATCCATGCCAGGCTTTACAATACGCTCTAACTGCATCTTTGGAAGGCAGCTGGTAAAGGTGGATTGCAGTTACTACAGTGAATACAGAACTGAAATGAGTGACTATACCATACCTCCCAACTTTTTGAGATGGGAACGAGGGACACCTATTAGCAACAGTAGTTAAGCATAGGACACATCTTGCTGCCACGCCCCCTTAAAAGAGAATTATACACACACACAAAAAAGAAGATTAGCTAAACCCACAAGTTTTTTCTACAACTATTATTGCTTTATACTGGCTTTTAAAATTTACAAATGCAACAATTTAGAAATTGGATGAAAGATTTAGCACTGGGAGACACTTTTTAAAAGATAAATAGTGCATTTTATATACAGATGAGGAGAAAAGAGGGACAGGGGGACATTGTTTCAAATCAGGCACAGTCCCTCCAAATCAGGGACAGTTGGGAGCTATGGACTATATTATGCGATATAAACAGAGATTAATAGTTATTATGCCTGTATAAAATGAAAAGACTTTCATCCAGTATCATGATCACAATACAGTTTCCCAAAAATGTAACAGTGAATGTGGTATAGTATTAAAAATTGCAGAAGGTAAATAGATCTAATGCATGTACAGAGGTTATCCCAAATTCCTAAATGCCAAACTATATATAGATTGCTCACTTGTTCACTCATATTAATTCTTTTGTGCTGTGTTGCTGCAGCTTAATATTGTGAATGGGCCCTTGGTGTGTATTGTATATGTGTCAGATATGCAATAGTCTTATATCCTCACATTGTTTACTAAAAAACATATATATTACCATATGTATCTGTCTATCTGTAGCAGTAGAAATCATGTGCAAAACATACCATTGTTTCTTTCTTTCTTTTTTAAGAATTTGAAAATCTAAACCGTTTATTTAACCACTTGCCGACCGCTTCACGCATATATACGTCGGCAGAATGGCTTGGCTGGGCAGCGTACCCACTGCCAAATTCGTTTTTATATATATTTTTGGGGGATATTTATTACAGCAAAAAGTAAAAAATATAGCTTTTTTTTCAAAATTTTCACTCTTTTTTTTTGTTTAGAGCGCAAAAAATAAAAACCACAGAGGTGATCAAATACCACCAAAAGAAAGCTCTATTTGTGGGAAAAAAGGATGTTAATTTTGTTTGGGTACCACATCGCACGACCACGCAATTGTCAGTTAAATCGTTGCAGTGCCGAATCGCAAAAAATGGCCTGGTCATTCAGCAGCCAATTCTTCCGGGGCTGAAGTGGTTAATAATGATTATTATTAACTGAGGGCTATTACACTGGAGCGTTGCACTTGCAGGAGGGTAAAAAAACTCCTGCAAGCCGCATCTTTGAGGCATGATAGGAGCGGTAAAAATACTGCTCCTATAGCGCCCCTGCCCATTGAAATCAATGGGGTAGCACCTCCAAAACGCCCGCAAAACTCAGCAAAGAGGCGTTATTGCGGGCGTTTATAACCCTTTTTCGGCCGCTAGCGGGGGTTAAAATCACCCCGCTAGCGCCCGCAAATCGCGTCAAAAACGACGTTATAGCGGCGCTAAAAAGAGCGCCGCTATACCGCCAGCGCATCCATCGCTTCAGTGTGAAAGTAGCTTTAAAGTGTAGAAGTCTCTCTAGTTGCTTGTATTGTTTTGTTGAATTTCTCCAAAAGTTTAATTTGCATGATAACTATGTTAACTCTTACTGGTCACTGAACAGGTTTAATATTTCAACTTTGAAACCTTTGGATGACCTGTTCAGACTTAACACATTATAGAAGCTAAAAAAAAAATTGTACACAAGCAAAAGTAATATGAATGTTATCTACATGACACATGTGACTGATGTAAGCTTCTGCGTAATTTAAGATATGCAGATAGTGATTAGAGGCTTTGTTGAGTTGGATGACAAACTTCACACCAAGGTGTGAAGTGATAATTGACAGTCTTTTGAAGTATTGATCAGCCTTTAATCACTGTTTAGAAGTGTATAGATTTCCAGTTCAAGTAAAGATGACTGTCAACTTCAGCAGAAATTATAGTGACACAAACTTTTTTATCTACATGGACCACATTGTCGCTTTTGAAATGTGCATACATTTTCTTTTCATTCTTAAGTTCTCCGTCAGAATGTTACCCAGAGGTCAGTGATTTTGTAAACGGAGCTGCAAAGAAGAGAACATTCTCTTAATTGTACCTGAGGATTAGAAGGCTACAATGACTCTTCAAAGAAACCTAAAAACCTAGGGCTCCATTGGAGAAGGCTGGGCAGCCTTCATACAAAGGAAATTAAATACAAAAACTATATATAAGCAATATACGCTCTAAACGTCCAAAGTCAAATTCTATTAACTCTTATGTCCTTAAAACTAAATTTACAGCGGCTAGAGACAGGCTGATACAGTTTAAATTCCTGCATAGAGTATATTGTACCCCTGCTAGGTTGGCAACGATCTACCCCTTTGTTCCCCCAGAGTGTTGGTGATGCTCGTTTGCAGACACACATTATATATTTTGGAGTTGTCCCCAAATTCAGCTGTTCTGGACTGGGATCACTTCCTGTATAGCTGAGATACTGAATGTACCGGTTCCGTTGACAATCAGTGTGTGAAAAAATAAATTGTGGGGGACTTGGGACTTTGTAGGCACAGATTGACAAAATACATTTGATGAAAAAATATAACAAATTTATTGATTGACAAATTATGACATTAAAAAATCATTAAAAGCAATTAGACAGTTATGTATTTGGACCAACCAGGTACACTCATTGAAAGGGATCGCCAAATTATTAGTAACATGAAAAAAAGCCTAAGGGAGGATAACCTCTCCGTAACTACTGGACTCTACAAAATGGCTAGATACCGACAATGAAGGTTGGAGAAGTAGTACCCAGTGAGATCCACAGCTTTAACATGTTTCACGTGGAGTCACGCTTCTTCAGAAAGCGATAGCATAAGAGGCTAATGGGTAAGGATACAATATATTAGCAATGTCATAGGTAATTAATACAACAAGTCAAACTACAAAGTATAAACAATATTGATATAAATATTCGGATAGATCCAAACAATGAGCCGGCAACATGAAAGCGGAGGCGGGAACATGAAACTATGCGCTCCAGACAGGACAATAACAGATCATAGGGGCGTGGTAAACAATAAAGGGATATATAAAGGTTATCAAAGATATATAATTCAAACTAGATTTAGAGTATATACAATTCATACCAAGTAGGGAGGTTTTATCAAAAATATACGTTTGATATTTGTATAAACAAAAAGAAAAGAAAACATTATAATTAGATGGTAGTCAGCATCTAGATGTATAGATATGTAATAATACTCACAGAACGGGGTCTTTAAACCTGAATGTCACTGGATTTGTGTTTGAAAAACCTCCAATGGGGGGGGGGGAAGGAGAGGGGAACCTTTTGAAAAAAGGCTGGGAAGTGAAACGGGAAAGGGGAAGTGGGGGAGGGAAAGGAGGGGAAGAGGAAAGGAGGGGAGGGAAGGAAATTAGGAAGAGGGGAATTGACGGGAATGGGATGGGGATAAGGGGGAGGGGAGCAATGAGGAGAGGAAAGTTGGGAGAGGGTAAAGAACTGGAGGGATTAATGATGAGGTGAGGTAAAACTCCCGATCAGAACCGATGACAGCCGAGACAGTAATCAGGCATGAAAACAGGCAGGTACTAAATTATAACAAAAAACAAGTTAGGTGAGGGACTTGATAGAATTATAAAATGCCTATTTGGGATAACAGATTCAACACTGGGGTACTCACCCTATATACCTTAAGTTGAACTAATATGGTCAACAGATATATCAGGATGGTTGCCGGTAAAATGGTGAGTAGCTAATTTCAATGAATATAATTATATGAAAGTAACCGCAGTATGTAGTAAGGCGGATTAACCAGAATGGTTTAGAAGGCAAGGTGCGTTCACTATGAGAAATAAAATAAAGAAGGAAACAACAAATATAATTTATCAGAGTGGTCCATTCCAAAGTATATGCTTGCAGTTAACAAAACCGCACATTAATTGGATAAATAGCAACGCAATCTTACCGATATAGCCCACAAAGGATAATTAATCTGGATTTTAGCAGAAAACATGATGTAGCTGATTGAAAGGCTGCAGAACAAGTGTGTAAAAATATGATGACAGAGCCCTGTGAAAAGCACAGAGATTAAGCTCCAACACATCAAGAGTCAGAAAATAGGCAATCAATGTAAAGTTCAAGCCTGAAGGGAACATACCTGAGAACTCGACACTACCGGCAGCAGAGTGACAGGGAGATAAATGTAAAGCAACTATCTTGCACGCTGCACACAGCGTGCTTAAGTAGCCACGTCCCATCGCAGGTGAGTCAGCCCGTCACAGACGAGATGACATCACAAGCGTCGGCCAAACAACAAACGCTGCGAGAGCCGCTGAGTTAATGGGAGGAGCCCATGAACAGCAGGACTTGCGCAAGCGCAGTGTTACCATTCAATCAGGCGAGAGCTGGGATATTGCTCTTAAGAGATGAATGGACGCGTCATCAAACCCCATGGGAGGGGGGAACGTGAGGGAAGGGAGGGGGTATGCAGATGATGCTGGGCGGCCGCATGATTTGTAGTTATTCCACGGGAGCACAAGAGACATGTCCAATCTCACAGTTCCTGGCACCGGCCAAACATAGGTGAACCAAGACCGAAAATAATACTACATAAAGCAGAAATAATTATTATTATTGCAAAAAAACACAATTCTCAAGCTATTTGGCCATAGAGGCGGCCATATACATATATACACTATCAGATATCTACATAACCATGAATATCAGTCTATAGTCAGCTCAAAACCCATATAGGGTAGTGCAGACAAGACTGTATATATAAAAATCATTTCGCAGAAATGAGAAGAAGAAATTTAGACCAATGGGGGGAGGGGGGGAGGGGGCGGACAGGAGGGATGCAATATGGACATGAGAACCAAGTATGAATATTCAGATGAATAATATACAATTGCCAATTAAGGGAAGGGAAGGGGGGGGGTGGGAAAGGAAGGGGGAGGGAAAGGGAAAAGAGGAAGGGAAAACAATATGGGAAATTGCAATTAGTCTATTATCAGAATAGTTATAGGAAGGATTTGTAAGAATGGCCTTCATTAATGCCAGGAGCACATAAGGCATTCAAACGTTCTATCCAAAGAGTTTCTCTACAGAGTATCTGTTTATCCCAGTTACCTCCTCGTGGATCACGAGGGATCACTGCAAGAGCAATGAACGAAATTAGTGAGGTGTCAAATCTATGGTAGAGATCTAAATGTCTGCTTACAGAGGTAGCCATTTTACCTCCTGCTGAATAATATACATGATCTTTAATGCGAGAACGAAATTGTCGGATGGTTTTACCCACATAGAAAGCCTTGCACTGGCAAGACATTAAATACACTATACCTTGTGTCTCACAATTTGCATGAAAGTTGGGTGTAAAGGTTTCTCCATTGGGGAGTATAAAGCTGGTGCCATTGGTAATCCATGGGCAAAATGCACCCTTGCCACACTTTGTAATACCATTGGGAGGATCCTTGAGATTGCATAGAGGCAGGTAATGGCTAGATGTCAGCTTATCGCGTAGCGAGCGTGACCTCCTAAATGTAATATCCGGTTTACCGTTGATATATTTGGCGAGGATAGGGTCCTCTGTCAGGAGTGACCAGTTATTGGTCAATACATTGCGTAACTCGCAATGTTGGCTAGAGTATCTGGTGATAAATCTGACCAGCTGGTCCGTCTTGTTAATTTTGGTCTTATAGAGTAACGAATTGCGCGACTGACGCAGGGCCTTGTTGTAGGCCTTGCGTAAGAGGGATTTGGTGTAACCTCGTGCCCTGAGTCGTTCGCGCAATAAGTTAGCCTGTACTATAAAGTCTTTTGTGTGTGTACAATTACGACGTAGCCTTAAATATTGTGCATAAGGTATGCTTTGAATAAGGCTTTCAGGGTGGGCACTGGTTGCATGCAAGATAGTATTTCCAACTGTTTCTTTCCTGAACAGCGTGGAAGCAAGGCAGCCATTAATGTCTTTAGAAATCATTAGATCCAAAAAGGTGATATTATGAGTATCGCATGAGAAAGTGAATTTCAGGTTATAACAGTTATTGTTGAGGATCTCAATAAATGTTTGCAATAAGGAATGGGTACCTGTCCAGACAATAAAGATATCGTCAATGTACCTTAGCCAGCACAGGGCATGGCCAGTGTAGATCGACAACGCCTCATCTGAAAAGAGGTCACGTTCCCACCCCCCCAGGTACAGGTTGGCGTAGGCCGGGGCACATGATGTGCCCATGGCCACGCCCTGTACCTGGAGGAAGTGGGACTCTTTGAAGGTGAAACAGTTCCTAGTAAGAATAAATCTTAATAGTGAAATAACAAACTCACAGAAGTCCCAATGATAGTGGTCCTGTTCCCGAAGAAAGGTCCGTGCCATCCGGATGCCCTGCTCGTGAGGGATGCTCGAGTACAGAGCCTCGACATCTAAAGTCACGAGCAGGGCATCGGGAGGGACGACCATATCTTCTAGCTGTTTAAGTAGGTCCAAGGTGTCTCGAGTGTAAGACGGAAGTGCGAGCACATGAGGCATAAGAATGGAATCAACAAATCTACTTGCATTTTCGGTCAAGGAGCCAATGCCTGAGACAATTGGTCTACCAGGGGGAAACAGGGGATGCTTATGGATTTTGGGAAGGGCGTAGAAAGTTGCCAATCTAGGATTACGTGTATTCAAAAAATTGTAGAGATCAAGATCTATAAGGCCTTCCTGGTGAGCAGAACCAATGATATCAAGATATTCGGTTTTGAATTGATTAATACATGTCTCACTCTGAGTGAGGACTTCTGTGAGTTTGTTATTTCACTATTAAGATTTATTCTTACTAGGAACTGTTTCACCTTCAAAGAGTCCCACTTCCTCCAGGTACAGGGCATGGCCATGGGTACATCATGTGCCCCGGCCTACGCCAACCTGTACCTGGGGGGGTGGGAACGTGACCTCTTTTCAGATGAGGCGTTGTCGATCTACACTGGCCATGCCCTGTGCTGGCTAAGGTACATCGACGATATCTTTATTGTCTGGACAGGTACTCATAATATCACCTTTTTGGATCTAATGATTTCTAAAGACATAATGGCTGCCTTGCTTCCACGCTGTTCAGGAAAGAAACAGCTGGAAATACTATCTTGCATGCAACCAGTGCCCACCCTGAAAGCCTTATTCGAAGCATACCTTATGCACAATATTTAAGGCTACGTCGTAATTGTACACACACAAAAGACTTTATAGTACAGGCTAACTTATTGCGCGAACGACTCAGGGCACGAGGTTACACGAAATCCCTCTTACGCAAGGCCTACAACAAGGCCCTGCGTCAGTCGCGCAATTCGTTACTCTATAAGACCAAAATTAACAAGACGGACCAGCTGGTCAGATTTATCACCAGATACTCTAGCCAACATTGCGAGTTACGCAATGTATTGACCAATAACTGGTCACTCCTGACAGAGGACCCTATCCTCGCCAAATATATCAACGGTAAACCGGATATTACATTTAGGAGGTCACGCTCGCTACGCGATAAGCTGACATCTAGGCCATTACCTGCCTCTATGCAATCTCAAGGATCCTCCCAATGGTATTACAAAGTGTGGCAAGTGTGCATTTTGCCCATGGATTAACAATGGCACCAGCTTTATACTCCCCAATGGAGAAACCTTTACACCCAACTTTCATGCAAATTGTGAGACACAAGGTATAGTGTATTTAATGTCTTGCCAGTGCAAGGCTTTCTATGTGGGTAAAACCATCCGACAATTTCGTTCTCGCATTAAAGATCATGTATATTATTCAGCAGGAGGTAAAATGGTTACCTCTGTAAGCAGACATTTAGATCTCTACCATAGATTTGACACCTCACTAATTTCGTTCATTGCTCTTGCAGTGATCCCTCGTGATCCACGAGGAGGTAACTGGGATAAACAGATACTCTGTAGAGAAACTCTTTGGATAGAACGTTTGAATGCCTTATGTGCTCCTGGCATTAATGAAGCCCATTCTTACAAATCCTTCCTTTAACTATTCTGATAATAGACTAATTGCAATTTCCCATATTGTTTTCCCTTCCTTTTTTCCCTTTCCCTCCCCCTTCCTTTCCCACCCCCCCCCCTTCCCTTCCCTTCATTGGCAATTGTATATTATTCATCTGAATATTCATACTTGGTTCTCATGTCCATATTGCATCCCTCCTGTCCGTCCCCTCCCCCCCTCCCACCATTGGTCTAAATTTCTTCTTCTCATTTCTGCGAAATGATTTTTATATATACAGTCTTGTCTGCACTACCCTATATGGGTTTTGAGCTGACTATAGACTGATATTCATGGTTATGTAGATATCTGATAGAGGCGGCCATATACATATATACACTATGGCCAAATAGCTTGAGAATTGTGTTTTTTTGCAATAATAATAATTATTTCTGCTTTATGTAGTAGTATTTTCGGTCTTGGTTCACCTATGTTTGGCCGGTGCCAGGAACTGTGAGATTGGACATGTCTCTTGTGCTCCCGTGGAATAACTACAAATCATGTGGCCGCCCAGCGTCATCTGCATACCCCCTCCCTTCCCTCCCGTTCCCCCCTCCCACGGGGTTTGATGACGCGTCCATTCATCTCTCGAGAGCAATATCCCAGCTCTCGCCTGATTGAATGGTAACACTGCGCTTGCGCAAGTCCCGCTGTTCATGGGCTCCTCCCATCAACTCAGCGGCTCTCACAGCGTTTGTTGTTTGGCCGACGCTTGTGATGTCATCTCGTCTGTGACGGGCTGACTCACCTGCGATGGGACGTGGCTACTTAAGCACGCTGTGTGCAGCGTGCAAGATAGTTGCTTTACATTTATCTCCCTGTCACTCTGCTGCCAGTCGTGTCGAGTTCTCAGGTATGTTCCCTTCAGGCTTGAACTTTACATTGATTGCCTATTTTCTGACTCTTGATGTGTTGGAGCTTAATCTCTGTGCTTTTCACAGGGCTCTGTCATCATATTTTTACACACTTGTTCTGCAGCCTTTCAATCAGCTACATCATGTTTTCTGCTAAAATCCAGATTAATTATCCTTTGTGGGCTATATCGGTAAGATTGCGTTGCTATTTATCCAATTAATGTGCGGTTTTGTTAACTGCAAGCATATACTTTGGAATGGACCACTCTGATAAATTATATTTGTTGTTTCCTTCTTTATTTTATTTCTCATAGTGAACGCACTTTGCCTTCCAAACCATTCTGGTTAATCCGCCTTACTACATACTGCGGTTACTTTCATATAATTATATTCATTGAAATTAGCTACTCACCATTTTACCGGCAACCATCTTGATATATCTGTTGACCATATTAGTTCAACTTAAGGTATATAGGGTGAGTACCCCAGTGTTGAATCTGTTATCCCAAATAGGCATTTTATAATTCTATCAAGTCCCTCACCTAACTTGTTTTTTGTTATAATTTAGTACCTGCCTGTTTTCATGCCTGATTACTGTCTCGGCTGGCATCGGTTCTGATCGGGAGTTTTACCTCACCTCATCATTAATCCCTCCAGTTCTTTACCCTCTCTCAACTTTCCTCTCCTCATTGCTCCCCTCCCCCTTATCCCCATCCCATTCCCGTCAATTCCCCTCTTCCTAATTTCCTTCCCTCCTTTCCTCTTCCCCTCCTTTCCCTCCCCCACTTCCCCTTTCCCGTTTCACTTCCCAGCCTTTTTTCAAAAGGTTCCCCTCTCCTTCCCCCCCCCCATTGGAGGTTTTTCAAACACAAATCCAGTGACATTCAGGTTTAAAGACCCCGTTCTGTGAGTATTATTACATATCTATACATCTAGATGCTGACTACCATCTAATTATAATGTTTTCTTTTCTTTTTGTTTATACAAATATCAAACGTATATTTTTGATAAAACCTCCCTACTTGGTATGAATTGTATATACTCTAAATCTAGTTTGAATTATATATCTTTGATAACCTTTATATATCCCTTTTATTGTTTACCACGCCCCCATGATCTGTTATTGTCCTGTCTGGAGCGCATAGTTTCATGTTCCCCGCCTCCGCTTTCATGTTGCCGGCTCATTGTTTGGATCTATCCGAATATTTATATCAATATTGTTTATACTTTGTAGTTTGACTTGTTGTATTAATTATCTATGACATTGCTAATATATTGTATCCTTACCCATTAGCCTCTTATGCTGTCGCTTTCTGAAGAAGCGTGACTCCACGTGAAACATGTTAAAGCTGTGGATCTCACTGGGTACTACTTCTCCAACCTTCATTGTCGATATCTAGCCATCTTGTAGAGTCCTATGGTTACGGAGAGGTTATCCTCCCTTAGGCTTTTTTTCATGTTACTAATAATTTGGCGATCCCTTTCAATGAGTGTACCTGGTTGGTCCAAATACATAACTGTCTAATTGCTTTTAATGATTTTTTAATGTCATAATTTGTCAATCAATAAATTTGTTATATTTTTTCATCAAATGTATTTTGTCAATCTGTGCCTACAAAGTCCCAAGTCCCCCACAATTTATTTTTTCAAATCCTATAGGACGCGGCACGTAATTACCCTATGTATCCACAGTACCACTATGTGTGATGATACATTTAAATTCTTGTTCGACAATCAGTGTGTGTCTCCTGGGTTTGGTGGAGGAGGTGGTTCTGTCCAAGGCTCACAGAACATTACTTAACATATTGCTATTTTATGGGAGGAAGGCCATCTTGCTTCGATGGAAAAAGCCCCTGGAAGGGGCTGGTAAACTCAATGATCCCATTTTACAAGGCAACATATATATCCAGAGGTTACGGAAAGAAATTTGAGAAAGTATGGCGTGCATGGTATGACTCTGATCAAACAGTGGGTTAGTACATAATTGAATTAAGGCTGTTGGGTGGGCCCTGAGTTACTTGAGTCATTCTCCTAAAAAGGGTGGAGCCAGACTCCAGACTTCTGCAACAGTACGTGGGGATGAAAGAGGTTATTTGATCATCCAGGATCTCTATATTATAATAAGGGGGGGGGGGACTGAGTAAGGGGATGGTTGGGGGGAGGGGGGTTCACTTCTGGATGTAGTTGCTGCCAGTTGATGGCATGTTGTTAGTGTATGTTTCTGACGGCCATGTTGGCCGAATGTCAGACTTGGTGTTGTGCCGAGTCATTTATGTGTTTTGTATGTTATGTCTTAACCACTAAGCCCCGGACCATTTTGTTGCTAAAGGACCAGGCCCCTCTTTGCGATTCGGCACTGCGTCGCTTTAAATGACAATTGCGCGGTCGTGCGACGTGGCTCCCAAACAAAATTGACGTCCTTTTTTTCCCACAAATAGAGCTTTCTTTTGGTGGTATTTGATCACCTTTGTGGTTTTTATTTTTTTGCGCTATAAACAAAAATAGAGCGACACTTTTGAAAAAAATTCAATATTTTAACATTTTTGCTATAATAAATATCCCCAAAAAATATATAATTTTTTTTTCCTCAGTTTAGGCCGATACGTATTCTTCATGTTTTTGGTAAAAAAAATCGCAATAAGCGTTTATTGATTGGTTTGCGCAAAAGTTATAGCGTCTACAAAATAGGGGATAGTTTTATGGCATTTTTATTAATATTTTTTTTTTTTACTAGTAATGGTGGCAATCAGTGATTTTTATCGTGACTGCGACATTATGGCGGACACATCAGACACTTTTGACACCATTTTGGGACCATTGTCACTCTTACAACGAACAGTGCTATAAAAATGCACTGATTACTGTGAAAATGACACTGGCAGTGAAGGGGTTAGCCTGTAGGGGGCGCTGAAGGGGTTAAGTGTGACCTAATAAGTGATTTTTACTGTTTGGGGGCGTGGCTTGGTGTGTGACGTCACTGATCGTGGTTAAGAAACTCAATAAAAAGAATTTTACAAAAAATAAAAAATAATGAAATTTACAGTTTTATAGCAAACTTGACAGAGGGCTAATGTAAGGTATGGGCACAAGGTCAAGCTTCATTACCATTGCTGTACTGCTCTATCAATGAACAAGCCACCTTTCAGGCATGCTTTACATGCATGTGTAGCACCCTCTAGTAGTGTGCTAGAGAGGATAGGTAATTTTAAGCAGGCCAGGCTGGTTGCTAGGCCTGTTTGTTTTCATTCTGGGCTGGGAGTGGCTCAGGGTAGGGCTGGGTGACTCACAGGTGGTGTCATCAGGACCTCCCATTTCTTTCCAGAGGCTTCTAGTGCTTTCTGGAAAGAAAGGTGGGAGGGGAGGTGGCGCCACCTGGGAGGTTTAAGGAGCCCTGACCAATCCCCAATCTGGATTTGCAGGGGGCAGGCCTCCTTAAATACCCAGGGTCAGCCCAAAAGAGAAGGGGTTGTCAGGTGGAAGAGCTGGAGTGAGAGGGTGCTAAAGCTGTTCGGGCCCCACAGGGAGCTTACCAGTCTTGGGGGGGTGACCTTGGGCCTGGGTTTGGGTGTAGTCGGGACCACATTCAGGATCACATGAAGAGATCCTGGACCGGAGGCACAAGAGAGAGCAAGGAGAGGACAGCAGGGGAGAGCACTGCATGGGGAGGACAACTGGTCACAGATAGGAGGGCTTGTGAGTGAGACACAGTCAGGAGGACTGGGGAGGCACGCCTGAGAGGACTGGAAGCTTGCAGTCTGAGATGGGTGCAGAACAAGAGGTGTGGACTGTGGTGGAAAGGACAGTGGAAAGAGGCAGCTGCAGCCAGGAGGGCCTGAAGTGGGCTAGCTGGGATCAGTAGCCATAGTTAAGGCAGCTAAAACAAGGACTTTTCTGCTACACTATTGGGGCCCGCGGTCCCAGCACGCGAAGGGTAGTTTTTATGGCCTGGCTGAGTCAGTGTCAGGCCTAACCAACAAATAGTGCTAGCTGTTCCTGGGGAATCAAGTGTAGTGCTGGAGGTGACTAGGAGTAAAAGTCTGCAGCAAGTTATGTGCTGGTGAAGTGAGGAGTAATGAGCTTCAAGCAAGTTTGTGCAGGAGGAAGCTGAAGGAGTATGTACACTATGCACTCCGTACATAGTTGTTCCAAAAAACGATTGCTGTTTTATTTGTCCATGCTTTGCATCCCATAGCTCCTATCTCCATCCAAGTTATACCCCTCAATAAAATACAAAAAAAAATAAAAAATCACTGACTGCTTTATGTCTTGGAGTACCTGAGAGTGGATACAGGGTTGGGCAGGGTGACAAACAAACCGCAATTCTCAGCAGCTCTTACGGGGGTACCGCTACACATGTAATTATATTCTAGTGCCCCCAAGAACCTATGTAGCAGATCATAAAGCTCAGGAAGAGTGACAATATTATTTTAGAAGCTAGCTAAAGCTAGCATCAGGACCAGGTTCAGATTTGCCTTTACCATAGGTTTGCATTGAATCCTGCCTGTTCAAGGTTCATGGACAGAACAAAATAATGCAGGAATTCACCAAACCAAACCCTTTGTAACCAAATTGCATTGCCTGACTTCTGGACTTGGGTCAACTGGCTTAGAAGGGAAACATGGGGAGTCCTGCTGGTAGAATTACATTAGGAAAGATTAGTGTAGAACTTGTAGACAGTAGTAGGTCTATTAAAGTAGATGTAAACCTATACTGAATGTCCTGTGGGTAGCAAAATGCTTGGTGTCTTGGAGAATTTGGAGGGAAGGAAGGTTACATTTTTAATCAGAATAGCAAAACTACTGGATATGTGTAAATAAGAAACCAAATATTCAGCAATACATGCAGAAACATTTATCTGCTGGAACTGTCCACAAAGAGGCAACAGTTAGGTCCATATATATGTGGACACAGGTACAATTTGTTTTTTTCAGGTATTTACCAAAACATATTCAAGCTATAGTTATATAAGGGATATGGGCTGTAAGTGCACACTCTCAGGTTTAATTTGAGGGTATGTACCTTCAAATCGGAGGAAGGGTTTAGGAATATACTGTCAGGCCATATCTTAAGAATAGCCATCCCCCTTTTTCAAAAGACCAAAAGTAATTGGACAATTGAATCAAAAGCTGTTTCATGGCCAGATGTGGGCTACTCTTTCGTTATCTCTTCATCAATTAAGCAGGTAAAAGGTCTGGAGTTGATTCTAAGGGGTTGATTTACTAAAGGAAAATCCACTTTGCACTTGAAAGTGCACTGAAAGTGCACATGGAAGTGCAGATGCTGTAGATCTGAGGGGGACATGCAAGGAAAAAAAAAAACAGCATTTAAGCTTGCACATGATTGGATGATAAAATTAGCAGAGCATCCCCTAATTTCAGAGTTTCCCCTCAGATTTACAGCGATCTACAGCGACTGCACTTCCATGTGCACTTTCAAGTGCAAAGTGGATTTTCCTTTAGTAAATCAACCCCTAAGTGTGGTATTTGCATTTGGAATCTATTTCTGTGAACCTACATCATGCGTTCAAAGGAGCTGTTCATGCAAGTGAAACAGGCCATTGTAAGGTTTCAAAAACTAAACAAATTCATCAGAGAGATAGCAGCGACATTAGGAGTGGCCAATTCAACAGTTTGGTTCATTCTGAGGAAAGAAGAACGCACTGGTGAGCTCAGCAACATAAAATGGCCTGGACATCCAAGGAAGACAACAGTGATGAATGATCGCAGGATCCTTTCTGTGGTAAAGAAAAACCCATTCACAACATCCAGACAAGTGACAACATCCAGACACTCTCCAGGAGGTGGGCATATCATTGTCAAAGTCTACAATCAGGAGAAGACTTCACAAGAGCAAATACAGAGGGTTCACCACAAGGTGCAAACCATTCATAAGCCTGAGGAATAGAAAAGCCAGATTAGACTTTGCCAAAAAACATCCAAAAAAGCCAGACCAGTTCTGGAAAAGCATTCTTTGGACGGATGAAACTAAGATTAATCTGTACCAGAATGACGGGAAGAAAATAGTGTGGAGAAGGCTTGGAATAGCTCATGATCCAAAGCACACAACGTCATCTGTAAAACATGGTGGAGCTTGCAGTGTGATGACATGAGCATGTGTGCCTTCCAGTGGCACTGGGTCATTGGTGTTTATTGATGATGTGACAGAAGACAGAAGCAGCCGGATGAATTCTGCAGTGTTTATAGATATACTGTCAGCCCAGATTCAGCCAAATACAGCAAAGCTTATTGGATGGCGCTTCACAGTACAGATGGACAATGATCCAAAACACACTGCAAAAGCAACATAGGAGCTTTTGAAGGAAAAGAAGTGGAATATTCTGCAATGGCTGAGTCAATCACCTGATCTTAACCCAATTGAACATGCATTTCACTTGCTGAATGCAAAACTAAAGGCAGAAAGACCCACAAACAAAGAACAACTGAAGACAGCTGCAGTTAGAGCCTGGCAACGCATCAGAAAGGAGGAAACCCAGTCTTTGGTAATGTCCATGGGTTCCAGACTTCAGGCAGTCATCGCCAGTAAAGGATTCTCAACAAAATATAAAAAAAATAAAGAGGAAGTAAACCCTGATGGGTTTACTTCCTCTTTGTTTCCCTGCAAAGGTAAAGCATAATGGGCTACTATGCATCGCAGTAGAAGCCCGCGATGTCCCCAATTTCCTCGCTAGTAGCGAGCGTCTATCTTCACCCCTCTTCTTCCGGGGTCAGCGAACCCTGGCTCTGTGACTGGCCGGAGTCGCGTGATGGCGCATGATGGCGCGTGACGTCACTCCCGTACATGCGCGTGGGAGCCGCCACTTCCGGCACGACCCCATTCATAAAACGGCACGCTCAGTGCGCCTGCGCTGTTGTCTACGGCGCGCATGTGCCGTAGGCATCGGTACAGCCTTTATTGCAAATATCTCCGACACAGTGCAGGTCTCGGAGATATTGCAAGCACCTATGGGTAAGCCTTAATCTAGGCTTACCTGTAGGTGTAACTTCCCCCAGAGGGTTTACAACCACTTTAACATTTTATTTATGATTATATTCATTTGTCCAATTACATTTGAGCCCCTGAAAATGGGGGGACTGTGTATAAAAATGGTTGCAGTTCCTAAAATTTGTACTTGATATTTATGTTCAAGCCCTTGAATTAAAGCTGAAAGTCTGTACTTCAAATTAATTTGGATTGTTTGGTTTTAATTTTATTCTGGTGGCATACAGAGCCAAAAGTATGAAAATTGTGCCTGTGTCCAAATATATATGGACCTAACTGTATATATATTCTTTTTCACAGGGCATATTACTGAGATGTTGCTTACTGCAGCTGTTTTTTCATGGCACTTTTTTAAATGGGAACAACAGTGAGTAAGCTTTGGTAATGTGCATTAGCACAGATACTTATATTTTCCTTTGTAATAGCATATGACAGGATGACTGGGAAACAGGGACAGAGTGTTGTCATCCGATAAAGTGCCTAAACAAGTACCTTTATATCAGTATCACAAGCTGGTATTTTCATGAAAGCCAGAGATTAAAATAAAAAGTGGCTTCCCTAATGTTTATTACATGTATAATACTATCATGTTATAGTTTTGTACAGTATGAGAGTTTATTAGTTGGGCTTACACCTGCTTCAGCAACTTATGCTCAAATTCTTTGAATTGCAGTGCTGGAGTCAATTTTCTTATGTGCCCTGCCTGTGTGCACAGAATTAAGAATTTCAATTTGCACTCCTCATATTAACAGTCTCAGACATGACTTCCGCCGCTGTGATCTCTAATTATCCAGCTACATCTACACATTAGAGCACCAGTAATTCCCAAGCAATGACTCGGTGGGAAGCATGTTGTCACCACTGTAGCTCCGCCCAATTGATCGTGAATTACTAGTGTTTTAAAGTGACTTATCTGTCTACACTTGTAATGCCTCGTACACATGATCGGTTTTCCCGGCAGGAAAAAAAACAACGCTTTTCCCAACGGGATTCCTCTCAAGCCTGCCTTGCATACACACTGTCACACAAAAGACCGCTGAACTTTTGAATGCCAAGAACGCGGTGACGTCAAAGACTACGACGAGCAGACAAAATGACGTTCTATGCTTCTGCGCATGCGTCGAATTGTTTACGAACATGCACGTTTTTTTTTCCCCCTCGGGAAAGCATACAGACGACCGGTTATCTCGCCAGGATTTTTTCCTGACGGGAAAAAGAGAGCTGGTTCTCTTTTTTTTCCGGCAGTTTTCCTGTCGGGAAAACTGCGATGGAGCATACACACGGCCGCTTTTCCCGGCCAAAAGCTGTCATGCCAGTTTTCCAGATGGGAAAACCGGTCGTGTGTACGAGGCATGAGTAGTTTTTACCTTAATAATAGCTGGATTTTATTAATTACTACAATATGACCTTCTTCTTCTTGCCTATCATTGAGTTTTATTTACCATGTGGTGGATTGCTGAAACCGGAAGGATGAGTTTCATCTGATACCTGGGAGTCATTATCCATCCATCCTTGTGGGATATTTGCCGACACGCAGCCAGACCTCCTTTACTTGAGGTCTTAAGATCTGGTAAGTAGCTTGTGACTGGTGGTGCACATCTGGGTGAAGAGTGCCACTTATCTTGCCGGATTATTGGAATTTATTGGCACATTCATTTTTCCATGGACTTTGCACTAAGCACTTTTTCAATTGTGTGGGACTTTTTAGATTATGTGGGATTTCATTGATTTGTATTTCTGAGCACTTATATGTATTTATTTATCTTTTGTTCTCCACTTGATGAATTTCTATATATTTATTTATGCTTTTGCACTTTAATTGTTGGATAGCACAACACATTTGGGTTTACTATTTTTTTTATATATTTTTTATGTGTATATTTGGTGAGTGCAGTAGTGATGAGCCGAACACCCCCGGGTTCGGTTCGCACCAGAACCCGCGAACGGACCGAAAGTTCGAACGAACATTAGAACCCTATTAAATACAATGGATGCGAACGTTCGAATTCTAAAGTGCTAATTATAAAAACTATTATGCATGTTATTGTCCTAAAAAGGGTTTGGGAACCCGGGTTCTGCACCAGGGGACATGTATCAATGCAAAAATAAGTTTTAAAAACGGTCGTTTTCCGGGAGCAGTCATTTTAATGATGCATAAAGTGAAAAAAAAAAGTCAAATATTCCTTTAAATATCGTACCTGGGGGGTGTCTAAAGTATGCCTGTGAAGTGCCACGTGTTTCCCGTGTTTAGAACTGTCCCTGCACAAAATGACACTTCTAAAGGAAAAAAAAGCCATTTAAAACTGCTTGCGGCTTTAATGTAATGTCTGGTCCCGGTAATATGGATGAAAATCTTTAAGAAAAATGGCATAGCTACCCCATGACCCCCCCCCTACCCCAGCCCATTACCAGCCCCTTTGGGTCTTGTATGGATATTAAGGGGAACCCCGCACATAAAATAAAAAAGGCCCTATATACTCTGAACAGCCGTATACAGGCGGTGCATACAAGACAGGGACTGTAGGTTTGTTCTTATGTAGAATCTGTTTGTAATTTTGAACAGGTACATTGTTGAAGTGTAGCTCCAGACCAAAAATCTATTTTTAAACTTTTTGGAAAACATAGGTAAGGGTTATCACCCCTGTAACATTTGTTTTGCTGTCTGTGCCCCTGTTCAGAACATTTCACCTCACTTTCCGTCCTAATGACAACTGTTTTTGAAATGTGGTGTTTTTCTTGAAACAAGGATTGCTGATAAAGCATCAGTACAGAGGAGACACCTTTCTCCCATATTTATTCTTACAGGAGAGAATTTTCCTTCCTAGTGGTAGATTTCCTCTCACTTCCTGTTGTCTTCTTGCGTTTGCAAGTAGGAGTCGTTTGTAAGTTGGATGTTTGAAAGTAGGGACCTGCCGTATATACTCTGCAGAAATAGGCCCCTTAGTTGTTGGTGTTGGCACAACACTGTAAGCACTCACAGTTACTCTTGGTTGGTGCTGGAACGCCCTGCTGTCAACTATTATATCAGGAATTTTAATTACATATAATTGTTGAACAGTGGTAGTAAAAATTGGGCCTTTGATGGTGGTGCTGGTGCCACAACACTGTAAGCCCTGACAGTTACTCTTGGTGGGTGCAGCAATGGGCCCTGCTGTGAATTATTAGATCAAGAATTGTAATTACATGCCCCTGTTGAACAGGGGCTGAAAAATTGGGCCTTAGGCACTGGTGGCACAACACTGCAACCCTTCACAGATACTGTACTTGGAGCACAGCAATGAGCCCTGTTGCAAAGTATTGCTTCAAAAATTGTAATGACACGCCCCTGTTAAACAGGGGCTGAAAAATTGGGCCTTAGGCACTGGTGGCACAACACTGCAACTCCTCACAGATACTGTACTTGGAGCACAGCAATGAGCCCTGTTGCAAAGTATTGCTTCAAAAATTGTAATTACACGCCCCTGTTAAACAGGGGCTGAAAAATTGGGCGTTAGGCACTGGTGGCGGCACCCATAAACAAAAATGATCTTCCAAGCTATCATCATCAATCGTATCATTGAGGACTCGGAGGAGGAGGATAGCCAGTCAACATAACAGCACAGGCACTCAGCATCAGCATCAGTCTTGAAGGGATGTGACATTTTAAAATCAATTAGTCTGTTATATCAGCATCAGGTGTGTGGTAGCTGGTGGTGATCCAAGACTGGTTCATCTTGATGAAAGTCAGTCGATCAACCGAGTCGGTGGACAGGCGCACCCTGTGATCCGTGACAAATCCTCCAGCAGCACTGAATGTGCGTTCCGAAAGAACGCTGGATGCAGGACAGGCCAGTAGCTCAATTGCATACTGTGCAAGCTCTGGCCAGTGATCCATCCTCAAGACCCAGTAAGCCAGAGGATTTTCGGTGGGGAAGGTGTCCAAGTCTGACCTTGCCCCTAGATATTCCTGCACCATGTTTATCAGACGCTGGCGATGGTTGCTGGAACCGATCATACTTTGGGGCTGCGGACTAAAGAATTGTCTGAACGCATCGGTCAGACGGCCACCTTCCCCACCGCTCCTTCTTTGACTGGCCGAAGCCTCAGCAACTCGTTGTCCAGGACCAGGAGTTTGCAACCTCCCAGTCTCTGGGAACGCGTTGCACAGACCTTTCTGCAAGGCCTCCCGGAGTTGTCTCATCCTCTGCTCCCTCTGCGACGGTAACATAAGGTCCGCAACCTTACCCTTGTACCGTGGATCAAGGAGAGTGGCCAGCCAGTAATGGTCCCTCTCCTTGATCCGAAGAATACGAGGATCCTTCCGCAGACTTTGCAGGATCAGGGAGGCCATGCAGCGTAGGTTTGCTGAGGCATTCGCTCCGGAGTCCTCTGGGTCACTAAGGACGACATGATCCGCAGCCACCTCCTCCCAGCCACGTACAAGTCCACTGGTTTCTTGGGACTGTAAATCATCCCTAAAAGACTGCTGCTGATGATGCTGAGTGCCAGCCTCCACCTCCATGCTGACACAATCCTCCTCCTCCTCCTCCTCCTCCTCCTCCTCTTCCTGTGCGATGGGTGGGACAGAAGGAACACTGTCTGGGTAAAGGGGGCCTTGAGAGGCAAGGAAGTCCTCCTCTTCCTGCCTCTGTTCTGCCTCAAGTGCCCTGTCCATTATTCCACGCAGCGTGTGCTCCAACAGGTGGACAAGAGGTACAGTGTCACTGATGCATGCACTGTCACTGCTCACCATCCTCGTGGCCTCCTCAAATGGTGCCAGGACAGTGCATGCATCCCTGATCATGCCCCACTGGCGTGGAGAAAAAAAACCAAGCTCCCCTGACCCTGTCCTGGTGCCGTAGTCGCACAGGTACTCATTGATGGCCCTCTGCTGCGTGTGCAGCCGCTGCAGCATGGCCAACGTTGAGTTCCACCTGGTGGGCATGTCACATATAAGGCGGTTCTTGGGCAGGTTCAACTCCTTTTGCAGCTCAGCCAGGCGAGCACTGGCATTATAAGATCTGCGGAAATGCACACAGACTTTCCTGGCCTGCCTCAGGACATCCTGTAAGCCCGGGTACCTGCCCAAGAAGCGCTGCACCACCAGGTTAAGGACGTGAGCCACACAGGGCACATGGGTCAGTTGTCCCTGTCGGAGGGCGGAGAGGAGGTTGGTGCCATTGTCGCAAACCACCATTCCTGGCTTAAGCTGGCGTGGCGTCAACCACCTCTCGGCCTGGCCCTGCAGAGCAGACAGGACCTCTGCCCCAGTGTGGCTTCTGTCCCCCAAACACACCAGCGCAAGCACGGCATGGCATCTTTTTGCCTGCGTACTTGCGTAGCCCCGTGAACGGCTACGGAGCACCGCTGGTTCATAGGACAAACCACAGGAAGAGGCCATGGAGGAAGAAGAAGAGGAGGGGGTGGAGGAGAGAGGTGTGTCACAACCAGTAGTAGCATTTTGGAGGCGTGGCGGTGGGACAACCTCCAACACTACTGCACCTTGTCCTGAATCCTTCCCAGCTGCCAAAAGAGTGACCCAATGGGCCGTGAAAGAAAGGTAACGTCCCTGTCCATGCCTGCTGGACCATGAGTCAGCGGTAATATGCACCTTACCGCTGACCGCCCTGTCCAGCGAGGCCAAGACATTGCCTTCCACATGCCGGTAGAGAGCCGGAATAGCCTTCCGTGAGAAAAAGTGGCGTTTGGGAACCTGCCACTGAGGAACCGCACATTGCACAAACTCACGGAAGGGGGCCGAGTCTACCAACTGAAAAGGCAGCAGTTGAAGCGCTAGCAATTTAGCCAAGCTAGCATTCAACCGCTGGGCATGTGGATGGCTGGGAGTGAACTTCTTTCGACGGTCCAGCAGCTGGGGCAGGGAAATTTGCCTGCTAGAATCGGACGTCGGTGTACTGCTAGCAGAGTGGGCGCAAGTACTTGGCTGTGACACACCTAATTCTACACCTTCATTCCTCTCAGTGCATGTTTCAGAGAGGACTGAAGTTATAGTGGGGTTGGAGATCCCAGCTGATGCGGTGCAAGGAGAGGTCCGCTTTGTTCTTTGGTGTGGGTCTTTGAGGTAGGCTTGCCAACGAGCTGCATGGCAGGTCAACATATGTCTGGTCAGGCATGTGGTACCCAAGCGGCTGATGTTTTGGCCACGCGATATACGCTTGAGACATATGTTGCAAACAGCAGCTGTGCGATCTGATGCACTAGCCTCAAAAAAGGCCCACACCAAAGAACTTTTTGAATGACGGGCAGAGGCAGCGCCCTGCACAGGCGGAGCTCTGCGGTGTGATTCCGTCGGTGTACTGCCCTTACGCTGGCCACCAAAGGGCATCCTGCCTCGTTGGAGATGTGCCTCCTCCTCATCCTCCTCCTCCTCCTCTCTCCTATTAGGCACCCACGTGGAGTCATTGACCTCATCATCCCCTCCCTCCTCATCACTGGAGCCAATCTGGCAGTATGCTGCAGCTGCTGGAACATGACTGCCAGATTGGTGTCCTTCTTGAGCATCCCCTCTGTCTGCTCTCACGCTACTGCCTTCCTCTAGCTGGGTTTCATCATCAGACCCTTCGAAACGCTGGGCATCCTCCTGGAGCATGTACCCAACACTGTGCTGAAACAGTTCGGGGGACTCCTCAGGAGGAGGACATGGTGGGTCTAGGGAAGGAGTGACTGATGATTTGTCTGACATTGATACCAGGGAAGACGACGCTTTGGCAGCTGCTTTTCCAGTACCCTGAGCCTGGGTGAGAGAGGATGAGGAGGAGGAGGAGGGCTTGGTCATCCACTCTACCAAGTCTTCGGCATGATGTGGCTCAACATGTCCAGCTGCCGAAAAGAAGGACAAGCGTGTCCCATGGCCATGTGCTGATGACAATGCACCGCGTCCACGACCAGCACTGTTGCCCCCAGACACAGAGCCTGCTTGCCCTCTTTTATTGCCTCCTGACTGTCTGCCTCTCCTTGTTTGCCTTCCAGACATTCTAATAGATGGCCTGCAGGGAGATGGGAAAAAAGCAATAAGGGCTACCTTCAGGTGTCCTTCTCTGTCCCTTGAAACAAGGACTTTCACAGTGAAAGAAACTGACACTGTCCCTACCTAGAGTTTTCTGTCCCTAGAATAAATGTTTTTTTTAATCACAATATAGCACAAGGACAATTCACTCAATGTCTCTCCAGGTCCCTGGAAACAAGGACTTGCAGAGTGAAAGAAACTGACACTGTCCCTACCTAGAGTTTTCTGTCCCTAGAATAAATGTTTTTTTTAAGCACAATATAGCACAAGGACAATTAACTCACTGTCCTTACAGGTCCCTGGAAACAAGGACTTGCAGAGTGAAAAAAAAAAAACACTCTCCCTACCTACAGTTTTCTGTCCCTAGAAAAAATGTTTTTTTTAAGCACAATATAGCACAAGGACAATTAACTCACTGTCCTTACAGGTCCCTGGAAACAAGGACTTGCAGAGTGAAAGAAAAAAAACACTCTCCCTACCTACAGTTTTCTGTCCCTAGAAAAAATGTTTTTTTTAATCACAATATAGCACAAGGAAAATTAACTCACTGTCCTTACAGGTCCCTGGAAACAAGGACTTGCAGAGTGAAAGAAAAAAAACACTCTCCCTACCTACAGTTTTCTGTCCCTAGAAAAAATGTTTTTTTTAATCACAATATAGCACAAGGAAAATTAACTCACTGTCCTTACAGGTCCCTGGAAACAAGGACTTGCAGAGTGAAAGAAACTGACACTGTCCCTACCTAGAGTTTTCTGTCCCTAGAATAAATGTTTTTTTAAGCACAATATAGCACAAGGACAATTAACTCACTGTCCTTACAGGTCCCTGGAAACAAGGACTTGCAGAGTGAAAGAAAAAAAACACTCTCCCTACCTACAGTTTTCTGTCCCTAGAAAAAATGTTTTTTTTAAGCACAATATAGCACAAGTAAAATTAACTCACTGTCCTTACAGGTCCCTGGAAACAAGGACTTGCAGAGTGAAAGAAAAAAAACACTCTCCCTACCTACAGTTTTCTGTCCCTAGAAAAAATGTTTTTTTTAATCACAATATAGCACAAGGAAAATTAACTCACTGTCCTTACAGGTCCCTGGAAACAAGGACTTGCAGAGTGAAAGAAACTGACACTGTCCCTACCTAGAGTTTTCTGTCCCTAGAATAAATGTTTTTTTTAATCACAATATAGCACAAGGAAAATTAACTCACTGTCCTTACAGGTCCCTGGAAACAAGGACTTGCAGAGTGAAAGAAACTGACACTGTCCCTACCTAGAGTTTTCTGTCCCTAGAATAAATGTTTTTTTTA
Source organism: Rana muscosa (assembly GCA_029206835.1). Lineage (NCBI taxonomy): Eukaryota > Metazoa > Chordata > Amphibia > Anura > Ranidae > Rana > Rana muscosa. The sequence continues at coordinate 797,115,591 of CM055118.1, forward strand.
AGCACAATATAGCACAAGGACAATTAACTCACTGTCCTTACAGGTCCCTGGAAACAAGGACTTGCAGAGTGAAAGAAAAAAAACACTCTCCCTACCTACAGTTTTCTGTCCCTAGAAAAAATGTTTTTTTTAAGCACAATATAGCACAAGTAAAATTAACTCACTGTCCTTACAGGTCCCTGGAAACAAGGACTTGCAGAGTGAAAGAAAAAAAACACTCTCCCTACCTACAGTTTTCTGTCCCTAGAAAAAATGTTTTTTTTAATCACAATATAGCACAAGGAAAATTAACTCACTGTCCTTACAGGTCCCTGGAAACAAGGACTTGCAGAGTGAAAGAAACTGACACTGTCCCTACCTAGAGTTTTCTGTCCCTAGAATAAATGTTTTTTTTAATCACAATATAGCACAAGGAAAATTAACTCACTGTCCTTACAGGTCCCTGGAAACAAGGACTTGCAGAGTGAAAGAAACTGACACTGTCCCTACCTAGAGTTTTCTGTCCCTAGAATAAATGTTTTTTTTAAGCACAATATAGCACAAGGACAATTAACTCACTGTCCTTACAGGTCCCTGGAAACAAGGACTTGCAGAGTGAAAGAAAAAAAACACTCTCCCTACCTACAGTTTTCTGTCCCTAGAAAAAATGTTTTTTTTAAGCACAATATAGCACAAGTAAAATTAACTCACTGTCCTTACAGGTCCCTGGAAACAAGGACTTGCAGAGTGAAAGAAAAAAAACACTCTCCCTACCTACAGTTTTCTGTCCCTAGAAAAAATGTTTTTTTTAATCACAATATAGCACAAGGAAAATTAACTCACTGTCCTTACAGGTCCCTGGAAACAAGGACTTGCAGAGTGAAAGAAACTGACACTGTCCCTACCTAGAGTTTTCTGTCCCTAGAATAAATGTTTTTTTTAATCACAATATAGCACAAGGAAAATTAACTCACTGTCCTTACAGGTCCCTGGAAACAAGGACTTGCAGAGTGAAAGAAACTGACACTGTCCCTACCTAGAGTTTTCTGTCCCTAGAATAAATGTTTTTTTTAAGCACAATATAGCACAAGGACAATTAACTCACTGTCCTTACAGGTCCCTGGAAACAAGGACTTGCAGAGTGAAAGAAAAAAAACACTCTCCCTACCTACAGTTTTCTGTCCCTAGAAAAAATGTTTTTTTTAAGCACAATATAGCACAAGTAAAATTAACTCACTGTCCTTACAGGTCCCTGGAAACAAGGACTTGCAGAGTGAAAGAAAAAAAACACTCTCCCTACCTACAGTTTTCTGTCCCTAGAAAAAATGTTTTTTTTAATCACAATATAGCACAAGGAAAATTAACTCACTGTCCTTACAGGTCCCTGGAAACAAGGACTTGCAGAGTGAAAGAAACTGACACTGTCCCTACCTAGAGTTTTCTGTCCCTAGAATAAATGTTTTTTTTAATCACAATATAGCACAAGGAAAATTAACTCACTGTCCTTACAGGTCCCTGGAAACAAGGACTTGCAGAGTGAAAGAAACTGACACTGTCCCTACCTAGAGTTTTCTGTCCCTAGAATAAATGTTTTTTTTAAGCACAATATAGCACAAGGACAATTAACTCACTGTCCTTACAGGTCCCTGGAAACAAGGACTTGCAGAGTGAAAGAAAAAAAACACTCTCCCTACCTACAGTTTTCTGTCCCTAGAAAAAATGTTTTTTTTAATCACAATATAGCACAAGGAAAATTAACTCACTGTCCTTACAGGTCCCTGGAAACAAGGACTTGCAGAGTGAAAGAAACTGACACTGTCCCTACCTAGAGTTTTCTGTCCCTAGAATAAATGTTTTTTTTAATCACAATATAGCACAAGGAAAATTAACTCACTGTCCTTACAGGTCCCTGGAAACAAGGACTTGCAGAGTGAAAGAAACTGACACTGTCCCTACCTAGAGTTTTCTGTCCCTAGAATAAATGTTTTTTTTAAGCACAATATAGCACAAGGACAATTAACTCACTGTCCTTACAGGTCCCTGGAAACAAGGACTTGCAGAGTGAAAAAAAAAAACACTCTCCCTACCTAGAGTTTTCTGTCCCTAGAAAAAATGTTTTTTTTAAGCACAATATAGCACAAGGACAATTAACTCACTGTCCTTACAGGTCCCTGGAAACAAGGACTTGCAGAGTGAAAGAAAAAAAACACTCTCCCTACCTAGAGTTTTCTGTCCCTAGAAAAAATGTTTTTTTTAATCACAATATAGCACAAGGAAAATTAACTCACTGTCCTTACAGGTCCCTGGAAACAAGGACTTGCAGAGTGAAAGAAAAAAAACACTCTCCCTACCTACAGTTTTCTGTCCCTAGAAAAAATGTTTTTTTTAATCACAATATAGCACAAGGAAAATTAACTCACTGTCCTTACAGGTCCCTGGAAACAAGGACTTGCAGAGTGAAAGAAACTGACACTGTCCCTACCTAGAGTTTTCTGTCCCTAGAATAAATGTTTTTTTTAATCACAATATAGCACAAGGAAAATTAACTCACTGTCCTTACAGGTCCCTGGAAACAAGGACTTGCAGAGTGAAAGAAACTGACACTGTCCCTACCTAGAGTTTTCTGTCCCTAGAATAAATGTTTTTTTTTAAGCACAATATAGCACAAGGACAATTAACTCACTGTCCTTACAGGTCCCTGGAAACAAGGACTTGCAGAGTGAAAGAAAAAAAACACTCTCCCTACCTACAGTTTTCTGTCCCTAGAAAAAATGTTTTTTTTAATCACAATATAGCACAAGGAAAATTAACTCACTGTCCTTACAGGTCCCTGGAAACAAGGACTTGCAGAGTGAAAGAAACTGACACTGTCCCTACCTAGAGTTTTCTGTCCCTAGAATAAATGTTTTTTTTAATCACAATATAGCACAAGGACAATTAACTCACTGTCCTTACAGGTCCCTGGAAACAAGGACTTGCAGAGTGAAAGAAACTGACACTGTCCCTACCTAGAGTTTTCTGTCCCTAGAATAAATGTTTTTTTTAAGCACAATATAGCACAAGGACAATTAACTCACTGTCCTTACAGGTCCCTGGAAACAAGGACTTGCAGAGTGAAAGAAAAAAAACACTCTCCCTACCTACAGTTTTCTGTCCCTAGAAAAAATGTTTTTTTTAATCACAATATAGCACAAGGAAAATTAACTCACTGTCCTTACAGGTCCCGGGAAACAAGGACTTGCAGAGTGAAAGAAACTGACACTGTCCCTACCTAGAGTTTTCTGTCCCTAGAATAAATGTTTTTTTTAATCACAATATAGCACAAGGACAATTAACTCACTGTCCTTACAGGTCCCTGGAAACAAGGACTTGCAGAGTGAAAGAAACTGACACTGTCCCTACCTAGAGTTTTCTGTCCCTAGAATAAATGTTTTTTTTAAGCACAATATAGCACAAGGACAATTAACTCACTGTCCTTACAGGTCCCTGGAAACAAGGACTTGCAGAGTGAAAGAAACTGACACTGTCCCTACCTAGAGTTTTCTGTCCCTAGAATAAATGTTTTTTTTAAGCACACTATAGCAGAAGCACAAAACACACTGACACTCTCCCTACCTATCCTTCTCTTTCCCTAAACTAAAGGAATCCAGGTTAAGCAAGAAAGAAATAACAGTCACTGTCCCTGCCTATGCTACTCTATCCCTGCTCCGGAACACACTACACTAGGCCGCCGTGCTGGCGGCCTTTTATAGTGTGGGGCGTGTACTAAACACCCTCAGCAATAATTGGCCACAGGCATCCTGCCTGTGGCCAATCATTGCTCTCCTCGCTGCCGGCGCTGTGATTGGCCAAGCATGCGGGGTCACAGTGCATGCTTGGCCAATCACAGCGCCTGGATGACACTGCGATGGCGTAGTGCATTGTGGGCCGTTCGCGTCACTCGAATTTGGCGCGAACGGCCCAAATCGTTCGATCTTCGTCGAACGATCGAACAGCCAATGTTCGAGTCGAACGTATGTTCGACTCGAACACGAAGCTCATCCCTAGAGTGCAGCAGTCACTAAAGTTTATTTTTGGTTTCACTTGTGACTAGTGATGAGCCGAACACCCCCGGGTTCGGTTCGCACCAGAACCCGCGAACGGACCAAAAGTTTGTACGAACATTAGAACCCTATTAAATACAATGGATGCGAACGTTCGAATTCTAAAGTGCTAATTATAACAACTATTATGCATGTTATTGTCCTAAAAAGGGTTTGGGAACCCGGGTTGTGCACCAGGGGACATGTATCAATGCAAAAAGAAGTTTTAAAAACGGTCGTTTTTCAGGAGCAGTCATTTTAATGATGCATAAAGTGAAAAAAAAAAAGTCAAATATTCCTTTAAATATCGTACCTGGGGGGTGTCTAAAGTATGCCTGTGAAGTGCCACGTGTTTCCCGTGTTTAGAACTGTCCCTGCACAAAATGACACTTCTAAAGGAAAAAAAAGCCATTTAAAACTGCTTGCGGCTTTAATGTAATGTCTGGTCCCGGTAATATGGATGAAAATCTTTAAGAAAAATGGCATAGCTACCCCATGACCCCCCCCCCCCCCTACCCCAGCCCATTACCAGCCCCTTTGGGTCTTGTATGGATATTAAGGGGAACCCCGCACATAAAATAAAAAAGGCCCTATATACTCTGAACAGCCGTATACAGGCGGTGCATACAAGACAGGGACTGTAGGTTTGTTCTTATGTAGAATCTGTTTGTAATTTTGAACAGGTACATTGTTGAAGTGTAGCTCCAGACCAAAAATCTATTTTTAAACTTTTTGGAAAACATAGGTAAGGGTTATCACCCCTGTAACATTTGTTTTGCTGTCTGTGCCCCTGTTCAGAACATTTCACCTCACTTTCCGTCCCAATGACAACTGTTTTTGAAATGTGGTGTTTTTCTTGAAACAAGGATTGCTGATAAAGCATCAGTACAGAGGAGACACCTTTCTCCCATATTAATTCTTACAGGAGAGAATTTTCCTTCCAAGGGGTAGATTTCCTCTCACTTCCTGTTGTCTTCTTGCGTTTGCAAGTAGGAGTCGTTTGTAAGTTGGATGTTTGAAAGTAGGGACCTGCCGTATATACTCTGCAGAAATAGGCCCCTTAGTTGTTGGTGTTGGCACAACACTGTAAGCACTCACAGTTACTCTTGGTTGGTGCTGGAACGCCCTGCTGTCAACTATTATATCAGGAATTGTAATTACATATAATTGTTGAACAGTGGTAGTAAAAATTGGGCCTTTGATGGTGGTGCTGGTGCCACAACACTGTAAGCCCTGACAGTTACTCTTGGTGGGTGCAGCAATTGGCCCTGCTGTGAATTATTAGATCAAGAATTGTAATTGCATGCCCCTGTTGAACAGGGGCTGAAAAATTGGGCCTTTCGTGGTGGTGGTGGTGGTGGCGTTGCCACAACACTGTAAGCCCTCAGAGTTACTCTTGGTGGGTGCAGGAATGGGCCCTGCTGTGAATTATTAGATCAAGAATTGTAATTACATGCCCCTTTTGAACAGGGGCTGAAAAATTGGGCCTTTCGTGGTGGTGGTGGTGGTGGCGTTGCCACAACACTGTAAGCCCTCAGAGTTACTCTTGGTGGGTGCAGGAATGGGCCCTGCTGTGAATTATTAGATCAAGAATTGTAATTACATGCCCCTTTTGAACAGGGGCTGAAAAATTGGGCCTTTCGTGGTGGTGGTGGTGGTGGCGTTGCCACAACACTGTAAGCCCTCAGAGTTACTCTTGGTGGGTGCAGCAATGGGCCCTGCTGTGAATTATTGGATCAAGAATTGTAATTACATGCCCCTGTTGAACAGGGGCTGACAAATTGGGCCTTAGGCACTGGTGGCACAACACTACAACCCCTCACAGATACTGTACTTGGAGCACAGCAATGAGCCCTGTTGCAAAGTATTGCTTCAAAAATTGTAATGACACGCCCCTGTTAAACAGGGGCTGAAAAATTGGGCCTTAGGCACTGGTGCCACAACACTCCAACCCCTCACAGATACTGTACTTGGAGCACAGCAATGAGCCCTATGGCAAATTATTGCTAAAAAAATTGTAATTACACGCCCCTGTAAAACAGGGGCTGAAAAATTGGGCCTTAGCCACTGGTGGCGGCACCCATAAACAAAAATGATCTTCCAAGCTATCATCATCAATCGTATCATTGAGGACTCGGAGGAGGAGGATAGCCAGTCAACATAACAGCACAGGCACTCAGCATCAGCATCAGTCTTGAAGGGATGTGACATGTTAAAATCAATTAGTCTGTTATATCAGCATCAGGTGTGTGGTAGCTGGTGGTGATCCAAGACTGGTTCATCTTGATGAAAGTCAGTCGATCAACCGAGTCGGTGGACAGGCGCACCCTGTGATCCGTGACAAATCCTCCAGCAGCACTGAATGTGCGTTCCGAAAGAACGCTGGATGCAGGACAGGCCAGTAGCTCAATTGCATACTGTGCAAGCTCTGCCCAGTGATCCATCCTCAAGACCCAGTAAGCCAGAGGATTTTCGGTGGGGAAGGTGTCCAAGTCTGACCTTGCCCCTAGATATTCCTGCACCATGTTTATCAGACGCTGGCGATGGTTGCTGGAACCGATCATACTTTGGGGCTGCGGACTAAAGAATTGTCTGAACGCATCGGTCAGACGGCCACCTTCCCCACCGCTCCTTCTTTGACTGGCCGAAGCCTCAGCAACTCGTTGTCCAGGACCAGGAGTTTGTAACCTCCCAGTCTCTGGGAACGCGTTGCACAGACCTTTCTGCAAGGCCTTCCGGAGTTGTCTCATCCTCTGCTCCCTCTGCGACGGTAACATAAGGTCCGCAACCTTACCCTTGTACCGTGGATCAAGGAGAGTGGCCAGCCAGTAATGGTCCCTCTCCTTGATCCGAAGAATACGAGGATCCTTCCGCAGACTTTGCAGGATCAGGGAGGCCATGCAGCGTAGGTTTGCTGAGGCATTCGCTCCGGAGTCCTCTGGGTCACTAAGGACGACATGATCCGCAGCCACCTCCTCCCAGCCACGTACAAGTCCACTGGTTTCTTGGGACTGTAAATCATCCCTAAAAGACTGCTGCTGATGATGCTGAGTGCCAGCCTCCACCTCCATGCTGACACAATCCTCCTCCTCCTCCTCCTCCTCCTCTTCCTGTGCGATGGGTGGGACAGAAGGAACACTGTCTGGGTAAAGGGGGCCTTGAGAGGCAAGGAAGTCCTCCTCTTCCTGCCTCTGTTCTGCCTCAAGTGCCCTGTCTATTATTCCACGCAGCGTGTGCTCCAACAGGTGGACAAGAGGTACAGTGTCACTGATGCATGCACTGTCACTGCTCACCATCCTCGTGGCCTCCTCAAATGGTGCCAGGACAGTGCATGCATCCCTGATCATGCCCCACTGGCGTGGAGAAAAAAAACCAAGCTCCCCTGACCCTGTCCTGGTGCCGTAGTCGCACAGGTACTCATTGATGGCCCTCTGCTGCGTGTGCAGCCGCTGCAGCATGGCCAACGTTGAGTTCCACCTGGTGGGCATGTCACATATAAGGCGGTTCTTGGGCAGGTTCAACTCCTTTTGCAGCTCAGCCAGGCGAGCACTGGCATTATAAGATCTGCGGAAATGCACACAGACTTTCCTGGCCTGCCTCAGGACATCCTGTAAGCCCGGGTACCTGCCCAAGAACCGCTGCACCACCAGGTTAAGGACGTGAGCCACACAGGGCACATGGGTCAGTTGTCCCTGTCGGAGGGCGGAGAGGAGGTTGGTGCCATTGTCGCAAACCACCATTCCTGGCTTAAGCTGGCGTGGCGTCAACCACCTCTCGGCCTGGCCCTGCAGAGCAGACAGGACCTCTGCCCCAGTGTGGCTTCTGTCCCCCAAACACACCAGCGCAAGCACGGCATGGCATCTTTTTGCCTGCGTACTTGCGTAGCCCCTTGAATGGCTACGGAGCACCGCTGGTTCAGAGGACAAAGCACAGGAAGAGGCCATGGAGGAAGAAGAAGAGGAGGGGGTGGAGGAGAGAGGTGTGTCACAACCAGTAGTAGCATTTTGGAGGCGTGGCGGTGGAACAACCTCCAACACTACTGCACCTTGTCCTGCATCCTTCCCAGCTGCCAAAAGAGTGACCCAATGGGCCGTGAAAGAAAGGTAACGTCCCTGTCCATGCCTGCTGGACCATGAGTCAGCGGTAATATGCACCTTACCGCTGACCGCCCTGTCCAGCGAGGCCAAGACATTGCCTTCCACATGCCGGTAGAGAGCCGGAATAGCCTTCCGTGAGAAAAAGTGGCGTTTGGGAACCTGCCACTGAGGAACCGCACATTGCACAAACTCACGGAAGGGGGCCGAGTCTACCAACTGAAAAGGCAGCAGTTGAAGCGCTAGCAATTTAGCCAAGCTAGCATTCAACCGCTGGGCATGTGGATGGCTGGGAGTGAACTTCTTTCGACGGTCCAGCAGCTGGGGCAGGGAAATTTGCCTGCTAGAATCGGACGTCGGTGTACTGCTAGCAGAGTGGCCGCAAGTACTTGGCTGTGACACACCTAATTCTACACCTTCATTCCTCTCAGTGCATGTTTCAGAGAGGACTGAAGTTATAGTGGGGTTGGAGATCCCAGCTGATGCGGTGCAAGGAGAGGTCCGCTTTGTTCTTTGGTGTGGGTCTTTGAGGTAGGCTTGCCAACGAGCTGCATGGCAGGTCAACATATGTCTGGTCAGGCATGTGGTACCCAAGCGGCTGATGTTTTGGCCACGCGATATACGCTTGAGACATATGTTGCAAACAGCAGCTGTGCGATCTGATGCACTAGCCTCAAAAAAGGCCCACACCAAAGAACTTTTTGAATGACGGGCAGAGGCAGCGCCCTGCACAGGCGGAGCTCTGCGGTGTGATTCCGTCGGTGTACTGCCCTTACGCTGGCCACCAAAGGGCATCCTGCCTCGTTGGAGATGTGCCTCCTCCTCATCCTCCTCCTCCTCCTCTCTCCTATTAGGCACCCACGTGGAGTCAGTGACCTCATCATCCCCTCCCTCCTCATCACTGGAGCCAATCTGGCAGTATGCTGCAGCTGCTGGAACATGACTGCCAGATTGGTGTCCTTCTTGGGCATCCCCTCTGTCTGCTCTCACGCTACTGCCTTCCTGTAGCTGGGTTTCATCATCAGACCCTTCGAAACGCTGGGCATCCTCCTGGAGCATGTACCCAACACTGTGCTCAAACAGTTCGGGGGACTCCTCAGGAGGAGGACATGGTGGGTCTAGGGAAGGAGTGACTGATGATGAGTCTGACATTGATACCAGGGAAGAGGACGCTTTGGCAGCTGCTTTGCCAGTACCCTGAGCCTGGGTGAGAGAGGATGAGGAGGAGGAGGAGGGCTTGGTCATCCACTCTACCAAGTCTTCGGCATGATGTGGCTCAACATGTCCAGCTGCCGAAAAGAAGGACAAGCGTGTCCCATGGCCATGTGCTGATGACAATGCACCGCGTCCACGACCAGCACTGTTGTCCCCAGACACAGAGCCTGCTTGCCCTCTTTTATTGCCTCCTGACTGTCTGCCTCTCCTTGTTTGCCTTCCAGACATTCTAATAGATGGCCTGCAGGGAGATGGGAAAAAAGCAATAAGGGCTACCTTCAGGTGTCCTTCTCTGTCCCTTTACTTAAGGATTTCTAAATATGGTTGAGGATGATTGCTTTTGCACAGAATAGCACAACGACAATTTCACTGACTGTCCAAAAAACAAGGATTTCAAAGATGGTTGATGAGGAATGCTTTAGCATACTATAGCACAAGGAGAATTTCCCTCACTGTCCTTCCCTGTCCCTAGAAACAAGGATTATCACAGTGAAAGAAACTGACACTCTTCCTACCTATAGTTTTCTGTCCCTAGAAAAAATGTTTTTTTAAAGCACACTATAGCACAAGGAGAATTTCCCTCACTGTCCTTCCCTGTCCCTAGAAACAAGGATTATCACAGTGAAAGAAACTGACACTCTTCCTACCTATAGTTTTCTGTCCCTAGAAAAAATTTTTTTTTAAAGCACACTATAGCACAAGGAGAATTTCCCTCACTGTCCTTCCCTGTCCCTAGAAACAAGGATTATCACAGTGAAAGAAACTGACACTCTTCCTACCTATAGTTTTCTGTCCCTAGAAAAAATGTTTTTTTAAAGCACACTATAGCACAAGGAGAATTTCCCTCACTGTCCTTCCCTGTCCCTAGAAACAAGGATTATCACAGTGAAAGAAACTGACACTCTTCCTACCTATAGTTTTCTGTCCCTAGAAAAAATGTTTTTTTAAAGCACACTATAGCACAAGGAGAATTTCCCTCACTGTCCTTCCCTGTCCCTAGAAACAAGGATTCGCACAGTAAAACACACTGACACTCTCCCTACCTATAGTTTTCTGTCCCTAGAAAAAATGTTTTTTTAAAGCACACTATAGCACAAGGAGAATTTCCCTCACTGTCCTTCCCTGTCCCTAGAAACAAGGATTCGCACAGTAAAACACACTGACACTCTCCCTACCTATAGTTTTCTGTCCCTAGAAAAAATGTTTTTTTAAAGCACACTATAGCACAAGGAGAATTTCCCTCACTGTCCTTCCCTGTCCCTAGAAACAAGGATTCGCACAGTAAAACACACTGACACTCTCCCTACCTATAGTTTTCTGTCCCTAGAAAAAATGTTTTTTTAAAGCACACTATAGCACAAGGAGAATTTCCCTCACTGTCCTTCCCTGTCCCTAGAAACAAGGATTTGCACAGTAAAACACACTGACACTCTCCCTACCTATAGTTTTCTGTCCCTAGAAAAAATGTTTTTTTAAAGCACACTATAGCACAAGGAGAATTTCCCTCACTGTCCTTCCCTGTCCCTAGAAACAAGGATTCGCACAGTAAAACACACTGACACTCTCCCTACCTATAGTTTTCTGTCCCTAGAAAAAATGTTTTTTTAAAGCACACTATAGCACAAGGAGAATTTCCCTCACTGTCCTTCCCTGTCCCTAGAAACAAGGATTCGCACAGTAAAACACACTGACACTCTCCCTACCTATAGTTTTCTGTCCCTAGAAAAAATGTTTTTTTAAAGCACACTATAGCACAAGGAGAATTTCCCTCACTGTCCTTCCCTGTCCCTAGAAACAAGGATTAACACAGTGAAAGAAACTGACACTCTTCCTACCTATAGTTTTCTGTCCCTAGAAAAAATGTTTTTTTAAAGCACACTATAGCACAAGGAGAATTTCCCTCACTGTCCTTCCCTGTCCCTAGAAACAAGGATTATCACAGTGAAAGAAACTGACACTCTTCCTACCTATAGTTTTCTGTCCCTAGAAAAAATGTTTTTTTAAAGCACACTATAGCACAAGGAGAATTTCCCTCACTGTCCTTCCCTGTCCCTAGAAACAAGGATTATCACAGTGAAAGAAACTGACACTCTTCCTACCTATAGTTTTCTGTCCCTAGAAAAAATGTTTTTTTAAAGCACACTATAGCACAAGGAGAATTTCCCTCACTGTCCTTCCCTGTCCCTAGAAACAAGGATTATCACAGTGAAAGAAACTGACACTCTTCCTACCTATAGTTTTCTGTCCCTAGAAAAAATGTTTTTTTAAAGCACACTATAGCACAAGGAGAATTTCCCTCACTGTCCTTCCCTGTCCCTAGAAACAAGGATTATCACAGTGAAAGAAACTGACACTCTTCCTACCTATAGTTTTCTGTCCCTAGAAAAAATGTTTTTTTAAAGCACACTATAGCACAAGGAGAATTTCCCTCACTGTCCTTCCCTGTCCCTAGAAACAAGGATTATCACAGTGAAAGAAACTGACACTCTTCCTACCTATAGTTTTCTGTCCCTAGAAAAAATGTTTTTTTAAAGCACACTATAGCACAAGGAGAATTTCCCTCACTGTCCTTCCCTGTCCCTAGAAACAAGGATTATCACAGTGAAAGAAACTGACACTCTCCCTACCTATAGTTTTCTGTCCCTAGAAAAAATGTTTTTTTAAAGCACACTATAGCACAAGGAGAATTTCCCTCACTGTCCTTCCCTGTCCCTAGAAACAAGGATTATCACAGTGAAAGAAACTGACACTCTTCCTACCTATAGTTTTCTGTCCCTAGAAAAAATGTTTTTTTAAAGCACACTATAGCACAAGGAGAATTTCCCTCACTGTCCTTCCCTGTCCCTAGAAACAAGGATTCGCACAGTAAAACACACTGACACTCTCCCTACCTATAGTTTTCTGTCCCTAGAAAAAATGTTTTTTTAAAGCACACTATAGCACAAGGAGAATTTCCCTCACTGTCCTTCCCTGTCCCTAGAAACAAGGATTCGCACAGTAAAACACACTGACACTCTCCCTACCTATAGTTTTCTGTCCCTAGAAAACATGTTTTTTTAAAGCACACTATAGCACAAGGAGAATTTCCCTCACTGTCCTTCCCTGTCCCTAGAAACAAGGATTATCACAGTGAAAGAAACTGACACTCTTCCTACCTATAGTTTTCTGTCCCTAGAAAAAATGTTTTTTTAAAGCACACTATAGCACAAGGAGAATTTCCCTCACTGTCCTTCCCTGTCCCTAGAAACAAGAATTCGCACAGTAAAACACACCGACACTCTCCCTACCTATAGTTTTCTGTCCCTAGAAAAAATGTTTTTTTAAAGCACACTATAGCACAAGGAGAATTTCCCTCACTGTCCTTCCCTGTCCCTAGAAACAAGGATTCGCACAGTAAAACACACTGACACTCTCCCTACCTATAGTTTTCTGTCCCTAGAAAAAATGTTTTTTTAAAGCACACTATAGCACAAGGAGAATTTCCCTCACTGTCCTTCCCTGTCCCTAGAAACAAGGATTCGCACAGTAAAACACACTGACACTCTCCCTACCTATAGTTTTCTGTCCCTAGAAAAAATGTTTTTTTAAAGCACACTATAGCACAAGGAGAATTTCCCTCACTGTCCTTCCCTGTCCCTAGAAACAAGGATTCGCACAGTAAAACACACTGACACTCTCCCTACCTATAGTTTTCTGTCCCTAGAAAAAATGTTTTTTTAAAGCACACTATAGCACAAGGAGAATTTCCCTCACTGTCCTTCCCTGTCCCTAGAAACAAGGATTCGCACAGTAAAACACACTGACACTCTCCCTACCTATAGTTTTCTGTCCCTAGAAAACATGTTTTTTTAAAGCACACTATAGCACAAGGAGAATTTCCCTCACTGTCCTTCCCTGTCCCTAGAAACAAGGATTATCACAGTGAAAGAAACTGACACTCTTCCTACCTATAGTTTTCTGTCCCTAGAAAAAATGTTTTTTTAAAGCACACTATAGCACAAGGAGAATTTCCCTCACTGTCCTTCCCTGTCCTTAGAAACAAGGATTCGCACAGTAAAACACACTGACACTCTCCCTACCTATAGTTTTCTGTCCCTAGAAAAAATGTTTTTTTAAAGCACACTATAGCACAAGGAGAATTTCCCTCACTGTCCTTCCCTGTCCCTAGAAACAAGGATTCGCACAGTAAAACACACTGACACTCTCCCTACCTATAGTTTTCTGTCCCTAGAAAAAATGTTTTTTTAAAGCGCACTATAGCACAAGGAGAATTTCCCTCACTGTCCTTCCCTGTCCCTAGAAACAAGGATTCGCACAGTAAAACACACTGACACTCTCCCTACCTATAGTTTTCTGTCCCTAGAAAAAATGTTTTTTTAACGCACACTATAGCACAAGGAGAATTTCCCTCACTGTCCTTCCCTGTCCCTAGAAACAAGGATTCGCACAGTAAAACACACTGACACTCTCCCTACCTATAGTTTTCTGTCCCTAGAAAAAATGTTTTTTTAAAAGCACACTATAGCACAAGGAGAATTTCCCTCACTGTCCTTCCCTGTCCCTAGAAACAAGGATTATCACAGTGAAAGAAACTGACACTCTTCCTACCTATAGTTTTCTGTCCCTAGAAAAAATGTTTTTTTAAAGCACACTATAGCACAAGGAGAATTTCCCTCACTGTCCTTCCCTGTCCCTAGAAACAAGGATTATCACAGTGAAAGAAACTGACACTCTTCTTACCTATAGTTTTCTGTCCCTAGAAAAAATGTTTTTTTAAAGCACACTATAGCACAAGGAGAATTTCCCTCACTGTCCTTCCCTGTCCCTAGAAACAAGGATTATCACAGTGAAAGAAACTGACACTCTTCCTACCTATAGTTTTCTGTCCCTAGAAAAAATGTTTTTTTAAAGCACACTATAGCACAAGGAGAATTTCCCTCACTGTCCTTCCCTGTCCCTAGAAACAAGGATTATCACAGTGAAAGAAACTGACACTCTTCCTACCTATAGTTTTCTGTCCCTAGAAAAAATGTTTTTTTAAAGCACACTATAGCACAAGGAGAATTTCCCTCACTGTCCTTCCCTGTCCCTAGAAACAAGGATTATCACAGTGAAAGAAACTGACACTCTTCCTACCTATAGTTTTCTGTCCCTAGAAAAAATGTTTTTTTAAAGCACACTATAGCACAAGGAGAATTTCCCTCACTGTCCTTCCCTGTCCCTAGAAACAAGGATTTGCACAGTAAAACACACTGACACTCTCCCTACCTATAGTTTTCTGTCCCTAGAAAAAATGTTTTTTTAAAGCACACTATAGCACAAGGAGAATTTCCCTCACTGTCCTTCCCTGTCCCTAGAAACAAGGATTCGCACAGTAAAACACACTGACACTCTCCCTACCTATAGTTTTCTGTCCCTAGAAAAAATGTTTTTTTAAAGCACACTATAGCACAAGGAGAATTTCCCTCACTGTCCTTCCCTGTCCCTAGAAACAAGGATTCGCACAGTAAAACACACTGACACTCTCCCTACCTATAGTTTTCTGTCCCTAGAAAAAATGTTTTTTTAAAGCACACTATAGCACAAGGAGAATTTCCCTCACTGTCCTTCCCTGTCCCTAGAAACAAGGATTCGCACAGTAAAACACACTGACACTCTCCCTACCTATAGTTTTCTGTCCCTAGAAAAAATGTTTTTTTAAAGCACACTATAGCACAAGGAGAATTTCCCTCACTGTCCTTCCCTGTCCCTAGAAACAAGGATTCGCACAGTAAAACACACTGACACTCTCCCTACCTATAGTTTTCTGTCCCTAGAAAAAATGTTTCTTTAAAGCACACTATAGCACAAGGAGAATTTCCCTCACTGTCCTTCCCTGTCCCTAGAAACAAGGATTCGCACAGTAAAACACACTGACACTCTCCCTACCTATAGTTTTCTGTCCCTAGAAGAAATGTTTTTTTAACGCACACTATAGCACAAGGAGAATTTCCCTCACTGTCCTTCCCTGTCCCTAGAAACAAGGATTCGCACAGTAAAACACACTGACACTCTCCCTACCTATAGTTTTCTGTCCCTAGAAAAAATGTTTTTTTAAAGCACACTATAGCACAAGGAGAATTTCCCTCACTGTCCTTCCCTGTCCCTAGAAACAAGGATTATCACAGTGAAAGAAACTGACACTCTTCCTACCTATAGTTTTCTGTCCCTAGAAAAAATGTTTTTTTAAAGCACACTATAGCACAAGGAGAATTTCCCTCACTGTCCTTCCCTGTCCCTAGAAACAAGGATTATCACAGTGAAAGAAACTGACACTCTTCCTACCTATAGTTTTCTGTCCCTAGAAAAAAATGTTTTTTTAAAGCACACTATAGCACAAGGAGAATTTCCCTCACTGTCCTTCCCTGTCCCTAGAAACAAGGATTATCACAGTGAAAGAAACTGACACTCTTCCTACCTATAGTTTTCTGTCCCTAGAAAAAATGTTTTTTTAAAGCACACTATAGCACAAGGAGAATTTCCCTCACTGTCCTTCCCTGTCCCTAGAAACAAGGATTATCACAGTGAAAGAAACTGACACTCTTCCTACCTATAGTTTTCTGTCCCTAGAAAAAATGTTTTTTTAAAGCACACTATAGCACAAGGAGAATTTCCCTCACTGTCCTTCCCTGTCCCTAGAAACAAGGATTCGCACAGTAAAACACACTGACACTCTCCCTACCTATAGTTTTCTGTCCCTAGAAAAAATGTTTTTTTAAAGCACACTATAGCACAAGGAGAATTTCCCTCACTGTCCTTCCCTGTCCCTAGAAACAAGGATTCGCACAGTAAAACACACTGACACTCTCCCTACCTATAGTTTTCTGTCCCTAGAAAAAATGTTTTTTTAAAGCACACTATAGCACAAGGAGAATTTCCCTCACTGTCCTTCCCTGTCCCTAGAAACAAGGATTCGCACAGTAAAACACACTGACACTCTCCCTACCTATAGTTTTCTGTCCCTAGAAAAAATGTTTTTTTAAAGCACACTATAGCACAAGGAGAATTTCCCTCACTGTCCTTCCCTGTCCCTAGAAACAAGGATTCGCACAGTAAAACACACTGACACTCTCCCTACCTATAGTTTTCTGTCCCTAGAAAAAATGTTTTTTTAAAGCACACTATAGCACAAGGAGAATTTCCCTCACTGTCCTTCCCTGTCCCTAGAAACAAGGATTCGCACAGTAAAACACACTGACACTCTCCCTACCTATAGTTTTCTGTCCCTAGAAAAAATGTTTTTTTAAAGCACACTATAGCACAAGGAGAATTTCCCTCACTGTCCTTCCCTGTCCCTAGAAACAAGGATTCGCACAGTAAAACACACTGACACTCTCCCTACCTATCCTTCTCTTTCCCTAAACTAAAGGAATCCAGGTTAAGCAAGAAAAAATAAATGTCACTGTCCCTGCCTATGCTTCTCTTTCCCTGCTCCGGAACACACTACACTAGGCCGCCGTGCTGGCGGCCTTTTATAGTGTGGGGCGTGTACTAAACACCCTCAGCAATAATTGGCCACAGGCATCCTGCCTGTGGCCAATCATTGCTCTCCTCGCTGCCGGCGCTGTGATTGGCCAAGCATGCGGGGTCACAGTGCATGCTTGGCCAATCACAGCGCCTGGATGACACTGCGATGGCGTAGTGCATTGTGGGCCGTTCGCGTCACTCGAATTAGGCGCGAACGGCCCAAATCGTTCGATCTTCGTCGAACGATCGAACAGCCGATGTTCGAGTCGAACGTATGTTCGACTCGAACACCGAGCTCATCCCTACTTGTGACACTTAGCGCAATAATTGTTTATCTTATACTAAGGAAATGTTTATAATTTCAGAAAAGGATCCCACTTTGTGCATTTTGCTACTTACCCCACAGGGATCCTACAGGAATAAAGTTTATGGCTACAGACAAGTTAAACTTGGATTGGCAGGAATGTAGTAAAAGAAAATAATTTCCAAATGGAAGATAAAGTGGATTTATCATTTAAAGACATATGTCCTGCACGACTTGAATAAGGAGTGGGAAATTGTTTTATACATAACAGGTAAATTGTGTGTCATGTTTTGATATAAGTATTCATATCCTGCAAGATGGAGAGGGTTTTTCTGCAATTGTTTGTATAAATGGAGTACAATAACATCAAACTTCCAGCCCCTGATGATGTCTCTTTGAATAAAACACCAGGAGTCAAAGTGTTTCAAACTGTGTGTACCTATACTGTGGAACCACTCAAATGCTACTGTATTCTTGGTTTAATATGCTTTTTATAAAGCTGCCCATATGGTATATTTCTCTTTCATTTATTGACGGACACAGCGTCTTCTATTCTCGACCATAGGGTTATATTGCCACCTAGGACACTAGGCAGAAAAAATAAACTCGGCAAAGCGTATGGACTGTCCTGGCTGATATAAACCCCCTC
This sequence comes from Rana muscosa, assembly GCA_029206835.1. NCBI lineage: Eukaryota > Metazoa > Chordata > Amphibia > Anura > Ranidae > Rana > Rana muscosa. Next base: position 797,133,420 of record CM055118.1, read on the forward strand.
TCTTCATAGGCAATCCAGTTTATTTATTTCTACCTAGTGTTCGGCTAGTGACCTAGCTTCCTGCTGGGACCTGTGGTTCCATAGCATTTTTTCCTTTTTTTCTGAGGAGATCTTCTATCAAAAGCCGGGCAGGGCGATGGGCTGGATAATATAGATCCAGTGGTCCCCCTAATGGTTCCCCCAGCCAGGCCAGTGAGCCCCCATCAGACCCGAGCCATGCTCTGGGTAGGTCATGACAAAGCCTCATTCGGACCGGGGCGGCTGGTGAGTCAAACGTCTCATGGGAGCTTATGTTACCTGATGGGCTGTGGGCCTAATTTGTCCCCTTCCTGCTCTGATGGCTGGCAGACATTTTCCCTATGGTCTTGTTGCCATGAGTGGCGGCCATTTTTCTTCTAGCCAGGCAGCACCCCCTGTGTATTTATATGGGCCTGCTGTGCTTGGGCTTTGGGGGGTGGGTGGCCATGTCTTTGGGATCTGGCACTGTTTCCTTCTATACCAGCTGCTCTGTGAGCCCAGCAGCTGCCATTTTCTTGATGTCTGGCTCTATGTTGTTCACAGGCCTTTGCTGGGCGGGGATATGGCGGACATTCTCTTATAGCCAAGTGATAGCCTCCCAGCTCCCTCTGACCTCATCTGTTCATCAGGACAACTGTTTCCAGGCTTCCTGACCGCAGTATGTGCTTCATGTGGCTCTTCAATCTGCCTCTCCTGCTGTGGGGCTGCTGCCCTCTCTGCTGGTGCCTGGTATGGTGAGTCTTGGTGGGATATTCCTCCTCTGCTGGCCTGGTGTGATCTGTCCTTTGGGGGTTTCCTTGTGACTAGTGGGCTTCCCTGATGGTGCCTTCTTTGTGGGTCCCTTTTTTGAGAAGGAGTCTCAGGATCAAGTCTCCCCACCTGATCCAGTCCTTGAGAAGGCAGATCCCTCTGGGTCCTTTATTTACATTAACATGCTGACGGAGGTCCTGGAGTCATTTTTTTCCCAGGTGGAGGTAGCGTTAGGGCGTAGGGCGAGCAAGAAGCGACCCCTGCCCAATCCTGCTTCATCTGCCTCGTCGGGTCATGAGTCCGGCTCTGCCACTGTGGAAGCAGCCTTGCTTGCAAGTCCAGCTGACAAGTGACCCGACCCTTTTGACAGTGAGAATGAGTCCTTTGCTGCTGCTGTTGCATATGAAAAGGCGCTGGTGGACGCACTTATCACACTTAAAGGTGCAGGATGCCTCTGGGGCAAATACAGATCTGTCTGTCCCCTTTGGTACGCACAAACAGAGGACATTGTCCTACCTTCATTATGTCTACGTCTTATGTCTTCGTCCGTCACATCCTAATGAATGCGCTCTGCATGCCTGGATGTGGTTTAGGCAATTTGGGTGTACTTACAGAGGTTGATTACCCTTTTGTTATCACAAACGGGCTAAGGAAGGGTTTGGCGGCTTCCTCTGCCACTATTCCTAGATGGATTAGACAGACAGTGGTTCAAGTCTATATCAATAAGGGTCCCTTTCCCATAACGGCGCACTCTACTTGGGCGCTTAGTGCTTACTGGGCCTTCCGTCATCAGGCATCTGTGGCTCAAATCTGCAAGGCGACTACTTGGTTGTCTGTGCTCACCTTTACTAATTTTTACAAGGTGTATGTCAGATGTGTCAAACTCAAAACAAATAATGCTGCGCTAGTGATAATAAATGTATCCAACCACCTAGTGTATCAATTCTCCTGTGCAAATATGAGTGCCAACATAATAACATATGAATATACAATAATATGATACATTCATATGTATTTCTTCTTGTAATAATATAAATCCCATGCTTGAGTGCAGTCAAATATTTAATTAATAAAAATGTCATTAAAAAGTTGTAACTTGTTGAGTCTTCACAAATTCTCAAAAATCTGTGCTTTGTATCTATTCACCTCAGTGCTCCCCCATAAGAAATGCGCTCACCCCACAGAGCGTGACCTCAAATTTAAGCTTGGTCAAATAAAGCTTTTTAGTCAACCTGGACTAACAAATCTTGCTTTCCTCCTCGTTGCTCTATTGATGTGCCTCCATTATGACTCAATATATACGAGAGAAAATGAGCTCCAAATAGTGCTTACCGTATATACTCGAGTATAAGCCGAGTTTTTCAGCCCTTTTTTTAGGGCTGAAAGTATACCCCTCGGCTTATACTTGAGTCAGTACCTGAAAATCGTGAAATTCCGCAGCCGGCGTCTATTGTTTAAATCTAGCGCCTTTCTCCCTGTCCCTTCCGCGATAGGCGTTTCCAGAAAACACTGTGTTGAGTGTTGCGCCTATCACGGAGGTCCTCTTGTCCGACGTCTGTGATTGGCGGAGCACTGAACACAGTGCCTGCTGGGAAACGGAGTCGGAGAATGAGAGGACCTCCGTGATAGGCGCAACACTCAACACAGTGTTTGCTGGAAATGCCTATCACGGAAGGGACAGGGAGAACGGCGCGAGATTTGAACAATGGACGCCGGCCGCGGAATTACAAGATTTTCAGGTACACTGACTCGGGCACAGGGAGGCTGCAATGGACACAGTAAGGGGGCACAGTGAGATGACAATGGGCAGTGAGGTGGCACAGTGAGATGGCAATGGGCACAGTAAGGGGGCACAGTGAGATGGCAATGGGCACAGTAAGGTTGGGCAATGGGCACATTTCCTCCCCTCGGCTTATACTCGAGTCAATAAGTTTTCCCTTTTTTGTGGTAAAAGTAGGTACCTCGGCTTATACTCGGGTCGGCTTATACTTGAGTATATACGGTATATAATTTTTAAACAATATTCAATTTATTAAAAAATGTGCATAGAACTCACATTTAAAAGGTGCTCCAGTGCACCAATTGTATACAGTGTATATCATATAAAACCACAATGCTGCAGCTACTTTGTGCCTCTCTGTGAGAGATGCAAAAGCGTCTTGCCGAATCAATCTGCCCCTTCCCTAGGCGTTACATCACAGGGTCTCGTGAGTCATCAGGGGGATTCCACGAGGGGGGTAATGCATGATCAAGCTGATGTAGCTGGATGATTACAGATCATGAAGTACATTCTGACCGCCTTCCTATGTGTACAGATCTGTACACCGAAAAAGCTTTTCAAATACCAATATCTGTCTACAAAAATCGATTCACAGCTAGCTCTTTATATGGGAATACCTACAGCTACTTTTTTAAAAAAATATATATTTTTCTTTTTTTAGATTATACATTTTAGCTTGATTTGATTAGCGTGCATCAGGTACTTATTTCTGACATTTTGTGCAAGAGCTGCCTTTTTTCATAGCACCTGACTGCATCGTTTGAAAAAAAAAATTCAACCCATGTGCACCATAACTGTTTCTGAATGTTCCTATATACCACAAAAGTGTTTGTTTTTTTCTTAAACATGTAAAGAAAATTAATGTATTAATTTTATCAGTAACATCTGTAAGTCAGTGTTTGGACTCTGGTGATCCAGGTCTGATTAACAAAAAGGTGCATAAAAATAGCAATGAAAGGGGGATGTTAATGTGGGATGTGCCCAGGCCATTACTAGAGGAAGGCTGTTTTTACCAGCTGATGTGGAGTAATACGGCGTACACACGATTGTTTTTCATGCTGTTAAAAATGCCATTTTTTAAAATGGCCATTAAAACCGATCGTGTGTATGCTCCAGAGCATTTTTAACGGCGTGAAAAACGGCCATTAAAAATTTCGAACAAGCTCTATTTTTTCACGTCGTTTTTCATGTCGTTTTTTTTAACGATGTGAAAAACGATAGTGTGTATGCTTTTACGAGGGGAAAAAAACGCGCATGCTCAGAATCAAGTATGAGACGGGAGCGCTCGTTCTGGTAAAACTAGCGTTCGTAATGGAGATAGCACATTCATCACGCTGTAACGGACTGAAAAGCACGAGGCTGAAAAGCGCGAATCGCCGCTCAACAAAGTTTACTAACATGAAGGGTGGCGCCATTCGAATGGAACTTCCCCTTTATAGTGCCGTCATACGTGTTGTACGTCACTGCGCTTTGCTCGAGCGTTTTTTTTAATGATCGTGTGGAGGCAAGACAGGCTTGAGAGGAAACATGAAAAAAAAGACGAGAAAAACGTTGGTTAAAAAAATGGCATGAAAAACGATCGTGTGTACGCCGCATAAGTTGAAGTGCCAAGCTTGAATACAGGTGCTGGATATGTGGGGGTTTGGGAACATTTTTTCCCTAAGGTTTTAGCAAAAAACTACAATGGAAAGGTGGTTACTGGAGACAGTGGGTAAGTGTTGGCAAATGCTGCTTTTTAGTTTCAAGGCCTAACTCTGGGCAAGCAGACTATAGCCAAAGGATTGTGTGCTTAATTTTAGCTGCTGCCTGCCCTTCCCCGGAGAAGGAATAACCTGAAAAAGCAAGCACTGACCAAGGGGAAAAAAATGTGGCATACCCACAAATCCTTCTTCCTAGCTGCCATTTTTTTCACCTAGTTACATTATGGACCCTGTCCGTGTTTGCTTGACTAAGACAGGAAAAGCCTTAGGAGTAAAAATAAAATATAATAAAATGGTACCCATGGTGGCAGAATGGATACTTGCTGTGGACTCCATATACAAAATGGAAGATACAGCAGCTATGGCCTCTGAAAACACTGAAAAATTCCACAAACTATGGAGATCATGGTTTCTTTTTAAGTACTTTTATTCTTTTGCCAAGATGTAGGTATACATTTGAATCTTTAATGACGGTCGTCCCCTAACTTACTAAGAAAATTACTTGCATAATCATTATGTGAAATAATTGCTATTCCAGAATTAAAACCTACCACCCCCTCTCTTCCCCTCCCATCATTTTGCTTTTCTCTTATTTTGTATCCTTTGGTTTTTTCTGCCCCCTCTATATAATGCTATTAATCTCAATAATACTCTCAAAATAATAATTTTGCTCATAACATACAATGTTTTTTCTTGGTTTTTGTTGCTGCATTGGATGTACGCTCAAACAGATGCTATTCTTTTGTCCAGGAGCAGGGATGAGCCGAACACCCCCCTGTTCGGTTCGCACCAGAACCTGCGAACAGACAGAATGTTCGCGTGAACTTTAGAACCCTATTAAATACAATGGACTCGAACGTTCAAAATCTAAAGTGCTAATTATAAAGGCTTATATGCAAGTTATTGTCCTAAAAAGTGTTTGGGGACCCGGGTCCTGCCCCAGGGGACATGTATAAATGCAAACATTTTTTTTTTTTAATGATGTTTTTACGGAGCAGTGATTTTAATAATGTTTAAAATGAAAAAATAAAAGTGAAATTTTCCTTTAAATTTCGTACCTGGGGGGTGTGTATGATATGCATGTAAAGTGGCGCATGTTTCCCGTGCTTAGAACTGTCCCTGCACAAAATGTCATTTTTGAAGGGAAAAAAGTCATTTAAAACTCACTCGCGGCTATTAATGAATTGTCGGCTCCCGGCAATACATAGAAAAGTCATTGATTAAAAAAAAAAAAAAAAAGCGTGGGGGTCCCCCCAAATTCAATTACCAGGCCCTTCAGGTCTGGTATAGATATTAAGGGGAACCCCGCCACAAATTTAAGAAAAAAATGCGAGGGGTTCCCCCCAAATATCCATACCAGGCCCTTCAGATCTGGCATGGATTTTAAGGGGAACTCCACCCCAAATGTAAAAAAAAATGGCGTGGAGTCCCCCCAAAAATCCATACCAGACCCTTATCCGAGCACGCAACCTGGCAGGCCGCAGGAAAAGAGGGGGGACGAGAGAGCGCCCCCCCTCCTGAACCATACCAGGCCACATGCCCTCAACATGGGGAGGATGTCCCCATGTTGATGGGGACAAGGGCCTCATCCCCACAACCCTTGCCCGGTGGTTGTGGGGGTCTGCGGGCAGGGGGCTTATCGGAATCTGGAAGACCCCTTTAACAAAGGGGGACCCCCAGATCCCGCCCCCCTATGTGAATTGGTAAGGGGTATATTGTACCCCATCAGGAAGTTCCCCATCAGGTCCGCTCAGGCTCAGCCAATGACGGACAGCGCTGGACATCGGATCGCCGCGGGACACTGGATTTCATCGCTGGAATGTTTTTTTTGTTTTTTTTTTAATAAAGGACTTTTCCAAGGTGTCGGTGTGTGTTTTTTTTTTTATTTTTTACACTTTCTTCGTGAAATGGTAGGGGTACAATGTACCCCTTACCAATTCACATAGGGGGGAGCCGGGATCTGGGGGTCCCCTTTGTTAAAGGGGTCTTCCAGATTCCAATAAGCCCCCTTCCCGCAGACCCCCACAACCACCGGGCAAGGGTTGTGGGGATGAGGCTCTTGTCCCCATCAACATGGGGACATCCTCCCCATGTTGAGGGCATGTGGCCTGGTACGGTTCAGGAGAGGGGGGGCGCTCTCTTGTCCCCCCCTCTTTTCCTGCGGCCTGCCAGGTTGCGTGCTCGGATAAGGGTCTGGTATGGATTTTTGGGGGGACTCCACACCATTTTTTTTTTAAATTTGGGGTGGCGTTCCCCTTAAAATCCATGCCAGATCTGAAGGGCCTGGTATGGATATTTGGGGGGAACCGCACGCATTTTTTTTTTAATTTGCAGCGGGGTTCCCCTTAATATCTATACCAGACCTGAAGGGCCTGGTAATTGAATTTGGGGGGACCCCCACGCTTTTTTTTTTTTTTTTAATCAATGACTTTTCTATGTATTGCCGGGAGCCGACAATTCATTAATAGTAATAGAAATTACACTTTGTGCATGGACAGTTCTAAGCACGGGAAACATGCGCGACTTTACATGCATATTATACACACACCACAGGTACGAAATTTAAACGAATATTTCACTTTTATTGTTTCACTTTAAGCATTATTAAAATCACTGCTCCCGAAAAAACGGCAGTTTTTAAAACTTTTTTTTGCATTGATACATGTCCCCTGGGGCAGGACCAGGGTCCCCAAACACTTTTTAGGACAATAACTTGCATATAAGCCTTTATAATTGGCACTTTAGATTTCTCCCATAGACTTTTCGAATTTGCCGCGAACACCCCAATTTGTTCGCTGTTCGGCGAACGGGCGAACAGGCAATGTTCGAGTCGAACATGAGTTCTACTCGAACTCGAAGCTCATCCCTATCCAGGAGCAATTTATAACTTGGCACATGTTTGGTGTATTGTATGTGATACAGTTAAACTGTCTTTGTATGCTTGTTATAACTTTGTGATATCTCAATAAAAATGTTATTATAAAAAAAATAAAAAACATAATAAAATGATAAAAAGTAAATATGTAAATAATTTTTAACCAAATGAAAATACATATAAAAAATGTTGGTGGTGAGTAAAAATATGCTAAAGTGGGACCCCCTATGCCATGAACTTTAGAATGGGTGATATTTTGAACAGTTCTTCACCATGTATGATTCCATTGGCAATGATCCCTGTATAACACCAGCTCCCCATAGACTCAACTCATGCCATGATCATATAGGAAGAGGGGGTAAAAAATACACATGAAAAGACAAAATTAAAAAATGAATGTGAATTAAAGAAAAAAAATGCATTTGGGAATCTTCCACACTGAGGCAATTCAGGCCAGAAAATTTCCACTAGATTATGTGGGAGGGATTGCACTATAAAGTGCTTGGACACAGTGGGGTTTCAACCACTAGGCTTGGGGGTGATTAGAATGTAGATTTTTTTTCAGCTCCTGATGGTGTCTGGAGCTGCATTGCACAGCCACTGCACAATTATATATATGTCTATTGTCTCTCAAATACACTCTAATTTATTTTTCAAGATAAAACCACCTTACGGTATATTGCAGCCTAAGGCCTCGTACACACGACCGATTTTCTCGTTCAAAACAGTCAAGAAAAGTGCCGCGAGAGTTTTTTTGTCTAGAAAAACATTTGTGTGTATGGTTTTACGACGAGAAACTTGCCGAGAATCTCGACGAGAAAATAGAGAACCTGCTCTCTATTTTCTCGTCAGGATTCCAGATTTCCTCGTCGTGTTTCTCGTCGGCCTGTTTTGTGACGAGAAAATGGTTTGTGTGTATGCTTTTACGACTCTTCCAAAAGCGCGCATGCTCACAAGCAACTATGAGACGGGAGCGCATCTTCTGGTAAAACAAGCCTTCATAATGGAGAGAGCACATTCGTCACGCTCATAAATATTTCATCGTTTAAATGTTCTGCATTGAAATCTTCGTTAGAATGTTACATTAATCAAAACGAGTGACCTTCTTTTGCTGCTGATATTCACACAGAGTTGAGCCTTATTTTTAACCTTTTTCATGCTGCTCTTTATAAGATTTATGTGTAGTATATTGTGCAAGTTTTTAGGAATAATTTAAATGGTTAGATTTTTCAAAATGATGTTAATTATAATTTCTCAATGTTTTGATAGCGATCTCCCATTTAATTTTGGAATCTATATTATTAAAATTTCACACCATGTTTTTGTGCTAATCAGATTTAGTTATTCTTTTGGGGGGGTGATATCTGTGCCTTTTATTGTCAGTCAAATGTATCTGCTTACTCCAAAGCTTGATTTTTTTTATTTAAAAATACACATAGTCAAGTATGAACTTAAACAAAAAACACATTTATTCATGTTTATAAATTAAATAAAGAGAAGGCAGCGCTGGAGAAGCTGCTGCCATTTGTGCATCCCAGGGACCCCAGAGCACACAGCAACCCTGTGTGGACACTAAAATTGGGAGCTTGAGAAGGCCCACATTTCAGAACACAATCTGATGCTGGCCTCCCAGAGGTCAGGAACAGCAGCAGGTGAGATATATGTCCCAAGTGTGTGGTACTACAACAGGCTGCCTTCTGTCCGACCACAATGAAGCAAGGCCATCACTTCCTCTTCTTCCTGGCAACCTTCCCTGCAGCCTTTCCTGAAGCCTTTCCTGAAGCCTTTCCTGCAGCCTTTCCTGCAGCCTTCCTTCTTCGTTTGGCTGGAGGCTGGCCCACTGGAGGGGTACTCCTGTCAGGAGGAGGAGGTGGAGGTGTAGCAGAAGGGGGTGGGGCAGAAGAAGAAGGTGGAGGTGTAGCAGAAGGGGGTGGGGCAGAAGAAGAAGGTGGAGGTGTAGCAGAAGGGGGTGGGGCAGAAGGTGGAGGTGTAGCAGAAGGGGGTGGGGCAGAAGGTGGAGGTGTAGCAGAAGGGGGTGGGGAAGAAGGTGGAGGTGTAGCAGAAGGGGGTGGGGCAGAAGGTGGAGGTGTAGCAGAAGGGGGTGGGGCAGAAGGTGGAGGTGTAGCAGAAGGGGGTGGGGCAGAAGGTGGAGGTGTAGCAGAAGGGGGTGGGGCAGAAGAGGAAGGTGGAGGTGGAGGTTGAGGTTGGGTCAGTTGGGCCACCTCACATATGGCGGTATTGGGGGTAATTTGCTCCATCACCCCCTTGTTGAGCAAGGTGATGAGCAGGGGCTCGCATAGGAGGCGTTGCTCCATGCTCATCACCTTGAACTTAGCCTCCACTAGGCCGGCAATGGCCTCTTCAGGGGATGTGGGCTCCTTGAGGGTGGCATGGGCCTCTTTAATAAGGGCCATTGCTGCCTCACTGGTGGTCCTGTCCCTCCTGCCTCTTTTGTGAAGCCGGATGGGAGGCACCTGGGATCTGGTGCTTCTCCTTTGCCCTGCCACCTCCTGTCTGCCACTGGGCCCTGCCACCTCCTGGCTGCCACTGGGCCCTGCCACCTCCTGGCTGCCACTGGGCCCTGCCACCTCCTGGCTGCCACTGGGCCCTGCCACCTCCTGGCTGCCACTGGGCCCTTCCTCCTCCTGCCTGACAGTTTCCAGACCCTCCTCCTGGCTGATTTCATCCTGTGTATGAAAAAGGAACATAGTTTAATATATTGGTTTAATCTTTGCATCAAACTTTGTAATCCTGATGGAAGCAATTAGAATGTAAATGCATAAATCCTTGCTTTAAATTTACCACTACATCAGCTTGACTATTTACCACACAATTAATAAGTGCAGAATAATGTCTACAGATCCTGATTTCACTTGTGGAATACAAAATAATGTATGTTTCTCATCCTGACATATTTGGGAAACATTAATTTTATCCAAATACATTTTCAGTTAATACTATACCTGGCTCCAGATGGACAAATCAGGATCATCCAGGATGGCTGCCTCCTCTTGCTCCAGAGAAGGCTCAGGTTGGCTGCAGGGAAGTCTGGGGGGAAGAGTGGAGAGTGATGGCCTTGTCTCAATGTGGTCATCCAGGAAGGACATCCTGCTGTAGTACCACAAAATCGGGACATAAACATCATCTGCTGCTGCTCCTGACCTCTGAGAAGCCAGCACCTTAGAGCGTTCAGTCCTGTAGGTACCTCTCAAGCTCCCAATTTTAGTGTCCACTTGTTTTGCTGTGGCTGTGGGCACCTTGGTATGCACAAATGGGAGCAGCTTCTCCAGCGCTGCTTTTCTCACCCCTTTTTTTTTATGGATGGGGTTTTTGGTCTCCCACAGAGCCGGCAGCTCCCTTACCCGGTCAATAAATTCCGCCAGGAACTCTTTGTCGCTAATAAAGACATTCATATTGTATCTGCAAGTAAAATAAATTATATTTAAATAATGTGAGGCAAACAGTCTAACCTCCTTCACATCCTAGTCACCATATATATCCTCCAACAATCTCAAGACAGTATAGGCCAACAATTTTTACAAGTCACAAAATCACATACCTTCGTTCGCACGTCCGTCACTTGAACTCCTCTCTCCGCACACCGAACATACTATAGTCACATGTGTGTTTGCTATATACACACCACGCATGCGTCAAAATTCGAACACGTCGCTCCTCACACGTCGCCCGCCCATGACGTTCTAACTTACATCTTTTCCCCGCCCCTTCTCTTTCGGCGCGCAGACGGATATGGCGGAGTTACAGGAGGTGTCTGATAATTCCGCAACTAGCGAGGAGACAAGCCCGGAGACCGAGGACACGTCACGATCAAGGAGGAGATTCAAGGCATCGAATATGTCTTTGGCGGAGATGGCGGAGATGGTGGACATCTTGGTCAAGGCTGATTATGATGCCAAGCATGGGCCGTATAGCAAACCAAATAGAAGGAAGGCCAAAATCCTCACTAAAGTTGTGAAGAGTCTGAGGGCGAAGTTCGGGGTGAAACGCTCAAATGAGCAGCTCAGAAAGAGGTGGTCAGACCTCAAACTGAGGGAGCCAGACCAGTTGAGGATCATAAAGAGGATGCTCGCTAAAAGTAAGTAAAATGACGACGTTTCTGCTATTAATCTTTTTAGAAACTGCCTTTTTTTTTTTTTATCATATTGGACTCCCTTCCAAAATGTAGTATTTTGAACTAGGTTGGGCACAGTAATCGTTCGTTACGTTACCAACACTTCGTTCGGCCACTATCCGCGGTTTTGGCTTATTTAAGAGCCACAAAAGTAATTAGACATCTGCCATTTTTGATCAAGTATTGTGGATAATTTTTAAGTCTAGATGATGTGTTTGTAAGGAGAATGTACTGCAAACTTTTATCAGTGTAAAGGAGAGGACACTCAGCAGCTGCTTCCACATCTGTACTTTGGAGCACTATAGTGTGGGCCAACAGACCCGCCTTTTTTGGGTGTCCCACACAGGTGCATCAGAGTTTATTTGTGGTGCCTCCATGTCCAAAAAATTACATCCAAATGTGAATACTAAACATATTTGGGGTCATAAATAATGCATTCTTCTTTAAATTCCGCACAAACACACACTTGTACCCCACTTCCAAACAATTTATCCTTTTTTTTAGTTTAACAAGGAGATTTGCAGTGTGATAAATAGACCTTTGGTTTTATTCTCATAGGGGAGAGAAGACTGGGAGGAGGACACTCCAGGGAGCACATGCACCCCACAACTTCAAAGCAACCCCAAACTCCCAAAGATCCACAACCGAAAGATGTGCAGGAAGTTGAGGTGGAGGAAGGAGAAGTGCAGGAAGGAGAGGTGGATGACGTTGTGGATCTGGTCACCACAACAGGTCAGTATCTGACACCACAGCTTAAGGTAAGCGAGGTAGGCCTGCAGAGTTTTTTTTTTTTTTTGGTTTTTAGGGGATGTAAATGTTGTGAAGGATAGCACACGGTTCTCTGCTGACAGTGCCCTCCGCCTCATCCAGCAAGTGATGGAATGTAGCACGGAACTGGACCTAATTAAACAAAGAATCCATGTGATGGAACAAACATTTAAAGACATTCTCGATGTTTTGGGGAGAATTCAATAAGCCATCCAAACACATTTGTTTTTACATGTTTGTTTTTATATTTTTTTCTAGTTTTTTGAGTAACAAAGCAGCCAAAAATTGAATATGCACACAGTGTGTGAACATGTGCTATCTGCCATCAGGGGATATCCATGTACGTCTTTTGTGGGTGCAACCCCTTCCTCGTATCAAAAGTCGGTGAACTGAGGAAGGGGATGCACCCCCAAAACACGTCCATTGATCACCCCTGATGGCAGATAGCACATGTTCACAATAGGGATCAGGATTGTAAACTTCCTATATGCAAAAAATAAAAAATGTGTGCATATTGAATTTTTGGCTGGGCAAGGGGTGGCAGGACCCCATATTAGGACGGGCACATAGAGACATAGTTTGTGTAAGTGAATGTCTCCGATTGCTCAGAGGTATCCAATGTTGTAATTTTAGAAATGCAAGTGATATTTTTGTATTTTCATAAGCCAAAATTTGCCGGGCTGTGGCCAGGCCAACCCCAAAGTAAAACAAAAAAAAAAAAAAGAGAATGTGCAGAGAGTAAAATATTTGACCACAAACAACGTGTAGCTTCTTTTTATAATACTCTCTAAGCTTATTTGGTTCTTTTGTAAGGTAACATAGTGAAATTGGTTGTTATTTACTAAAGTAAAATACACTTGCCACTACAAATGCACAAAGACAAACTAGGAGACAGGAAAGAACAAATAATTAAAGGTTTAAACAAGATTTTTATTGGGATACTTAGACATAGGCTGGCATAGGAATTGCCCCCCTACCCGTGAAATACTCCATGTATTTGTCCCGAACCACATGGGCATTTTGGGGGGGCAAGCCAAGACGGGCAGATTCCAGGCCCGGAAGGGGATTTGCAGGGGAAAGTCCAGCCTCTGGCAAAACTGAGGCCATATAGGAATTTGATTTTTGGCTCAGAAAGTTGTGTAGCACACAGCAGCATAACACTACATAGTTTATTTTGTAGTCCGCCAAGTGGATGGAAGTCATAAAAAGGCGGAACCGGCTGGCCATTATGCCGAAGGAATTTTCAACGACTCTTCAGGCCCTGGCCAGCCGGTAATTGAACACACTCTTCTCTGGGGTCAGGGTCCTCTGTGGAAATGGCCTCATAAGATGCCGTCCGAGTCCGAAGGCTTCATCAGCCAAGAAAACAAAGGGGAGTCCTTCAATATTCCCTGCATCCGGTGGCAATGCAAGGTCGTCACTCTGGAGACGGAGGGCAAACTCCGTCTGGATGAAGGATCCCCCATCGGACATCCGGCCATTCTTCCCTACATCAACATAGAGGAATTCATACCGTGCTGACACCACCGCCATCAGCACAATGCTATGAAACCCCTTGTAATTGTAGTAGTAGGACCCAGAACGGGGTGGCGGCACGATGCGGACGTGCTTCCCGTCTATGGCACCACCGCAGTTGGGGAAGTCCCACCGCGTGGCAAACTCAGATGCCACAGTCTGCCATTCCTGTGGCGTGGAAGGAAGCTGTGGAGTGAAACAAGATGAAATAATATTAGAAAAACAAAGGCATACATTACTAGACATGTGCATACTGAAATATTTCGTTTCGGAATTTCGTTTTCGTCCGAAAAATTAATTTATTAAGTTACTCCCGAAATTCGTTTTTATTTATGTCGTTTTTCGTTAAAAATTGCATTCGTCCGAAAATCTGAATTAATTAAGGTCGAATCTGTCATTGATGGCTTATGGTGTCTGTCGAATGTTCAAAGAAGATTCGACGGAGCAGCGAAACTATACGACTCTGCAATCATACATTTCCGGTCGAATGTTCCGCCCACAAGCAGTGATCTTTTCTCTCTATGTCAAATCTTTTCTCTCTATAATAACGAATCTTTTCTCTCTATAATGTCGAATCTTTTCTCTCTATAATGTCGAATCTTTTCTCTCCTATGTCGAATCTTTTCTCTCTATAATGTCAAATCTTTTCTCTCCTATGTCGAATCTTTTCTCTCTATAATGTCAAATCTTTTCTCTCTATAATGTCGAATCTTTTCTCTCCTATGTCGAATCTTTTCTCTCCTATGTCGAATCTTTTCTCTCTATAATGTCAAATCTTTTCTCTCCTATGTCAAATCTTTTCTCTCTATAATGTCAAATCTTTTCTCTCCTATGTCGAATCTTTTCTCTCTATAATGTTGAATTTTTTCTCTCTATAATGTCAAATCTTTTCTCTCTATAATGTCAAATCTTTTCTCTCCTATGTCGAATCTTTTCTCTCTATAATGTCGAATCTTTTCTCTCTATAATGTTGAATCTTTTCTCTCCTATGTCGAATCTTTTCTCTCTATGTAGAATAATCTTGGACTAATAGAGTTAAGGTTAGGCACATTCGACCACAGGTTCGATAGACACAGATTGTTATTGTCAGCGTCACGTCGAATCTCCTATCTATATCGAACTGTTGTAGCAACGAAAACGAAAATAAAGCATTTGTTTGTCGGATCTTTCGGTTTTCGGATTCTGTGCTTTCGTTTTCGTTTGTTAAAACGATAACGAAAATAGCTGAAATTCAGACGAAAATGCATTCGGACGAAAACGAATGCACATGTCTATACATTACAAGGAAATTCTATCCCAAAAAATTAGAGACCAACATCAATCTAATTATACGTTTATTAAGGTGTGTGAAAAAAGTATAATGGAAGGCTCATTTATCATATTCATCACCCCCTCTGATGGGCCATTACTAAATTATTTTTGGGGGGGGGGAGATGTGTTTGGCCACAGGATAGCATTGCAGTGGCGGTGCGTCCAGAGTGGGCGCTGGAGCACTGTCCCCTCTCTCCTGTGCCCATCACTCAGAACAATACATAGGTTCATGCGTTGCATGAACCTATGTATTGTCTATGCCGCACACTATTCAGGTGGATGGCCTCTTGTAAAGCGACCGACATATGAATAATTGCGGCATTTAGGGGGTTAAAATTGCAGAGCAGAAACAGGTATTAAAATAGTCTTGCAAATTACAACCTGAGGGATGTAATTGGCTTCCTCAAAGAAAAATCGGGGACGCAAGGAGGGGGGCATTCCTTGTGTAAACACTGACAGGCTGCTCTGCCAATCATGTTCACCAAGTCTGTTTAATGGTAACATGATTGGCTGATGCAACATGAAGGGAAGGAGAAGACATCAAGGACAGAAGAAGGATGGTGCTGACCACAAGAAGGTAAGTGCAGGGCTGGGGGGAAACTGGCTGCATTAGAGGGGACTAAATGGCTGCATTTGAGGGAACAAAATGGCTGCATTGGAGGGGACAACTGGGGGCGTTTATTAGGCAACAGAGCAAAAAAGGAGGAAGTTTATTTCCTAAATTGGGGTTGGAACCCCCCAACATTTGGAGCAACAGGCGCCCCTGCTGGAAAAGTTAGTGAGGGGAAATATTTAGGGAGGATAAAAAAGGGGCAATCTAAAGCTTCCAACATGCATGGGGACAAAGGGGACATTCTCAGCATATTACAATCATGGTAATTAGGGAAGGATGAAAGAAATACAATACATTAGCATACATGTAATACATAAAATGTGATGTTAAGGGAGAAAACTTACCCTAATATAGTCCTCCTGCAGGACTTGTATAATGGCAGAACAGGTGTCTGGGATTATGAGGCCCAGAGCCTGGGGGGAGATGCCTGTGGTGAACTTCAAGTCCTGAAGACTTCTCCCTGTCGCCAGGTAACGCAACGTGGCGATGAGCCTCTGCTCAGCACTGATGGCTTCCCGCATAACGGTGTCCTTCCTGGTAATATAGGGGGACACCAAAGCCAACAGTTCCTGAAAAACGGGGTCAGACATCCTCAGAAAATTCCTGTAGTCCTCAGGATTATTCTCGACGATCTCCCGCAGCAGAGGCATGTGGCAGAATTGGTCCCGCTGGAGCAACCAATTCTTGGTCCATGAACTCCTCCTCACACCATTCATGGACTGGTCTTGGTCCAAAACAAGCAGACCAACACCAAGCGCACGCACAGCACGAACTCGACGACGAGAACGTCCAGGCGACATGGCTAGGAAACGGTCGTCTAATCAGAACGTACAGAACAGAACGCACTTTAGAACAGCAAGGCCTATGAATAACGAACTGAAATTCAGAAACGAACAGGCAAGAACGCACTGTAAAACAGATACGACCTGCCTAGACGCCCTGAAAGTCAAGATACGAACCCACAAGCACAAACTGAACGCCAGAAAACGATCTGAAAAGTACGAAGACTGAAAAGCGCGAATCGTCTCTTCCCAAACTTTTACTTCACACGCGGTAACACGAGATCAGCAAAAGCAGCCCAAGGGGTGGCGCCAAGAAAAAAGATCTTCCCCTTTATAGTGCCGTCGTACGTGCTGGACGTGAGCGCAGAGAACCACGAGGAAATTGGAAATTGACAGTGTGTACGCATAGAAAGCTTGACGAGAAAATCGACAAGCTTAACAAGAATCTCGTCGAAAAAAACGACGTGTTTTTTACGACGAGAAAATCGGTCGTGTGTACGAGGCCTAACTAAACTGCTTACATGCTGACCAAACCTGTCTTGTCTCGTTCCATTTGCTGTCTATTTGCAGCCTAATAAAAACTCTTGCCATGCTGCCCAACTGGCACAGCTCACACTACACCACGCAAAGGTCTACACCCCCTAACTGTCAGCAACTTATTATGGATGTCCATGTCTGATCGCGGTCCCATAACCAACCCTGTGACCCGGCACTCCCTCCAACTTTGGGAGAAATTGCAGGGCCCCTTTCACCTAGCATCCCCTCATTCCCTTACTCCTCTCCTGTTTTAACCACCCAAACTTTTATCCTGCTCTTAGTGACCCCACCTCCTTCCAAGCCTGGACCTTTGTGGGATTGAGCCGTATTTATGACCTCGTCACCAGCAGCACCCTTAAGTCATTCCCTGATTTGCAAGAACAAACACAGCTCCCTCCAAGGGAACCTTCAGGTCACTCATTTTGTTCAATCAATCATCCGCACACACTCATCTCTAGCTTATCTCTATACGATGGTATATGTAACTCAGATCTGCACGCCCCCGGAATCATATCTTGGTTATATTGTCACCTTACCTCCTCGCCTTCTGGTTTACCATCATATACTACACAGTGGTCCAAAGACCTAGAGGTTGACCTGGAAACAAAGGATTGGGATGATATATGGGCTACCTCCCAAAACATCATTGCACTCGAAACAAACTACAAGGTTCTGATGAGGTGGTATTCGGTCCCGGCAAGGATATCCCCCTGTGTGCTTCCGGGGTTGTGGCCAGGTGCGCACGCATGCGCACATATGGTGGAAGTGCCCGACTGTGCGACAATTTTGGACAGCAATCTTCCATATGGCTTCTGCTTTGCTCAATGTTACTTTAGACCCCAACCCGTCTTTAGCGCTATTGAATCAAGTCACCCTTGACATTACTAGAGCCTGGCTCCGTCTCCTCTTTCAGTTAATTACAGCGGCCAAACAGACAATAACCAGAGCCTGGAAATCTCCCAAATTATGCATTCTTGAAGTGAAACATAGAGTCACTCAAGCCATGATTCATGGCAAAATCTAAGCCACCATTCTAGATAGAATTCCCCACCACCTTAAAATATGGCAGCCTTGGGTAGACCATTTTCTACCCCCGGAATTAGACAAAACCCTCTTAGAGCCTTGACTTACTTGCCTCCCCCCCTACGGTTTGAGTGATGATTTATGACATGGGCCCTCGCAGTGCTTTCGATCTCTCTCTCCCTCGCAGCTCTTCTTCCTCTCCTTCTTTCTCTCTGTCTTGACTGCTCCTTCTTCTCTCTCTTTCTTTATTAACCCCTTTTCTCCAAATCCCCATTGGTAGCATGTTACATTGGTCCAACGTATTAGTCTTACCAGCACCTGGACTACAACACAGTATCTCTCCCTATTGTTTTAATGTACTGCTACTCTATATTTCTCTGTATCCCCAATGCCAATATTGTTTTATTGCAATACTTTATTCATTGTCAACAATGTAATGGTAAATTGTAACTGGTGAATACACTTTGTTATGCTTCTTGGTACGATACCAATAAAATATTTGAACAGAAAAAACTCTTGCCTACTGTCCTGACAATTTCTACCAAACACAGAACTGAAGTCTATGTTTTGAATTATGTGGAAAAAATTAGGGATACAGGAATGGGAGGGGGTTCTATCAATATAGGGTTATGGTTTTGAAGTTTTTCTGTATCTCCTGTTTTGACATTTTAAATGTATAAACTTATGGGACAATGCACCTTGAAAAAGATAGAGGATCCAGAGCCCAGAGCATTGCATAACCAAGGATTTAGGTAAGTATGTTGGGCTTTTATATTCATTTTTTTAATGTGCATTTATGTATTTATTTTTTACTGGTGCAATGCTAGGATCCTGCAGAATCTCTGCAGAATAAAGCTGTCTGCTCATACCTCCATACAGGCAGGCAGTTACTGGAGAGCAGAAAGATCAACGAAGTTGAGACAGCAGGTGCAGGGAGAGATCCCCCACCCGCTGTCACAGCAGAGGATCGGAAGGGAACATGCAGGTTCTCTTTGCTAACATCTTACGTGTTATACCCTAAATATGGGTGTAACATGTTACCAAAGATGAACTTATCTTTTAACTGGAGCCTCTATATTACTTGATATTCTTATCCCTACTCCCTTTAAAAATCCTGTCTTTTGCTTCATTGTGCTGTATATTTGTCTCATGTACATAATATTATAAAAACTGTATTTTAAAACATTGCTAAGATGATAAGATTACTGTTAATCATATTTAAATAGTATAAAACATCTTAAATAATTCTACTTTTTATTTTTTCGGCAGTCATACAATTGTCATATTTAGTTCTTTATATTCACACAGCTTATCTTTTGATTATGCCTTCCCCAGGATGCTTTAAGAATAACTAAAGGAAAGCCTTTTTTTTCAGTTTTGGACAGAGTGGAGATGGACTATGGGTTTTTAATGCTGTCTTTGCCCCTGTCACCCTCTCTATTTGTCCTGTTTAGCATTATCATTAAAAGTGAAAGTAAAAGCAAATCCCACATTTTGGGTTGTCCCGAGAAAAGTAATAGAGGGGAAATCTTCCAATGGGAACAATAGGGATTCCCTTAATTTGCAAGGATTTCCTCTTACTTCCTGTTTTGGATGTGGGACAGGAAGTGAAGGTAAATTTCCCCAGTGGGGCACAGGTGGCAAAAAAGAAGAAAGAAAAACCGACAAGGGTTAAAACCCTCTTTTACTTTATCTAAAATTAAAAAAGTTTTGCCTATGGTTCTACTTTAAGTTTACCTAAAGGACTGAGTAAGCCAGGTTAGCTAGCAAAAGTTGCTGTGTGCACCCTAGAAATTGGAGCAGTCAGAAACAATTGTGCCACTGATGTGATTGTTCTTTATTTATGAGGCAGATACTAATGTAGATACCTGCTCCTGTTGACCAGGCACTATTATGTAAATTTGGTGGGTCATCTGAATTGTACATAGTTCAGAATGTAATGTTTATGGCTAAATTAGCCTCTGTTCCAGCTTTGGCTGTGTTGGGAGCATTTCCCACTGTCGCCGGTAGGTGTCGTTGTCACCACCGGCCAGTGTTGGAAATACAACAGGCTGAAGCGTATTGGGTGTCCCTTCCCCAGAAACAGCCCAGTGGGAGTGTTTTACCGCTGTGCAATCTGGGAGAGGATACTGTTGTGGAATTTTAGGCTGCTGTTTACAGAGCACACAGCCTATAATTCCTGTGCTATCTAAGCACACATCAGATTTCATCTTCTTGAAGTAATGCTATCGTTAAGTTAAGTTTGCTAAAGATCCACTCACCGTTCATTCCATCATTCAATCAAGGAAACCACCAACACAGGTCTTCTTATCAGGCCATTCCAGCAAAGACTGTCAAGCCGACGCCTACTCATAGGCTTTTATTAAACTCAAAAGATCTCAAGACAGGAGGTGATTGGCTGCAGCAACCAATCCCCTCCCCATGGGCGGGAACCTCATAGGATGTTCCCTCCTCACAGGAAAATGACAATACTTTGACATTCCTTCCAACAGGAGATGTCATACATGAATACAATAAACGTAGGATGGCTAAAGTTACCGTTGATAGGAATTCTTATTCTGCGCTATTCCATAGAATAACGCATATTAAGATTATACTGTTATTGAATGGGGGAGGGAGGCTATCTGCAGACGCACGCTACGAATTCCAACCAATGTTGATCAGACATAGCAGAGACAAGAGCGCCCATCCGCCTATAACCAATGATGTCATTGCAGAGCGAGCATATCCCCTCCTTAACGATCGTCCATGCTAATGCACAGAGGGCCCCCGTTGGTGGACATATCCGCCCCCTGCAAACATCACACTCCAACCTTAAGACGTTTTCCCCAATCAGACGGGATTCAACCAGCCTCAGACTACCCCAATCAGCTCTTTTAGAGCGGGTTGCGGAAGTACTAACACTGGGTGACACTATGACAATACATATTAAATACATCTCCATAAAAATCTCCACAACAATACTTAAGGGGCAGATGCCATTTTTCTGTCTCTCTGACCTCATGGCCCGCCTGGCCTAAGGTATGTGATAACTCCTCTTCAGCCTCGGGGCCCTGCTGGCCCGAGGCTACGTTACTGTGAGTAGGCCCGGAAGTTTGTCTGGGGCCTACTGGTTCAGGGATGGTCCTGTGCTGTCTTGCCTGCAGGAAGAAGCCGAGCAATTGGAAGATCCAGGGGAGGACTCTTCTTGGAGAGGACCGAGCAAAAGGCTTGTATCTCAAAAAGAGCCTGGTGACTCCATTGGAGGATGCAACCTAACCAATCTACCTCACAGTACTGCTGGATGGCTTAAAGGACTTTGGTACTGTGTAGCTGTGTTCGCTTTGTCAATTACCTATTACTAAATCCTGTGGCAGAGGATTGTTCAACCATTTACTACTATAATCAAGTCTGTGGCAGAGACTTTTGTCCGAGCATCATTCCGGCTGCTAGGCCGGTGAGAGAGACCTATCCGGGTGAGCAAGATCCGTTGATAGCAAGAGTATTTGTCTCCAGGATCTCAAGTTCCTCAGTGATCTGCACAAGGTATCTGATTTCCCCTAACCCTCCATTCCTCTACTGCTGCAAGTTGTGTTTAATAAATAAGCATTGGAAAAAGACTAAGTGACTGGTGCATGCATCTGTGGGCACATTGCCCAATTTAGAGCCAAGCGAGTTTTGCTACGGTAAACTGTGGGGTAACGGCAGGACCAAAAATAACCAGTAGCTCCTACGGGGGTAGTGCTCCACTAATAATAAGTTACAGGGGTTGATGGGAAACTAGTCTCCAGGGCCACTGCGACTGTTGGGTGGTTGAAGCCCTATAGAAAACTGAGAGAAAAGTTTCCAATCAGGTCCGTCTTGCTTTTGCTTGACAGCACACAACAGAGGGTGGATTCCATAGGGGGAGTTTCATAGGACTGTTTCCTTTGCATTTAATTGAAAAATGAAAGGGTGTTTTTAAAACTAGTCAACTCTTCAAAGGAAAATGTTTGGCTGAAGATTGGCTTTAACCATAAGGTAGCCAATGTTTATTACACACTGGCTACATCATTGGATACATCATTTCTTAGCCTTTAAGGCTCTTTCACACTATATACAGCGATTGGCATTTTTTTCACGTTGAATAAATGGCATAAATTGGAATAAATGGTAGTCACTGCAAGGAACTATAAAATTCATTGTTTTCTGTTGTGATGTACGATGCAGTGCAGTTCAGAAAAATGCAGGCATACTGAATTTTTCTGCAGTGCACTGGATGGAACCACATGTCACCGCACTGCCGCGCAATGCACCATGTTGCTTTGCTGGGACTTATACGAAGAGTCATTTTGTGCATTTTGAATAAAGTAAAAAAAAAATGAAAGTAATCAGTGCAATGCAAACCCCCTCACGGGCACTGCGGGGTAAACCTGACAACTGTGTGCATGCTAAAACAGATCTATAACTATGAACTATAAATCCTGATTAGTGATGAGCCGAACACCCCCGGGTTCGGTTCGCACCAGAACCCGCGAACGGACCGAAAGTTCGAACGAACATTAGAACCCTATTAAATACAATGGATGCGAACGTTCGAATTCTAAAGTGCTAATTATAACAACTATTATGCATGTTATTGTCATAAATAGGGTTTGGGAACCCGGGTTCTGCACCAGGGGACATGTATCAATGCAAAAAGAAGTTTTAAAAACGGTCGTTTTTCGGGAGCAGTCATTTTAATGATGCATAAAGTGAAAAAAAAAAGTCAAATATTCCTTTAAATATCGTACCTGGGGGGTGTCTAAAGTATGCCTGTGAAGTGCCACGTGTTTCCCGTGTTTAGAACTGTCCCTGCACAAAATGACACTTCTAAAGGAAAAAAAAGCCATTTAAAACTGCTTGCGGCTTTAATGTAATGTCTGGTCCCGGTAATATGGATGAAATTCTTTAAGAAAAATGGCATAGCTACCCCATGACCCCCCCCCTACCCCAGCCCATTACCAGCCCCTTTGGGTCTTGTATGGATATTAAGGGGAACCCCGCACATAAAATAAAAAAGGCCCTATATACTCTGAACAGCCGTATACAGGCGGTGCATACAAGACAGGGACTGTAGGTTTGTTCTTATGTAGAATCTGTTTGTAATTTTGAACAGGTACATTGTTGAAGTGTAGCTCCAGCCCAAAAATCTATTTTTAAACTTTTTGGGAAACATAGGTAAGGGTTATCACCCCTGTAACATTTGTTTTGCTGTCTGTGCCCCTGTTCAGAACATTTCACCTCACTTTCCGTCCCAATGACAACTGTTTTTGAAATGTGGTGTTTTTCTTGAAACAAGGATTGCTGATAAAGCATCAGTACAGATGAGACCCCTTTCTCCCATATTTATTCTTACAGGAGAGAATTTTCCTTTCTAGGGGTAGATTTCCTCTCACTTCCTGTTGTCTTCTTTCGTTTGCAAGTAGGAGTCGTTTGTAAGTTGGATGTTTGAAAGTAGGGACCTGCCGTATATACTCTGCAGAAATAGGCCCCTTAGTTGTTGGTGTTGGCACAACACTGTAAGCACTCAGTTACTCTTGGTTGGTGCTGGAACGCCCTGCTGTCAACTATTTTATCAGGAATTTTAATTACATATAATTGTTGAACAGTGGTAGTAAAAATTGGGGCTTTGATGGTGGTGCTGGTGCCACAACACTGTAAGCCCTGACAGTTACTCTTGGTGGGTGCAGCAATGGGCCCTGCTGTGAATTATTAGATCAAGAATTGTAATTACATGCCCCTTTTGAACAGGGGCTGAAAAATTGGGCCTTTCGTGGTGGTGGTGGTTGTGGCGTTGCCACAAGACTGTAAGCCCTCAGAGTTACTCTTGGTGGGTGCAGCAATGGACCCTGCTGTGAATTATTAGATCAAGAATTGTAATTGCATGCCCCTGTTGAACAGGGGCTGAAAAATTGGGCCTTAGGCACTGGTGGCACAACACTACAACCCCTCACAGATACTGTACTTGGAGCACAGCAATGAGCCCTGTTGCAAAGTATTGCTTCAAAAATTGTAATGACACGCCCCTGTTAAACAGGGGCTGAAAAATTGGGCCTTAGGCACTGGTGCCACAACACTCCAACCCCTCACAGATACTGTACTTGGAGCACAGCAATGAGCCCTATGGCAAATTATTGCTAAAAAAAATGTAATTACACGCCCCTGTAAAACAGGGGCTGAAAAATTGGGCCTTAGCCACTGGTGGCGGCACCCATAAACAAAAATGATCTTCCAAGCTATCATCATCAATCGTATCATTGAGGACTCGGAGGAGGAGGATAGCCAGTCAACATAACAGCACAGGCACTCAGCATCAGCATCAGTCTTGAAGGGATGTGACATGTTAAAATCAATTAGTCTGTTATATCAGCATCAGGTGTGTGGTAGCTGGTGGTGATCCAAGACTGGTTCATCTTGATGAAAGTCAGTCGATCAACCGAGTCGGTGGACAGGCGCACCCTGTGATCCGTGACAAATCCTCCAGCAGCACTGAATGTGCGTTCCGAAAGAACGCTGGATGCAGGACAGGCCAGTAGCTCAATTGCATACTGTGCAAGCTCTGGCCAGTGATCCATCCTCAAGACCCAGTAAGCCAGAGGATTTTCGGTGGGGAAGGTGTCCAAGTCTGACCTTGCCCCTAGATATTCCTGCACCATGTTTATCAGACGCTGGCGATGGTTGCTGGAACCGATCATACTTTGGGGCTGTGGACTAAAGAATTGTCTGAACGCATCGGTCAGACGGCCACCTTCCCCACCGCTCCTTCTTTGACTGGCCGAAGCCTCAGCAACTCGTTGTCCAGGACCAGGAGTTTGTAACCTCCCAGTCTCTGGGAACGCGTTGCACAGACCTTTCTGCAAGGCCTCCCGGAGTTGTCTCATCCTCTGCTCCCTCTGCGACGGTAACATAAGGTCCGCAACCTTACCCTTGTACCGTGGATCAAGGAGAGTGGCCAGCCAGTAATGGTCCCTCTCCTTGATCCGAAGAATACGAGGATCCTTCCGCAGACTTTGCAGGATCAGGGAGGCCATGCAGCGTAGGTTTGCTGAGGCATTCGCTCCGGAGTCCTCTGGGTCACTAAGGACGACATGATCCGCAGCCACCTCCTCCCAGCCACGTACAAGTCCACTGGTTTCTTGGGACTGTAAATCATCCCTAAAAGACTGCTGCTGATGATGCTGAGTGCCAGCCTCCACCTCCATGCTGACACAATCCTCCTCCTCCTCCTCCTCCTCCTCCTCCTCCTCTTCCTGTGCGATGGGTGGGACAGAAGGAACACTGTCTGGGTAAAGGGGGCCTTGAGAGGCAAGGAAGTCCTCCTCTTCCTGCCTCTGTTCTGCCTCAAGTGCCCTGTCCATTATTCCACGCAGCGTGTGCTCCAACAGGTGGACAAGAGGTACAGTGTCACTGATGCATGCACTGTCACTGCTCACCATCCTCGTGGCCTCCTCAAATGGTGCCAGGACAGTGCATGCATCCCTGATCATGCCCCACTGGCGTGGAGAAAAAAAACCAAGCTCCCCTGACCCTGTCCTGGTGCCGTAGTCGCACAGGTACTCATTGATGGCCCTCTGCTGCGTGTGCAGCCGCTGCAGCATGGCCAACGTTGAGTTCCACCTGGTGGGCATGTCACATATAAGGCGGTTCTTGGGCAGGTTCAACTCCTTTTGCAGCTCAGCCAGGCGAGCACTGGCATTATAAGATCTGCGGAAATGCACACAGACTTTCCTGGCCTGCCTCAGGACATCCTGTAAGCCCGGGTACCTGCCCAAGAACCGCTGCACCACCAGGTTAAGGACGTGAGCCACACAGGGCACATGGGTCAGTTGTCCCTGTCGGAGGGCGGAGAGGAGGTTGGTGCCATTGTCGCAAACCACCATTCCTGGCTTAAGCTGGCGTGGCGTCAACCACCTCTCGGCCTGGCCCTGCAGAGCAGACAGGACCTCTGCCCCAGTGTGGCTTCTGTCCCCCAAACACACCAGCGCAAGCACGGCATGGCATCTTTTTGCCTGCGTACTTGCGTAGCCCCGTGAACGGCTACGGAGCACCGCTGGTTCATAGGACAAACCACAGGAAGAGGCCATGGAGGAAGAAGAAGAGGAGGGGGTGGAGGAGAGAGGTGTGTCACAACCAGTAGTAGCATTTTGGAGGCGTGGCGGTGGGACAACCTCCAACACTACTGCACCTTGTCCTGCATCCTTCCCAGCTGCCAAAAGAGTGACCCAATGGGCCGTGAAAGAAAGGTAACGTCCCTGTCCATGCCTGCTGGACCATGAGTCAGCGGTAATATGCACCTTACCGCTGACCGCCCTGTCCAGCGAGGCCAAGACATTGCCTTCCACATGCCGGTAGAGAGCCGGAATAGCCTTCCGTGAGAAAAAGTGGCGTTTGGGAACCTGCCACTGAGGAACCGCACATTGCACAAACTCACGGAAGGGGGCCGAGTCTACCAACTGAAAAGGCAGCAGTTGAAGCGCTAGCAATTTAGCCAAGCTAGCATTCAACCGCTGGGCATGTGGATGGCTGGGAGTGAACTTCTTTCGACGGTCCAGCAGCTGGGGCAGGGAAATTTGCCTGCTAGAATCGGACGTCGGTGTACTGCTAGCAGAGTGGCCGCAAGTACTTGGCTGTGACACACCTAATTCTACACCTTCATTCCTCTCAGTGCATGTTTCAGAGAGGACTGAAGTTATAGTGGGGTTGGAGATCCCAGCTGATGCGGTGCAAGGAGAGGTCCGCTTTGTTCTTTGGTGTGGGTCTTTGAGGTAGGCTTGCCAACGAGCTGCATGGCAGGTCAACATATGTCTGGTCAGGCATGTGGTACCCAAGCGGCTGATGTTTTGGCCACGCGATATACGCTTGAGACATATGTTGCAAACAGCAGCTGTGCGATCTGATGCACTAGCCTCAAAAAAGGCCCACACCAAAGAACTTTTTGAATGACGGGCAGAGGCAGCGCCCTGCACAGGCGGAGCTCTGCGGTGTGATTCCGTCGGTGTACTGCCCTTACGCTGGCCACCAAAGGGCATCCTGCCTCGTTGGAGATGTGCCTCCTCCTCATCCTCCTCCTCCTCCTCTCTCCTATTAGGCACCCACGTGGAGTCAGTGACCTCATCATCACCTCCCTCCTCATCACTGGAGCCAATCTGGCAGTATGCTGCAGCTGCTGGAACATGACTGCCAGATTGGTGTCCTTCTTGAGCATCCCCTCTGTCTGCTCTCACGCTACTGCCTTCCTCTAGCTGGGTTTCATCATCAGACCCTTCGAAACGCTGGGCATCCTCCTGGAGCATGTACCCAACACTGTGCTGAAACAGTTCGGGGGACTCCTCAGGAGGAGGACATGGTGGGTCTAGGGAAGGAGTGACTGATGATGAGTCTGACATTGATACCAGGGAAGAGGACGCTTTGGCAGCTGCTTTTCCAGTACCCTGAGCCTGGGTGAGAGAGGATGAGGAGGAGGAGGAGGGCTTGGTCATCCACTCTACCAAGTCTTCGGCATGATGTGGCTCAACATGTCCAGCTGCCGAAAAGAAGGACAAGCGTGTCCGATGGCCATGTGCTGATGACAATGCACCGCGTCCACGACCAGCACTGTTGCCCCCAGACACAGAGCCTGCTTGCCCTCTTTTATTGCCTCCTGACTGTCTGCCTCTCCTTGTTTGCCTTCCAGACATTCTAATAGATGGCCTGCAGGGAGATGGGAAAAAAGCAATAAGGGCTACCTTCAGGTGTCCTTCTCTGTCCCTGGAAACAAGGACTTTGACAGTGAAAGAAACTGACACACTCTCCCTACCTACAGTTTTCTGTCCCTAGAAAAAATGTTTTTTTTAAGCACAATTTAGCACAAGGAGAATTCACTCACTGTCCTTCCAGGTCCCTGGAAACAAGGACTTTGACAGTGAAAGAAACTGACACACTCTCCCTACCTACAGTTTTCTGTCCCTAGAAAAAATGTTTTTTTTAAGCACAATTTAGCACAAGGAGAATTCACTCACTGTCCTTCCAGGTCCCTGGAAACAAGGACTTTGACAGTGAAAGAAACTGACACACTCTCCCTACCTACAGTTTTCTGTCCCTAGAAAAAATGTTTTTTTTAAGCACAATTTAGCACAAGGAGAATTCACTCACTGTCCTTCCAGGTCCCTGGAAACAAGGACTTTGACAGTGAAAGAAACTGACACACTCTCCCTACCTACAGTTTTCTGTCCCTAGAAAAAATGTTTTTTTTAAGCACAATTTAGCACAAGGAGAATTCACTCACTGTCCTTCCAGGTCCCTGGAAACAAGGACTTTGACAGTGAAAGAAACTGACACACTCTCCCTACCTACAGTTTTCTGTCCCTAGAAAAAATGTTTTTTTTAAGCACAATTTAGCACAAGGAGAATTCACTCACTGTCCTTCCAGGTCCCTGGAAACAAGGACTTTGACAGTGAAAGAAACTGACACACTCTCCCTACCTACAGTTTTCTGTCCCTAGAAATTTTTTTTTTTTTAAGCACAATTTAGCACAAGGAGAATTCACTCACTGTCCTTCCAGGTCCCTGGAAACAAGGACTTTGACAGTGAAAGAAACTGACACACTCTCCCTACCTACAGTTTTCTGTCCCTAGAAAAAATGTTTTTTTTAAGCACAATTTAGCACAAGGAGAATTCACTCACTGTCCTTCCAGGTCCCTGGAAACAAGGACTTTGACAGTGAAAGAAACTGACACACTCTCCCTACCTACAGTTTTCTGTCCCTAGAAAAAATGTTTTTTTTAAGCACAATTTAGCACAAGGAGAATTCACTCACTGTCCTTCCAGGTCCCTGGAAACAAGGACTTTGACAGTGAAAGAAACTGACACACTCTCCCTACCTACAGTTTTCTGTCCCTAGAAAAAATGTTTTTTTTAAGCACAATTTAGCACAAGGAGAATTCACTCACTGTCCTTCCAGGTCCCTGGAAACAAGGACTTTGACAGTGAAAGAAACTGACACACTCTCCCTACCTACAGTTTTCTGTCCCTAGAAAAAATGTTTTTTTTAAGCACAATTTAGCACAAGGAGAATTCACTCACTGTCCTTCCAGGTCCCTGGAAACAAGGACTTTGACAGTGAAAGAAACTGACACACTCTCCCTACCTACAGTTTTCTGTCCCTAGAAAAAATGTTTTTTTTAAGCACAATTTAGCACAAGGAGAATTCACTCACTGTCCTTCCAGGTCCCTGGAAACAAGGACTTTGACAGTGAAAGAAACTGACACACTCTCCCTACCTACAGTTTTCTGTCCCTAGAAAAAATGTTTTTTTTAAGCACAATTTAGCACAAGGAGAATTCACTCACTGTCCTTCCAGGTCCCTGGAAACAAGGACTTTGACAGTGAAAGAAACTGACACACTCTCCCTACCTACAGTTTTCTGTCCCTAGAAAAAATGTTTTTTTTAAGCACAATTTAGCACAAGGAGAATTCACTCACTGTCCTTCCAGGTCCCTGGAAACAAGGACTTTGACAGTGAAAGAAACTGACACACTCTCCCTACCTACAGTTTTCTGTCCCTAGAAAAAATGTTTTTTTTAAGCACAATTTAGCACAAGGAGAATTCACTCACTGTCCTTCCAGGTCCCTGGAAACAAGGACTTTGACAGTGAAAGAAACTGACACACTCTCCCTACCTACAGTTTTCTGTCCCTAGAAAAAATGTTTTTTTTAAGCACAATTTAGCACAAGGAGAATTCACTCACTGTCCTTCCAGGTCCCTGGAAACAAGGACTTTGACAGTGAAAGAAACTGACACACTCTCCCTACCTACAGTTTTCTGTCCCTAGAAAAAATGTTTTTTTTAAGCACAATTTAGCACAAGGAGAATTCACTCACTGTCCTTCCAGGTCCCTGGAAACAAGGACTTTGACAGTGAAAGAAACTGACACACTCTCCCTACCTACAGTTTTCTGTCCCTAGAAAAAATGTTTTTTTTAAGCACAATTTAGCACAAGGAGAATTCACTCACTGTCCTTCCAGGTCCCTGGAAACAAGGACTTTGACAGTGAAAGAAACTGACACACTCTCCCTACCTACAGTTTTCTGTCCCTAGAAAAAATGTTTTTTTTAAGCACAATTTAGCACAAGGAGAATTCACTCACTGTCCTTCCAGGTCCCTGGAAACAAGGACTTTGACAGTGAAAGAAACTGACACACTCTCCCTACCTACAGTTTTCTGTCCCTAGAAAAAATGTTTTTTTTAAGCACAATTTAGCACAAGGAGAATTCACTCACTGTCCTTCCAGGTCCCTGGAAACAAGGACTTTGACAGTGAAAGAAACTGACACACTCTCCCTACCTACAGTTTTCTGTCCCTAGAAAAAATGTTTTTTTTAAGCACAATATAGCACAAGCACAAAACACACTGACACTCTCCCTACCTATCCTTCTCTTTCCCTAAACTAAAGGAATCCAGGTTAAGCAAGAAAGAAATAAAAGTCACTGTCCCTGCCTATGCTGCTCTATCCCTGCTCCGGAACACACTACACTAGGCCGCCGTGCTGGCGGCCTTTTATAGTGTGGGGCGTGTACTAAACACCCTCAGCAATAATTGGCCACAGGCATCCTGCCTGTGGCCAATCATTGCTCTCCTCGCTGCCGGCGCTGTGATTGGCCAAGCATGCGGGGTCACAGTGCATGCTTGGCCAATCACAGCGCCTGGATGACACTGCGATGGCGTAGTGCATTGTGGGCCGTTCGCGTCACTCGAATTTGGCGCGAACGGCCCAAATCGTTCGATCTTCGTCGAACGATCGAACAGCCGATGTTCGAGTCGAACGTATGTTCGACTCGAACACGAAGCTCATCCCTACTGTAGATTACATACAACTGAATATCAGTTTTTAGAGAACAAACATTTTCTTAACACATTCAATAAATAATGCTGCTGCATTCTTTTACATGTGTGCCATAGGTTTTTTCTAGTTGTGTAAAATGTGGAAGATACTGTAAGTAGATTCAAAGCAATTTTGCTTATGTCTACATGACATTGATGACAGTGCAAAGCTTCATTATGATTCGTGATCTTTCTTAATCCAGGCCTCTGGCATAACACATATATACAGGTCCATAATTTCATGACATTTCCTCCTTGGTCACATTTCTTTTAAAAACTGATGAAGAAATTTGACTTTTGCCCAACATCTGAAGACTCTTATTTTCTAGAATGTGTCTGTAATTATAGGTCCTTTTAGGTGAATTCTCTTGTTAGTTAAAAAGTATCTGATAATATTCAGCTATTTTGCTTTTTCTGTAGTAGAATTATAATAAACCGGTAATACACATTACTTTGAAACACACGTATGGTTGTTATTACTGCTAACATCTCCAAATAACATATAATTTTACAAGTTTCAAAGTGTTAATGATTGCTAACAGTAAAATACTCAAAACTGATAAGAGGCAGTATGCAAAAACATTTAGAATCTCATAGATCTTTTTAAGACATTTTAACGTTATATTGTTTACATCATCAGGATTAGGGATGAGCTTCGTGTTCGAGTCGAACATACGTTCGACTCGAACATCGGCTGTTCGATCGTTCGACGAAGATCGAACGATTTGGGCCGTTCGCGCCAAATTCGAGTGACGCGAACGGCCCACAATGCACTACGCCATCGCAGTGTCATCCAGGCGCTGTGATTGGCCAAGCATGCACTGTGACCCCGCATGCTTGGCCAATCACAGCGCCGGCAGCGAGGAGAGCAATGATTGGCCACAGGCAGGATGCCTGTGGCCAATTATTGCTGAGGGTGTTTAGTACACGCCCCACACTATAAAAGGCCGCCAGCACGGCGGCCTAGTGTAGTGTGTTCCGGAGCAGGGATAGAGCAGCATAGGCAGGGACAGTGACTTTTATTTCTTTCTTGCTTAACCTGGATTCCTTTAGTTTAGGGAAACAGAAGGATAGGTAGGGAGAGTGTCAGTGTGTTTTGTGCTTGTGCTATATTGTGCTTAAAAAAAACATTTTTTCTAGGGACAGAAAACTGTAGGTAGGGAGAGTGTCAGTTTCTTTCACTGTCAAAGTCCTTGTTTCCAGGGACCTGGAAGGACAGTGAGTGAATTCTCCTTGTGCTAAATTGTGCTTAAAAAAAACATTTTTTCTAGGGACAGAAAACTGTAGGTAGGGAGAGTGTGTCAGTTTCTTTCACTGTCAAAGTCCTTGTTTCCAGGGACCTGGAAGGACAGTGAGTGAATTCTCCTTGTGCTAAATTGTGCTTAAAAAAAACATTTTTTCTAGGGACAGAAAACTGTAGGTAGGGAGAGTGTGTCAGTTTCTTTCACTGTCAAAGTCCTTGTTTCCAGGGACCTGGAAGGACAGTGAGTGAATTCTCCTTGTGCTAAATTGTGCTTAAAAAAAACATTTTTTCTAGGGACAGAAAACTGTAGGTAGGGAGAGTGTGTCAGTTTCTTTCACTGTCAAAGTCCTTGTTTCCAGGGACCTGGAAGGACAGTGAGTGAATTCTCCTTGTGCTAAATTGTGCTTAAAAAAAACATTTTTTCTAGGGACAGAAAACTGTAGGTAGGGAGAG
The DNA here is from genome assembly GCA_029206835.1 of Rana muscosa. Classification (NCBI taxonomy): domain Eukaryota; kingdom Metazoa; phylum Chordata; class Amphibia; order Anura; family Ranidae; genus Rana; species Rana muscosa. The sequence continues at coordinate 797,165,780 of CM055118.1, forward strand.
TGTGTCAGTTTCTTTCACTGTCAAAGTCCTTGTTTCCAGGGACCTGGAAGGACAGTGAGTGAATTCTCCTTGTGCTAAATTGTGCTTAAAAAAAACATTTTTTCTAGGGACAGAAAACTGTAGGTAGGGAGAGTGTGTCAGTTTCTTTCACTGTCAAAGTCCTTGTTTCCAGGGACCTGGAAGGACAGTGAGTGAATTCTCCTTGTGCTAAATTGTGCTTAAAAAAAACATTTTTTCTAGGGACAGAAAACTGTAGGTAGGGAGAGTGTGTCAGTTTCTTTCACTGTCAAAGTCCTTGTTTCCAGGGACCTGGAAGGACAGTGAGTGAATTCTCCTTGTGCTAAATTGTGCTTAAAAAAAACATTTTTTCTAGGGACAGAAAACTGTAGGTAGGGAGAGTGTGTCAGTTTCTTTCACTGTCAAAGTCCTTGTTTCCAGGGACCTGGAAGGACAGTGAGTGAATTCTCCTTGTGCTAAATTGTGCTTAAAAAAAACATTTTTTCTAGGGACAGAAAACTGTAGGTAGGGAGAGTGTGTCAGTTTCTTTCACTGTCAAAGTCCTTGTTTCCAGGGACCTGGAAGGACAGTGAGTGAATTCTCCTTGTGCTAAATTGTGCTTAAAAAAAAACATTTTTTCTAGGGACAGAAAACTGTAGGTAGGGAGAGTGTGTCAGTTTCTTTCACTGTCAAAGTCCTTGTTTCCAGGGACCTGGAAGGACAGTGAGTGAATTCTCCTTGTGCTAAATTGTGCTTAAAAAAAACATTTTTTCTAGGGACAGAAAACTGTAGGTAGGGAGAGTATGTCAGTTTCTTTCACTGTCAAAGTCCTTGTTTCCAGGGACCTGGAAGGACAGTGAGTGAATTCTCCTTGTGCTAAATTGTGCTTAAAAAAAACATTTTTTCTAGGGACAGAAAACTGTAGGTAGGGAGAGTGTGTCAGTTTCTTTCACTGTCAAAGTCCTTGTTTCCAGGGACCTGGAAGGACAGTGAGTGAATTCTCCTTGTGCTAAATTGTGCTTAAAAAAAACATTTTTTCTAGGGACAGAAAACTGTAGGTAGGGAGAGTGTGTCAGTTTCTTTCACTGTCAAAGTCCTTGTTTCCAGGGACCTGGAAGGACAGTGAGTGAATTCTCCTTGTGCTAAATTGTGCTTAAAAAAAACATTTTTTCTAGGGACAGAAAACTGTAGGTAGGGAGAGTGTGTCAGTTTCTTTCACTGTCAAAGTCCTTGTTTCCAGGGACCTGGAAGGACAGTGAGTGAATTCTCCTTGTGCTAAATTGTGCTTAAAAAAAACATTTTTTCTAGGGACAGAAAACTGTAGGTAGGGAGAGTGTGTCAGTTTCTTTCACTGTCAAAGTCCTTGTTTCCAGGGACCTGGAAGGACAGTGAGTGAATTCTCCTTGTGCTAAATTGTGCTTAAAAAAAACATTTTTTCTAGGGACAGAAAACTGTAGGTAGGGAGAGTGTGTCAGTTTCTTTCACTGTCAAAGTCCTTGTTTCCAGGGACCTGGAAGGACAGTGAGTGAATTCTCCTTGTGCTAAATTGTGCTTAAAAAAAACATTTTTTCTAGGGACAGAAAACTGTAGGTAGGGAGAGTGTGTCAGTTTCTTTCACTGTCAAAGTCCTTGTTTCCAGGGACCTGGAAGGACAGTGAGTGAATTCTCCTTGTGCTAAATTGTGCTTAAAAAAAACATTTTTTCTAGGGACAGAAAACTGTAGGTAGGGAGAGTGTGTCAGTTTCTTTCACTGTCAAAGTCCTTGTTTCCAGGGACCTGGAAGGACAGTGAGTGAATTCTCCTTGTGCTAAATTGTGCTTAAAAAAAACATTTTTTCTAGGGACAGAAAACTGTAGGTAGGGAGAGTGTGTCAGTTTCTTTCACTGTCAAAGTCCTTGTTTCCAGGGACCTGGAAGGACAGTGAGTGAATTCTCCTTGTGCTAAATTGTGCTTAAAAAAAACATTTTTTCTAGGGACAGAAAACTGTAGGTAGGGAGAGTGTGTCAGTTTCTTTCACTGTCAAAGTCCTTGTTTCCAGGGACCTGGAAGGACAGTGAGTGAATTCTCCTTGTGCTAAATTGTGCTTAAAAAAAACATTTTTTCTAGGGACAGAAAACTGTAGGTAGGGAGAGTGTGTCAGTTTCTTTCACTGTCAAAGTCCTTGTTTCCAGGGACCTGGAAGGACAGTGAGTGAATTCTCCTTGTGCTAAATTGTGCTTAAAAAAAACATTTTTTCTAGGGACAGAAAACTGTAGGTAGGGAGAGTGTGTCAGTTTCTTTCACTGTCAAAGTCCTTGTTTCCAGGGACCTGGAAGGACAGTGAGTGAATTCTCCTTGTGCTAAATTGTGCTTAAAAAAAACATTTTTTCTAGGGACAGAAAACTGTAGGTAGGGAGAGTGTGTCAGTTTCTTTCACTGTCAAAGTCCTTGTTTCCAGGGACCTGGAAGGACAGTGAGTGAATTCTCCTTGTGCTAAATTGTGCTTAAAAAAAACATTTTTTCTAGGGACAGAAAACTGTAGGTAGGGAGAGTGTGTCAGTTTCTTTCACTGTCAAAGTCCTTGTTTCCAGGGACCTGGAAGGACAGTGAGTGAATTCTCCTTGTGCTAAATTGTGCTTAAAAAAAACATTTTTTCTAGGGACAGAAAACTGTAGGTAGGGAGAGTGTGTCAGTTTCTTTCACTGTCAAAGTCCTTGTTTCCAGGGACAGAGAAGGACACCTGAAGGTAGCCCTTATTGCTTTTTTCCCATCTCCCTGCAGGCCATCTATTAGAATGTCTGGAAGGCAAACAAGGAGAGGCAGACAGTCAGGAGGCAATAAAAGAGGGCAAGCAGGCTCTGTGTCTGGGGGCAACAGTGCTGGTCGTGGACGCGGTGCATTGTCATCAGCACATGGCCATGGGACACGCTTGTCCTTCTTTTCGGCAGCTGGACATGTTGAGCCACATCATGCCGAAGACTTGGTAGAGTGGATGACCAAGCCCTCCTCCTCCTCCTCATCCTCTCTCACCCAGGCTCAGGGTACTGGAAAAGCAGCTGCCAAAGCGTCCTCTTCCCTGGTATCAATGTCAGACTCATCATCAGTCACTCCTTCCCTAGACCCACCATGTCCTCCTCCTGAGGAGTCCCCCGAACTGTTTCAGCACAGTGTTGGGTACATGCTCCAGGAGGATGCCCAGCGTTTCGAAGGGTCTGATGATGAAACCCAGCTAGAGGAAGGCAGTAGCGTGAGAGCAGACAGAGGGGATGCTCAAGAAGGACACCAATCTGGCAGTCATGTTCCAGCAGCTGCAGCATACTGCCAGATTGGCTCCAGTGATGAGGAGGGAGGTGATGATGAGGTCACTGACTCCACGTGGGTGCCTAATAGGAGAGAGGAGGAGGAGGAGGATGAGGAGGAGGCACATCTCCAACGAGGCAGGATGCCCTTTGGTGGCCAGCGTAAGGGCAGTACACCGACGGAATCACACCGCAGAGCTCCGCCTGTGCAGGGCGCTGCCTCTGCCCGTCATTCAAAAAGTTCTTTGGTGTGGGCCTTTTTTGAGGCTAGTGCATCAGATCGCACAGCTGCTGTTTGCAACATATGTCTCAAGCGTATATCGCGTGGCCAAAACATCAGCCGCTTGGGTACCACATGCCTGACCAGACATATGTTGACCTGCCATGCAGCTCGTTGGCAAGCCTACCTCAAAGACCCACACCAAAGAACAAAGCGGACCTCTCCTTGCACCGCATCAGCTGGGATCTCCAACCCCACTATAACTTCAGTCCTCTCTGAAACATGCACTGAGAGGAATGAAGGTGTAGAATTAGGTGTGTCACAGCCAAGTACTTGCGGCCACTCTGCTAGCAGTACACCGACGTCCGATTCTAGCAGGCAAATTTCCCTGCCCCAGCTGCTGGACCGTCGAAAGAAGTTCACTCCCAGCCATCCACATGCCCAGCGGTTGAATGCTAGCTTGGCTAAATTGCTAGCGCTTCAACTGCTGCCTTTTCAGTTGGTAGACTCGGCCCCCTTCCGTGAGTTTGTGCAATGTGCGGTTCCTCAGTGGCAGGTTCCCAAACGCCACTTTTTCTCACGGAAGGCTATTCCGGCTCTCTACCGGCATGTGGAAGGCAATGTCTTGGCCTCGCTGGACAGGGCGGTCAGCGGTAAGGTGCATATTACCGCTGACTCATGGTCCAGCAGGCATGGACAGGGACGTTACCTTTCTTTCACGGCCCATTGGGTCACTCTTTTGGCAGCTGGGAAGGATGCAGGACAAGGTGCAGTAGTGTTGGAGGTTGTCCCACCGCCACGCCTCCAAAATGCTACTACTGGTTGTGACACACCTCTCTCCTCCACCCCCTCCTCTTCTTCTTCCTCCATGGCCTCTTCCTGTGGTTTGTCCTATGAACCAGCGGTGCTCCGTAGCCGTTCACGGGGCTACGCAAGTACGCAGGCAAAAAGATGCCATGCCGTGCTTGCGCTGGTGTGTTTGGGGGACAGAAGCCACACTGGGGCAGAGGTCCTGTCTGCTCTGCAGGGCCAGGCCGAGAGGTGGTTGACGCCACGCCAGCTTAAGCCAGGAATGGTGGTTTGCGACAATGGCACCAACCTCCTCTCCGCCCTCCGACAGGGACAACTGACCCATGTGCCCTGTGTGGCTCACGTCCTTAACCTGGTGGTGCAGCGGTTCTTGGGCAGGTACCCGGGCTTACAGGATGTCCTGAGGCAGGCCAGGAAAGTCTGTGTGCATTTCCGCAGATCTTATAATGCCAGTGCTCGCCTGGCTGAGCTGCAAAAGGAGTTGAACCTGCCCAAGAACCGCCTTATATGTGACATGCCCACCAGGTGGAACTCAACGTTGGCCATGCTGCAGCGGCTGCACACGCAGCAGAGGGCCATCAATGAGTACCTGTGCGACTACGGCACCAGGACAGGGTCAGGGGAGCTTGGTTTTTTTTTCTCCACGCCAGTGGGGCATGATCAGGGATGCATGCACTGTCCTGGCACCATTTGAGGAGGCCACGAGGATGGTGAGCAGTGACAGTGCATGCATCAGTGACACTGTACCTCTTGTCCACCTGTTGGAGCACACGCTGCGTGGAATAATGGACAGGGCACTTGAGGCAGAACAGAGGCAGGAAGAGGAGGACTTCCTTGCCTCTCAAGGCCCCCTTTACCCAGACAGTGTTCCTTCTGTCCCACCCATCGCACAGGAAGAGGAGGAGGAGGAGGAGGAGGAGGAGGAGGAGGAGGAGGATTGTGTCAGCATGGAGGTGGAGGCTGGCACTCAGCATCATCAGCAGCAGTCTTTTAGGGATGATTTACAGTCCCAAGAAACCAGTGGACTTGTACGTGGCTGGGAGGAGGTGGCTGCGGATCATGTCGTCCTTAGTGACCCAGAGGACTCCGGAGCGAATGCCTCAGCAAACCTACGCTGCATGGCCTCCCTGATCCTGCAAAGTCTGCGGAAGGATCCTCGTATTCTTCGGATCAAGGAGAGGGACCATTACTGGCTGGCCACTCTCCTTGATCCACGGTACAAGGGTAAGGTTGCGGACCTTATGTTACCGTCGCAGAGGGAGCAGAGGATGAGACAACTCCGGGAGGCCTTGCAGAAAGGTCTGTGCAACGCGTTCCCAGAGACTGGGAGGTTACAAACTCCTGGTCCTGGACAACGAGTTGCTGAGGCTTCGGCCAGTCAAAGAAGGAGCGGTGGGGAAGGTGGCCGTCTGACCGATGCGTTCAGACAATTCTTTAGTCCGCAGCCCCAAAGTATGATCGGTTCCAGCAACCATCTCCAGCGTCTGATAAACATGGTGCAGGAATATCTAGGGGCAAGGTCAGACTTGGACACCTTCCCCACCGAAAATCCTCTGGCTTACTGGGTCTTGAGGATGGATCACTGGCCAGAGCTTGCACAGTATGCAATTGAGCTACTGTCCTGTCCTGCATCCAGCGTTCTTTCGGAACGCACATTCAGTGCTGCTGGAGGATTTGTCACGGATCACAGGGTGCGCCTGTCCACCGACTCGGTTGATCGACTGACTTTCATCAAGATGAACCAGTCTTGGATCACCACCAGCTACCACACACCTGATGCTGATATAACAGACTAATTGATTTTAACATGTCACATCCCTTCAAGACTGATGCTGATGCTGAGTGCCTGTGCTGTTATGTTGACTGGCTATCCTCCTCCTCCGAGTCCTCAATGATACGATTGATGATGATAGCTTGGAAGATCATTTTTGTTTATGGGTGCCGCCACCAGTGGCTAAGGCCCAATTTTTCAGCCCCTGTTTTACAGGGGCGTGTAATTACATTTTTTTAGCAATAATTTGCCATAGGGCTCATTGCTGTGCTCCAAGTACAGTATCTGTGAGGGGTTGGAGTGTTGTGGCACCAGTGCCTAAGGCCCAATTTTTCAGCCCCTGTTTAACAGGGGCGTGTCATTACAATTTTTGAAGCAATACTTTGCAACAGGGCTCATTGCTGTGCTCCAAGTACAGTATCTGTGAGGGGTTGTAGTGTTGTGCCAACAGTGCCTAAGGCCCAATTTTTCAGCCCCTGTTCAACAGGGGCATGCAATTACAATTCTTGATCTAATAATTCACAGCAGGGTCCATTGCTGCACCCACCAAGAGTAACTCTGAGGGCTTACAGTCTTGTGGCAACGCCACCACCACCACCACCACGAAAGGCCCAATTTTTCAGCCCCTGTTCAAAAGGGGCATGTAATTACAATTCTTGATCTAATAATTCACAGCAGGGCCCATTGCTGCACCCACCAAGAGTAACTGTCAGGGCTTACAGTGTTGTGGCACCAGCACCACCATCAAAGCCCCAATTTTTACTACCACTGTTCAACAATTATATGTAATTAAAATTCCTGATATAATAGTTGACAGCAGGGCGTTCCAGCACCAACCAAGAGTAACTGAGTGCTTACAGTGTTGTGCCAACACCAACAACGAAGGGGCCTATTTCTGCAGAGTATATACGGCAGGTCCCTACTTTCAAACATCCAACTTACAAACGACTCCTACTTGCAAACGAAAGAAGACAACAGGAAGTGAGAGGAAATCTACCCCTAGAAAGGAAAATTCTCTCCTGTAAGAATAAATATGGGAGAAAGGGGTCTCATCTGTACTGATGCTTTATCAGCAATCCTTGTTTCAAGAAAAACACCACATTTCAAAAACAGTTGTCATTGGGACGGAAAGTGAGGTGAAATGTTCTGAACAGGGGCACAGACAGCAAAACAAATGTTACAGGGGTGATAACCCTTACCTATGTTTCCCAAAAAGTTTAAAAATAGATTTTTGGGCTGGAGCTACACTTCAACAATGTACCTGTTCAAAATTACAAACAGATTCTACATAAGAACAAACCTACAGTCCCTGTCTTGTATGCACCGCCTGTATACGGCTGTTCAGAGTATATAGGGCCTTTTTTATTTTATGTGCGGGGTTCCCCTTAATATCCATACAAGACCCAAAGGGGCTGGTAATGGGCTGGGGTAGGGGGGGGGGGGTCATGGTGTAGCTATGCCATTTTTCTTAAAGAATTTCATCCATATTACCGGGACCAGACATTACATTAAAGCCGCAAGCAGTTTTAAATGGCTTTTTTTTCCTTTAGAAGTGTCATTTTGTGCAGGGACAGTTCTAAACACGGGAAACACGTGGCACTTCACAGGCATACTTTAGACACCCCCCAGGTACGATATTTAAAGGAATATTTGACTTTTTTTTTTTCACTTTATGCATCATTAAAATGACTGCTCCCGAAAAACGACCGTTTTTAAAACTTCTTTTTGCATTGATACATGTCCCCTGGTGCAGAACCCGGGTTCCCAAACCCTATTTATGACAATAACATGCATAATAGTTGTTATAATTAGCACTTTAGAATTCGAACGTTCGCATCCATTGTATTTAATAGGGTTCTAATGTTCGTTCGAACTTTCGGTCCGTTCGCGGGTTCTGGTGCGAACCGAACCCGGGGGTGTTCGGCTCATCACTAATCTACAGTATTGGAAAGTGCAATGGTATAATCTCCCGACCACAGTTCCTTGATCTTTTCTGCTGTTCTTAGTGCAACATGTGGTTTGTTTATTGGCGTTGAATGAATGTAGGACACCCTTCTGAAGGCCACACCAGGTATTTACACCTGGGATCTCATGCTCAGAGATCTCAGCGATCAGATTCCTGAATATACATAACTGCCGCGTACACATGATCGGAAATTCCGAAAAGAAAACCGTGGATTTTTTTTGACGGAATGTTGGCTCAAACTAGCGTTGCATACACACGATCTCACAAATCTTGTCTGAAATTCCGACAGTCAAGAACGCGGTGACGTACAAGACGTACGACGAGCCGAGACCAATGAAGTTCAATAAGTAGTTCGGCTCTTCTGCTTCATTCTGAGCATGCGTGTTTTTTTGCACGTCGGAATTGCATACAGACGAGTGGAATTTCCGACAAGAACTTTTTCCGTCGGAAAAATAGAGAACCTGCTCTCAATCTTTTGCTGGCGGAACTTCTGACAGAAAATGTTGGATGGAGCCCACACACGGTCGGAATATCCGACCAAAAGCTCACATCCAACTTTTTTTGCGGGAAAATCCTATTGTGTGTACAGGGCATTAGAAGATACCAAAAATTGTAATCTCAGTTTTAGATGAACTGGCGTAAGTAAAATGTAAAATGAATTTAGCTTTCCTCATTGTATGGAAAGTATAAGGTGTTTTTCCTACTCCTCTCCAATCTCCTCCTTTTCAGCTGAGACTATATTTTCAGAGATATCATCAAATACTTTACCTTGCCAGAAAATATAAAGTGAGCAATGTATGTGCAAAGATCACTGTATATATTTATTTTGTTAGAAAAAAAAAAATCAGATGGGGATCACATCCACTTGACTTGTGGACAGAAACTAAAACATTTTACTAGCTTCCTCTCAATACGATTACCATACAGAGAAGAGGCTAGCTGGACAGATTGGGGTAGGGAGTTCCTTTGAAAGTTGAACATGGGTGACGGTGAAAAGGGGTTAGAGAGCGGAAGGTCTTAAAAGGTGCGGAAAGGATCATTTGGGTGATATTTAAAGATGAAATTGGTGAAATTTTGCAGACGTTAGAGTGGCATGATTTGAATAGTAATTGGATGTGGAGTTGAAAAAAAAGAGGTCAGAGTCCTGGATTAAACTCGGCACCCTGGCCTGGGGGAGGGATTGATATCAATGGAGAGACTGGGGGGAAGTGACACAAGGAGAGGAAATATTGGGAGCTTAGTTTTGGAAAGATTGAGTTTGAGGTAGTGATGTGACATTCATGCTTATGTTTCAGTGGGTAAATTAATAATGCATGAGGAGACAGAAGGGGTGAGCTGAGGAGTAGATACATGGGTTTGGGTATCATCAGCATAGAGATGGTATTGGATATTAATGGTTGATGGGAGCAGAACAATATTGCATGATGGTAAAATTTGTACAGAAAAATGCAAGATTCGTTGTAAATGTTATGAATATTAGACATGTTAGTTGGCCTACAAAAATTATATTTTTACAATTTAGTGGACATAAATTTACAAAATATCAATATTATGGATCATTGACCAAGACATCATGTAATAATCAAAATGTTATCTGTGAGTCGGGGAGCGAGAGGTGGGGTTTGCAAATATTCATAGAAAAATTATGTTTTTTTCTACGCAGTACAAGTGCTTTCTTGATCCATCGTTCCATCTAAATTGGCAAGCAAAACTAGGAAGACCTCTATTCCATTTGAGTCGAATAAGGCTTTTTTCCAGTTGATCTCTGGTGAGTGTATTTGCTGGTGGAGGCTCACGGATGGTGAATCTGGTTCTACAACACTGAGTGGAGTATTGATGGTTTGGCTTAAAGCTTTATATTCACACACTTTTGGTGAGTGCATAATAGAGTTTTATTCAGATCACTGGATGACATTTAGAGCTCATGTTGGACATTCACTTTCTATGAAGAGCTTTTATTTGTATGTTTGTACATTTTTTCATGCTTAGGTTAGGGTTTTTATTATGTATTTTATTCCACTTTGCTTCATAAGCAGTAATGTGGAAATCACCAAACATGCACCAAAAAATGAATGTGTACAGTATATCAGGTAAAGCAAAAAAAAAAATCTAAACCTGTGCATAGTGAGTTTTTCAAAGTTCTATGGAGGTCTAGTTGCTGATCTGAACTTTAGTCCTCTAAAAATCTAAAACTGTGATAGAAAGGCTTCCCCTTACACTTAATGATATGTGTGTTATGAATAGGGATGAGATTCGAGTTCGAGTCAAACTCATATTCGACTCGAACATTGCATGTTCGCCCGTTCGCCGAACAGCGAACAAATTGGGGTGTTCGCAGCAAATTCGAAAAGTCTATGGGAGAAATCTAAAGTGCTGATTTTAAAGGCTTATATGCAAGTTATTGTCATAAAAAGTGTTTGGGGACCCGGGTCCTGCCCCAGGGGACATGTATCAATGCAAAAAAAAGTTTTAAAAACTGCCGTTTTTTTAGGAGCAGTGATTTTAATAATGCTTAAAGTGAAACAATAAAAGTGAAATATTCCTTTAAATTTCGTACCTAGGGTGTGTGTATAGTATGCCTGTAAAGCAGTGCTTGTTTCCTGTGCTTAGAACTGTCCCTGCACAAAGTGTCATTTCTGAAGGAAAAAAAGTCATTTAAAACTCACTCGTGGCTATAATGAATTGTCGTCTCCCGGCAATACATAGAAAAGTCATTGATAAAAAAAAAATGCGTGGGGGTTCCCCCAAACTCAATTACCAGGCCCTTCAGGTCTGGTATGGATTTTAAGGGTAACTCCACCCCAAATTTAAAAAAAAATTGACGTGGAGTTCCCCCAAAAATCCAGACCAGACCCTTTATCTAAGCACGCAACCTGGCAGGCCGCAGGAAAAGAGGGGGGGTGAGAGAGGGGTGAGAGAGCCACATGCCCTCAACATGGGGAGGATGTCCCCATGTTGATGGGGACAAGGGCCTCATCCCCACAACCCTTGCCCGGTGGTTGTGGGGTTCTGTGGGCAGGGGGCTTATCGGAATCTGGAAGACCCCTTTAACCGCTTCAGCCCCGGAAGAATTTACCCCCTTCCTGACCAGAGCACTTTTTGCGATGCAGCACTGCATCGCTTTAACTGACAATTGTGCGGTCGTGCGACGTTGAACCTAACCAAAATTGACGTCCTTTTTTCCCCACAAATAGAGCTTTCTTTTGGTGGTATTTGATCACCTCTGCGTTTTTTATTTTTTGCGCTATAAACAAAAGAAGAGCGACATATTTGAAAAAAACGCAATATTTTTTACTTTTTGATTTAATAAATATCACAATTTTTTTTTTAAAACAATTTTTTTCAAGTTTAGATCGATACGTATTCTTCTACATATTTTTGGTAATTTTTTTTTGCAATAAGCGTATATTGATTGGTTTGCCCAAAAGTTATAGCGTCTACATAATAGGGGATAGATTTCTGGCATTTTTTTTTTTACTAGTAATGGCGGCGATCTGCGATTTTTATTGTGACCGTGACATTGCGGCGGACACATCGGACACTTTTGACACGTTTTTGGGACCATTCACATTTATACAGCGATTAGTGCTATAAAACTGCACTGATTACTGTGTAAATGTGACTGGCAGGGAAGGGGTTAACACTAGGGGGCGATCAAGGGGTTAATATGTTCCCTATTGAGTGATTCTAACTGTAGGGGGAGGGGACTCACAAGGTGAGGAGACCGATCTGTGTTCCTCTGTACTGGGAACACACATTGGTCTCCTCACCTCTGACAGGAGGTGGATCATAGACGGCCGGGAAAAAAGGACGTCATATGACGCCCGCCCGGAGGGAGGGAGGGTTCCTGCCGGCGTCATATGACTATGACCCGGTAGGAAGGGGTTAACAAAGGGGACCCCCAGATCCCGGCCCCCCACTATGTGAATTGGTAATGGGGTACATTGTACCCCTACCATTTCACAAAGAAAGTGTAAAAAAATTAAAAAAAAATACACAGACATCGTTGGGAAAGTCCTTTATTAAAAAAAAAAAACATTCCAGCGATTAAATCCAGTGTCCCACGGCGATCCGATGTCCAGCGCTGTCCACACAAAACGTCATTGGCTGAGCCTGAGCGGACCTGATGGGGAACTTCCTCCGCAGTGTAATAAATGAATAGACCCGCCCCTTCTAAAGTTCCCCATCAGGTCCGCTCAGCCAATGACGTAGGTGTAAGGCTGAGGACCTGATGCGGAACGTCGTGAGAAGGGGCGGGTCTATTCATTTATTATACTGCGGAGGAAGTTTCCCATCAGGTCCGCTCATCCAATGACGTAGGTGGGGTCTGACATACGAGGGGGCGGACCTGATGGGGAACTTCCTCCACAGTGTAATAAATTAATAGACCCGCCCCTTCTCACGTTCCGCATCAGGTCCTCAGCATTACACTACGTCATTGGCTGAGCGGACCTGATGGGGAACTTTAGAAGGGGCAGGTGTATTCATTTATTACTAATAAATGAATACACCCGCCCCTTACTTCACTTTGCAGGGATTTTCTCTCACTTCCTGTTGTGTTTACAGAGAAGGAAGTGAAAAGAATCTATTGAACAGTACACAGGTGACAAAACTGATTTGGTTTTTTTTGACCATTCCCTATCCTATCAAAAATTAAAAAAAAAAAAAAAAAAGAAGACTTGGCTTTAGATATATTTTTATTTTATTTGTTTCTATTAGAGAAGAGTTCTCTTTTCATTTTATATTTAAAGAAGAGTGTAGAGTTTCCTTTTAATTTTAGTCTTTTGCTCTAAGACGGCTTTTCAGTCGATTTATGTGCTTGAAATTAAGCCTATGGCCACACCACCCTGAATGCACCTGATCTCTGGACCACCATTTTTTCCTCCTTATGCAAGCCATACATACCCAGCGGCAGTTCTTATAGGTACCTACAAATGTGAGTGTGATTTTTTTACAATATTTCTAAGTGTTTTAATAAAATGTAATGGTCTTACGCTATGAGAACCTCTCTGGTATTTTATTTGCATGCATGGCGGTACACCATCTGAGAAGGACCCAGAGGAACAAGCCATTGGAAACTTAGGGATATATCCACAAATACAAGTGATACTGACTTGACTAACAATAGTAAGTCAACCAATTGAGTGTCTGCCTGTATGGGAACACTGGAGGAACTAAGAAGTGGATCACCTGTTTTGTTTACATCTGCGTGACTTTTACTTTATACTTTATTCACTGTTTATATGATTACTTAGCCTTAATGGTATTGCTATAGCATGTCTGTTATGGTCATGCTTTATATTCTGTCTATAAAGTGCAAAAAGGTATATGTAGTCAGTTCTAGAATCTATTCTAAAGAGTATATGGCACCACCATCCCTAAGTATAAATAAAGAGCTAAGTTTGGGAGACGTGGGACTTTAGAGGTGCACTTATTTTTATATACATATGATAACACACTTTGTTAAACAAATATATATTTATTATAGTACATGGAAAAAATTAAAATAGCATTATATACATTAAATCCAAGTCCATATGGGTAGAAAAAGACACATTATGATGTTGTAATGCTGTAATTCACGCTTGTATTCTACATGTTTCACTGTAAGGCTTCTTCAGGAAAAGCGTGGAATCTTATCTATTAAATAATAAAACATACATGTCAAATAAATGTTATTACATTTTACAAGATACAATTTACATAGAAGAAAAGCATAATTTGATGTGTACAAATGGGTGTGCCCACCCACCTGGGAGTGCTCCCAGATATCTGGTTCCTACCTCATGGTGCTGAGAATCCTGGACCAGTTAATGGCCTGTGGGGGAGGAAGGATTGAAGATCACTGGCCCTAAGCATCCAACCAGTGGTGATCGCCTCAAAAAAGCCGAATTTCCCGCAGGGAGGGGTATAGGTAAGGTGTACACGTTTCAGGGGTACAACCTATAATTCAATAAGAGTATAATTGGTTATCTCTATACAGGATTATCACCTCATTGCAAATGCATTGAAATACGCTATTAATCTGATAGGTGATTCTTACTTTAAAAAAGTATCTTTCAAAGATAGTAGCCTACAAATTCATCCAACAACCTCAAAGCGTATAATTCAACAGTAACCAGCTTTATTATTGCTATAAACGAAACAACAGAGAGTTTCTTTTCTAACAATGGACTTGTTAGAGAAGAAACCCGGGTGGGTGGGCGCACCCATTTGTACACATCAAATATGCTTTTCTTCTATGTACATTGTAACTATCTTGTAAAATGTAATAACATTTATTTGACATGTATGTTTTATTATTTAGTAGATAAGATTCCACGCTTTTCCTGAAGTAGCCTTACGGCGAAACATGTAGAATACAAGCATGAATTACAGCATTACAACATCAAAGAGTGTCTTTTTCAACCCAAATGGATGCAGATATATTGTATATAATGCTATTTAAATTTTTTCCATGTACTATGATAAATATATATTTTTTTAACAAAGTGTGTTATCATATGTACAGGTATATAAATATAAGTGCACCTCCAAAGTCCCATGTCTCCCAAACTTTGCTCTTTCTGTCTATAAAGTTTATCTTTGAAATTATTTTTTATACTTTAGTATAAACTTGTAGTGGAAAATTAATCTCAGACTATCCTAAACACTCTGTTCCCTTAAAAATATATAAAAAAATGTAAGCTTCTAGTACTTAATCTGAACTGCAAACATCATTGTTCTGGGGACCTAAGATGACTAATCTCCTGGTCATGTGCATAAGCATTTGGTCATCTGAATAGAAGGAAACTCTAACTGGTCAACTGTGCCTGTAGATCAGTCGCCAGCACTTTTGGCTGAGATCACATGAGAAAATGCATTAACACATGGTCATGTGAAAAAGTGCTGTAGGAGTTCGGACCAAATTGTATATTAAAGTGGTTGTGAACCTCAGTCATGAAATCTGAAAAAAGCATATACAGTATACACTAAATTACCAAAAGTATTGGGACACCTGCCTTTATGTGCATAAGAATTTTAATGGCATCCCAGTCTTAGTCCGTAGGGTTCAATATTGAGTTGGACCACCATTTGCAGCTATAACTTCAACTTCAACTTTTCTGGGAAGGCTGTCCACAAGGTTTAGGAGTGTGTCTATGGGAATGTTTGACCATTCTTCCAGAAGCTTGTAAGGTCAGGCCCGGATGTGTACAAGAAGGCCTGGCTCGCAGTCTTCACTTTAATTCATGCCAAATGTGTTTTATCGGGTTGAGATCAGGACTCTGTGCAGGCCAGTCAAGTTCCTCAACCCCAAACTTGCTCATCCATGTCTTTAAGGACTTTGTTTGTGCACTGGTCCAAATCATTTGGTGGAGGGAGAATTATGGTGTGGAGTTGTTTTTCAGGGGTTGGGCTTGGCCCCTTAGTTCCAGTGAAGGGAACTCTTAAGGCATCACTATACGAAGACATTTTGGACAATTTAATGCTCCCAACTTTGTGGGAACAGTTTGGGGATGGCCTCTTCCTGATCCAACATGACGGTACACCAGTGCAAAAAGCAAGGTTCATATAGACATGGATGAGCGAGTTTGGGGTGGAGGAACTTGACTGGCCTGGCTCAACCTGATAGAACACCTTTGGGATGAATTAAAGCAGAGACTGCAAGCCATGCCTTCACGTCCACATCAGTGCCTGACCTCACAAATGCGCTTCGGGAAGAATGGTCAAACATTCCCATAGACACACTCCTAAACCTTGGGGACAGCCTTCCCAGAAGAGTTGAAGCCGTTATAGCTGCAAAGGGCGGGCCAACTCAATATTAAACTCTACGGACTTAAGCCTCGTACACATGGCCGGTTTTCTCGGCAAGAGAACTGCCGGGAGAGCTTTTTGCCGAGAAAACCGGTCGTGTGTATGGTTTCTCGTCGGGAAAACTGCCGGGAATCTCAACGAGAAAAATAGAGAACCTGCTCTCTATTTTCTCGTCGGGATTCTCGTTGGCCTGTTTCCCGACGAGAAAACCATGCGTGTGTATGCTTACCTGTCTCCAGGTAAACCCTTGCATGCTCGAAAAGACTTTGATGCATGTGCGCTAGCATACAAGGGTAATGTAGGGTGTAGAAAGATGGCGGCGACGGCATTGAATGTGATGAGCGCATGCTCGTCGTAGTCGATGACGTCACCGCGTTCTTGCCATTCAAAAGAACGGCGGTTCTTTTGAATGTGCATGTGTACACGGGGCTTGGCAAGACAAGCTTGCCAGGAATCCCGTCGAGAGAACCGACATTTTTTTTCGACGGGATTCTCGCCCTTGTGTACGAGGCTTAAGACTGGGATGTCATTAAAGTTCATGTGCATGTAAAGACAGGTGTCACAATACTTTTGGTAATATAGTGTATCTGTAGTGTTTACTTGTCTATCTCTAAAGCTCTGAAGCCTCGTACACACGACCGAGTTTCTCGTCCAAAACCGGCAAGAAAAGTGCCGCGAGAGCGTTTTCCTCGAGAAAACCGTTCGTGTGTATGGTTTTACGACGAGAAAATTGCCGTGAATCTCGACGAGAAAATAGAGAACCTGCTCTCTATTTTCTCGTCAGGATTCCAGATTTCCTCGTCGTGTTTCTCGTCGGCCTGTTTTGTGACGAGAAAATGGTTTGTGTGTATGCTTTTACGACTCTTCAAAAAGCACGCATGCTCATAAGCAAGTATGAGACGGGAGCGCATCTTCTGGTAAAACAAGCCTTCGTAATGGAGATAGCACATTCGTCACACTCGAAATTATTGCATCATTTAAATGTTGTGCATTGAAATCTTCTTTAGAATGTTACATTAATCCAAACGAATGAACTTCTTTTGCTGCTGATATTCACACAGAGTTATGACTATCTTTTTTTAACCTTTTTCATGCTGCTCTTAAGAAGATTTAGGTGTATTATATCGTGCAAGATCTTCTGAATATTTTACATTTTTAAATTTTTCAAACTGATGTTAATTGTAATTTGGCAATGTTTTGATAGTGATCTCCCATTGAATATTTTAATATATATTTGTTACATTTTACACCCTATTTTTTTTTAAATAAGATTGTTATTCTTTTTTTGGGGTTGTTATTAGGGATGAGCCGAACACCCCCGGGTTCGGTTCGCACCAGAACCTTCGAACGGACCGAAAGTTCGCGCGAATTTTCGAACCCTATTCGTTATAATGGACGCGAACGTTCGAAATCAAAATTGCTAATTACAACGGCCAATATGCATGTTAATGTTATAAAACAGGTTTGGGGACCCGGGTCCTGCCCCAGGGGACATATATCAATGCAAAAAGAAATTTTAAAAACTAAAGTTTTTTCGGGAGCAGTCATTTTAATGATGCATAAAGTGAAAAAAAAAAAAGTGAAATTTTCCTTTAAATATGGTACCTGGGGGGTGTCTAAAGTATGCCTGTGAAGTGGCATGTGTTTCCCGTGTTTAGAACTGTCCTTGCACAAAATGACATTTGTAAAGGAAAAAAAGAAGCCATTTAAAACCACTTGCGGCTTTAATGTCATGTCTTGTCCTGGCCGCCATATGGCTGAAAATCCTTGAGAAAAATGGCATGGCTACCCCATCACCCCCCCCCCACCCCAGCCCCTTTGGGTCTTGTATGGATACTAAGGGGGACCCCGCACCCAAAATAAAACCCTATACCTACAACCCTATATACTCTGAACAGCAGTATATAGGTGGTGCAAACAAGACATGGACTGTAGGTTTGTTCTTAAGTAGAATCTGAACAGGTACATTATGAAGTGTAGCTACATCCCAAAAAAATCAATTTTTAAGCTTTTTGGAGAACATAGGGAGGGGTTATCACCCCTGTAACATTTGCTGTCTTTGCACATCTGTTCAGAACATGTCACCTCACTTTCCGTCCCAATGACAAATGTTTTTGGAAAAGTGGGGTTTTAATTGAAACAAGGATTGGTGATAAAGCATCAGTAGAGAGGAGATACCTTTTTCCCAAATTAAATCTAACAGGATAGAATTTTCCTTCCTAGGGGTAGATTTCCTCTCACTTCCTGTTTTCTCTTGCCGTTTGCAAGTAGGAGTCGTTTGTAAGTTGGATGTTTGAAAGTAGGGGCCTGCCGTATATACTCTGCAGAAATTTGCCCTATTAGATGTTGGTGTAGCCACAAGACTGGTGGGCACAGGAATGGGCCCTGCTGTGAGTTAATAGATCAAGATTTGTACTTGCATGCACCTGTTGAACCGGGCAGAAAAATTGGGCCTTTGGTGGTGGTGGTGGTGGTGGTGGACGGTGTTGCCACAAGACTGTAAGCCCTCACAGTTACTCTTGGTGGGTGCAGGAATGGGCCCTGCTGTGAGTTATTAGATCAAGATTTGTAATTGCATGCACCTGTTGAACAGGGCAGAAAAATTGGGCCTTTGGTGGTGGTGGTGGTGGTGGACGGTGTTGCCACAAGACTGTAGGCCCTCATAGTTACTCTTGGTGGGCGCAGGAATGGGCCCTGCTGTGAACTATTAGATCAAGATTTGTAATTACACGCCCCTGTTAAACAGGGGCTGAAAAATTGTGCCTTAGGCATTGGTGCTGGTGCCACAACACTGCAACCCCTCACAGATACTGTACTTGGAGCACAGCAGTCACACCTGTTGCGAAGCATCTTTTTAAAAAATTGTAATTACACGCCCCTGTTATACAGGGGCTGAAAAATTGTGCCTTAGGCACTGGTGCTGGTGCCACAACACTGCAACCCCTCACAGATACTGTACTCTGAGCACAGCAATGAGACCTGTTGCAAAGCATTGCCTAAAAATTGTAATTACACGCCCCAACAGGGGCTGAAAAATTGTGCCTTAGGCACTGGTGCTGGTGCCACAACACTGCAACCCCTCACAGATACTGTACTCTGAGCACAGCAGTCACACCTGTTGCGAAGCATCTTTTTAAAAAATTGTAATTACACGCCCCTGTTATACAGGGGCTGAAAAATTGTGCCTTAGGCACTGGTGCTGGTGCCACAACACTGCAACCCCTCACAGATACTGTACTCTGAGCACAGCAATGAGACCTGTTGCAAAGCATTGCCTAAAAATTGTAATTACACGCCCCAACAGGGGCTGAAAAATTGTGCCTTAGGCACTGGTGCTGGTGCCACAACACTGCAACCCCTCACAGATACTGTACTCTGAGCACAGCAGTCACACCTGTTGCGAAGCATCTTTTTAAAAAATTGTAATTACACGCCCCTGTTATACAGGGGCTGAAAAATTGTGCCTTAGGCACTGGTGTGGTGGCATGGATCATTGAGGAGGAGGAAGAGGATAGTCAGTGAACATAACAGGACAGTCACTCAGCATCAGCATAGGCAGTCTTGAAGGGATGTGACATTATAAATTATTCCGTTATATCCGCTTCAGGTGTCTGGTAGCTGGTGGTGATCCAAGACTGATTCATTTTTATGAAGGTCAGTCGATCAACCGAGTCGGTGGACAGGCGCACCCTATGATCGGTGACAAATCCTCCAGCAGCACTGAATGTGCGTTCGGAAAGAACGCTGGATGCAGGACAGGCCAGTAGCTCAATTGCATACTGTGCAAGCTCTGGCCAGTGATCCATCCTCAGGACCCAGTAAGCCAGAGGATTTTCGGTGGGAAAGGTGTCCAAGTCTGACCTTGCCCCTAGGTATTCCTGCACCATGTATATCAGACGCTGGCGATGGTTGCTGGAACCGATCATACCTTGGGGCTGCGGACTAAAAAATTGTCTGAACGCATCGGTCAGACGTCCACCTTCCCCACCGCTCCTTCTGCTACTGACCGAAGCCTCAGCAACTCGTCGTCCAGGACCAGGAGTTTGTAACCTCCCAGTTTCTGGGAACGCGTTGCACAGACCTTTCTGCAAGGCCTCCCTGAGATGTCTCATCCTCTGCTCCCTCTGCGACGGCAAGATAAGGTCCGCAACCTTACCCTTGTACCGTGGATCAAGGAGAGTGGCCAGCCAGTAATGGTCACTCTCCTTGATCCGAAGAACACGAGGATCCTTCCGCAGGCTTTGCAGGATCAGGGAGGCCATGCAGCGTAGGTTAGCTGAGGCATTCGGTCCGGAGTCTTCTGGGTCACTGAGGATGACATGATCGCCAGCCACCTCCTCCCAGCCACGTACAAGTCCACTGGTTTGTTGGGACTGTACATCATCCCTAAAAGACTGCTGCTGCTGATGCTGAGTGCCAGGCTCCACCTCCATGCTCACACAATCCTCCTCCTCCTCCTCCTCCTCCTCCTCTTCCTGTGTGATGGGTGGGACAGAAGGAACATTGTCTGGATAAAGGGGGCCTTGAGAGACAAGGAAGTCCTCCTCTTCCTGCCTCTGTTCTGCCTCAAGTGCCCTGTCCATTATCCCACGCAGCGTATGCTCCAACAGGTGGACAAGAGGTACAGTGTCACTGATGCATGCACTGTCACTGCTCACCATCCTCGTGGCCTCCTCAAATGGTGAGAGGACAGTGCATGCATCCCTGATCATGCTCCACTGGCGTGGGGAAAAAAAGCCAAGCTCCCCTGACCCTGTCCTGGTGCCGTAGTCGCAAAGGTACTCATTGATGGCCCTCTGCTGCGTGTGCAGTCGCTGCAGCATGGCCAACGTTGAGTTCCACCTGGTGGGCATGTCACATATTAGGCGGTTCTTGGGCAGGTTCAGCTCCTTTTGCAGCTCAGTCAGCCGAGCACTGGCATTATAAGATCGGCGGAAATGCACACAGACTTTCCTGGCCTGCCTCAGGACATCCTGTAAGCCTGGGAACCTGCCCAAGAACCGCTGCACCACCAGGTTGAGGACGTGAGCCATACAGGGCACATGGGTGAGCTGCCCCTGTCGCAGGGCGGAGAGGAGGTTGGTGCCATTATCAGAAACGACCATTCCTGGCTTAAGCTGGCGTGGCGTCAACCACCTCTCGGCCTGCCCCTGCAGAGCTGCCAGAACCTCTGGCCCAGTGTGGCTCCTGTCCCCCAAACACACCAGCGCAAGCACGGCATGGCATCTTTTTGCCTGCGTACTTGCGTAGCCCCTTGTACGCCTACGGAGCACCGCTGGTTCCGAGGACAGAGCACTCGAAGAGGACATGGAGGAAGAAGAAGAGGAGGGGGTGGAGGAGAGAGGTGTGTCACAACCAGTAGTAGCATTTTGGAGGCGTGGTGGCGGAACAACCTCCAACACTACTGCACCTTGTCCTGCATCCCTCCCAGCTACCAATAGAGTGACCCAATGGGCCGTGAAAGAAAGATAACGTCCCTGTCCATGCCTGCTGGACCATGAGTCAGCGGTAATATGCACCTTACCGCTGACCGCCCTGTCCAGCGAGGCATGGACATTGCCTTCCACATGCCAGTAGAGAGACGGAATCGCCTTCCGTGAGAAAAAGTGGCGTTTGGGAACCTGCCACTGAGGAACCGCACATTGAACAAACTCACGGAAGGGGGCCGAGTCTATCAACTGAAAAGGCAGCAGTTGAAGTGCTAGCAATTTAGCCAAGCTAGCATTCAACCGCTGGGCATGTGGATGGCTGGGAGTATACTTCTTTCGACGGTCCAGCAGCTGGGGCAGGGAAATTTGCCTGCTACAATCGGACGTCGGTGTACTGCAAGTACTTGGTTGTGACACACCTAATTCTACACCTTCAGTCCTCTCAGAGCAGCTTTCAGAGAGGACTGAAGATATAGTGGGGATGGAGATCCCAGCTGATGAGGAGCAAGGAGAGGTCCGCTTTGTTCTTTGGTGTGGGTCTTTTATGTGTTCTTGCCAACGAGCTGCATGGCAGGTCGACATATGTCTGCTCATGCTTGTGGTGCCCAAGCGGCTGATGTTTTGGCCACGCGAGATACGCTTGAGACAAATATTGCAAATAGCAGTGGTGCGATCTGATGCACTCGTCTCAAAAAAGGCCCACACCAAAGAACTTTTGTGATAACGTGCAGAGGCAGCGCCCTGCACAGGCGGAGCTCTGCGGTGTGGTACAGTTGCTGTGCTGGCCTCTAGCTGGCCTCCAGGGGGCATCCTGCCTCGTTGGACATGTGACGCTGCATCCTCCTCCTCCTCCTCCTCTCTCCCTTCAGGCACCCACGTGGAGTCAGTGACCTCATCATCCCCTCCCTCTTCACCACTAGAGCAAACCTGGCAGTAAGCTGCAGCTGGTGGAACACTACTGCCAGATTGCTGTCCTTCAGCATCCCCTCTCTCTGCGCGCACACTACTGACTTCCTCAAGCTGGGTATCATCATCCGAGCCTTCGAATCGTTGGGCATCCTCCTGGAGCATGTACCCAACACTGTGCTCAAACAGTTCGGGGGACTCCTCAGGAGAACATGGTGGGTCTAGGGAAGGGGTGGCTGATGATGCCATTGAGTACGCGTTGGCAGCTGCTCTGCCAGTACCCTGAGCCTGGGTGAGAGAGGATGAGGAGGATGAGGAGGGCTTGGTCATCCATTCTACCAAGCCTTCGGCATGATGCGGCTCCACATGTCCAGCTGCCGAAAACAAAGACAAGCGTGTCCCATGGCCACGTGCTGATGACGATGCACGACCACGTCCACGGCCAGCACTGTTGTCTCTAGAAACAGAGCCTGTCTGCCCTGTGTTCTTGCCTCGGCACGCTCTGCCTCTCCTTGGCGGTCTTCCAGCCATTGTAGTCGGTAGTGTATATAGTATAAAAAATAGAACTCCTATGTGTGCTCACAACACACTGTAGGTCCTATGGGTGCTGACACTAACACACTATAGGTACTATGTGTGCTGCTGACAAGAAAATATAGGAGCTCTGTTTGCTGCCACTAACACACTAGAAGTCCTTTGGGTGCTGCTGAGAAGAAAATATAGGAGCTCTGTGTGATGCCACTAACACACTAGAAGTCCTATGGGTGCTGCTGAGAAGAAAATATAGGAGCTCTGTTTGCTGCCACTAACACACTAGAAGTCCTATGGGTGCTGCTGAGAAGAAAATATAGGAGCTCTGTTTGCTGCCACTAACACACTAGAAGTCCTATGGGTGCTGCTGAGAAGAAAATATAGGAGCTCTGTTTGCTGCCACTAACACACTAGAAGTCCTATGGGTGCTGCTGAGAAGAAAATATAGGAGCTCTGTTTGCTGCCACTAACACACTAGAAGTCCTATGGGTGCTGCTGAGAAGAAAATATAGGAGCTCTGTGTGATGCCACTAACACACTAGAAGTCCTATGGGTGCTGCTGAGAAGAAAATATAGGAGCTCTGTTTGCTGCCACTAACACACTAGAAGTCCTATGGGTGCTGCTGAGAAGAAAATATAGGAGCTCTGTTTGCTGCCACTAACACACTAGAAGTCCTATGGGTGCTGCTGAGAAGAAAATATAGGAGCTCTGTGTGATGCCACTAACACACTAGAAGTCCTATGGGTGCTGCTGAGAAGAAAATATAGGAGCTCTGTTTGCTGCCACTAACACACTAGAAGTCCTATGGGTGCTGCTGAGAAGAAAATATAGGAGCTCTGTTTGCTGCCACTAACACACTAGAAGTCCTATGGGTGCTGCTGAGAAGAAAATATAGGAGCTCTGTTTGCTGCCACTAACACACTAGAAGTCCTATGGGTGCTGCTGAGAAGAAAATATAGGAGCTCTGTGTGATGCCACTAACACACTAGAAGTCCTATGGGTGCTGCTGAGAAGAAAATATAGGAGCTCTGTTTGCTGCCACTAACACACTAGAAGTCCTATGGGTGCTGCTGAGAAGAAAATATAGGAGCTCTGTTTGCTGCCACTAACACACTAGAAGTCCTATGGGTGCTGCTGAGAAGAAAATATAGGAGCTCTGTGTGATGCCACTAACACACTAGAAGTCCTATGGGTGCTGCTGAGAAGAAAATATAGGAGCTCTGTTTGCTGCCACTAACACACTAGAAGTCCTATGGGTGCTGCTGAGAAGAAAATATAGGAGCTCTGTTTGCTGCCACTAACACACTAGAAGTCCTATGGGTGCTGCTGAGAAGAAAATATAGGAGCTCTGTTTGCTGCCACTAACACACTAGAAGTCCTATGGGTGCTGCTGAGAAGAAAATATAGGAGCTCTGTGTGATGCCACTAACACACTAGAAGTCCTATGGGTGCTGCTGAGAAGAAAATATAGGAGCTCTGTTTGCTGCCACTAACACACTAGAAGTCCTATGGGTGCTGCTGAGAAGAAAATATAGGAGCTCTGTTTGCTGCCACTAACACACTAGAAGTCCTATGGGTGCTGCTGAGAAGAAAATATAGGAGCTCTGTTTGCTGCCACTAACACACTAGAAGTCCTATGGGTGCTGCTGAGAAGAAAATATAGGAGCTCTGTTTGCTGCCACTAACACACTAGAAGTCCTATGGGTGCTGCTGAGAAGAAAATATAGGAGCTCTGTGTGATGCCACTAACACACTAGAAGTCCTATGGGTGCTGCTGAGAAGAAAATATAGGAGCTCTGTTTGCTGCCACTAACACACTAGAAGTCCTATGGGTGCTGCTGAGAAGAAAATATAGGAGCTCTGTTTGCTGCCACTAACACACTAGAAGTCCTATGGGTGCTGCTGAGAAGAAAATATAGGAGCTCTGTGTGATGCCACTAACACACTAGAAGTCCTATGGGTGCTGCTGAGAAGAAAATATAGGAGCTCTGTTTGCTGCCACTAACACACTAGAAGTCCTATGGGTGCTGCTGAGAAGAAAATATAGGAGCTCTGTTTGCTGCCACTAACACACTAGAAGTCCTATCGGTGCTGCTGAGAAGAAAATATAGGAGCTCTGTTTGCTGCCACTAACACACTAGAAGTCCTATGGGTGCTTCTGAGAAGAAAATATAGGAGCTCTGTTTGCTGCCACTAACACACTAGAAGTCCTATGGGTGCTGCTGAGAAGAAAATATAGGAGCTCTGTTTGCTGCCACTAACACACTAGAAGTCCTATGGGTGCTGCTGAGAAGAAAATATAGGAGCTCTGTGTGATGCCACTAACACACTAGAAGTCCTATGGGTGCTGCTGAGAAGAAAATATAGGAGCTCTGTTTGCTGCCACTAACACACTAGAAGTCCTATGGGTGCTGCTGAGAAGAAAATATAGGAGCTCTGTGTGATGCCACTAACACACTAGAAGTCCTATGGGTGCTGCTGAGAAGAAAATATAGGAGCTCTGTTTGCTGCCACTAACACACTAGAAGTCCTATGGGTGCTGCTGAGAAGAAAATATAGGAGCTCTGTTTGCTGCCACTAACACACTAGAAGTCCTATGGGTGCTGCTGAGAAGAAAATATAGGAGCTCTGTTTGCTGCCACTAACACACTAGAAGTCCTATGGGTGCTGCTGAGAAGAAAATATAGGAGCTCTGTTTGCTGCCACTAACACACTAGAAGTCCTATGGGTGCTGCTGAGAAGAAAATATAGGAGCTCTGTGTGATGCCACTAACACACTAGAAGTCCTATGGGTGCTGCTGAGAAGAAAATATAGGAGCTCTGTTTGCTGCCACTAACACACTAGAAGTCCTATGGGTGCTGCTGAGAAGAAAATATAGGAGCTCTGTTTGCTGCCACTAACACACTAGAAGTCCTATGGGTGCTGCTGAGAAGAAAATATAGGAGCTCTGTGTGATGCCACTAACACACTAGAAGTCCTATGGGTGCTGCTGAGATGAAAATATAGGAACTCTGTGTGATGCCACTAACACATTAGAAGTCCTATGGGTGCTGCTGAGAAGAAAATATAGGAGCTCTGTTTGCTGCCACTAACACACTAGAAGTCCTATGGGTGCTGCTGAGAAGAAAATATAGGAGCTCTGTGTGATGCCACTAACACACTAGAAGTCCTATGGGTGCTGCTGAGAAGAAAATATAGGAGCTCTGTTTGCTGCCACTAACACACTAGAAGTCCTATGGGTGCTGCTGAGAAGAAAATATAGGAGCTCTGTGTGATGCCACTAACACACTAGAAGTCCTATGGGTGCTGCTGAGAAGAAAATATAGGAGCTCTGTTTGCTGCCACTAACACACTAGAAGTCCTATGGGTGCTGCTGAGAAGAAAATATAGGAGCTCTGTGTGATGCCACTAACACACTAGAAGTCCTATGGGTGCTGCTGAGAAGAAAATATAGGAGCTCTGTTTGCTGCCACTAACACACTAGAAGTCCTATGGGTGCTGCTGAGAAGAAAATATAGGAGCTCTGTTTGCTGCCACTAACACACTAGAAGTCCTATGGGTGCTGCTGAGAAGAAAATATAGGAGCTCTGTGTGATGCCACTAACACACTAGAAGTCCTATGGGTGCTGCTGAGAAGAAAATATAGGAGCTCTGTTTGCTGCCACTAACACACTAGAAGTCCTATGGGTGCTGCTGAGAAGAAAATATAGGAGCTCTGTTTGCTGCCACTAACACACTAGAAGTCCTATGGGTGCTGCTGAGAAGAAAATATAGGAGCTCTGTTTGCTGCCACTAACACACTAGAAGTCCTATGGGTGCTGCTGAGAAGAAAATATAGGAGCTCTGTGTGATGCCACTAACACACTAGAAGTCCTATGGGTGCTGCTGAGAAGAAAATATAGGAGCTCTGTTTGCTGCCACTAACACACTAGAAGTCCTATGGGTGCTGCTGAGAAGAAAATATAGGAGCTCTGTTTGCTGCCACTAACACACTAGAAGTCCTATGGGTGCTGCTGAGAAGAAAATATAGGAGCTCTGTTTGCTGCCACTAACACACTAGAAGTCCTATGGGTGCTGCTGAGAAGAAAATATAGGAGCTCTGTTTGCTGCCACTAACACACTAGAAGTCCTATGGGTGCTGCTGAGAAGAAAATATAGGAGCTCTGTGTGATGCCACTAACACACTAGAAGTCCTATGGGTGCTGCTGAGAAGAAAATATAGGAGCTCTGTTTGCTGCCACTAACACACTAGAAGTCCTATGGGTGCTGCTGAGAAGAAAATATAGGAGCTCTGTTTGCTGCCACTAACACACTAGAAGTCCTATGGGTGCTGCTGAGAAGAAAATATAGGAGCTCTGTGTGATGCCACTAACACACTAGAAGTCCTATGGGTGCTGCTGAGAAGAAAATATAGGAGCTCTGTTTGCTGCCACTAACACACTAGAAGTCCTATGGGTGCTGCTGAGAAGAAAATATAGGAGCTCTGTTTGCTGCCACTAACACACTAGAAGTCCTATCGGTGCTGCTGAGAAGAAAATATAGGAGCTCTGTTTGCTGCCACTAACACACTAGAAGTCCTATGGGTGCTGCTGAGAAGAAAATATAGGAGCTCTGTTTGCTGCCACTAACACACTAGAAGTCCTATGGGTGCTGCTGAGAAGAAAATATAGGAGCTCTGTTTGCTGCCACTAACACACTAGAAGTCCTATGGGTGCTGCTGAGAAGAAAATATAGGAGCTCTGTGTGATGCCACTAACACACTAGAAGTCCTATGGGTGCTGCTGAGAAGAAAATATAGGAGCTCTGTTTGCTGCCACTAACACACTAGAAGTCCTATGGGTGCTGCTGAGAAGAAAATATAGGAGCTCTGTGTGATGCCACTAACACACTAGAAGTCCTATGGGTGCTGCTGAGAAGAAAATATAGGAGCTCTGTTTGCTGCCACTAACACACTAGAAGTCCTATGGGTGCTGCTGAGAAGAAAATATAGGAGCTCTGTTTGCTGCCACTAACACACTAGAAGTCCTATGGGTGCTGCTGAGAAGAAAATATAGGAGCTCTGTTTGCTGCCACTAACACACTAGAAGTCCTATGGGTGCTGCTGAGAAGAAAATATAGGAGCTCTGTTTGCTGCCACTAACACACTAGAAGTCCTATGGGTGCTGCTGAGAAGAAAATATAGGAGCTCTGTGTGATGCCACTAACACACTAGAAGTCCTATGGGTGCTGCTGAGAAGAAAATATAGGAGCTCTGTTTGCTGCCACTAACACACTAGAAGTCCTATGGGTGCTGCTGAGAAGAAAATATAGGAGCTCTGTTTGCTGCCACTAACACACTAGAAGTCCTATGGGTGCTGCTGAGAAGAAAATATAGGAGCTCTGTGTGATGCCACTAACACACTAGAAGTCCTATGGGTGCTGCTGAGATGAAAATATAGGAACTCTGTGTGATGCCACTAACACATTAGAAGTCCTATGGGTGCTGCTGAGAAGAAAATATAGGAGCTCTGTTTGCTGCCACTAACACACTAGAAGTCCTATGGGTGCTGCTGAGAAGAAAATATAGGAGCTCTGTGTGATGCCACTAACACACTAGAAGTCCTATGGGTGCTGCTGAGAAGAAAATATAGGAGCTCTGTTTGCTGCCACTAACACACTAGAAGTCCTATGGGTGCTGCTGAGAAGAAAATATAGGAGCTCTGTGTGATGCCACTAACACACTAGAAGTCCTATGGGTGCTGCTGAGAAGAAAATATAGGAGCTCTGTTTGCTGCCACTAACACACTAGAAGTCCTATGGGTGCTGCTGAGAAGAAAATATAGGAGCTCTGTGTGATGCCACTAACACACTAGAAGTCCTATGGGTGCTGCTGAGAAGAAAATATAGGAGCTCTGTTTGCTGCCACTAACACACTAGAAGTCCTATGGGTGCTGCTGAGAAGAAAATATAGGAGCTCTGTTTGCTGCCACTAACACACTAGAAGTCCTATGGGTGCTGTTGGGGTGCAATGCTGTGCTAACAGCACTGCGGTTGGTACTACTGCAATACTGTACTAACAGTAAGCACGCACCAGACTAATCCCCAGCAGCAGCTAATAACACACTAACTGTGCAATCAGCAGCAATGAACGATCAATGACTTAGGTAGCAATGGTTTAGCAAAGAAATAGCCAATGGTTTAGCAAAGAAGAGCAAATCTTTCAGTATCAAGCAAAGACAGAATCAGCAGACTAATCTCTCCTAAAGCCGGAACTCATGTGACCGGGGCCGATGGCGTGGCGGCCTTTTAAATGGTGGGGCGTGTACTAAAGCCCCTGAGCTGTAATTGGCTACAGGCGTCCTGCCTGTAGCCAATTATTGCTCTCCGAGTTTCGGGCGCTGTGATTGGCCAAGCATGCGGGGTCACAGTGCATGCTTGGCCAATCATCAGCCAGCAATGCACTGCGCCGGCCGCGCCGGCCGCAATGCATTGCGGGGCCGCTCGCATCACACGAATGTGATGCGAACGGCCCAAATAGTTCTGGGCTCGACGAGCGAGCGAACGCCCGATGCTCGATTCGAACATGGGTTCGAATCGAGCACCGGGCCCATCCCTAGTTGTTATCTGTCCCTTTTTTTGGCTGTCAAATGTCTCTGCTTACTCCAAAGCTAAATTTTAAATTTTAAAAAAATACACATAGTCAAGTATGAACTTAAACAAAAATAACATTTATTCATGTTTGAAATAAAATAAAGAGAAGGCAGCGCTGGAGAACCTGCTGCCATTTGTGCATCCCAGGGACCCCAGAGCACACATCAATCCTGTGTGGACACTAAAATTGGGAGCTTGAGAGAAGGCCAACATTTCTGAGCACAATCTGATGCTGGCCTCCCAGAGGTCAGGAACAGCAGCAGGTGAGATATATGTCCCAAGTGTGTGGTACTACAACAGGCTGCCTTCTGTCCGACCACAATGATGCAAGGCCATCACTTCCTCGTCTTCCTGGCAACCTTCCCTGCAACCTTCCCTGAATCCTTCCCTGCAGCCTTCCTTCTTCGTTTGGCTGGAGGCTGGGCCACTGGAGGGGTACTCCTGTCAGGAGGAGGAGGAGGTGGAGGAGAAGGGAGTGGTGCAGAAGAACAAGGTGGAGGTGGAGGAGAAGGGGGTGGCGCAGAAGAACAAGGTGGAGGTGGAGGAGAAGGGGGTGGGGCAGAAGAACAAGGTGGAGGTGGAGGAGAAGGGGGTGGCGCAGAAGAACAAGGTGGAGGTGGAGGAGAAGGGGGTGGCGCAGAAGAACAAGGTGGAGGTTGAGGAGAAGGGGGTGGGGCAGAAGAAGAAGGTGGAGGTGGAGGAGGAGGTTGAGGTTGGGACAGTTGTGCCACCTCACAAATAGCGGTATTGGGGGTAATTTTTTCCATCACCCCCTTGTTCAGCAAGGTGATGAGCAGGGGCTCGCATAGGAGGCGTTGCTCCATGCTCATCACCTTGAACTTTGCCTCCACTAGGCCGGTAATGGCCTCTTCAGGGGATGTGGGCTCCTTGAGGGTGGCATGGGCCTCTCGAATAAGGGCCATTGCTGCCTCACTGGTGGTCCTGTCCCTCCTGCTTCTTTTGGGAAGTCGGATGGGAGGCACCTGTGATCTGGTGCTTCTCCTTTGCCCTGCCACCTCCTGGCTGCCACTGGGCCCTGCCACCTCCTGGCTGCCACTGGGCCCTGCCACCTCCTGCCTGCCACTGGGCCCTGCCTCCTCCTGCCTGACAGTTTCCAGACCCTCCTCCTGGCTGATTTCATCCTGTGTATGAAAAAGGGACATAGTTTAATATGTTGGTTTAATCTTTGCATCCAAAATTCAGATCATGATTGAAGCAATTCGAATGTAAATCCAGAAATCATTTTGACCAATTTACAACTACATCAGATTGACTATTTAGCACCCAATTTAGGCCAGACTAATGTCTCGAGATCTTGATTTCACTTGTGGAACCCAAAATAGTTTATGTTTGTCATCTTGACATATTTGTCAAACATTATTTTATCCCAATACATTTTCTATAAATACTATACCTGGCTCCAGATGGCCAAATCAGGTTCATCCAGGATGGCTGCCTCCTCTTGCTCCAGAGAAGGCTCAGGTTGGCTGCAGGGAAGTCTGGGGGGAAGAGTGGAGAGTGATGGCCTTGTCTCAATGTGGTCATCCAGAAAGGACATCCTGCTGTAGTACCACAAATTGGGGACATACACATCATCTGCTGCTGCTCCTGACCTCTGAGAAGCCAGGACCTTAGAGCGTTCATTCCTGTATGTGCCTCTCAAGCTCCCAATTTTAGTGTCCACCTGTTTTGCTGTGGCTGTGGGCACCTTGGTATGCACAAATGGGAGCAGGGTCTCCAGCGCTGCTTTTCTCACCCTTTTTTTTTTTGTGTATGGGGTTTTTGGTCTCCCACAGAGCGGGTAGCTCCCTTACCCGGTCTATAAATTCCGCCAGGAA
This sequence comes from Rana muscosa, assembly GCA_029206835.1. Taxonomy (NCBI): domain Eukaryota; kingdom Metazoa; phylum Chordata; class Amphibia; order Anura; family Ranidae; genus Rana; species Rana muscosa. The sequence continues at coordinate 797,196,952 of CM055118.1, forward strand.
TTCTTTGTCGCTAATAAAGACATTCATATTGTATCTGCAAGTAAAATAAATAATATATAACTAATGTGAGGCACACAGTCTAACCTCCTTAAAATCGTAGTCACCATATATATCCTACAACAGGGATATGCAATTAGCGGACCTCCAGCTGTTGCCAAACTACAAGTCCCATGAGGCATAGCGAGACTGACAGCAGCAAGCATGACACCCAAAGGCAGAGGCATGATGGGACTTGTAGTTTTGCAACAGCTGGAGGTCCGCTAATTGCATATCCCTGTCCTACAACATTCTCCAGACAGTATAGGCCAACAATTTGTCAAAGTCACAAAATCACATACCTTCGTTCGCACGTCCGTCACTTGAACTCCTCTCTCCGCACAACGAACGTAGTATAGTCACATGTGTGTTTGCTATATATACACCACGCATGCGTCAAACTACGCACACGTCGCTCCGCACACGTCGCCCGCCCATGACGTTCTAACTAACATCTTTTCCCCGCCCCTTCTCTTTCGGCGCGCAGACAGATATGGCGGATTTACAGCAGGTGTCTGAGAATTCCTCAAATAACGAGGAGGAGACAAGCCCGGAGACAGAGGAAACGTCACGATCAAGGAGGAGATTCAAGGCATCTAATATGTCTTTTGCGGAGATGGCGGAGATGGTGGACATATTGCTCAAGTCGGATTATGACGCAAAGCATGGGCCGTATAGCAAACCTAAAAGAAGGAAGGCCAAAATCCTGAAGAAAGTCGTGAAGAGTCTGAAGAATAATTTCGGGGTGAAACGCTCAAATGAGCAGCTCAGAAAGAGGTGGTCAGACCTCAAACTGAGGGAGCCAGAGCAGTTAAGGAGCATTAAGAGAATGCTAGTAAAAAATAAGTAAAATGTACACTTTTCTGCTATTAAGGTTTTTCTCAAATTACATGTTGCTCCTTTTTTTTTATTTTCATATTGGACTCCCTTCCAAAATTTCCTAATTTGAACTTGGTTTGGCACAGTAATCGTTCGTTACGTTACAGACACTTCGTTCGGCCACTATCCGCTGTTTTGGCTTATTTTACAGCCACAAAAGAAAATAGACATCTGTCAGTTTTTTACAAATTGTTGTTCCTAAATTTTCGCCTAGATGATGTGTTTGTAAAGAGAATGAAATGCAAACTTTAATCAGTGTAAAGGAGAGGACACTCAGCAGCTGGTACCACATCTGTACTTTGGAGCACTATAGTGTGGGCCAACAGAACCGCCTTTTTTGGGTGTCCCACACAGGTGCATCAGGGAATTTTTGTGGTGCCTCCATGTCTAAAAATTTACATCCAAAAGGTGAATACTAAACCTATTTTTTGTTCCAAATAATGCATTCATCTTTAGAATCCGCACAAACACACACTTGTACCCCACTTCCAAACAATTTAGCCTGTTTTTATTTTTCATAGAGAATTTCAGTGTGATAAATAGACCTTTTGTTTGATTCTCATAGGGGAGAGAAGACTGGGAGGAGAACACTCCAGGGAGCACAGGAACCCCACAGCTTCACAACAACCCCAAACTCCCAAAGACCCACAACCGAAGGATGTTGAGGAAGTTGAGGTGGAGGAAGGAAAAGTGCAGGAAGGAGAGGTGGATGAAGTTGTGGAACTGGTCACCACAACAGGTCAGTATCTGTCACCACAGCTTCAGGTAAGAGATGTAGGCCTGCAGAGTTATAATACCTTTTTATTTTATTTTTAGGGGATGTAAATGTTGTGGTGAAGGATAGTACACGTTTCTCTGCTGACAGTGCCCTCCGAATAATACAGCAAGTGATGGAATGTAGCACGGAACTGGACAGAATAAAACAAAGAATTCATGTGATGGATCAAACATTTAAAGTGGTTGTAAACCCACTTTTTAAACAAAGCCCTACAGGTAAGCCTAGATTAAGGCTTACCTGTAGGTGCAAGAAATATCTCCTTAACCTACACGGTTAAGGAGATATTTGTAGGTAAATGCGGCGACGCTGACGTCACCCCATTCACAAATTCGGCTAAGTCGCAACATTCGACGACGTAGCCGAATTCGACAGCTCACGCGCGGAGTCACGTCTTCTCCGCTCCGGCCAATCACAGCGCCGGAGCGGCGCTGTGATTGGCTGCAGCGGCGATACCCGGAAGTAACATTCCGGCTATCGCCGCAGCGATGGATGCGGCTAGAGGAGGGACACGGACGACTTTGGGGGCCCCGATCGAAGGTAAGTGGTACATAATGAGCTAGTATGCTAGTCATACTAGCTCATTATAGCTTTGTCTTGCAGGTTAGTCAAAAAAAAAAAGGGTTTACAACCACTTTAAAGACATTCTAGATGTATTGGGGAGAATCGAATAAGTCAACATAACCCCCATTTTTGTTTCAGGAATGACTGTTCTTCAAACTTTTAAACTCTTTTTGACAATCAAACCAGCCAAAAATTGAATATGCACACAGTGTGTCAACATGTGCTATCTGCCATCAGGGGATATCCATGTACGTCTTTTGGGGGTGCGACCCCTTCCTCGTATCTAAAGTAGGTGAACTGAGGAAGGGGTTGCACCCCCAAAACACGTCCATTGATCACCCCTGATGGCAGATAGCACATGTTGACAATAGGGATCAGGAGTCTAAAATCCCTATTGGAAATTACTACAAAATGTGTGCATATTCAATTTTTGGCTGGGCAAGGGGTGGCAAGACCCCATATTAGGACGGGCACATAGAGACATAGTTTGTGTAAGTGAATGTCTCAGATTGCTCAGAGATATCCAAAGTTGTACTTTTTGGAATGCAACTGTTGTTTTTGTATTTTCCTAAGAAAAGAATTGGCGGTTTGTGGCCAGGAGAAAAAAAAAATAATTAAAAAGTAAACGTGTGTGAATGTGCACAGAGTAAAATGTTTGAACACAAACAACGTGTAGCTTCTTTTTTCAATACGCTCTAACCTTATTTGTGTTTTTTTTAAGGTTACATAGTGAAATGGTTGCTATTTACTAAAGGAAAATACACTTGGCACTACAAATGCACTAAGAGCCCATTCACACAGGGGCGTCTTTGGATCCGACTCCAAATCGCCCCAGGTCGCCCCTAGTTGCCTCAGGTCGCGCTGGCTGAAGAAATCAATGTAAGTTAATGGAGCCGTCCTTATGCACACTACTGCAGTCGCTCCGACTTCAAAAAAGGTCCCTGTACTACTTCAATCCGACTCCTAGGCGACCTGTAACCATTCATTTCAATGGGAGTCGCCTCTCCCTGTCTTAATAGGAGCGACTCTCCAGGAAGATAACATACATTTCTCCTGCAAAACTCTCCCTCCCCCCTCCCTCCCACAGAGCTGATTCTTGTTTGATTGGCCACTGGAATGTCTCTTGTCCTGCAGGCAACTTGGAGTTGCCTTGTAAATAGCTCCAGGTCGAGCTGTGATTCATTCTCAGGTCGTGTCTGAGTTGCCTCATAAAATCGCGCTGGAAGTCGTGTTGCCCCTGTGTGAATGGGCTCTAAGACAAACTAGGAGACAGGAAACAAACAAAAGTTAAAAGTTGAAATCAGATTTTTATTTAGCTCATTCTCCATGAATCTTTAGGCATAGCCTGGCATAGAAATTGCCCCCCTTCCCGTGAAATATTGCATATATTTCTCCCGAAACTCACAAGCATTTTGGGGGGGCAAGCCAGGACGGGCAGATTCAAGGCCCGGCAGGGGATTTGCAGATGAAAGTCCAGCCTCAGGCAATACTGTGGCCATATAAGAAGTGGATTTTCTGCTGAGAAAGTTGTGTAGCACACAGCAGCATAAAACTACATAGTTTATTTTGTAGTCCGCCAAGTGGATGGAAGTCATAAAAATGCGGAACCGGCTGGCCATTATGCCAAAGGCATTTTCAACGACTCTTCGGCCCCTGGCCAGCCGGTAATTGAACACCCTCTTCTCTGGGGTCAGGGTCCTCTGAGGAAATGGCCTCATAAGATGCGGTCCGAGCCCGAAGGCTTCATCAGCCAAAAAAACAAAGGGGAGTCCTTCAACATTCCCTGTATCCGGTGGCAATGCAAGGTCGTCACTCTGGAGACGGAGGGCAAACTCTGTCTGGATGAAGGATCCCCCATCGGACATCCGGCCATTCTTCCCTACATCAACATAGAGGAATTCATACCGTGCTGACACCACCGCCATCAGCACAATGCTATGAAACCCCTTGTAGTTGAAGTAGTAGGACCCAGAACGGGGTGGCGGCACGATGCGGACGTGCTTCCCGTCTATGGCACCACCGCAGTTGGGGAAGTCCCACCGCGTGGCAAACTCCGATGCCACAGTCTGACATTCCTGTGGCGTGGAAGGAAGCTGGGGAGTCAAACAAGATGAAAGAAAATTAGAATTTTAAAATATTACATTACAAGGAGATTATAATAAAAAACATTAGAGGCCAACATCAATCAAATTCTCCGTTTATTAATCTGTTTTTAAGAAGTATAATGGAAGGCTCATGTTTCATATTCATCACTCCCTCTGATGGTCCATTAAAAAAATATTTTGGGGGGGGGTAGATGTGTTTGGCCACAGGATAGCATTGCAGTGGCGGTGCGCCCAGAGTGGGCGCTGGAACACTGCCCCCTCTCTCCTGTGCCCGTCACTCCGAACAATACATCGGTTCATGCCTTGCATTAACCTATGTATTGTCAATGCCGCCCACTATTCAGGTGGATGGCCCCCTGTTAAGCGACCAACATATGAATAACTGCAGCATTTATGGGGTGAAAATTGCATATCAGAAACAGGGAGGCAAATAGGTTTGCACATTACAGCCTGAGGGATGTAATTGGCTTCATAAAAGTTAAAAAGGTGACGCAGGGGGGGGGACATTCCTTGGGTAAACACTGACAGGCTGCTCTGCCAATCATGTTCACCAAGTCTGTTTAATGGTAACATGATTGGCTGATGCAACATCAAGGGCAGGAGAAGACATCAAGGACAGAAGAAGGATGGCGCTGACCACAAGAAGGTAAGTGCAGGGCTGGGGGGAAAATGGCTGCATTGGAGGGAACAAAATGGCTGCATTGGAGGGAACAAAATGGCTGCATTGGAGGGGGCAACTGGGGGCGTTTAATAGGCACAGTCGCAAAAAAGGAGGACGTTTATTTCCTAAATTGGGGTTGGACCCCCAATCATTTGGAGCAACAGACGCCCCTGCTGGAAAGCTTAGTGAAGGGAAATATGCATGGAGGAGAAAAAAGGGGCATTTAAAAACTTCCAGCATGCATGGGGACAAAGGGGACATTCTCAGCATATTACAATCATGGTAATTAGGGAAGGATGAAAGAAATACAATACATTATCTTACATGAAATACATAAAATGTGATGTTAATGGAGAAAACTTACCCTAATATAGTCCTCCTGCAGGACTTGTATAATGGCAGAACAGGTGTCTGGGATTATGAGGCCCAGAGCCTGGGGGGAGATGCCTGTCATGAACTTCAAGTCCTGAAGACTTCTCCCTGTCACCAGATAACGTAACGTGGCGATGAGCCTCTGCTCAGCACTGATGGCTTCCCGCATAACGGTGTCCTTCCTGGTAATATAGGGGGACACCAAAGCCAACAGTTCCTGAAAAACGGGGTCAGACATCCGCAGAAAATTCCTGTAGTCCTCAGGATTATTCTCGACGATCTCCCGCAGCAGAGGCATATGGCAGAATTGGTCCCGCTGGAGCAACCAATTCTTGGTCCATGAACTCCTCCTCACACCGTTCATGGACTGGTCTTGGTCCAAAACAAGCAGACCAACACCAAGCGCACGCACAGCACGAACTCAACGACGAGAACGTCCAGGCGACATGGCTAGGAAACGGTAATCTTATCAGAACGTACAGAACAGAACGCACTTTAGAACAGCAAGGCCTATGAATAACGAACTGAAAATCAGAAACGAACGGGCAAGAACGCACTGTAAAACAGATACGACCTGCCTAGATGCCCTGAAAGTCAAGATACGAACCCACAAGCACAAACTGAACCTCAGAAAACGAACTGAAAAGCACGAAGACTGAAAAGCGCGAATCGTCTCTTCCCAAACTTTTACTTCACACGCGGTAACACGAGATCAGCAAAAGCAGCCCAAGGGGTGGCGCCAAGGAAATCGATCTTCCCCTTTATAGTGCCGTCGTACGTGCTGGACGTGACTGCGGAGAACAACGAGGAAATTTGGAATTGTCAATGTGTACGCATGGAAAGCTTGACAAGAAACTCGTCAAGGTTAACAAGAATCTCGTCGAAAAAAAACGACGAGATTGTTACGACGAGAAACTCGGTCGTGTGTACGAGGCTTCAGTGTCATTTCTCTCTGGTGCTTCGTTCCTCTGTTACCATCATGAGTCACTTCTGAGAAGTTTTCCCGACACATGAGATGAATTTGTGATGGGGGAGGGAGCTCAGCACACAGCTTATCTACTCAGAACTCAGCTCTGCGTGTTCCTTGGTTCCTGTGCGGTGGGTAAAGGGGGGGGGGGGGATGTCCCTTTTCTCCAATCAGCTCTCACACTGTAACTGCAGCTCCTTGCCTCCCCCTCTGTGGTACTGGCAAATGCATCTCTGTGTATCACCTAAGGCTATTCACTTCACTGGGTACATAAGAGGATTTACAACCACTTTAAGGTTTTTTTTTTTTTTCAGTTGGTAGTTTGGTGTATTCAACTAATTCTATGAACAATGCTGCGTATTTAAAAAGACAACCTTCTTTTTGGAAAACACTACCACATAATAAAGGAAGTTTGATTTGCTTAGATAATTAATCATTTAGATATTTGTTGTAGTATTTTGCCTAAACCAACATACTGTGTAGAAATATGCTTGTATTAGTAGTGATTAACAAGTCCTAAAGCTGATGCTTTTGCTGGTGCAGCATGGACACTCCATTAACAGGCCATCATTTTAGTCTACTGCAATATGTAGGCAAAGTACAAAGATTTTATAAGCACTCTCTGCTTGCCAAGGGGATTACAAGATCCTGTGCACTGCATACAAATGAAACAACTTCCCCTAAAACGGTTAATGTGTGAGATATCCCATGTTTAATAGGTGGATGAAGTTGGAAATATTCAGCTTTTTCTTTCCCTAAAACTAAGAATGACATAAGGCATGTTTATTATAGTATTGCAATGCAAATTTACTGAATTGCAAGATTTTATAAGCCTCTATAAGGCTCTATCTGAACCCAAAAAAGCCTAATGACATAAAACCTTTTAATTACAGATTTAACATAATTCCCTAAAAGAAAACCTATATTTTGAACATTTTCAGCTGCATCCAACTCCAGCCTGATTGACACGATAAATCTTATAGCCAGCAGAAACTATTTTGAACATGTATTCCAAAAAAGTGTGCAGATTTACCATAAAATGCATTGATAGTGTTTATGCTATATGAGCTCCTATTTAGTAGACTGAAAAATTATAGAATTTGGACCGCAGTGTACAGAGGAGACTTGTCGTGGGAACTGCGGCTTGTGCATATATTAGTAAATGTGTGCAAACAAAACCCTCTGTTTTTAACGCAAACTGTTAGGATCAATTTCGTTGTTTTGCAGGCTGGCTGGTAAGTGTGCTGGGAAATCTTTTGTGTTTGTGTGTGATTAATAAAGTTTATATATCTGTCTCCATTAAAGTCCTTCCTTACTAAATTCCTAGCCTCACTTCTCCTTCTTCAAGGACCTAAATCCACATGTGTCTCAGCCAAACCACACTGACTGGGAAGTTCTCGTTCTCCATTAACCTATGTTTGGAATAAAAGACAGCATATTCAAATCTCCATTTCCCTATGCAAATACAAACTGTTTAAGTTTCTGCTGCAATCCTTGAAATTTCAATCTTTACAGTAGCAGACATGTAGCCAATGCCATACCATTGCTCCAATCATCTTGAATTAAAGGGAAGGGATACAAGTGGAAACACTAACTAGCTTACACTGTCTAAATGCCACCCCTCTAAAAACCCCATCATTTTCTATGTAACAGGCATCAGAGAGGTTTATAGTCTAATTGCAGGAGCAACATTTCTTGATTTTTCTCTACTTTTACTATACAAACTATGATTTCTACAAACCATATTTGCAAATACACAGTTTTTGAAGCATAAAATATAAAAGTCAAATGATTTATCTTGTTCTCAATTTGTACTTTTGCTGCATTTGACAATTTCTTAGCAAATCACAGAATGGAAAACTCTGCATAATTTTAGAGGGATTGAGATTGATTTACCAATGGTAAATAGGCTGTTCTCTTTGCAAAAAGTTTACCCAGAGCCTAATGAATGTGGTGAAAGTATACCCAATCACATGCAAGGAAAATAAAACAAAAACTGCAATTTTGCTTGCATGTGATTGGATGATGAAAACCAGTATAACTTCACTTTATTCACTAAACTCTAAGGAAAACTCCCTTGCAAAGTGAACAGTCTTTTTGTCTTTATTAAATCAACCCTATTTCTCCAAAGCCTGGTACACACAGGCTTTTTTTTTTTTAGTTCAACCCACATCACTGTACTAGCTATGTAATGTAAGTACAGCAATCTACCTCGCTGTGCTATTTTGTTGTGCCAGAACACACTGGTCAGCGCTTGCAGCCAATGGCTGCTGGTTTTCCAGCAAGCTCGTTCGAAAGAAGCAGGCCATGAGGTCGGCTTCTGTAAGACAAGGAGCTGTACAGACAGGCCAAAAGTTACCCATTAGTTGCCAAACTGACCTTTTTCAGTCGATCTTTGGCCTGTGTGTACCTAGCTTAACTGCTGCAAAACAAATATCCAAAGGGGTTCACAGTCTAAAATGTCATTAGAGGACTAATGTTCAGTAATGTTAGGGTGGAAACATAAAAATGACAATGATCTTAGTGTGATTGCAGATATAAAACAATTAGACAGCATGTTAAAAGCCAACTGTAAAAGTCCTTAATTGCCCTTTAGGAGGGAAATCTAAAGATGGTTAAAATGAACCTAATATAATTATAATGTAGTCACAGTGGAATGTGGAGTCTTGTGTATCCTCACATACTAATAAATAATTGGGCCTTTTACATTTTATGTTAGAGCAACTGTAAATGCAAAGACCTTTTTCATCCTTTTTTTCATTTAAGACATCCTAAATCTTCATAGACTGTTGGATGATGGGAACTCTCTAACTGCCAGTTATATTCCTTGCCAATTCACATCTATTATTCTAACACAATGACTTATATCTTCTAATAGCAAAATTTCCTATTATGAAAAATTTACAACCTGGCTAGTCCTGTTTTTCTTTGATGAAAGAACACCTGGTCTGAAGCGCCTCATAGAGAGTTTGATTGTTGTCTATCATAATGACATTGATCATGTGGAGTTCCTCCAAGGTCTGCAAGAATTTTATATATGACATTAGTCTATAATCCAGAATATAGTAGGCATTGCCCCTCAAGATATATGTTGGTTAGCTGAATATTTAAAGCTGAACTCCAGGCAAAAAAATATTGTCTAAATACGAGAGTCTTGTGCATTCTTACTTAAATCTTGGTGCACTTTGTGCATTTCTTCCAGATCTGTGCAATAATGCAGTGTGAAAAAACTTCTAAACTTAGCTTCTCTGCAAGAATTTCCTGCAATAAAGGCTCTATGCTTACGCAGGGTGACTGCTTTTATATCTACCCTCCTGTAGTTTTCTGCAGGCAAGCTGTAGTATTGTGTCCCTCCCACAGGTCTGGCTATGTGCAGCACAGTGATGGTATCACAACTACTTTGTCAATGTGATATCTGGGTTTGCAACTGTATTTGGTGCATACAAAGGCAATTTATATACTTTGTGTATATTAAAGAATATATTTGCATACACATTTTTGTGCTGGGAATTTAGCTTTAAATAATACATTGGAAAATTGACAGAACTCTGTTAAAGATGTGCCTGCTTTGCTGTTGGGCCTTTTCTGCTGTCACAGAGATTTGAAGGCTAAAAATAGTTATTGTTTAATCAAAATGTTGTTTATACATACGACTACACTTTACAGATGTTTCTGGATTATTGAAATTTCACGAGGTGAGATCTTGCATGGAGCCCCAGACCGAGGGAGATTGACAGTTATTTTGTGTTTCTTCCATTTGCGAAAAATCGCACCAACTGTTGTCACCCTTTCACCAAGCTGCTTAGCAATCGTCTTGTAGCCCATTCCAGCCTTGTGTATGTCTACAATCTTGTTCCTGACATCCTTGGACAGCTCTTTGGTCTTAGCCATGGTGGAGAGATTTGAATCCGATTGATTGATTGCTTCTGTGGACAGGTGTCTTTTATACAGGTAACAAGCTGAGATCAGGAGCACTCCCTTTAAGAGAGTGTTCCTAATCTCAGCTCGTTACCGGTATAGAAGACACCTGGGAGCCAGAAATCTTGCTGATTAATAGGGGATCAAATACTTATATACACTGAGCAAAATTATAAACGCAACACTTTTGTGTTTGTCCCTATTTATTATGAGCTGAACTCAAAGATCTACAACTTTTTCTATGTACACAAAAGGCCTATTTCTCTCAAATATTGTTCACAAATCTGTCTAAATCTGTGGTAGTGAGAACTTCTCCTTTGCCAAGATAATCCATCCACCTCACAGGTGTGGCATATCCAGATGCTGATTAGACAGCATGATTATTGCACATTAGACGGTTTTCCCGGCAAGAAAACTGCTGGGAGAGCTTTTTGCCATGAAAACCGGGCGTGTGTATGCTCCCTCGCCGGGAAAACTGACGGGAATCCCGGCGGGAAAAATAGAGAACCTGCTCTCTATTTTCCTGCCGGGATTCCCGGCGTTATTTTTTTGCGCCAGATTTACTAAACTTGCCAATGGAAAACACTGCGAGGCAGTGCCGAGGGAGCATAAGCCCTGTACTCACGGCCGGGATTCCCGGGCCAAAGCACTCCCCGCAGTTTTCCCGTCGGGATTCCCGGCAAACTTTATACCGCCGGGAATCCCAGCCGTGTGTACAGGGCTTTAGGCTAGCCACAATAAAAGGCCACTCTACAGTAAAATGTGCAGTTTTATCACACAGCACAATGCCACAGATGTCGTAAGTTTTGAGGGAGCGTGCAATTGGCATGCTGACTGCAGGAATGTCCACCAGAGCTGTTGCCCTTGAATTGAATGTTAATTTCTCTACCATAAGCTGTCTCCAAAGGTATTTCAGAGAATTTGGCAGTACATCCAACCGGCCACACAACCGCAGGCCACGTGTAACCACACCAGCCCAGGACCTCCACATCAAGCATCTTCACCGCCAAAATCATCTGAGACCAGCCACCCGGACAGCTGCTGCATCAATCGGTTTGCATAACCAAAGAATTTCTGTGCAAACTGTCAGAAATATATAAAGAAGAAAAATAAAAAATATGGACAGCCGCACTTAAAAAACCTTTGACGGTCGCCTTTATTGTAAAGGATGGAAGATTACACCAAAAATCATCACAGCATAGCCGGGGTAACTGCTTACATGTTTCACACTGCAAATCAGTGCTTACTCATAGCAGCTATGAGTAAGCACTGATTTGCAGTGTGAAACATGTAAGCAGTTACCCCGGCTATGCTGTGATGATTTTTGGTGTAATCTTCCATCCTTTACAATAAAGGCGACCGTCAAAGGTTTTTGGAGTGCGGCTGTCCATATTTTTTATTTTTCTTCTTTATATGCTACGTGCATTGCTGGCACCCATGGTAGTCCTGATATTACAGATTGCTGGAGCATGTTCACCTGGAGCGGTAAAAATCTCTCTCTCTCCAAACTGTCAGAAACCGTCTCAGGGAAGCTCATCTGCATGCTTGTCATCCTCATCGGGGTCTCAACCTGACTGCAGTTCGTCGTCGTAACCGACTTGAGCGGGCAAATGCTCACATTCTATGGCGTCTGCCACTTTGGAGAGGTGTTCTCTTCATGGATGAATCCCAGTTTTCACTGTACAGGGCAGATGGCAGATGGTGTGTATGGCGTTGTGTGGGTGAGCGGTTTGCTGATGTCAGTGTTGTGAAATAAATGGCCCATGGTGGCGGTGGGGTTATGCTATGGGCAGGCGTATGCTAGGGACAACAAACACAGGTGCATTTTATTGATGGCATTTTGAATGCACAGAGATACCGTGATAAAATCCTGAGGCCCATTGTTGTGCCATTCATCCACGACCATCATCTCATGTTGGATCGGCGTATATGGCAGAGTGTTCCAGTTCCTGCCAATATCCAGCAACTTCGCACAGTCATTGAAGAGGAATAGACCAACATTCCACAAGCCACAATCAACAACCTGATCAACTCTATGCAAAGGAGATGTGCTGCACTGCGTGAGGCAAATGGTGGTCACACCAGATACTGACTGGTTTTCGGATCCCCGACCCCCCCCCCCAATACAGTAAAACTGCACATTTTAGAGTGTCCTTTTATTGTGGCCAGCCTAAGGCACACCTGTGCAACAATCATGCAGTATAATCAGCATCTGGATATGCCACACCTGTGATGGATTATCTCGGCAAAGGAGAAGTGCTCACTAACACAGATTAAGCCCTGGTTCACACTGGTGCGTTTTGACATGCGATTTGGCATGTCAAATCGCATGTCAAAACAGCGGTATTTTCAACAAAAATAAAAGATACTAAATAATTGCGCCCCCCTTTCTTAGTATCACTCTGCGCTAAATAGAAAAACCACAAAGCTAAAAAGCACCAGAAAAAAAGTAAAACAATAAAAGTAAACAATAAAATCTAAAAGAACAGCAGCTGCTAAAAGATAGGCATAAAATATAAAAAGCAGTGTATAAAAACTTAAAATAAAAAGTTCAGAATAAACTGCAGCAGCGCTACATACAGTAGAAGAAGACAGAACATACTAAAGAAGGATGGTTTATACATGCCTTTATTGTTTTAATATCTGGTGAGTGCATCCCCATTAGGGGACCCTAATCCCCCCACGTGGTGAAAACACATATTGGTGATAAGGAGCACAGGAACCAAGATTTAAACCAGCTATAACCACATCCTTCATTCACTATCTACACCACCTATATAAATTGGATTATATAGAAGACGTACATTTGAACTTTTGTCCGTAGCGCTGCTGCAGTTTATTCTGAACTTTTTATTTTAAGTTTTTATACACTGCTTTTTATATTTTATGCCTATCTTTTAGCAGCTGCTGTTCTTTTAGATTTTATTGTTTACTTTTATTGTTTTACTTTTTTTCTGGTGCTTTTTAGCTTTGTGGTTTTTCTATTTAGCGCAGAGTGATACTAAGAAAGGGGGGCGCAATTATTTAGTATCTTTTATTTTTGATTTTTACACTTTACTACTCCGCTGCTATGGATGCTCTGAGATTTTTAAGCAACAGAATTATTATGTAGAAACAATATTTTCAGATAGTGAACCCACTGCAACTCAGGTGAATTATAATGGGGCCAGGTCAACACTAGGTAACGTCTTGGAGAAACAAGTGAGGACATGGTGGGATATCTTCACCTTAGAGCAATACATAAAAGACAAAATAATCATTCGTAGCCTCAGATGGGAGGTCGTACCTCAGGACGGCCTGGATGATCCAGGTTCCATTAGGGAATGGTTCGATTTCTTTAATGGGGTAGGTTTTAAACTCCAAGAGCTTATCCTACAGAGAAAGAAACGAAAAATGAAGATCCTGGAAGCAAAAATTAACACATTACAACAACAATTAGACCCTATCAAGGATACACAGCCCATGATTGACTTTAATACCAGAACCAATAGACGACTGGAAAAAGTTGATAAAGACACCCAGAAAAAGAAAATAAAGAAGTACCACAGAGATATGGGGGACTTCAAGACAAATACCATATACGCCTGGCAACAGACGTTGGCAGATAACATCAATCTGATTGAAAAGCCACGGTCAACAGAACCTCTAATTAACCAAGCAATAACCACACTAATGGATCGAGTACGCGGGTTTATAAGCGATGATGAGATCCTTTTTGACTCACCAACAAATTTCTCCACCCCTATTCTAAGTAAAAAAGCAAAGCAAAAAGGAAAAGGGGGAAAGAATAATCAGGTGAACAATCAGCAGTACAACAATCATCCAAATACACCCTACCAGATACCCACACAAAATAATTTTCAACCACCAGAGCAGTACAACGGTTACCCAGCACCACGCCCTTTTTTAGGGCGGGGAGGGAGAGGACAACAAAGGGGAAGAGGCCACCCGCCATACAGAGGAAAACCCCATTATCCTCCCGCGCATCTAAGGAATCAAGACTGGAGAGATCCTCAACTTCAGCACCAGTGGACCAGAGAACAAAACCAACACACAGCACAAGGACACATAGAACCAGAGGATGCAGGGCCGGAAGGAAGGTCCAGAAAAAGAATGCGAAACCATTAACCAACGGTATTTTTAATCTAAGCCCAGTAGAGTTGTCACACAAAGAAATTAACATCCTCAACATGGGCCTGAAATGTGGGATGAAACGGCCAATAAACAAATTTGATGTATATATAGACGTACATAAGTACATAAGGAAGCTCAATATAAAGAAGCACTTTGTAGGACTGGGCACACAAAACACGATCACTCGCATGAACCCCCAGGGGATGGTAAACAGTGGATTAAAAAACAAATCATTGTTCAACCCCCTGAATAACCCCAATCACCAGGTAGAGGTGTTTAAGGGATTGATCATACGGGACCTGAACCAATTGGTTCCGAAAAAACACACAAGTTTGAAACACATCCAGGAAGGAATAAAGGCATTAGAGAAAAGAAAAGACATTATCATCAGGCCAGCTGATAAAGGGGGAGGAGTGGTCATATTGCCTAAAGATATGTACCACACGCAAATTACTGAGATGCTAGCAGATAAAACCACCTATAGAGCCTTGGATAATGATCCAACCCAAGCCTTTAGGAATCAGCTAACGACACTAGTGGAAATCGGCACCAAACTGGGAGTATTAACAGTGAAAGAAAGGCAATATCTGGCACCAACCAGTAGTAAAATCCCAACGATTTACACATTGCCAAAGATTCATAAAAACTCAGTTAATCCACCACCCAGGCCCATTGTAAATAGCATAGACTCGGTCGCCTCAAGAATGGGACAATATCTGGACACCTTTCTGCAAAAAAGTGTAACCTCCACACGAGCATACCTAAGGGATACTAAAGACTTTTTGAACTGCCTACAGAATGTCACATTAACCGGAGATCAAGATGTTTTACTAGTAACACTAGATGTGGCCTCTCTTTATTCCATCATTCAGCATGATGATGCCTTACTGGCCCTGAATTGGGCTTTAAGTAAAAGAGAAGACCTACCTCACAATCAAAAAGTGTTCATTGGCCATGCCCTGGACTATTGCCTCTCGCATAATTATTTCTGGTATAACAGTAAATTTTATCTGCAGCAGAGGGGCGTTGCTATGGGGGCCAAGTTTGCCCCCAGCATCGCAAATCTATTTATGGCAGAGTGGGAGGACAAAGTGATTTTTAAAGACAGAAAAGCCAAACTCATTTTTTATAAGCGCTATATAGATGATCTGTTTTTAATTTGGGCTGGCACAGTTGAATCTTTTTATGAGTTTTTAAAGGTTTTAAACACAAATAGTAAAAACATCAGATTGACCTGTGAATGGCATAAAGAAACAATAAACTACCTGGATGTCACGGTATATCGCCAAAATTTGACGTTTGGGACTAAAGTCTTTTTTAAACAAACCGACAGAAACAGCTATCTCCCAACCACAAGTGGCCATCACCCGCAATGGCTTAGGAATATCCCTAAAGGACAGATCATGCGAGTGAAACGTAATTGTTCTGATAATGACAACTTTCTCACACAATCAAAAGTGCTCACCAACAGATTTGCGGCAAAAGGTTATGCCCCCGAAACCTTACGAAAAATCGTTGAAGAAGTGGCACTAATCCCGAGGGAAACATGTCTTGAAACAAAACCCAAGCAAGGAACAAGTGGAACCAACACAAAAGAATGGGCATTCATCTCACAATTCAATGTGCAATACAAGGAAGTGGAGGCAATTTTTAACGATCACTGGCACATTTTACTATTAGATAAAAAACTGGGCCCTGTCCTACCACCGAAACCGCAGTTTATATATAGGAAGGCCTCTAATCACGGAGACCGGGTAGTGGAAAAAGTACTTGACCCTCCAAGCAAACCACCAACATTCTGGAACCAAAAAGGTTTTTTTGCGTGCAGAAGGTGTAAAGCGTGTAGGGAAGTGGCACTACCGATAAGAGGTCTGGAAAATTTTGTATCCCCCTCCAACCAGCAGCAATTCAGCATTGAGCAATTCATTATCTGCAACACTAGCCATGTAGTATATGCGCTGAAATGTCCATGCGGACTTCTCTACATTGGGCGGACTAAGAGACTCCTTAGAATAAGGATAGCAGAACACATTCATAATATTAAGATTGGCTTCAAAGACCACAATGTGTCGTTACATTTTAAGCTCAAACATGATCAAGACGCCTCAGGGCTACAATTTTGGGGCATAGAATGCCTAGAAGCTAATTGGAGAGGCTCGCACAAAATACGAGAATTGTCTAAAAAAGAAACTAAGTGGATTTTTCTTACTGACGTTTTAGTACCTAAGGGCCTCAACGTTGAGCTTGACATTAATTGTTTTATTAGTAACTCTTAATTAAGGATGAACTACCTCTGCTATTACTAATTGTTGGTGATCTATTTAAATTTATTTATTTAAATTAAACAGTGTCCACAAAAATAAGGCATCACACTAACAGGATAATGACTAATGCATATGCATGTACTATTGACATATAGATTTTATATAATTTTGATATATATTTATATATTCTATATTTTAGTTTTATCTATTTATGTTTTATATGCATATTTTAGGAAACGAGCATGGGTTTTATTGGTGTCCCCCTTTTTTAGGCTCCCCTTTTTTTAGGCTCTCTCTTTTATAGGTTTTTATACATATACAGGGCTCGATATTGGCCTCTTATGACTTTGGGTATCTTTTCATCCATTTGTTTGGTATTTTAGAAACCTATGGACCACACAGAACTTTTTATAGTATTTATGGTATTGTATGGTATTTTTATTTATGGACTAAAAAGCATACATACTCTGTAAAATTGGAATGATGTATAGACCCTCAGATAGCGGTCTTCCAGTGCTTAGCATGAAACTAGTTTTCTTATTGCAATATACATATGCTTCAATATTATATGGAGAAATGTCTGTTACATAAAAGGGGCCCAAACATAGTAATACCAATGACTGCCATAACATTGAAACAAACGGTGTTTTGACACACTGACATAAACTGTGTTTCTCAGCAGAAAATGACAAGTATTAAGTTTATGCATTTTCATGACACATTTGCTCTTATTGAGCTAATCGCACACACAGGGTCATCACCCATATTGTTGTTATGTATTTTTGCAATGTCTTTGTTTTATTATTGCACATAAATAGGCTCCATCCCATCGGATCACGTATTGGAGATGCGCGCCAATCACGGCAGCGCATCCACGATATGGCGACAAAGCTTCCGCCCACAACAGGGCATAGACGTGGGGCTGAAGTGCGCATGCGCGGTGACGCAGACGCAACCCGAACGCTCCAACGTCTATAGTGGGGCGGGATCAGAGGAGCATATTTAGTCCGGTTGCTGCGGAGACTGGTCACGCCCTCGGAAGAAGTCAGGAAGTGACGAAACGTCAGGGCGTGACCAGCAATACCCAGCAAACCGGAAGTGATGCATCTGCGCTCCAGGACCATACCAGGAAGACGCCAGAGGAACCAGGAAGTGGCGTTCTCTAGGGGCAAGTCTGAAAGCGCTGCAAGCGTCCATTTATCTCTCATACACATTATATACGCCTGTTTTATTCTTTTTATTGGTACGCACATATGCAAAGGGGCTTGTTTGTTTTGGGGAATATTAATAAAAATTACCAAACAGTACTACCCTATGTAGTTTGTTCCTTTCTCCTCACATATGCCAGAAGTGCCTGTACAGTAGAAGAAGACAGAACATACTAAAGAAGGATGGTTTATACATGCCTTTATTGTTTTAATATCTGATGCCAGAAGTGCCTGTACAGTAGAAGAAGACAGAACATACTAAAGAAGGATGGTTTATACATGCCTTTATTGTTTTAATATCTGGTGAGTGCATCCCCATTAGGGGACCCTAATCCCCCCACGTGGTGAAAACACATATTGGTGATAAGGAGCACAGGAACCAAGATTTAAACCAGCTATAACCACATCCTTCATTCACTATCTACACCACCTATATAAATTGGTATTTTCAACAAGTTGCCGGCAATGGCACCATCCTAATCGGTGCGATGCGCATCTGCGGCACTGCACCGATTAAAAAAAGTAGTTTCTGTATTACTTTTTGCGATTTTGGCTCGCGATTTACAGGGGAAGGGGATATATACAGTATGAGGTGGGAGGGGAGGTTGTGTGAAAAATGGTGAGGATTGATGGTTTCTTGCCCATGGGGGTCCTCCTCCACACTTGAGCAGGTAGAAGGAGAGGGTGTGTGGTTCCAAAGGCAAAATGCACCAAGGGAGAAGAAAGGAGGGAGGGGGGAAGAAGGGAGAAGGAGATATGACAGGAGTATTTACAGTTCCAGGGTGGTAAGTGGTGTCTGTTTCCCTGAACCAAAACGAATTTCCCAGCAGAAGTCAGCAAAGGATGTCCCTGTTATGTGGGGATGTGAGGAGTATATAAAGTGGACTTAAAGATTAGCAAGTATGAAAAATCACCCAGTAACAGATGATCATCTCACTTGATGGTTTATTTATACAGATTGTAACGGCACCCCAAATACGAAGGGGGTTAACGCCGTATAAGATGTTCCCTCTCCTGGATACCCACTCGCTACCAATCTTCCACAGCCAGGCGACCCTTTCCCATCAGATTAATCCTTCCAGAAGAAACGAGACGTACTCTGTCTCTTCCAGGATCGAAAAAACATTTTTATTGAGAAACATTGTAACTTTTATATACATCCAATACACATTAGTTAAACATGAACAATGGCCCAGCTCCACCCACACATTACAAGGCTCAACACATTATTTTGACGTCTGTTAGGAGACAACAGACTTTACACAATAGACATAACGATCTTCAATACACATCTTCTCATGAAAGGGTTGGCAGACGCTCCGTCTGCCGAGTACAATACACACAGGCATAGTGTTAACTATCTCTATTCACACCAGACCTTCCTAGACTCCCTTACAACACAAGCAGGCAGGTGAACAATAGCATGTAAATCCCCTTAATTCCTCACAGCAATGATTACACAACCCCCCCCCTCACAGTACACATCCAATCTAGATACAATGTCTGTGCAGGATTGAATATGGCTATCATAGACAATATTGGGGTTTTCATTCACCCTGTGCCCCTAATAGAGACACAGGGTGGTTGACACATAAGAGGCATTGGGGGAGCTGAAGCAAGGGTATCTCATACTTTCTAAGCAATTCTGAGTTCCCCGGGCCTTCCCGTTACATCTCTCCCCTTTCGGCAGGGGACTAACAGAGGAGGGGACCCCAGACGGGTTGACTCCGAAGTTAGTCCATAGGTCCCTTCTTCTAATGCCGGTATCCACACAGTACCCCAAATAAATTTCTCCAAACAGAGTATTACTTACCCAGCCAACCTCTGCCTCTCTCAGTGAACATACCCGCCGCTGGGGAGAGGCCTGGACTGGCCCTTCTCCCTGGAGTCCTTTCAGCTGCTGGAGAGAAGACAGGGTGACTGGGCTCAGTCCGTCATGCTGTTGGGGATCTGGGTCGACTGCCCGGCATCCCTGGGGTATACAAGTGGAGACTGAAGTCCCATCCACTTGTGGTAGGTGAAAATCCCCCAGTGCTTGCAAAGCAAGGCTGACATCCTCCTGTCTCAATGTCACACCATTTTCTGGGGTTGTGTCAGTGAGGACTGAAGTCCCATCCAATGCAACAGGAACTCCCTCTTCTGTTAGTTGAGAGCAGAGGCCCGTGGCACTCTGCTCTGTTGCCAGCTCTTCTGCTGGGTTGCTGTGAGTGGGGACCGCAGTCCCATCCACCGATATCCACTCAAGCTGCAGTTGTGTGCAGAGGCCAGTAGCATTCTGCCCTGCTGCCAGTGATTCAGCTGGGAGTAAAAGCTTTACCACCTCAGCTTGTTGCTGGGGAGAGGGGCCAACTGCCCCGACTCCCTGAAACTCCACAGTTGTTTCCGGTGCTGGGCAGAGGTTGCCATCACTCTGCCCTGTTGCCAGCACTTCTGCTGGGGACTCCACCCCATCTGCTCTGGCTAACTGTTGGGGAGGAGAAAGGGCTGCTTCTCCCCCCTGCATCTCTGAAATCCCCTGGGAAAGAGGAACCATCGCCTTCTCACCTCGGGCCTCCAAAACTGCCACGGGTGTAGAGCAGGGGTCTGCAGTACTCCTCTGTCCTGCGGCCAGTACTTGGGTAGGCGATGCATAATCCATAACATCCTCTGAACAGTCCCTTAAGTCCATACCTTCTGTAATTTGTGGCTGGGGAGATGAGCCAACTGCCCTAGCTCCCTGGAACTCCATATCATCCACTTCGGCTTTAGGGATGGCCATCTTCAGATTTTCCACTGCTGATTCTTCAGCCAGGATTTCATAGTTGTCAACTGGTATTTCCTGATGGTCCCAGGCAAAGGTAGCCCCACCCTGCTGCTGAGCAGATTCTAGCAGCTGTCTGTAGATGATCTCTGATTGCCATATCTCCGCCGTTCTCCGCTCATGTTGCCGCTCTAGTTCTCTCTTTTGTCGCTCTAGTTCTCTCTTTTGTCGCGCATCCTGCAGCTGGATGCCTCTAATGGCTTCCTGTATGGCGGTCTCTGATGGGTTAGCACCATATAATGCCAAGCGCTGTTGAACTCGTTGCTGAAACAAATCTTCAACTGACCGGGGTCCTGCATCACCCTTCTTCTGGTACATCTCGGCTCTCAAGTAGGTCTTTCAGCGTGACTTTCCTGCAGGCTGCATAGCTGGTCATTCACTGTGGTGGTTTGGAGTGTCCCAGGAACTGGAGGGAATATCCCGCTGCTGCCAACCAATGTAACGGCACCCCCAAATATGAAGGGGGTTAACGCCGTATAAGATGTTCCCTCTCCTGGACACCCACTCGCTACCAATCTTCCACAGCCAGGCGACCCTTTCCCATAAGATTAATCCTTCCAGAAGAAACAAGACATACTCTGTCTCTTCCAGGATCGAATGACATTTTTATTGAGAAACATTGTAACTTTTATATACATCCAATACACATTAGTTTAACATGAACAATGGCCCAGCTCCACCCACACATTACAAGGCTCAACACATTATTTTGACGTCTGTTAGGAGACAACAGACTTTACACAATAGACATAACGATCTTCAATACACATCTTCTCATGAAAGGGTTGGCAGACGCTCCGTCTGCCGAGTACAATACACACAGGCATAGTGTTAACTATCTCTATTCACACCAGACCTTCCTAGACTCCCTTACAACACAAGCAGGCAGGTGAACAATAGCATGTAAATCCCCTTAATTCCTCACAGCAATGATTACACAACCCCCCCCCCCCCCCCCACAGTACACATCCAATCTAGATACAATGTCTGTGCAGGATTGAATATGGCTATCATAGACCATATTGGGGTTTTCATTCACCCTGTGCCCCTAATAGAGACACAGGGTGGTTGACACATAAGAGGCATTGGGGGAGCTGAAGCAAGGGTATCCCATACTTTCTAAGCGATTCTGAGTTCCCCGGGCCTTCCCGTTACACAGATTATAGATGTTTTTCTGTAGATCACTCTTTTCATATGTATCTGATATCAAGTGTTTATCCATATGCTAACTTACTAGCCCTGAAGATGGGGAAGACTGTCTCCCCCCAAAACACGTTGGCTCCACCTTTAACCTTTGCATCTTCAATAAAGTTCTTAAGGAAACCATCAAGTGAGATGATCATCTGTTACTGGGTGCTTTTTCATACTCCAGCTGACATGGTTCTCCTGTTATATCAGGACAGTAGCAGTCCTAAGCTCCAAACATCGTTCACTACCATTACCTACCTTTAGGGATTAACGTTTAGGAAGAACTTCACAACAAACTCATCACTCAGATATTCACCAAAAACCTATTTGTTGGTTCTCCAGTCCAGCGCAATCTTCCATACACATTAAAGATTAGCAGTCTCCAGCAATATGGGGAGGAAGGATTAGTAACCACAGCTAAGAAACGAACAAGCACAGAGCATGAATAGACCCTACATAGAGGTATCATTGAAGCAGAAAAGGGGTAAGCGAGTCACACAAGCCTCTCTTTTTTATATATATTTTATAATATTGTATATGTTTTACACATCAAGGTCTGGGAATTTGTGCATATCCTGAGAACAGGGGACTAAACTACATAGGAAAAAAATAATTTGTGTTAGCAGGCCCTTGACTGGGCTCCTATCTATCCACCCATATTGTGAAGTTATTGCTGCCATGGGACCCAACCCCCAGCAGAGAGAAAAGGCCTTGGGCAACTGACCCATGCCCATAGTGGGCCCTGAGCACCTGTCGGCAGCTCGCCCTGTCTCCAGCACCAGAGCCCAAGCATTAACATTGTTGGGCTGCAATAAACTCAGAGAAAATACCAGACTTAGTAATCCAGCTCAAATCACAACATTACAGAAGTTTGTATAACAAGGAGATTTCTTAGGGTCCTCACCCTCAGGAGGATAAGGTGCACAACTCACAATGGTGTAGGATCTCTGTCCACCTTAATTGGGTCCATATTCGCACAGGCTTTTATTGTAGTACAATGGCAGCTCACAAGTATAGAATGGGAAGTCCCCACTGCCCCCACAATAGAGAAAAAGAAGCCCTACTTAAGGCATGTACCTTGGTGGATCCACAGTACTGTGGGGCTTTTAGTACATGTGCAAAGGGCCACACATCTAAAGGAGAAAGGAAGTAGAATAGCAATTATCTAGGCCTCTGGAGGTTTATTTGCTCAAATCAGGGCAATCATGTTGGCTTAGGTGGTTGAACAGAAACCAGTTTAGATGTATAGTATTCTTCCTCTGTATCCCTGTTGGCTCTGCAGTCAGCAGGTTTGTGGCAACTGTAAGGAGTGCAATATTTTCTAAGAACAGCCAAAAGAGGAAATAGGCCCTGTCTGTTTTGGAGAGTATTTATGAAGAGGTCATGGAATATCTTAATTTTGGATCTATTGAAGATAAGTATCTCGTGTTAGCCTTCTGCATTATTTCTTATTTTAATTTAAAACTGACAAAGCAGCATATATTGTTCCTTTGAGGTACCTCTCCTGCAGGGTGGTAGCACTTTATGTGCTCATTCAAAATCTATGGCTGATTCCCGCAGTCTCTCCAGAAGGTGGTTCAACAGGGATTGGAGTGAGTGTCATATTTGGTTAGGCTCCACTGACTCTGGTATGCCTTAATTTCTTAGATTATGGCAAAGGTCCTTGTATTCGAGGTCCTTGACCTGTCTCTGTAACTTGAGCAGGTGGACATTGTATTGAGGGGACACCTGTTTGACATCCCACAGAGTGAGTTTGTGGCAGCTTCTTGCATCCTCCACCACTGTTAATAGAGTTGTAACTGAACTGAGATCCTCCTCAAGGTATGAAATGGCTAATGACAGATTTTTTTTTTATATCCATCGCTATGGTGAAGAGGTCTGTCACTGTGGGCATTTGCTGGATTAGTTCTAGCAATCTTGAGTCATGTCAGGAAGATTGAGTGTACAACTGTGCCCAGAGATTTGTCCATTCGATCTGAAAGCCTTTTGATCTTCCACTGCAGGTACCCATGCCAATCCTTGTCCTGCTTCACTTTGTCTCCAGGGTGTATTGCGCAAGAAATGTAAGGGAAGCCCTCTCATCAATTGATCTTCTACCAGGTACTGTACATGACAGGCTAGCCATATATCATCGTCCTCTGCTCATCTGGTCCACTGAAGGAAAAACATGGCATAGTGGGTAGCTTAAGCTTTGCAAAGATTCCAATATTTCCACCTGTTGATACCTCAACAATTCAGGTACATTGCACTCTAGTCTTGTTTGGAAGGTCTTATTAGGGAAAACCCTACTCTTCCCCACTGTCAGGGCATCACCACTATGTCGCCATCTTCTTTGCAGGAAAACAGTGCATGTGAATGTGTACATTAAAGCCATGCAAGATTCTGAGAGCAAATAACACTCTTTGAGAAGTAAAAAAAAAAAAGAAATAGTCATATAAATAAGAAAATTAACACATAATAATAATAATTATAAATAGTTAATTTAACAATGGGGTGGGCCAAAGGAAACCATATGCACTGTTTGACTTTGTATACATATGCCTTTTATTAAGTTAGGAAAGCCAAAACAATGAAATATGAATCAGGGTTTTAGCACTTGATTCCTTTGTCATTTATATACACTGACCGGTGGGTACTGTAACATTATAATATACTTTGGACACCTGGATAACTATTTTGTAGGGACCCACAGATTGGAATACCTAGTTAACATTTTAGTATTAAATCATGGTTTTTAAATCTAAGTGCAATCTTTTTTTTAATTTCTGGATATACACTCTTTAACACAGTGGTTTTTACATGCTAAATTTATACTACCTACAACATCAAGAATTAAAATAGAAATCGCACTTGGATTAAAAAAAGGTTCATGAATCATGGGTGTCATATCAGCATCCATTCTGTAATTGCAAGCCATCACGCCTTTAGAAAAACAAATAAAACAGCTGTAAACCTAATTAAGCATTAACAGGCTCTCTGGAACACTGAATACATTTATGGTGTTGAAAGTAGCATTTGTCCAATGTCTTTTCTGTTTGAGTAAGTGATATGCAACCAAAT
Source organism: Rana muscosa (assembly GCA_029206835.1). Taxonomy (NCBI): domain Eukaryota; kingdom Metazoa; phylum Chordata; class Amphibia; order Anura; family Ranidae; genus Rana; species Rana muscosa. Next base: position 797,221,883 of record CM055118.1, read on the forward strand.
GTGTATGTGATATACAGCATATGACTAATAAGGTCTTGCCAAAAATGATACTAAGTAAGTGACTTTGAACTGTGCATGTACTTCTTGTTACCAGTAAAAGCATACCAATAGACATCCTAATTCTAGAGGAGCTGGAATGTAAAGATTTATTTACTTTCCATGTTAGCGTGCCTCTGTTAGGGCACATATGTTAGTGTGTTACTGTTCATTGTGGTTTGCAAAAATGCATGTGCATTGGTAAGGTGCAAAAGGGAGCCATTAGAATGAGTTTTAAAACAAGCAGAAAAAAATCATCACTCTACCCATAAATGTCACTAAAAAATAACAATAGGTGCTTACAGTCTGAGAAAAATATACACATCCACACTAAAGCCCTGTACACACGATCGGATTTTCTATGGTTTTTTAACCGATGGATTTTTCCATGGGAAAACCGATGAAGCTGACTTTCATCAGTCTTGCCTACACACCATCAGTCAAAAAACTGACTGTTCCAAACGCGGTGACGTAAAACACTCCGATGAGCCGAGAAAATTTAAGTTCAATGCTTCTGAGCATGCGTCGACTTGATTCTGAGCATGCATGGGTTTTTTATCCGATGGAGTTCCCGACAGACGATAGTAATTTGCTATCGGTTTTTTAACCATCGGATAAATTTAAAACATGTTCTATTTTTAAACACCGATGGAAAAAAGACCGATGGGGCCCATACACGATCGGTTTGTCCGATGAAAAAAGTCCATCGGACTGTTTTCATCGGTAAAACCTATCGTGTGTACAGGGCTTTAGAACACAACTTGCAGCACTTCTTTGTCAATGCAATCTTCACCCATGTATAAAAGATAAGCAATGTCCTCCACCTCGAGACATTTGCAGACGATAAATGGCACCCTATCACCCCAACCCCCCCATATGCTCATTGAGATATCATGCAGGTCCCTGTAGCTTAAGGATATGAACCCAACCTAACATTCATTAACTTTTTTTTTTTTTTTGCAAAAAAAGTTTAGTTCTCAAAATCCAGGGCAAAATCTATTTTGATCTATGTAAGCTATGTTGTAGTGGAGAGAGTAGGCATATACACAAAGTATGCCAGGATGTAAGGACCTGAGCTGCATTTAAAATTGTATTTGACCCCAAGAACAAAAATGGAAAATACTACAGCTTACCAGTTTTATACGGTTTGTGGTGGCTGATTTCGTTTTTCTTATTCAGGCTTTTTTCTCACCTGGTGATCCTGAAGGTAACTTGCATCCTGTCCTGGGGTGACAACACTTATTCTCTGTAATGTATTTTTGAGGAAGTAACATTGTCACCGTAGGACAGGAAGTACTCGGATTACTAAACACTGACCCCTCTTCCAGTCCCTATAACATATGGAGTGGCTGTTCTGTAGTTCACAAACATAAATGGGCAGGACTGATAACACTGTGTGAGATAACACTGCGCAAGTGCATAAGACACAGGACAGTACTGGATTTCAAGAAGTATTTTCTATGAAACAGATATAACAAAGCGATTTCAATTGTATATTCCACAGACCAATTGGGAGCAAATAAAATAAGTTTGTTCTTACAGTTTATACTTTAGAGGAAATTTGACAGAGAAATATGTGGGCTATCATTGCTGATCTTCCGAAAATTTGATTTGCCTGGGTGTCATACTGATTCCTACTGATACTTTGGCTTCTTTAGTACTTTTTGAGTTACTGACCCAAAACAGGTATGCAGATCAGGGATTCTAATAGACATGTGCACTGCCAAAAAATTTGTTAGTTTTCGTTTTCGTTTCATTCGTTTTTTTTTTTTTTCATTTTTTCGGGTCATTCGTTATGATCGCAATTCGTACATTCGTAAATTTGTAAATATATACATTCGTAAATTCGTACATTCGTAAATTTGTAAATTCGTACATTCGGAAATTTGTAAATTCGGAAATTTGTAAATTCGAAATTTGAAAATCCGAAAACCCACAAATTCAAAAATCTGAAAAAATAACTATTAAATTATAGGTATTGTAATTTCCTTTCAAATTTGGCTGTTAGCGAACGTAACGAATACAAATTTATCCGAAGTTATGCATAACCTGAAATAACAAATGCCACATCTAAACAAATGGAACGGTACAAATTAATAATTAATAATAATAATTAAACGTTTTTGTTATTATTATTGTTATTTATTATTATTATTAATTCATTACGTTCCATTCGTTTAGATACGGCATTCATTATTTCGGAAAACAATTCGTAACTTCGTTAAGTTCACTAACAGCCAAATTTGAAAGGAAATTCCAATACCTATAATTTAATAGTTAGTAATAGTTAAGTTATTATTAGTTAATTATTATTTCAGATTTCCGAATTTCCGAATTTACTCATTTACGAATGTACAAATTTCCGAATGTACGAATTTACGAATGTACAAATTTCCGAATGTACGAATTTCCGAATGTACGAATTTTCGGATATTCTAATTTACGAATATTCAAATTTACAAATGTTCGTTAAAATTCGTTAAATTCGTTTTCGTTAATTCGGATATTTCCGAATTAACGAATTTGTCGGAATTCATTAAAAAACGAATTCGGAACGAAACGAATTGCACATATCTAGATTCTAACTTCATTGGTTACACACTTGGTCTAGGCCAGTGTTTCTCAACTCTTCTCAAGGCTTTCCATTATTTTGCACAGGTGATTTGATCAGTTTAACTGCCTTAAGCCTCGTACACACGGCCGAGTTTCTCGTCGAAAAAAACACGTCGTTTTTTAGACGAGATCCTTGGACAAGAAACTTGTCCCGGCCGAGTGTACACACGCTCGATTCAAAGAACCCGCGGTTCTTTGAATGGAGCGTACGCGGTGACGTCATCGACTACGACAAGCATGCGCTCGTCACATTCGATGCCGTCGCCGCCATCTTGGTATACCCTACCTATGCCTAGGAAGCTACCGCGCATGCGTCAAATTCATTTCGAACATGCGCGGGCTTCCCGGAGGACAGGTGAGTGTACACACACTCACTTTTCTCGTCGAGAAACAGGCTGACGAGAATCTCGACGAGAAAATAGAGAGCAGGTTCTCTATTTTCTCGTCGAGATTACTTGTCGGTTTTCTTGACAAGAAACCATACACACGAACGAATTTCTTGGCAAGACATCTCTGCCAGCAAGTTTCTTGCTGGTTCTTGCCGAGAAACTAGGTCTTGTATACGAGGCCTTAGTAATTACAACACCCATTTCATCTGAGGGAAATCCTGAAAACATGACCTGTTTGGGTGCCTTGAGTTCTGGAGTTTAGAAACACTGGTCTAGGCAAGTGATAGAGAAATTAATAAAACCAGAATTTCAGCATGATAGCAAAGACAACTAGAACTTTTGGCTAGATGGTTGGAATGATACTGGTTTCCTTTTAACTGGTATCTACTGCAAAGAAAATAGGGAAAGGCTTTAATTGGTTATATATAGGTTCTTTAAAACTACAGGCAGTCCCCGGGTTACAAACAAGATAGGGTCTGTAGGTTTTGTTCTTAAGTCAAATTTGTTTGTAAGTCGGAACAGATACATTTTAGTGTAGCTCCAGCCCAAAAATTTTTTTTTATTTTTTTGGGATAGTATAGGGAAGGGTTAATCCCTGTAACATTTGTTTTGCTGTCTGTGCCCCTGTTCAGAAGATTCCACCTCACTTTCTGTCCCTATGACAAATGGATTTTGACATTTTTGGATTGTTGTGGAAACAAGGATTGGTGGTAAAGCTTAAGTGGAGAGACCTTTTTCCCATAATAATGCTTACAGGAGTGAGTTTCCCTTCCTAGGGGTAGATTTTCTCTAACTTCCTGTTGTCTTACTCCGTTTGTAAGTAGGAGTCGCTTGTAAAGCCGTGTACACACGATCGGTTTTACCGATGAAAACAGTCCGATGGACTGTTTTCATCGGACGAACCGATCGTGTATGGGCCCCATCGGTCTTTTTTCCATCGGTGTAAAGAAATAGAACATGTTTTAAATTTATCCGATGGGAAAAAAAACAATAGCAAAATCCGATCGTCTGTGTGGAAATCCATCAGATAAAAAACCCACGCATGCTCAGAATCAAGTCGACGCATGCTCAGAAGCATTGACCTTAATTTTTCTTGGCTCATCGGAGTGTTTTACGTCACCGCGTTTGAAACGGTCCGTTTTTTGACTGATGGTGTGTGGGCAAGACTGATGGAAGACAGTTTCATCGGATTTCCAATGGAAAAAAACATCGGATTAGAATCCATAGGATATCCGATCGTGTGTACAGGGCTTTAAGTCGAATGTTTGTAACTCGGGGACCGCCTGTACTTGTTTATAAACAGTTTTCAGATTTTTAATTTATCTAGATTTGTACATTCAAGACAATTATTTTAATGATATCATAAGGCATTTTCACACATTTATTGAAAGTATTTCTTTCAGAGTGTCTCTTGTAAAAAGCATCCGACATTCCCATAGCTTTGTGTAAGATTATAGTGTAACTTTGAAAAACTAAGAGTGACAAAGTCATGTTATTTTGTTCCGTCAGCAGCAGAAGTCATCTGGGTTGTTTTAAAATTTTAAAAATGTTTAAAATAGTAATAAAAATAGTAATAATTTGTTTAACCACTTCCCTATCGCCCACCGTCAAATGACGTCCTTGACTTTGTGCAGTGATATCTGAATGATGCCTGCAACTGCAGGCATCATTCAGATATAATTCTTTTCAGCCGGCGATTCTGTGGACGATAAGAATGATCATAGTGGCAGTTCCACAGCTTGATCGTTCTTATAGGCAGCGGGAGGGGACGTCCCCCCTCCCGCCGCCATCCGGTGCTTCTCCGGGCTCTCCCGTGCCATCGGGGGCCCGGAGAACGAATCGGCTTGCACCGGATGGGAATCATAGAGATGACTGGTGACCAGATGGTCACCAGTCATCTCTATGACCGTCGGAGGCCCGGGCATGACATTATGATGTCACGCCCGAGTTCCCGTATGTAAACAAAGCCGTGATCTCGGCTGTCAGCATGAGATCAGTGAATTTTTTTTACCGATCTCACGCTTTCCAGCCTGGAGGAGAGATGTGGGGTCTTATTAACACTGCATCTCTCCATAAAGAGGACCTGTCACAATAGATTCCTATTACAAGGGATGTTTACAGTTTACTAGCACTAGACCTCCTCTGTAACGCGAAAATGGTAATCTGTAAAAAAAATTAAATCGTCGCCTATGGAGATTTTTAAGTACTGAAGTTTGGTGTCATTCCATGAGTGTGCGCAATTTTAAAGCGTGACATGTTAGGTATCAATTTACTCAGCATAACAACATCTTTCACATTATACCAAAAAATTGGGCTCACTTTACTGTTTTGTTATTTTTTCATTCCTTAAACCGTTTTTTTTTTCAAAAAAAAGGTGTTTGAAAAATTATTGTGCAAATACTGTGCGAGATAAAAAGTTGCATTTTTTTCCCTAGGGTGTCTGCTAAAAAAAACTATATAATGTTTGGGGGTTCTAAGTAATTTTATAACAAAAAAATTATGATTTTTACATGAAGGAGAGAAGTGCCAGAATAGGCCCGGTGCTGAAGTAATTAAGAATGGAATGCATGCTCGTATAAATACCAACCATTTATCATATGTCTTATCAAATCAGTCCGATAATTTAACTGGGTATAGTTATCAGGCGTTTATTTATTTTTGAAGTAGTTGATACACATACTGTTCACAACAAGGATAGCTGTTTTCATAGAGACCCGTTTTTGGACTGAAGCCACATTCCTAGGTAATGTTAATTCAGGACTCCACAAGAATAACAATAGAATCCCTTACTAACAATATAAGTGACTGTTTATTATCAACAACAACTATAAAAGCTTTTTAACTTGAAACTACCTTTTCGTATGCAAAGGGATATTTGAGCTCTCGGCAGCTTTTCCCATGACTTTTTACACATATAAAACCATTAATCTTTGAAGTTCCTCCCATTCTTGTTGTAACTACTAGCTACTGTAATGTGGTACATATTTGTCTTGCCTTAACTCTTCCATATTCAGAAGAATGAATTTGTACATCTTGATCTATATAGAGTTCATTAGGATACCAAATGGCAAGAGTAAAGCACTTCTTTGAAGGTACTGTAATAAATGACTAATGTTTCCTGAGGCTAAGGCTGAATAATACAATATGGTGCTGAATGAGTAACCACCTATTTGATAGTCATTCTATAGAATAACAAAACAGTGGCATTTAGAAACCTGACATAAAGCAAACATAAAAGCATAGTGAGTACAAAGTAGCAAGTTAAAAGCTACAAGTCTTTGTGATTTAGTGCATAATGTCAGTTTGTAAAGGTAGCCATGGATATAGGAACGCAGTCGGACATGAAGGCAATTAACAATCTAACCACATATTTTTCTCCCCAAAACACACATCCTTTTAATTGCTAAATAATGCATGCTTGTGTTAAAAGTTGTGGGAAAAGATCAAACCTATACATTTTCAATTTACTTAGCTGAGGGTATCTGGCCTGCTCTGGGTCCACTTGCCCCATGCTTCTTACAGTCATTAAAACCTAAAACTAGTTCTCAGATAGTAGTAGTCTTCTCTTTCTCTGTCCAACAGGCCAGTGATTTCATTCACCTTCCACCCTAAAGTCATAGCCAAAGGGCCATAACTGAAAAGCAGCAGAGGAGGTGTAGCAAGTGGTGATGCACATTGCAGGAGCTCCAAGTATCTAGTTGCCCAAGAAGACTAATTATCATAATCTCTAGCTCACCCTTGGATATCATTACACAAAACAACCCTCTTGAGCCCCAGAAATCTGGAACCAACTGCAGACCCCAGATGGCACCAGATGAGGAGTTAAGTGATCAAAACACACAACTCCTAAAGGCTTAAATACAAACCCTTCTAAACACTGCAGAGAAGCCTTCAGATTACAGAAATCAAGTAATAAGTTGTCTTCCACCAAACTCTGAAATGCTACAAGAAGTTTTACGGTATATGCTATTGCTACTTATTATATTTGAGGATCATAAAAACTTCCACATCAGCCTTGCTTTGCTTAGAAGCAGTCACCCACACACACGACACCTCGCCGAATCATAATGTTTGCACATTGATAACTTGAAAAACAGACATGGGAGATATAAATTGCAACTCAGAGGCATACCAAAGTAACGGGGATGTCTGACCTTGACTCTACAGTGCTAGCTCTATTTACCATACTTTAGGACAGTGTTTCTCAACTCCAGTCCTCGAGGCGCCCCAACAGGTCATGTTTTCAGGCTTTCCATCATTTTGCACAGGTGATTTGATCAGTTTCACTGCCTTAGTAATTACCACAGCCGTTTCATCTGAGTGAAATCCTGAAAACATGACCTGTTGGGGCGCCTTGAGGACTGGAGTTGAGAAACACTGCTTTAAGATCACCCCATAGGGGAACTTTGCACCATAGATCTTTTGAAATACTAGGATTTTTGAAACCTCCTGATCTTCCAAATTTAAAGTGATTGTAAAGCTTTAACTTTTTTATAATAAAATAACACACTATTGACACAGGCAACACTGCTTGGCCACTCCCCCTGCTCCCTCATCACAAGTGTGTATTGATAGCAGCAGAAGCCAATGGCTCCCACTGCTATCACACTGCCCAGTGAGGTGGGAGAGAGCTGCTGCTCTCATTCACAGCCCTGGATCGAGGTCAGGCACAGGTAAGTATAAGGGGGATAAGGGGGGATCCTGTGACACAAAAGGTTTTTGGCCTTAATGCAGAAAAAAACCTTTAGGCTTTCATGTATTCTCATAGACACACAGAGGCGGCTCGGGAGCGAGTGCACATGAGTGGTCTAAGAGCAAGCAGTTATCTATGGGAGCACTCAATAGGGGGGAGGAGCCAGGAGTGCCAGCTGGAGACCCAAGAAGAGGAGGATCGGGGCTACTATGTGCAAAATCATTGCGCAGAGCAGGAAAGAATGACATGTTTATTATTATTTTTTAAGTCTGACCCTTTACAACTTTAAATATTTCATGCTTTAACTATTGAATCTTGGACAGACACAAGCTTAACTCCCTGCCTCAAAAGCAATTGACAAAAACCTTTTCTCAACACAAAGCAAAGAGACCAACAACAACACCTCCTGCATGCTCACAGACTGAACAGATCCTATATGTGGACCCAGACGCATGAGACCCTTTGTGTGCAGGGTTGAGAAAGTACAGACACTAATGCTTGTGTAGCGGCCTAACCCCCTCTCCTTCACCTGGTTTTGGCTCCTCGCAGGCAGAGAGCGCACACCCCGCCACAAGCCCGTACCCTCCCGTATGAGGAGGTTGAGCGGTGTTATTGATGGGTCTCCACAGTCAGAAAGTCAAAGGATGTTTCACACCTCTATGTATAACAGGGACAAGTCCTTGTTCTCCCCAGTAACTTGAATGTCCACACCAGCTGCAACTCCAACGCAGAGTTTATTTTCGCTTTTGGTAAAATAACAGTCTCTGATAGAAAAAGGTTGGAATAAAGACAGGACAGCATAAGATGTGGGAGAGGTCCAGGCACAAATGTAATCACTTCACTGCCCAGCTTCTCAAGCAGACTCAGCCCAAAGGGATAGTCTCCCTAGGTAGGGACTAGCAGCCAAATGGTACTCCAACTTAAACTCACAGTCTCTGCCACAGACTTGGTTGAACTTGGTCTCTGCCACAGACCTGGTGAACTTGGTGTTTCAAAACTTGGCCTCTATGTAAGGAGAAGACATCCCTCCAGAGAGTTACCGGGACCCTTCCTTCACCGTGATTTCACACCGCTCCCTCGGAACAGTTCCTCCCCCGGCCTCCTCGTCTAAGATACGGGTCCCCTCGCAAGGCGGCACCTTGGGATTCCTCGATCCTTGATGGGCCCCAGCCGAAGGTGCTGGGCCCAAGGCCTCTGCTGTAGTCCCAGGGCTAAAGGTGCCTGGGACTGATTCACCGACCTCCGCCCCTGGGCCAAAGGTGCCCAGGGCGGACAGGAACACACTCCTGGGGTAGGACCCCCGACCACGACAGAACAGATAGACCCCTGAAGAGGCAGCATCTGCCCCTTTTATATCCTCTCCCAGCATGCACAGCAGGCCTGCCACACCCACGGTATGGCTGCTGAGAGGGGACACACAAGGCACAGCACTGTATCAGCGGTTCAACCCTGGCCTACTATGTCCCAGGGAACTACACACCAATACTCTCCCTGTGGATAAAATGGTTGACAGAATCCTGACAATTGGGGTGTTTGAGCACAACTACCACTCAAACACTTCCCCTAAATTTAGGACCCCGCTACACACTCCCCCCACTAAATAGACAATGGTCCCCAGTGTCTGGAGCAAACCTATGCCTCTCAAGCCTGAGTCAACCTATTCCAGAAACTATCTACAAAAAAACGAATTTGAAAAATAGGTTTGTTTGTGCCGGAACCTAAACATGGGGAAAAGGGAGTTAAATTGAAGAGATGAAGAAAGAGTAGGAGAAACGAAATGTGTACATCCCATTCTCAATGTCACATAAACACATTTATCATTTACATTTGCCTCCCCAACTGCAATAGCTAAATCCACCCCATTATCAGTGATTTGCAGTTGTCCACCTGCAGAGGGAAGAAAAAAAAAACCCACAACCAATAATTTGACATCCTATGTACAGTAGAAGAGGAAAAATTCTCCCCGAAGGAAAAACCTTTTCCTTCTAATAAGTAAACCACATTTGAAATGCAATGTAGAAGTTACGCAACACCGCCACCTAGTGGAAGTGCCACCGTCAAGACACTTGTCCAAAAAAAAACGTTATTTTCCGCTTGAAGACGAATCCTCTTCTTCTTAAACCTGACCGTGGCCCTGAACTATTACTACCCCAAAAAGTAACTGTCTTTTTGGCGCTGTGAGAGGATAAAAAAAAACAACAGCTCCTGCTCTTCCAGCAAGTAGAATACCCCATCTGTAAGGGCAAAAGTTCCTGGGCTCCAGGAGAGTATACTCCGGAATACAACAAAGGGCAAACACAAAAGAGTCCAGTCTCTTAAAGGTTAAAGGTAGTACTGTGGATGCGGCAACACTAATGGTTTCCAGTTCTTGTCAAAAGTGTCCTATATGATACTCAACATTGTCCTTATCCTTCCGATGGATAACCACTTTGTCAGCATGAATATGCCTGCCAAGCATCCAGGACTCTCTACATTCTTTGTACTGCTTAGTGGCTGTGGCGGAACAGGAGTAGTACCTAGGGATGAGCTCAGTGTTCGAGTCGAACGCATGTTCAACTCGAACATCGGCTGTTCGCCTGTTCGGCGAAACCAGAAGTTTTTGGGCCGTCGCGCCAAATTCGTGTGACGCAAACGGCCCACAATATACTGCGCCATCGCAGTGCATTGCCGGCGCTGTGATTGGCCAAGCATGCACTGTGACCCCGCATGCTTGGCCAATCACAGCGCCGGCAGCGAGGAGAGCCATAATTGGCCACAGGCAGGATGCCTGTGGCCAATTATAGATCAGGGGGGTTTAGTACTCGCCCCACACTATAAAAGGCCGCCAGCGCGGCGGTCTTGTGTAGTGTGTTGGCGTGCAGGGAGAGAGAAGGATAGGCAAGGAACAGTGTCAGTGATATTCTTTGATAAACCTTGTGCATTTATAGTGTGTTGGCGTGCAGGGAGAGAGAAGGATAGGCAGAGACAGTGTCAGTGATATTCTTTGATAAACCTTGTGCATTTACAGTGTGTTGGCGTGCAGGGAGAGAGAAGGATAGGCAGGGACAGTGTCAGTGATATTCTTTGCTAAACCTTGTGCATTTACAGTGTGTTGGCGTGCAGGGAGAGAGAAGGATAGGCAGGGACAGTGTCAGTGATATTCTTTGCTAAACCTTGTACATTTACAGTGTGTTGGCGTGCAGGGAGAGAGAAGGCTAGGCAGGGACAGTGTCAGTGTTATTCTTTGCTAAAACCTCCTGCACAGTATACACCTGAAGCTACCCCTTAATGCTCATGGTATTGTTCTGTTGTGTAACACAGACAGGCATCTGCAAGTAGTTACAGTGGGTGTAGGTGCCTCCTGCACAGTATACACCTGAAGCTACCCCTTATTGCTCATGGTGTTCTGTTGTGTAACACAGACAGGGATCTGTAAGCCGTTACAGTGGGTGTAGGTGCCTCCTGCACAGTATACGCTACCCCTTATTGCTCATGGTGTTGTTCTGTTGTGTAACACAGACAGGCATCTGCAAGTAGTTACAGTGGGTGTAGGTGCCTCCTGCACAGTATAGACCTGAAGCTACCCCTTATTGCTCGTGGTGTTGTTCTGTTGTGTAACACAGACAGGCATCTGCAAGCAGTTACAGTGGGTGTAGGTGCCTCCTGCACAGTATACGCTACCCCTTATTGCTCGTGGTGTTGTTCTGTTGTGTAACACAGACAGGCATCTGCAAGCAGTTACAGTGGGTGTAGGTGCCTCCTGCACAGTATACGCTACCCCTTATTGCTCATGGTGTTGTTCTGTTGTGTAACACAGACAGGCATCTGCAAGTAGGTACAGTGGGTGTAGGTGCCTCCTGCACAGTATACACCTGAAGCTACCCCGTATTGCTTTTTTCCCATCTCCCTGCAGGCCATTAGAATGTCTGGAAGGCCAACAAGGAGAGGCAGACAGTCACGAGCCAATAAAAGAGGGCAAGCAGGCTCTGTGTCTAGGGGCAACAGTGCTGGTCGTGGACGCGGTGCATTGTCATCAGCACGTGGCCATGGGACACGCTTGTCCTTATTTTCGGCAGCTGGACGTGTTGAGCCGCATCATGCCGAAGACTTGGTAGAGTAGATGACCAAGCCCTCCTCATCCTCCTCATCCTCTCTCACCCAGGCTCAGGGTACTGGCAAAGCAGCTGCCAATGCGTTCTCTTCCCTCGTATCAATGTCATCATCAGTCACTCCTTCCCTAGACCCACCATGTCCTCCTGAGGAGTCCCCCGAACTGTTTGAGCACAGTGTTGGGTACATGCTCCAGGAGGATGCCCAGTGTTTTGAAGGGTCTGATGATGATACCCAGCTAGAGGAAGGCAGTAGCGTGAGTGCAGAGAGAGGGGATGCTCAAGAAGGCAGTCATGTTCCAGCAGCTGCAGCATACTGCCAGGTTTGCTCCAGTGATCAACAGGGAGAGGATGATGAGGTCACTGACTCCACATGAGTGCCTGATAGGAGAGAGGAGGAGGATGAGGAGGAGGCACATCTCCAACGAGGCAGGATGCCCTCCGGGGGCCAGCGTAAGGGCAGCACACCAACTAAATCACACCGCAGAGCTCCGCCTGTGCAGGGCGCTGCCTCTGCGCGTTATTCCAAAAGTTCTTTGGTGTGGGCCTTCTTTGAGTCGAGTGCATCAGATCGCACAGCTGCTATTTGCAACATATGTCTCAAGCTTTTCTCGCGTGGCCAAAACATCAGCCGCTTGGGCACCACATGCTTGACCAGACATATGTTGACCTGCCATGCAGCTCGTTGGCAAGTGTACCATAAAGACCCACACCAAAAAACAAAGCGGACCTCTCCTTGCTCCTCATCAGCTGGGATCTCCAACCCCACTATACCTTCAGTCCTCTCTGAAACCTGCACTGAGAGGAATGAAGGTGTAGAATTAGGTGTGTCACAGCCAAGTACTTGCGGGCACTCTGCTAGCAGTAAACCGACGTCCGATTGTACCAGGCAAATTTCCCTGCCCCAGCTGCTGGACCGTCGAAAGAAGTTCACTCCCAGCCATCCACGTGCCCAGCGGTTGAATGCTAGCTTGGCTAAATTGCTAGCACTTCAACCGCTGCATTTTCAGTTGGTAGACTCGGCCCCCTTCCGTGAGTTTTTGCAATGTGCGGTTCCTCAGTGGCAGGTTCCCAAACGCCACTTTTTCTCACGGAAGGCGATTCCGGCTCTCTTCCGGCGCTGGACAGGGCGGTCAGTGGTAAGGTGCATATTACCGCTGACTCATGGTCCAGCATGCATGGACAGGGACGTTACCTTTCTTTCACGGCCCATTGGGTCACTCTTTTGGCAGCTGGGAAGGATGCAGGACAAGGTGCAGTAGTGTTGGAGGTTGTTCCGCCGCCACGCCTCCAAAATGCTACTACTGGTTGTGACACACCTCTCTCCTCCACCCCCTCCACTTCTTCTTCCTCCATGGCCTCTTCCTGTGCTTTGTCCTCGGAAGCAGTGGTGCTCCGTAGGCTTTCAAGGGGCTACGCAAGTACGCAGGCAAAAAGATGCCATGCCGTGATTGCGCTGGTGTGTTTGGGGGACAGGAGCCACACTGGGGCAGAGGTTCTGTCAGCTCTGCAGGGGCAGGCCGAGAGGTGGTTGATGCCTTAAGCCAGGAATGGTGGTTTGCGACAATGGCACCAACCTCCTCTCCGTCCTCCGACAGGGACAACTGACCCATGTGCCCTGTGTGGCTCACGTCCTTAACCTGGTGGTGCAGCGGTTCTTAGGCAGGTACCCGGGCTCACAGGATGTCCTGAGGCAGGCCAGGAAAGTCTGTGTGCATTTCCGCAGATCATATAATGCCAGTGCTCGGCTGGCTGAGCTGCAAAAGGAGTTGAACCTGCCAAAGAACCGCCTTATATGTGACATGCCCACCAGGTGGAACTCAACGTTGGCCATGCTGCAGCGGCTGCACCCACAGCAGAGGGCGATCAATGAGTACCTGTGCGACTACGGCACCAGGACAGGGTCAGGGGAGCTCGGGTTTTTTTCACCACGCCAGCGGGGCATGATCAGGGATGCACGCACTGTCCTGGCACCATTTGAGGAGGCCACGAGGATGGTGAGCAGTGACAGTGCATGCATCAGTGACACTGTACCTCTTGTCCACCTGTTGGAGCATACGCTGCATGGAATAATGGACAGGGCACTTGAGGCAGAACAGAGGCAGGAAGAGGAGGACTCCCTTGCCTCTCAAGACCCCCTTTACCCAGACAGTGTTCCTTCTGTCCCACCCATCACACAGGAAGAGGAGGAGGAGGAGGAGGAGGATTGTGTCAGCATGGAGGTGGAGCCTGGCACTCAGTATCAACAGCAGCAGTCTTTTAGGGATGATTACAGTCCCAAGAAACCCGTGGACTTGTACATGGCTGGGAGGAGGTGGCTGCGGATCATGTCGTCCTTAGTGACGCAGAGGAATCCGGACCGAATGCCTCAGCTAACCTACGCTGCATGGCCTCCCTGATCCTGCAAAGTCTGCGGAAGGATCCTCGTATTCTTCGGATCAAGGAGAGGGACCATTACTGGCTGGCCACTCTCCTTGATCCATGGTACAAGGGTAAGGTTGCAGACCTTATCTTGCCGTCGCTGAGGGAGCAGAGGATGAGACATCTCCGGGAGGCCTTGCAGAAAGGTCTGTGCAACGCGTTCCCAGAGACTGGGAGGTTACAAACTCCTGGTCCTGGACAACGAGTTGCTGAGGCTTCGGTCAGTAGCAGAAGGAGCGGTGGAGAAGGTGGCCGTCTGACCGATGCGTTCAGACAATTTTTTAGTCCGCAGCCCCAAGGTATGATCGGTTCCAGCAACCATCGCCAGCGTCTGATATACATGGTGCAGGAATACCTAGGGGCAAGGTCAGACTTGGACACCTTTCCCACCGAAAATCCTCTGGCTTACTGGGTCTTGAGGATGGATCACTGGCCAGAGTTTGCACAGTATGCAATTGAGCTACTGGCCTGTCCTGTCCTGCCTGTCCTGCATCCAGCGTTCTTTCGTAATGCACATTCAGTGCTGCTGGAGGCTTTTTCACCGATCACAGGGTGCGCCTGTCCACCGACTCGGTTGATCGACTGACCTTCATAAAGATGAATCAGTCTTGGATCACCACCAGCTACCAGGCACCTGAAGCTGATGTAACAGAATAATTTATTTTGAAATGTCACATCCCTTCATGCCTATGCTGATGCTGAGTGACTGTCCTGTTATGTTGACTGACTATCCTCTTCCTCCTCAATGATCCTGATGATAGCTTGGAAGAACATTTTTGTTTCTGGGTGCCGCCACCAGTGGCTAAGGCCCAATTTTTCAGCCCCTGTTTAACAGGGGCATGTAATTACAATTTTTTATGCAATGCTTTGCAGCAGGGCTTATTCCTGCACTCCAACTAGAGTATCTGGGAGAGGTTGCAGTATCGTGGCACCAGCACGAGTGCCTAAGGCCCAATTTTTCAGCCCCTGTTTAACAGGGGCGTGTAATTACAATTTTTGATGCAATACTTTGCAACAGGGCTCATTGCTGTGCTCCAAGTATAGTATCTGTGAGGGGCTGCAGTGTTGTGGCACCATCACCAGTGCCTAAGGCCCAATTTTTCAGCCCCTGTTAAACAGGGGCGTGTAATTAAAATTTTTGATGCAATACTTTGCAACAGGGCTCATTGCTGTGCTCCAAGTACAGTATCTGTGAGGGGTTGCAGTGTTGTGGCACCAGCACCAGTGCCTAAGGCCCAATTTTTCACCCCCTGTTTAACAGGGGCGTGTAATTAAAATTTTTGATGCAATACTTTGCAACAGGGCTCATTGCTGTTCTCCAAGTACAGTATATGTGAGGGGTTGCAGTGTTGTGGCATCAGCACCAGTGCCTAAGGCCCAATTTTTCAGCCCCTGTTTAACAGGGGCGTGTAATTACAATTCTTGATCTAATAATTCACAGCAGGTCCCATTCTTGCGCCCACCAAGAGTAACTGTGAGGGCTTACAGTGTTGTGGCAACACCGTCCACCACCACCAAAGGCCCAATTTTTCTGCCCCTGTTCAACAGGGGCATGCAATTACAATTCTTGATCTAATAATTCACAGCAGGGCCCATTCCTGTGCCCACCAAGAGTAACTGTGAGGGCTTACAGTGTTGTGGCAACACCACCACCACCACCACCACCAAAGGCCCAATTTTTCAGCCCCTGTTCAACAGGGGCATGCAATTACAATTCTTGATCTAATAATTCACAGCAGGGCCCATTCATGCACCCACCAAGAGTAACTCTGAGGGCTTACAGTGTTGTCGCACCAGCACCACCACCAAAGGCCCAATTTTTCCTACCACTGTTCAACAATGGCATGTAATTACAATTCCTGATATAATAGTTCACAGCAGGGCGTTCCAGCGCCCACCAAGAGTAACTGTGAGGGCTCACAGTGTTGTGGCAACACCAACATCTAAGGGGCAAATTTCTGCAGAGTATATACGGCAGGCCCATACTTTCAAACATCCAACTTACAAACGACTCCTACTTGCAAACGGAAGGAGACAACAGGAAGTGAGAGGAAATCTACCCCTAGGAAGGGAAATTCTCTCCTGTAAGAGTTAATATGGGAAAAAGGTGTCTCCTCTCTACTGATGCTTTATCACCAATCCTTGTTTCAATAAAAACCCCACTTTTCCAAAAACATTTGTCATTGGGACGGAAAGTGAGGTGAAATGTTCTGAACAGGTGCACAGACAGCAAAACAAATGTTACAGGGGTGATAACCCTTCCCTATGTTCTCCAAAAAGCTTAAAAATCGATTTTTTTGGCTGCAGCTACACTTAAAAATGTGCCTGTTCCAAATTACAAACAGATTCTACTTAAGAACAAATCTACAGTCCCTGTCTTGTTTGCACCGCATGTATACTGCTGTTCAGAGTATATAGGGTTTTAGGTATAGGGTTTTATTTTGGGTGCAGGGTTCCCCTTAATATCCATACAAGGCCCAAAGGGGCTGGTAATGGGCTGGGGTAGGGGGGGATGATGGGGTAGCCATGCCATTTTTCTCAAAGATTTTCATCCATATTGCCAGGACAAGACATGACATTAAAGCCGCAAGCAGTTTTAAGTGGCTTTTTTTCCTTTATAAATGTCATTTTGTGCAGGGACAGTTCTAAACACAGGAAACACATGCCACTTCACAGGCATACTTTAGACACCCCCCAGGAATATTTCACTTTTTTTTTCACTTTATGCATCATTAAAATGACTGCTCCATAAAAAACGGCCGTTTTTAAAACTTCTTTTTGCATTGATACATGTCCCCTGGGGCAGAACCCGGGTCCCCAAACCCTTTTTAGGACAATAATAATTAGCACTTTAGATTTCGAACGTTCGCGTCCATTGTATTTAATAGGGTTCTAACGTTCGTGCGAACTTTCGGTCCGTTCGCAGGTTCTGGAGCGAACCGAACCGGGGGGGGTGTTCGGCTCATCCCTAGTAGTACCTACGGGCCTGGGGTACCTTTAGATAAGTCCAAAGAAAGTCCGCGTACCACCGATTTCTATAGGCCTCCACTTCAAACAACAACTCCTTTGGTAAGTACGGGTATTCCCACCCATACTCAGCCGCAACCTTCTTGTTGAACAACCGCTGCATCCTGGATAACGGAGGCATGGTTGCGCGATCTCCCATTCCTGGTAGAATTATGGTATCCAGGTGTTGAGGCACTTTCACTGCCTCCGGACCAGACATAGGGGCCCGCAATGACACTCGCCGCATCCCGGCAACAGGTGCAGGTATCTCCAATGGTGGAAGGGCAGACAATGGGACAGATACCTCCTTAGGCTTCTGGGCCTCCTCCCTGGGTGTATCATCCCCAGTGACCATGGGTGGGTCCCTTTTCCTATGGGACAAGGACAGTGGCATCTTATGCCAACCCTTCCGCTCAAACAGTACGTCTATGGCCACATCATCCCCTGGATCGGAGACTGACTCCAGGTCGGAGGTATCGCATTCCTCCGCTGGCAAGTAACTTCTCGTAGACGAGGAATCACTCTGGGGTTCCTCGCCTAATCATCAACAACACTTCGGACCTTAGCCAAGATCCCATTCCCCGGCTTACCTCGGCTTGTAGCTGAAGCAGGATGTCCGGAACTTTTTCCTATGGACACATCCGATCTGGGGTGTGACTCCACCATGGCCGCAGGAAGCTTTGACATAGCCGACCTTCCTCTTGGGCTGTGGGAGCGAGGACTCAGTAACTACCGAAGCAACATCCTCCGGTTTCTCCGTCTCCGGTTCCTCAACGACCAAAACATTTTCATCCGCGACTTCCTTCGAAGTCTCAACAGGGGTGACTGCGGAAGCTCTGGTTCCTTCTTCCAAAGTGGTGGCACCCGTAAGGCAGTTCAAACGGAAGGCCCGAGGCTTTTCAGTAGGCTGCTCCACCTCAAATAAGAATTCCTTGCACTGCTCACATCTTCCGAAGAGCCTAAGATGCACTACCAGTCACTGGCATCCGGGACAAACCACTTCAAGGGCCTCCGCCTCTCTGCAGACATAGAGAGCAAAACGACCCCGAGGCTTCAGTCGGATCCCCGTATCGGACACAGAATCAGCAAACGAGGTCATATTCATGGTTGAAGTGACCGGAATCCATGAGGCATTAGACGCCATGTAACCCACTTGCCGATTCATTGCGCACTGTCTCTCTGGCGCCAAGGTCACCACGTGCAATTTCCCACATGGCGAGGCTCCTCTCATCCTCTGCAATGTTCGCAGGCTTTCTCACTCTAGGCACGCCCACGAACTATGCAGCTTGGGCTTTCCTCGTGGCGCAGTCACTTTTCCCAAAGATGGCCGACCTCCACAGAACTCCACAGGGGAACAAAGTTCAAACTCTGGGCTTCTTCTGATTTGGAAATCCCAGACTCGAGCCCCCCACGTGTAGCGGCCTAACCCCCTCTCCTTCACCTGGTTTTGGCTCCTCGCAGGCAGAGAGGGCACACCCCGCCACAAGCCCGTACCCTCCCATATGAGGAGGTTGAGCGGTGTTATTGATGGGTCTCCACAGTCAGAAAGTCAGAGGATGTTTCTCACCTCTATGTATAACAGAGACAAGTCCTTGTTCTCCCCAGTAACTTGAATGTCCACACCAGCTGCAACTCCAACGCAGAGTTTATTTTCTCTTTTGGTAAAATAACAGTCTCTGATAGAAAAAGGTTGGAATAAAGACAGGACAGCATAAGATGTGGGAGAGGTCCAGGCACAAATGTAATGACTTCACTGCTCAGCTTCTCAAGCAGACTCAGCTCAAATGGATAGTCTCCCTAGGTAAGGACTAGCAGCCAAATGGTACTCCAACTTAAACTCACAATCTCTGCCACAGACTTGGTTGAACTTGGTCTCTGTCACAAACCTGTTGAACTTGGTCTCTGCCACAGACCCGGTGAACTTGGTGCTTCAAAACTTGGCCTCTATGTAAGGAAAAGACATCCCTCCAGAGAGTTACCGGGACCCTTCCTTCACCGAGACTTCTCACCGCTCCCTCAGAACAGTTCCTCCCCCGGCCTCCTCCTCTAAGATACGGGTCCCCTCGCAAGGCGGCACCCTGGGATTCCTCGATCCTTGATGGGCCCCAGCCGAAGGTGCTGGGCCCAAGGCCTTTGCTGAATTCCCAGGGCTAAAGGTGCCTGGGACTGATTCACCGACCTCCGCCCCTGGGCCAAAGGTGCCCAGGGCGGACAGGAACACACTCCTAGGGTAGGACCCCTGACCACGACAGAACGGACAGACCCCTGAACAGGCAGCGTCTGCCCCTTTTATATCCTCTCCCAGCATGCACAGCAGGCCTGCCACACCCACGGTACGGCTGCTGAGAGGGGACACACAAGGCACAGCACTGTATCAGCGGTTCAACCCTGGCCTACTATGGCAGCGTCACCTGTAGGCCCCAGGGAACTACACACCAATACTCTCCCTGTGGATAAAATGGTTGACAGAATCCTGACAATTGGGGTGTTTGAGCACAACTACCACTCAAACATTTCCCCTAAATTTAGGACCCCGCTACACTTGATATAGCTTTTCTTACTTCTAAAACAGCTTTGTTAAGGGACCTAGTTATGTATCATGCTACCCTCACTTGACTCTGAAATATATGAGAAAATGGCAGCAGCAAGCTAAAAGTTACGAATAGCATTTCTCAATCCTCCAACCACCTCTTAACAACGCCATTTTTACTGGGGTATAGGAGTATGGGATGTCTGAATACTAATTGTTAATAGTTGCTCCTGAAGGATATCTAAATGTTTTTTTTGTGTTTTTTTTTTTGTATATCTACAACCTACTGTCTGTTGAGACTACTCTAGTATACACATGATAATCCACACAATAATGGAAGGTGACATGTTCACCCAATAGCTAAAAAACACATATTATACAAATGCAGAGGACTCAACCTGCTATCTCCAACTATGTCACACAAAGATCACAAAATGTTTCCACTGCCTAAATAACATTTCTGTGGAAGACTTATTCTGTACTACCCTCATTAAGTTATGGTCAGAATCCCCCCTTGTTCCTAAACGACCCTTCCTAGTTCTCCTTCGACACCACTCTACCAGCAGATATGGGCCACTCCCATCTAGACTTGAGAAAGGTTCACAATTACACTTTTTACTGACTTTAGAAAGGAAAATTTACAGAACAAAATTTGCACTTTTACTTAGTTATAACCTACCTTCACAGATGGAAGACCAAGTTTTGCTTAACATAATAATGAAAATTTGCCTCTTTTTTACCATGCTCATTATGACTAAATCACACTGGTGTCACCATGTCACATCAACCCTCACCTCCTCACCCCCATCCCCTTTCGGTTTCCATGATCTGGAAGGTTACAACCTAAAGGCCTGTGGACAATGGCGGTTGAGTCCCCAGCTTGGCCAATTATGGTGTTTGTGCTCCAATCTGTCTTGGAGCAGGGAAAGGGAGGCACTTTGCAATCTTTACCCTGGGTGTCAAAAAACTTTTGTTCCTGAACAAATTACAATATTTTAGGAACAGCTGGGACCAGTAAAAAAAAAATGTTCTGTGTAAAAGAAGCTATTCTTGCAGAGAGCTGTTACTTAGGGCTCCAAAATCTAAAGCAGCCTCCCTCAACCAGGGTTACATAGAATACTAGGGTTCCTTGAGCAATGAGCAAATTCTGCCTTACAGTCAGAGCCATGATTGGACAAGGTCATGATGACTTTGCCCAATCATGGCTCAGTGCTCATAGTCCCACCCCACACTATAAAAGGTCATGTCTGTGATGCCAAAAAGGAGAGGCAGATGTCCCCATGCCACTATGATTGGGCCAGCATGGTCTGTATCCACAGGCAAAGGTAAAGGTCAGCAGGGATGAGCTGAACACCCCCCTGTTCGGTTCGCACCAGAACCTGCGAACAGACAAAATGTTCGTGTAAACTTTAGAACCCTATTAAATACAATGGACTCGAACGTTTGAAATCTAAAGTGTTAATTATAAAGGCTAATATGCAAGTTATTGTCCTAAAAAGGGTTTGGGGACCCGGGTCCTGCCCCAGGGGACATGTATCAATGCAAAAAGAAGTTTTAAAAACGGCCGTTTTTTCGGGAGCAGTGATTTTAATAATGCTTAAAATGAAACAATAAAAGTGAAATATTCCTACCTGGGGGGTGTGTATGATATGCATGTAAAGTGGCGCATGTTTCCCGTGCTTAGAACTGTCCCTGCAAAAAATGTCATTTTTGAAAGAAAAAAATGCATTTAAAACTGACTTGCGGCTATTAATGAATTGTCGGCTCCCGGCAATACATACAAAAGTCATTGATAAAAAAAAAAAAAAAAAGCGTGGGGGTTCCCCAGAATTCAATTACCAGGCCCTTCAGGTCTGGAATGGATATTAAGGGGAACCCCGCCGCAAATTTAAAAAAAAATTGACGTGGGGTTCCCCCAAATATCCATTCCAGGCCCTTCAGATCTGGCATGGATTTTAAGGGGAACTCCACCCCAAATTTAAAAAAAAAATGGCGTGGAGTCCCCCTAAAAATCCATACCAGACCCCTTATCCGAGCACGCAACCTGGCCGGCCGCAGGGGAAAAGGGGGGGACGAGAGAGCGGCCCCCCCTCCCTCCTGAACCGTACCAAGCCACATGCCCTCAACATGGGGAGGATGTCCCCATGTTGATGGGGACAAGGGCCTCATCCCCACAACCGTTGCCCGGTGGTTGTGGGGGTCTGCGGGCGGGGGCTTATCGGAATCTGGAAGACCCCTTTAACAAAGGGGACCCCCAGATCCCGGCCCCCCCCCTATGTGAATTGGTAAGGGGTACATTGTACCCCTACCATTTCACGAAGAAAGCGTAAATTTTTTTTTAAAAAAACACACAAACACCTTAAAAAAGTATTTTATTAAAAAAAAAAAAAAACATTCCAGCGGTGAAATCCAGTGTCCCGTGACGATCCCGATGTCCAGCGCTGTCCTTCATTGGTTGTGCCTGAGCGGACCTGATGGGGAACTCCCTCTCAGTATTTTAAATGTATAGACCCGCCCCTTCTAAAGTTCCCCATGAGGTCCGCTCAGCGGACCAGATGCGGAACATGAGAAGGGGCGGGTCTATACATGTATTACCAAAGTGAGAGCAGTTCCCCATCAGGTCCGCCCCCTCGGTATGTTGGACCCGCCTACGTCATTGGCCTGAGCGGGGAACTTCCTTCACTGTGTAATTTAAATTTACATAGTGAAGGAAGTTCCCCGCTCAAGCCAATGACGTAGGCGGGTCCGACATACCGAGGGGGCGGACCTGATGGGGAACTGCTCTCACTTTGATAATACATGTATAGACCCGCCCCTTCTCATGTTCCGCATCTGGTCCGCTGAGCGGACCTGATGGGGAACTTTAGAAGGGGCGGGTCTATACATTTAAAATACTGAGAGGGAGTTCCCCATCAGGTCCGCTCAGGCACAACCAATGAAGGACAGCGCTGGACATCGGGATCGCCGCGGGACACTGGATTTCACCGCTGGAATGTTTTTTTTTTTTTTTAAATAAAGGACTTTTTCAAGGTGTTTGTGTGTTTTTTTAAACATTTTTTTACGCTTTCTTCGTGAAATGGTAGGGGTACAATGTACCCCTTACCAATTCACATAGGGGGGGGGGACGGGATCTGGGGGTCCCCTTTGTTAAAGGGGTCTTCCAGATTCCGATAAGCCCCCCGCCCGCAGACCCCCACAACCACCAGGCAAGGGTTGTGGGGATGAGGCCCTTGTCCCCATCAACATGGGGACATCCTCCCCATGTTGAGGGCATGTGGCCTGGTACGGTTCAGGAGGGAGGGGGGGCCGCTCTCTCGTCCCCCCCTTTTCCCCTGCGGCCGGCCAGGTTGCGTGCTCGGATAAGGGGTCTGGTATGGATTTTTAGGGGGACTCCACGCCATTTTTTTTTTACATTTGGGGTGGAGTTCCCCTTAAAATCCATGCCAGATCTGAAGGGCCTGGAATGGATATTTGGGGGAACCCCACGTCAATTTTTTTTAAAATTTGCGGCGGGGTTCCCCTTAATATCCATTCCAGACCTGAAGGGCCTGGTAATTGAATTCTGGGGAACCCCCACGATTTTTTTTTTTTTTTTATCAATGACTTTTGTATGTATTGCCGGGAGCCGACAATTCATTAATAGCCGCGAGTCAGTTTTAAATGCATTTTTTTCTTTCAAAAATTACATTTTTTGCAGGGACAGTTCTAAGCACGGGAAACATGCGCCACTTCACATGCATATCATACACACCCCCCAGGTACGAAATTTAAAGGAATATTTCACTTTTATTTTTTCATTTTAAGCATTATTAAAATCACTGCTCCCGAAAAAACGGCCGTTTTTAAAACTTCTTTTTGCATTGATACATGTCCCCTGGGGCAGGACCCGGGTCCCCAAACACTTTTTAGGACAATAACTTGCATATAAGCCTTTATAATTAGCACTTTAGATTTCTCCCATAGATTTTTCGAATTTCCCGCGAACACCCCAATTTGTTCGCTGTTCGGCGAACGGGCGAACAGGCAATGTTCGAGTCGAACATGAGTTCGACTCGAACTCGAAGCTCATCCCTAAAGGTCAGTTCTCAGGCAGGGCACATTTGCATCTGTTTAGTGATATTGCCCTTGCTATCCAGCCACAGCATGCAGAGAAGGTGGTGTGCTGGCTTACTAAACCATCATCCTCCTCATCATCTATCACACAAGCTGAAACTATTTCGCACTCCAGCGCAGCTGCCAGAGTGGCCTATTCTGTCTCCTTGTCTACAGCTAATCCTGCCATAGCCCCATCATCAGGCACGGAGGAGTCAGCTGAATTATTTGAACAGTGTCAGTCCTGCACCCTCCAAGAGTAACTGTGAGGAGTTACAGGGTGCAGGCACCCCCAACAACCAAGGCCCAGTTTTTCTGCACCTCTTACATCTATCTAAAGTCTGCAAAAGAGACATCAGACTTTGTGTTTAAAAAAAATCATTAATCTTGGCCTGAGTGTACTATAATTTGGCTTCTTCACATATGGCTTGCCCACTGTGGTGCAAAACGTTGTTATTTCCATCCAAAGTCTGCCAAAGAGACACCAGAATTTATCCAAAAACTCTCTAATCTTGTTCGGAGTGCCCTAAAATGTGGCCTCTTCATACAGACTGGCTCCCCAAGCTGTTGTTTACAAAATAAAGAAAGCTTTCACGGAAAAATCAATTTATTTGTATGTAGCGGCCTCCCCTCTCTCACTCTTATATCAGCTCGTCTGTCTCTTGTCTAGGGGGTACCTTAGAGGAGAGAGAGCGGGGTCACCACGCCAAGTTCCCACTGCAGGAGTGTGTGTGTGCAGTGGGAGACAATTCTCTTTTACCTTCGGGTCGGAGTCCCAGGCACCTTCAGCCTGAGGGCCGTGGTTCGTGTCAGTCCTCTGGGCGGCCTAGGCCTAGAGGACGTTTGGAGGTCGTGTTCCATCCCAGGCACCTTTAGCCTGGGGTGAGGTACTTGGATGGAGGTCTGGAGCTCAGTGCCCACCACTGAGTTCCGCGAGGGAAGGAGATCCTAGGAAACCCCTGGAGTGGGTACCCGAATCCAGAGGCGTAATGGACCGGGAGGGGGTACTTGCTTGAAGACCTGGTGCAACATATTGCCAGTGACGGGTGAGCCTCCACCGGAGACCGCCTGGAAGGATATTTCCCCTCGATCGGAGACCGCAAACCCACTTTCAGGAAGGAAAGTGGAGAGTTCATTGTGTCTGGGCCTACTCGTATCCACACCCCTCTGTCTGTTCTACTCGTTGAGGGGGTCCAACTGTCTGTGCATTACTCTGTTATCGGAAGAATAAAGGAGTGTTGGACTTTAATGGTGTGGGGCTAATTTTCTGGCAGACATTGTTCAAGAAAACCACCAGGAGGAGGCTCCAGATGCAGAACACCGACCCGAAGGTAAAAGAGAATTGTCTACCACTGCACACACACACTCCTGCAGTGGGAACTTGGTGTGGTGACCCCGCTCTCTCTCCTCTAAGGTACCCCCTAGACAAGAGACAGACGAGCTGATATAAGAGTGAGAGAGGGGAGGCCGCTACATGTAATTTTGTCTTCTTTATTTATGTCAGTTTTGCTGCAGCAGGTTATATACATGGTACAGATGTGCCACTTTACAGGCAGACTAAGGGGACCCCCCCCCCCCCCCAGGCACTATAGTTAAAGGAAATGTTTATTTTTATTGTTTCACTTTAAGCATCATTAAACTCAGTACTCCTTTAAAAAGATCTTTAAAAAAAAAAATTGCATTGATATATGTCACCCAGGGCAGTACCTGGGCCCCCATATGCTTTTCATGGAAAATAACTTGCATATAAGCCTTCAAATTGGGCACTTTTGAGTTTTCAAGTGCAGGTCCTATAGACTTTAATAGGGTTCGAAGTTCGGGTCCAAACTTTTGCAATGTTCGAGAGTTCTGGCATGAACCTGGTTGTTCGGCCCAACTCTACTCATTGCTAAGTATGATCTTTTAATTATTTGGAAGCAGGAAGGGATTCTTTCCAATGACCACAAGTGTAAGGAGCATTCTTCCCAGTGACCATCACACTAATGTTCTGTGATCTGTAGATAAAGTAATTGTTAGTATGGCTTCCTGGAAACCAGATTATTTCAAGGGTTCCCTCATGCTAAAAAGGTTGAGAAAGGCTGGCTTAGAGGTTCCCGTGATTCCAATCTGGTCCTTGGTGTGCAGCTATTACAGATGAGTGTTCAGGTTTTTAAGCTGTAGCTTTTTAGTGCCTCATTAACTTGTGCGATACATGATAACTGTAGCAATTATAGACCTCCACCCACACCAATGTAGCAGTTCAAGGCTGTCATCTGTGAAAGATAAAGAGTATTAGGCTATTTATGGGATTGTCAGTTAACAGCTAAATGTACCAAGCAGTTTGCAGGTCTATCATTTACTGGATAAGCATGCCGCACATTTTAACTTTTGTTCTATTAGAGATAGACCAGTGTATTCTTTCATGCTGTACAGATATTTATTTGCCTGAATGCCACGTGTTTGTTATCTAAGTGTACGTTACACAATAATTATTGTTGTTCCTGTTAAGAAGCAGTAAAGATCCAGACTGTCCCTGTGAGTCATTGCTTTGCAAAAGGGACAATGTTTGAAATCAATAAAGGACCATTATTGCAAAAATGATTGCATTGTCTTAAGTATATGCTATTATTGCATAAAATTTTAGTAAATGGTATATTTATTCTTTTATTTTACGTGCAGATATTTATATTTTTCTTCATGCATATTACATGCAGAAAAAAAAGTGTCTATCAGAAATGACAGGCTTTAGGACAACCTATAAGACTTCCAGGTAAGCATGAGTAGCTGCAGTAATCTTTTCTTGTGTGAATAAAAGGCATAAGCCTGGATTCACATATTTGCACTGTGGTGTGTTGTGGTAACGTGCACAATACTACAATGCATGTTAAAACATATTACATGTAGCCACCCCCTCACCCCGTCCTCTTTAGCTAGGGGTATGTCACGCGACAGGGTGAGGTGCGCTACGGCCCATGTCCTCCCCACAACGGCGGGCGAGGTGAAGGCCAATACCTGATGTTTCCTCTGGCCGGTGTGTCCTGAGCATGTACCGAGTCTATCGTGCAGAAACCACCGAACCACCCTTTGCTCCCATTAACAGAGTCCATAGACCGATCACAGTCCAACTGTTGGTTTATTTCGTATCTCCACATACAGGCAATGCGATGGCATGATACGGTGGGATGAGCAGGTCGAGGCACTATACTGATCTGGGTCCCTACACCCCCTGTGCTATGACCAAGGGTTGTAGGAGTCTTGACATGAATACCTCCGTTGCGTTGCGGCCCCTATCAGGGGAAGATGTCCTCCAAGGGAGTTACCGAAGGCCCATCCGTCACCGGGTTGACACTACACCGGGTCTTCGAACGGGTGACCTCCCCAGCCTCCTCACCTCAGATGCGGGCCCCCTCGCAAGGGGCGCCCTGGAGCAACTCCACCCTCGCGGGACCCAGTCGGAGTCACCGGGTCCTAGGCCTCCTCAATAGTACCTCACCCCAGGCTGAAGGTGCCTGGAATGGACTCCATCTTCATTCCGGCCAGGCCCAGGGCGCCTAGGCCGGAACCTTGAACCGCCCGCACCCAGGCCTAAGGTGCCTGGGTGCGTGAAGAGATGATCCCCCGAAAAAGACCTCGTGGCGAGGGCGTCTCCCCCTTTTATCTCCTCCCGTCGACACCACGGCGGGTTCCCCGCCCCGGCCGTACCATCTCCAGGAAGGGACAAAGAAGGGTAGCACTCCGGTAGCGATTCTACCCTGAGCCAGTAGGTACACTGACACCCACTGGTCAAGGAGAATATTACACCACCCAATCCTCCACGAATAACAAAAAGGGGTCTGAACCCTAACACAATTACACACTTGGGTCACACTACCCCCAAGTGTATCCCACTAAATTGAGGACCCCGCTACACACTCCCCCTGTGATTTGACGCTGGTCCCCAGCGTCAGGTGCACACCCATGTCTCCCAAAGAGTGGT
This sequence comes from Rana muscosa, assembly GCA_029206835.1. Taxonomy (NCBI): domain Eukaryota; kingdom Metazoa; phylum Chordata; class Amphibia; order Anura; family Ranidae; genus Rana; species Rana muscosa. The sequence goes on from CM055118.1 coordinate 797,249,706, forward strand.
GACATGAGGTGGGCCCCAGAGGCTATCCCTCAAATTTTTGAATACTAAATGTGCCAAGACCTGCTCAAAAGGGAAAGGGGAAATATAAAACGATAAACATTTGTATAAGACATCTATTCTGTACACATGTACAATCCCTCTCATCGCTGTCTAAGAACCACCCCACTCTCAGTAGTCTTGACCGATGAATCTCCTGCAGAAGGGAAACAACAAAAAGAAAACACATCCTAACACTCTGTGTTAACTTGGCATGAGTGGGTCCGTCAGCCGAGAGACCCGTTCACTCCAATAAGTAAGTAATGCATGTGTAGCATTTCGAACAACCGTTGCACAACACTGCCACCTGGTGACAGAGCTGCGGTAATGACACTTGGTGAGATCTTCATTCTTCCTGCTTTCCTACTCTGACTCTACCCCAAAAGTCTCTGCCTTTGGCACATGAAGAAAAGGGAGAAAAAAACCCACAACAGCTCCCAAGTCTCCAGTGAGTAAAAGAAAAAGCCCAAATCAAAACAAAAGTAGTGCACAGTTCTAGGCGTCTGGGAATGTCTCATCCAGAAAGTTTCAACAGCAACAAGATAGGAGCTCACTCCTCCTATAAGTAGAACCTTGGATCCGGCAGAAACAGAGGCTTCAGGTGCCCGTCAAACACTTCCACTGAATACTCGACATCCTCTCCTTCTTTCCTACAGATGAGCACCTTATCAGCATGAATATGGCACCCAAGTCTCCAATCAGCTCTGCAGTCCTTGAACTTTTTAGACACAGGCGGCGAACATGACAGGTATCGCCTGGCATGGGGTACTTTAAGCTTTTCCCATACAAACTCGTCATACCACCTTGGTCGCAGGACCTCAACTTCATACAATAAGTCCCGAGGCAACTAGGGGTACTCCCACCCATATTCACGGGCGACTCTCTGGGAGAAAAGTCTCTGCAATCTGGCTAGGGGCGGCATCACATCTCGCTCACCTTCTCCTGGCTGTACGATGGCCTCCGGGTGCCGAGGTACCTTCACCATCTCGGGTTGCTTTGTCTTTGGTGCCCGCAACGAAGCACGCTGCGTCCCCACCATCAGAGCGGGTGATGTAGTTGAATGAGGAAAGTTGGTCAGAGGGTTAGATTTCCTCGGGAACTCCGGGGCCTGCGCCCGGAGCGTACTGTCTTCTGTGGACATGGGGGAATCCTGTGGTTTACTCAGCACAGGTAGCGGGCGTCTGTCCCAGCCCTTCCGGTGAAACAGCTCGTCTATTTCCCCGTCATCCCCACAGTCTGACAACGACTCTAGGTCGGAGGTGTCATACATCTCGGCGGGAAGGTAGTCTCTAGTAGACGGAAGGCTACCCTCCCTTTCGGGCTCCACCAACTGTGAACTCCCGACACCTCCAACCAACACCACAGTCCCAGCCCCTAGCTCACCTGGACCTACTGAAGAACTGGGATGTCCGGGACTCTCTTCTCTACCGGCGCCATCCAGGCCAGGCAAGCGGCGGGGTGAAGCTCGACCACGACCACAGGATGCCTGCACCAGGCCTATCTTCCTCTTCGGGGGTGGCAGCAGGGAGTCTGTGGTGACCGAAGCAGTGTCTTCGGATTTTTCTCTCTCAGTCTCTGGTTGGGCAGTCACTTCGCCCTGGTCAGCGCGTACGGGGACCTCCGCAGAGGCCTGGATCTCTCCCTCCGGAGTGGCGGTTCCTGTGATGCAGTTGAGGCGTAGGGCCCGGGGCCTTTCCGTGTATGGTTCAACCTCAAAAAGGAACTCCTTGCATGCCTCACATCGCCCGAATGGCTTCAGTTGGACCACCAGTCCCGAGCATCCGGGACAGATCACACCGAGGGCCTCCGTGTCTCTGCATGAATACAGAGCCAACTGTCCTCGGGGCCTAAGTCTTATCCCCGTGTCTGTCAGGGGAGCAGCAAATGCAGTCATCTTTGTGGGGTAAGGTACCGGTATCCACGGGGAGCTTGAGGCCATCCCGACCACTTGCTGTTCCATCACACGCTGACCACGCGCCGGAGTCTCCACGTGTATCTCCACACGTGGCCAGACTCCTCCCACAACTTGTACGTTTTCGTGGGCTTCCGCCAGCCTCCGCCCACGAATTGTACAGTCATGGGGTGCCTCGTGGCGCAGTGCATTAACAGTCCCCACATGTAGTACTTCACACGGCTGGACCTTTCCCTTTTTACGCTCCTCTGCGTGGGCCTTTCCCGACTTAGGGTCATGTCCACAACTCCGAGCAGGGATGCACTTTGGCCAATCACATGGCCGACCTGTTCGGAACTCCTCCGGGCAGCAAAGTTCAAACACAGACGTTCTCAGTTCCATCGCCAAGACACACACTATCCCGGACGAACGAGCCCCCACGTGTAGCCACCCCCTCACCCCGTCCTCTTTAGCTAGGGGTATGTCACGCGACAGGGTGAGGTGCGCTACGGCCCATGTCCTCCCCACAACGGTGGGCGAGGTGAAGGCCAATACCTGATGTTTCCTCGGGCCGGTGTGTCCTGAGCATGTACCGAGTCTATCGTGCAGAAACCACCGAACCACCCTTTGCTCCCATTAACAGAGTCCATAGACCGATCACAGTCCAACTGTTGGTTTATTTCGTATCTCCACATACAGGCAATGCGATGGCATGATACGGTGGGATGAGCAGGTCGAGGCACTATACTGATCTGGGTCCCTACACCCCCTGTGCTATGACCAAGGGTTGTAGGAGTCTTGACATGAATACCTCCGTTGCGTTGCGGCCCCTATCAGGGGAAGATGTCCTCCAAGGGAGTTACCGAAGGCCCATCCGTCACCGGGTTGACACTACACCGGGTCTTCGAACGGGTGACCTCCCCAGCCTCCTCACCTCAGATGCGGTCCCCCTCGCAAGGGGCGCCCTGGAGCAACTCCACCCTCGCGGGACCCAGTCGGAGTCACCGGGTCCTAGGCCTCCTCAATAGTACCTCACCCCAGGCTGAAGGTGCCTGGGATGGACTCCATCTTCATTCCGGCCAGGCCTAGGGCGCCTAGGCCGGAACCTTGAACCGCCCGCACCCAGGCCTAAGGTGCCTGGGTGCGTGAAGAGATGATCCCCCGAAAAAGACCTCGTTGCGAGGGCGTCTCCCCCTTTTATCTCCTCCCGTCGACACCACGGCGGGTTCCCCGCCCCGGCCGTACCATCTCCAGGAAGGGACAAAGAAGGGTAGCACTCCGGTAGCGATTCTACCCTGAGCCAGTAGGTACACTGACACCCACTGGTCAAGGAGAATATTACACCACCCAATCCTCCATGAATAACAAAAAGGGGTCTGAACCCTAACACAATTACACACTTGGGTCACACTACCCCCAAGTGTATCCCACTAAATTGAGGACCCCGCTACACACATGTGAAATACATTGCAGTGACATTCAAATGCCACTCCAATTCACTAAGGCAGATGCAGTTTCAAGGCACATACACTGCAGTGCACCAAAATGCATTGTAACACACTATCATGCACTGTCACGTGCTGACTTGCCAACATAGTGCATGTACTTTTTTTTTTTTATATTTTGGTGCTATGCCAACTCATTCATTCAAATGGGTTGATTACTGCAATGCACACAAAAAAAGTACACATGCATTAACACATTAAACTTGAAAAGTGTGCACCCAGGCTAAATCTTCCTAATAGTTGACATACAATCAGTGGCAAAAAATGAAATACTCTGGTTTGCGTTATCTAAAATGAAAAAAATAGTGTTTTTTTTTAGTTGGGATTTAATGTTCCCATTAATATCATCCTACTGATAGTACAGTATCTCACAAAAGTGAGTACACCCCTCACATTTTTGTAAATATTTTATTTTATCTTTTTATGTGACAACACTGAAGAAATTACACTTTGCTACAATGTAAAATAGTAAGTGTACAGCTTGTATAACAGTGTACATTTGCTGTCCCCTCAAAATATCTCAACACACAGCCATTAATGTCTAAACCGCTCGCAACAAAAGTAAGTACACCCCTAAGTGAAAATGTCCCAAATTGGGCCCAATTAGCCATTTTCCCTCCCCGTTGTCATGTGACTCGTTAATGTTACAAGGTCCCAGGTGTGAATGGGGAGCAGGTGTGTTAAATTTGGTGTTATCACTCTCACTCTCTCATACTGTCACTGGAAGTTCAACATGGCACCTCATGTCAAAGAACTCTCTGAAGCCTCATACACACAACCGGTTTTCCAAGCAGGAAAACTGCCATGAGAGCGCTTGGCTGGGAAAACCGCCCGTGTGTATGCTCCATCACAGTTTTCCCGACAGGAAAACTGCCAAAAAAATAGAGAACCTGCTCTCTATTTTCCCGTCGGTATTCCCGGCTGACTTTTTCCCGTCGTGAAAACTGGTCGTGTGTATGGTTTTCCGAGGGCAAAAAAACGTGCATGCTCAGAATCAAGTATGAGACGGGAGCGCTCGTTCTGGTAAAACTGGCGTTCGTAATGGAGATAGCACATTTGTCATGCTGTAACTGACTGAAAAGCGCGAAGACTGAAAAGCGTGAATCGTCTCTCACCAAACTTTTACTAACACGCGATAACACAAGATCAGCAAATGCAGCCCAAAGGGTGGCACCATTGGAATGGAACTTCCCCTTTATAGTGCCGTCGTACGTGTTGTACGTCACCGCACTTTGGACCGGTGGGATTTTGTATGACAGTCTGTATGCAAGACAAGCTTGGCAGGAATCCCGTCAAGCTTGGCAGGAATACCGTCAAGTTTGGCAGGAATCCAGTCTGGAGAAATAACGGTTTTTTTTTCCGAGGGGAAAACCGGCCGTGTGTACAGGGCTTGAGGATCTGAAAAAAAGAATTGTTGCTCTACATAAAGATGTATATACAAATCAATGGCCGCTTGTTACACATAATGATAGACTTCAAGAAAATGGCCGCGGCTATAGAATGTTCACAATATCTACTAGAAAATGGCTGCTATATGTTTTTACACATAAGACTACAAGAAAATGGCCGCTTGTTATACATAATGATAAACCTATTTAAGGATACTTCCTGGTGCTAGTTCTCTTACCCTGAAGAAGTCACGTGACTGTGACGATATGCGTTGGATTGGATTAGTCGGGCACCTGGAAGTGACATCAGGCCACAAGCTCGCTGCTCGTTTTTTTATCTTGTTTTTTACCTGTTTGTTATGTGAGTACCTTAAAGCTGTAACCCCAAAAATTACCCAATGTTTACATACTTCACTATTTGGGTCCCCCTTTCCGTTTTACTTCATGCTCACGGATTTGGGAGGCTGTCCACTGCTACCGAGGTACACAGAGGCAATATAGCACTGTATATGAGGATCGTATATCAGGTTACCAAGGCACATTAGGACACCAACCCCATCGATGTTTCCCTGGACACCATTGTATATGAAGAATACTAGGCGATAGCCACTGTAAGATCCCGGGTTCACTCATCATCACTATTTACATCATGTTGTTACCTTACAGCGGTAAGGTAAGGAGCCATTGCACATTGAGGTGTTTATTCACTGAAAGACTGTATCTGCACAGATTGTCACTTGGAGCACAGCACTTTATTTATTGCACTTTACCTATCAAGTTTTTCTTGATACCTATGTGCACTGTTGGACTCTATTTCTATACTGTGTCAGCATTAGCACTTTGATCTTATTATTTTTTATGCCATTTTTTACATTTTCTGTGCACGTTGAACTCTATAGCCCTGTACACACAATCGGATTTCCTATGGTTTTCTAACCGATGGATTTTTCCATCAGAAAACTGATGAAGCTGACTTTCATCAGTCTTGCCTACACACTATCAGTCAAAAAACCGACCGTTCCTAACGCGGTGACGTAAAACACTCAGATGAGCCGAGAAAAATGAAGTTCAATGCTTCTGAGCATGCGTCGACTTGATTCTGAGCATGCGTGGGTTTTTTATCCGATGAAGTTCCCCACAGACGATAGTAATTTGCTATCGTTTTTTTAACCATCGGATAAATTTAAAACATGTTCTATTTTTAAACACCGATGGAAAAAAGACCGATGGGGCCCATACACGTTCGGTTTGTCCGATGAAAAAAGTCCATCAGACTGTTTTCATCGGTTAAACCAATCGTGTGTACAGGGCTTATGCGATTATGTATCGTTTAGTATGCAATTTTTTTATTACATTTTGCACATGCGATGTACACTTTATTTATGGTAATGAGCCATCATTCACTAGAGCGCAACACCACATATTGATTTTTATATATATTTATTGTTGGTACGTATTCACCAATCCAGTGTCTGCTACAACTATTGTTCCATTATTTATTATTATCCAGGTAGCGCGGGAATATTCTCTTTATTTATTCTACATAAAGATGGCCTAGGCTATAAGAAGATCGCCAAGACCCTGAAACTGAGCTGCAGCATGGTAGCCAAGACAATACAGCGGTTTAACAGGACAGGTTCCACTCAGAAAAGGCCTCACCATGATCGACCAAAGAAGTTGAGTGCACATGCTCAGTGTCATATCCAGAGGTTGTCTTTGGGAAATAGACGTATTAGTACTGCCAGCATTGCTGCAGAGGTTTAAGGGGTGGGGGGGTCAGCCTGTCAGTGCTCAGACCCTACGCCGCATACTGCATCAAATTGGTCTGCATGGCTGTCGTCCCAGAAGGAAGCCTCTTTTAAGATGATGCACAAAAAAGCCTGCAAACAGTTTGCTGAAGACAAGCAGACTAAGGACATGGATTACTGAGTGAGTGAGTGAGTGAGTAACTTGTATAGCGCTGCAATTGCGAACTAAATCGCCTCAAGGCACTTTGCATCCAGTGTCGTTGAGATCGTTAGAAGAGATGGGTCTTTAGTATTTTCCGGAAGGTCCGATGGTTTTCTTCCATGCGGATATTCGTGGGTAGTGCATTCCATAGCCTTGGTCCTTGGACAGCAAACCTTCGTTCTCCCTTGGCTTTGTAGCGGGTCTTGGGGATGTGGAGGAGGTTTTGGTTAGTTGATCGAAGGTCACGAGTAGTGGTGTAGTGTTTTATTTTCTCGCATAAGTATTCAGGAGCGTTTCCTTGTGCGCATTTGTGGGTGAGGCAGAGGGTCTTGAATGTGATCCGATCCTTTACGGCTAGCCAATGGAGGCTTTTCAGGGACGGTGCGATTGATTCCCAGGGTTTTTTCCCTGTTACCAGTCTGGCCGCTGTGTTTTGGACGACTTGTAGACGTGCAACTTGGTATTTGGGTAGTCCTAGGTAAAGTGAGTTAGCGTAGTCAAGCCGTGAATTGATAATGGTTCCGACTACTACTGCTCTGTCTTTTTCCGGGATGAACGGGATGAGTCTTCGTAGCAGGCGGAGAAGGTGGTGGGATCCACTGACTACTGATCCTATTTGTGCGTCCATAGTCATGTCTGAGTCAAAGATAACTCCCAGGCTTTTAACTTTGGTGCCTGGGGTTATGTTTTGTCCCAGGATGGTGGGCAGCGTCCATGTGGTCCTGGCGTTTTTCTTTCGGTTAGCGTGGAAAATGAGCAGTTCTGTTTTGGATCCATTAAGCTTGAGGGAGCTCTCTGTCATCCAATTGTTGATCAATGTAAGGCATTTTTCCAGTCCGTAATATTGATCTTTTTTGTTGTTGATGCGAAAGTATAGTTGAGTGTCATCTGCATAGGAGTGATAACGCATGTCCTGTTCACTGATGATTTTGAGGAGTGGCCGAAGGTAGATGTTGAAGAGTACCGGTGACAGGGGTGATCCTTGAGGGACTCCGCATGTATTTGTGCGTGGTGCCGAGGTAAAGGCTCCCAGTTTCACTGTCTGGGATCGGTTTTCTAAGAAGGATGCGAACCATGGTAGGTCCGTGTCTGCGACTCCTGCTACTTCGGTGAGACGCGTAAGTAGGATTTTGTGATCTACTGTGTCAAAGGCTGCACTGAGGTCCAGTAGCACCAGGAGACATGATTCTCCGTCATCTGCTGCTTCTAGTACGTCGTCCCATATTTTGAGAAGTGCCGTTTCCGTCCCATGGCCTGGGCGGAACCCCGATTGAAGTGGGTCCAGGAGATTGTGGGTATCCAAATGAAGTTGTAGCTGTTGTGTTACAACTTTCTCGATAATCTTGGAGATGGTGGTCAGACTTGTTACCGGTCTTCTAAAATTTGGGTCATTCGGGTCGAGGTTGGGTTTCTTTAATAGGGGTTTGATTATTCCTTGTTTAAGGGAAGTCGGCACAATACCTTCTTTGAACGATTGGTTGATGAAGTGTGTTATGTGGGGTGCCAAGATGTCGGTACATTCTTTCAGCAGTTTTGCCGGAATGATGTCATTCGGTGAAGTGCTATCTCGGAGGCTTCTGATGATGTTTTTAGTAGTGTCGATTGTAATTGGGACCAGAGTAAATTTCTTTGATTGCAGAATATTTATCTGGTTCTTTTCTTCCTTTGGCTGTGTGGGGTTGTTTGATTTTTTCTGCTGAATTATTTTCCTAATGTTATCAATTTTGTCGATAAAAAAATTGGATAGTTCATTGCAGAATTCCTGTGTTTCGTTTGCTGAAGACTCCAAACAGGTGGGATTCATGGTCTGAGCTACTAGTTTGAAGAGTTCGCGGGGGCGGTTTAGGGCTTTTGCGATGGTGTTAGCGAAATGGTCTCTTTTTGCTTTGAAGATTGCTTTATGATATTTCCTAGTGAGTGCTTTGTAGATTGTGTAGTTCTCCTTTGTTGCATTTCTTCTCCAGGCTCCTTCTGCTCTTCTGCGTTCTTGTTTCAGTAAAGTAAGAGCGTCATTGAACCAGCCTGCATTGTTTTTGCGGATGAGTGCTCTGCGTCTTGGAGCAACCGTATCTGCTGTCTGTAGCAAAGCATTGTTCAGGAAGTTGAGTGTTTCTTCTGTTGAGTGGTTTTGGTTTAGCATTTCCATATTGTTCAATAGCGTGGTTTTGAAAAGCTCAGAGTATAGTTTCTTCTGTGATCTTGTCCAGTGTGTTGTTGCTGATTGTATTGATTTTTGGAGGGCCGTGTTGGTCGTTATAGTAAACTTGATGGCATGGTGGTCTGTCCATGGTAGAGGCTGGTTGTCCAGTGTGTTGATGTCCATATCTTGTTTGAAGATTAGGTCAAGAGTGTGACCTGATACATGAGTAGGAGTATTTATCAATTGTTGCAAGCCTAGTTTTTCTAGTTGGTCGATGCAGGCAGTGGCGATAGGGTCTTCGGGGGAGTTGGCCCAAAGGTTGAAGTCTCCAAGTAGTAGCAGATTTTTGGTTTTCATGGTGTATGTCGAGAAAAATTCATTTAAATGTGTGAGGAGGTGTGTCTTGGGTCCCGGTGGTCTGTAGCAGAGCAGTATGTGGATGGTATCCTGGGGTGTAGTTTGTAGTTGCAGAGTGAGTGTTTCCATGAAAGGCAATGAGTTCTGTAGAGTTGGTTTGATGAACGTAAGGTGGTCTTTGTAAATTACTGCTAGGCCTCCTCCTCTTTGTCCTGTTCTATGCTCAGTTAGGATGCGGTAGTTCTCCGGCACTAGTTCTGCTAGGATGGTATTGCAGTCGGGTGTTAGCCAGCTTTCCGTGATGAAGAGGCAGTCTATGTTGTGTTGGGTTATGAAATCATGGATTTCCTGTCTGTGTTTGACTGCAGATCTGGTGTTGATTAGGGCACTTGATAGATGTTGTAGATGCCATGGTGCTCTGTTTTTTCCTGTTGATAGTCGACTGATTCTTACGATTCGTTCTTTTTGTAATTTTTTTTGGATGGGTGTTGGTAGTGTTGTGGCGAAGTTCTTTAGGCTTTGGATGGTGTCGGCTGAGTATATAATGTTAACCATGTTGAAAAAGTGCTGATAATGATGAGGCGATGAGATGATGTTGATAACGATGATGATCCTGATGTTGATGATGATGATGATGATGATGATGATACTAGAACCATGTCCTGTAATCTGATGAGACCAAGATAAACGCATGTGGCGGCAACCAGGTGATGAGTACAAAGACATGTGTGTCTTGCCTACAGTCAAGCATGGTGGTGGGAGTGTCATGGTCTGGGGCTGCATGAGTGCTGCCGACACTGGGGAGCTACAGTTCATTGAGGGAACCATGAATGCCAACATGTACTGTGACATACTGAAGCAGAGCATGATCCCCTCTCTTCAGAGACTGGGCCACAGGGCAGTATTTCAACATGATAACGACCCCAAACACACCTCCAAGATGACCAATGTCTTGCTAAAGAAGCTGAGGGTAAAGGTTATGGACTGGCCAAGCAAGTCAGACCTAAACCCTATTGAGCATCTGTGGGGCATCCTCAAATGGAAGGTGGAGGAGCGCGCGGTCTCTAACATCCACCATCTCTGCAAAGTCGTCATGAAGGAGTGGAAGAGGACTCCAGTGGCAACCTGTGAAACTCTGGTGAACTCCATGCCCAAGAGGGTTAAGGCAGTGCTGGAAAAGAATAGTGGCCACACAAAATATTGACACTTTGGGCCCAATATGGACATTTTCACTTAGGGGTGTACTCTCTTTTGTTGCCAGTGATTTAGACATTAATGGCTGTGTCAGTGCTGTATTTTGACCTAGTCTGACAAGGCCCAGGCCTAGGGCAGCACTTTGCGGGGAGCGGCAAAAAAAGCTGCCCCCCCGCACAAAAAAAACACCCGCGTCCTTCACCCGGCTCCCGCTCCCGCACGCAGGGCCGCTATCAGGAGATTACATCTAAATCCAGTGGCACTGCTATGGACCAGGAAGCAGCTGTAGCGGTTGCAGTCAACCCCCCCACCCCATCCCATCTGCAAAGCGGTGATTAGCTTGGTGGCGGCGCTGTGACAGGGAGAGGAGTGCTTCATAGTATCTCCCCTGCTCGCCCCCTCCTTTCTCCTGTCAGCTGAACAGGAGAAGAGAGAGAGAGCGACTCAGATCGGGTTCTCCCAATGCGCCGCCCGGCTTCCTGCCCACTCTGATTCCGTCCCCATTGGCCACAGCAGAGGGCCAATCAGAACACACTTAGGGAGTGGGGCATCATGGGAAATGTAGTCCCGGAAGATTGGCAGTGTTTCTGCGGCCCCAGTGTATCCATAGACAGCAAGCAGGCTACAATCCCTCAGCATGCACTCTGGGGGGGAAAGGCCTCGTACACACGACCGAGTTTCTCGTCGTAAAAAACACGTCGTTTTTTTCGACGAGATTCTTGTTAAGCTTGTCGATTTTCTCGTCAAGCTTTCTATGCGTACACACTGTCATTTCCCAATTTCCTCGTTGTTCTCCGCGCTCACGTCCAGCACGTACGACGGCACTATAAAGGGGAAGATCTTTTTTCTTGGCGCCACCCCTTGGGCTGCTTTTGCTGATCTCGTGTTACCGCGTGTGAAGTAAAAGTTTGGGAAGAGACGATTCGCGCTTTTCAGTCTTCGTACTTTTCAGATCGTTTTCTGCCGTTCAGTTTGTGCTTGTGGGTTCGTATCTTGACTTTCAGGGCGTCTAGGCAGGTCGTATCTGTTTTACAGTGCGTTCTTGCCTGTTCGTTTCTGATTTTCAGTTCGTTATTCATAGGCCTTGCTGTTCTAAAGTGCGTTCTGTTCTGTACGTTCTGATTAGACGACCGTTTCCTAGCCATGTCGCCTGGACGTTCTCGTCGTCGAGTTCGTGCTGTGCGTGGGCTTGGTGTTGGTCTGCTTGTTTTGGACCAAGACCAGTCCATGAATGGTGTGAGGAGGAGTTCATGGACCAAGAATTGGTTGCTCCAGCGGGACCAATTCTGCCACATGCCTCTGCTGCGGGAGATCGTCGAGAATAATCCTGAGGACTACAGGAATTTTCTGAGGATGTCTGACCCCGTTTTTCAGGAACTGTTGGCTTTGGTGTCCCCCTATATTACCAGGAAGGACACCGTTATGCGGGAAGCCATCAGTGCTGAGCAGAGGCTCATCGCCACGTTGCGTTACCTGGCGACAGGGAGAAGTCTTCAGGACTTGAAGTTCACCACAGGCATCTCCCCCCAGGCTCTGGGCCTCATAATCCCAGACACCTGTTCTGCCATCATCCAAGTCCTGCAGGAGGACTATATTAGGGTAAGTTTGCTCCCTTAACATCACATTTTAGGTATTACATGTATGCTAATGTATTGTATTTCTTTCATCCTTCCCTAATTACCATGATTGTAATATGCTGAGAATGTCCCCTTTGTCCCCATGCATGTTGGAAGCTTTAGATTGCCCCTTTTTTCTCCTCCCTAAATATTTCCCTTCACTAACTTTTCCAGCAGGGGCGCCTGTTGCTCCAAATGTTTGGGGGTTCAAACCCCAATTTAGGAAATAAACTTCCTCCTTTTTTGCTCTGGTGCCTATTAAACGCCCCCAGTTGTCCCCTCCAATGCAGCCATTTTGTTCCCTCTAATGCAGCCAGTTTCCCCCCAGCCCTGCACTTACCTTCTTGTGGTCAGCGCCATCCTTCTTCTGTCCTTGATGTCTTCTCCTTCCCTTCATGTTGCATCAGCCAATCATGTTACCATTAAACAGACTTGGTGAACATGATTGGCAGAGCAGCCTGTCAGTGTTTACCCAAGGAATGCCCCCCCCCTGCATCCCCGATTTTTCTTTTAGGAAGCCAATTACATCCCTCAGGTTGTAATTTGCAAGACTATTTTACTACCTGTTTCTGCTATGCAATTTTAACCCCCTAAATGCCGCAATGATTCATATGTCGGTCGCTTTACAAGAGGCCATCCACCTGAATAGTGTGCGGCATAGACAATACATAGGTTCATGCAACGCATGAACCTATGTATTGTTCTGAGTGATGGGCACAGGAGAGAGGGGGCAGTGCTCCAGTGCCCACTCTGGACGCACCGCCACTGCAATGCTATCCTGTGGCCAAACACATCTCCCCCCCCCCAAAATAATTTAGTAATGGCCCATCAGAGGGGGTGATGAATATGATAAATGAGCCTTCCATTATCCTTTTTTTACACACCTTAATAAACGTATAATTTGATTGATGTTGGCCTCTAATTTTTTGGGATAGAATTTCCTTGTAATGTATGACTTTGTTTTTCTAATATTATTTCATCTTGTTTCACTCCACAGCTTCCTTCCACGCCACAGGAATGGCAGACTGTGGCATCGGAGTTTGCCACGCGGTGGGACTTCCCCAACTGCAGTGGTGCCATAGACGGGAAGCACGTCCGCATCGTGCCGCCACCCCGTTCTGGGTCCTACTACTACAACTACAAGTGGTTTCATAGCATTGTGCTGATGGCGGTGGTGTCAGCACGGTATGAATTCCTCTATGTTGATGTAGGGAAGAATGGCCGGATGTCCGATGGGGGATCCTTCATCCAGACGGAGTTTGCCCTCCGTCTCCAGAGTGACGACCTTGCATTGCCACCGGATGCAGGGAATATTGAAGGACTCCCCTTTGTTTTCTTGGCTGATGAAGCCTTCGGACTCGGACGGCATCTTATGAGGCCATTTCCACAGAGGACCCTGACCCCAGAGAAGAGGGTGTTCAATTACCGGCTGGCCAGGGGCCGAAGAGTCGTTGAAAATGCCTTCGGCATAATGGCCAGCCGGTTCCGCCTTTTTATGACTTCCATCCACTTGGCGGACTACAAAATAAACTATGTAGTGTTATGCTGCTGTGTGCTACACAATTTTCTTTGCCGCAAATCTAATTCATATATGGCCTCAGTTTTGCCAGAGGCTGGACTTTCCCCTGCAAATCCCCTTCCGGGCCTGGAATCTGCCTGTCTTGGCTTGCCCCCCCAAAATGCCCGTGTGGTTCGGGACAAATACATGGAGTATTTCACGGGTAGGGGGGCAATTCCTATGCCAGCCTATGTCTAAGTATCCCAATAAAAATCTTGTTTAAACCTTTAATTCTTTGTTCTTTCCTGTCTCCTAGTTTGTCTTTGTGCATTTGTAGTGGCAAGTGTATTTTACTTTAGTAAATAACAACCATTTCACTATGTAACCTTACAAAAGAACCAAATAAGCTTAGAGGGTATTATAAAAAGAAGCTACACGTTGTTTGTGGTCAAATATTTTACTCTGTGCACATTCTCTTCATTTTTTTTTTTTTTTTTTTACTTTGGGGTTGGCCTGGCCCCAACCCGGCAATTTTTTGCTTATGAAAATACAAAAATAACAGTTGCATTTCAAAAATTACAACATTGGATACCTCTGAGCAATCTGAGACATTCACTTACACAAACTATGTCTCTATGTGCCCGTCCTAATATGGGGTCCTGCCACCCCTTGGCCAGCCAAAAATTGAATATGCACACATTTGTGTTTTTTTTCATATAGGAAGTTTACAATCCTGATCCCTATTGTCAACATGTGCTATCTGCCATCAGGGGTGATCAATGGACGTGTTTTGGGGGTGCATCCCCTTCCTCAGTTCACCGACTTTTGATACGAGGAAGGGGTTGCACCCACAAAAGACGTACATGGATATCCCCTGATGGCAGATAGCACATGTTGACACACTGTGTGCATGTTCAATTTTTGGCTGGTTTGATAGTCAAAAAATTTGAAAAAATTACAAAAACAAACATGTAAAAACAAATGTGTTTGGATGGCTTATTGAATTCTCCCCAAAACATCGAGAATGTCTTTAAATGTTTGTTCCATCACATGGATTCTTTGTTTAATTAGGTCCAGTTCCGTGCTACATTCCATCACTTGCTGGATGAGGCGGAGGGCACTGTCAGCAGAGAACCGTGTACTATCCTTCACAACATTTACATCCCCTAAAAACCAAAAAAAAAAAGTATTATAACTCTGCAGGCCTACCTCGCTTACCTGAAGCTGTGGTGACAAATACTGACCTGTTGTGGTGACCAGATCCACAACGTCATCCACCTCTCCTTCCTGCACTTCTCCTTCCTCCACCTCAACTTCCTGCACATCTTTCGGTTGTGGGTCTTTGGGAGTTTGGGGTTGCTTGGAAGTTGTGGGATGCATGTGCTCCCTGGAGTGTCCTCCTCCCAGTCTTCTCTCCCCTATGAGAATAAAACCAAAGGTCTATTTATCACACTGTAAATCTCATTGTTAAAATAAAAACAGGCTAAATTGCTTGGAAGTGGGGTACAAGTGTGTGTTTGTGCGGAATTTAAAGAAGAATGCATTATTTATGACCCCAAATATGTTTAGTATTCACATTTGGATGTAATTTTTTTGACATGGAGGCACCACAAAAATTCTCTGATGCACCTGTGTGGGACACCCAAAAAAGGCGGGTCTGGTGGCCCACACTATAGTGCTCCAAAGTACAGATGTGGAAGCAGCTGCTGAGTGTCCTCTCCTTTACACTGATAAAAGTTTGCATTTCATTCTCTTTACAAACACATCATCTAGACCAGGGATATGCAATTAGCGGACCTCCAGCTGTTGCCAAACTACAAGTCCCATCATGCCTCTGGCTCTGGGTGTCATGCTTGATGCTGTCAGAGTCTCGCTTTGCCTCATGGGACTTGTAGTTTGGCAACAGCTGGAGGTCCGCTAATTGCATATCCCTGATCTGGACTAAAAAATTATCCACAATAGTTGATCAAAAATGGCAGATGTCTAATTACTTTTGTGGCTCTAAAATAAGCCAAAACCGCGGATAGTGGCCGAACGAAGTGTCGGTAACGTAACGAACGATTACTGTGCCCAACCAAGTTCAAAATATTACATTTTGGAAGGGAGTCCAATATGAGAAAAAAAAAAAACATGTCAGTTTCTAAAAAGATTAATAGCAGAAACGTCGACATTTTACTTACTTTTAGCGAGCATCCTCTTTATGCTCCTCAACTGGTCTGGGTCCCTCAGTTTGAGGTCTGACCACCTCTTTCTGAGCTGCTCATTTGAGCGTTTCACCCCGAACTTCGCCCTCAGACTCTTCACAACTTTAGTGAGGATTTTGGCCTTCCTTCTATTTGGTTTGCTATACGGCCCATGCTTGGCATCATAATCAGCCTTGACCAAGATGTCCACCATCTCCGCCATCTCCGCCAAAGACATATTCGATGCCTTGAATCTCCTCCTTGATCGTGACGTGTCCTCGGTCTCCGGGCTTGTCTCCTCGCTAGTTGCGGAATTATCAGACACCTGCTGTAACTCCGCCATATCTGTCTGCGCGCCGAAAGAGAAGGGGCGGGGAAAAGATGTTAGTTAGAACGTCATGGGCGGGCGACGTGTGCGGAGCGACGTGTTCGAATTTTGACGCATGCGTGGTGTGTGTATATAGCAAACACACATGTGACTATAGTACGTTCGGTGTGCGGAGAGAGGAGTTCAAGTGACGGACGTGCGAACGAAGGTATGTGATTTTGTGACTTGTAAAAATTGTTGGCCTATACTGTCTTGAGATTGTTGGAGGATAGATATGGTGACTAGGATGTTAAGGAGGTTAGACTGTTTGCCTCACATTAGTTAAATATAATTTATTTAACTTGCAGATACAATATGAATGTCTTTATTAGCGACAAAGAGTTCCTGGCGGAATTTATTGACCGGGTAAGGGAGCTGCCGGCTCTGTGGGAGACGAAAAACCCCATCCATAAAAAAAAAGGGGTGAGAAAAGCAGCGCTGGAGAAGCTGCTCCCATTTGTGCATACCAAGGTGCCCACAGCCACAGCAAAACAAGTGGACACTAAAATTGGGAGCTTGAGAGGTACCTACAGGACTGAACGCTCTAAGGTGCTGGCTTCTCAGAGGTCAGGAGCAGCAGCAGATGATGTTTATGTGCCGATTTTGTGGTACTACAACAGGATGTCCTTCCTGGATGACCACATTGACACAAGGCCATCACTCTCCACTCTTCCCCCCAGACTTCCCTGCAGCCAACCTGAGCCTTCTCTGGAGCAAGAGGAGGCAGCCATCCTGGATGATCCAGATTTGGCCATGTGGAGCCAGGTATAGTATTAACTGAAAATGTATTGGGATAAAATTAATGTTTGACAAATATGTCAGGATGAGAAACATACATTATTTTGGATTCCACAAGTGAAATCAAGATCTGTAGACATTATTCTGCACTTAATTGGGTGCTAAATAGTCAATCTGATGTAGTGGTAAATTTAAAGCAAGGATTTATGCATTTACATTCTAATTGCTTCAATCAGGATTACAAAGTTTGATGCAAAGATTAAACCAACATATTAAACTATGTTCCTTTTTCATACACAGGATGAAATCAGCCAGGAGGAGGGTCTGGAAACTGTCAGGCAGGAGGAGGAAGGGCCCAGTGGCAGCCAGGAGGTGGCAGGGCCCAGTGGCAGCCAGGAGGTGGCAGGGCCCAGTGGCAGACAGGAGGTGGCAGGGCCCAGTGGCAGCCAGGAGGTGGCAGGGCCCAGTGGCAGACAGGAGGTGGCAGGGCCCAGTGGCAGACAGGAGGTGGCCGGGCAAAGGAGAAGCACCAGATCCCAGGTGCCTCCCATCCGGCTTCACAAAAGAGGCAGGAGGGACAGGACCACCAGTGAGGCAGCAATGGCCCTTATTAAAGAGGCCCATGCCACCCTCAAGGAGCCCACATCCCCTGAAGAGGCCATTGCCGGCCTAGTGGAGGCTAAGTTCAAGGTGATGAGCATGGAGCAACGCCTCCTATGCGAGCCCCTGCTCATCACCTTGCTCAACAAGGGGGTGATGGAGAAAATTACACCCAATACCGCCATATGTGAGGTGGCCCAACTGACCCAACCTCAACCTCCACCTCCACCTTCTTCTTCTGCCCCACCCCCTTCTGCTACACCTCCACCTTCTGCCCCACCCCCTTCTGCTACACCTTCTGCCCCACCCCCTTCTGCTACACCTCCACCTTCTGCCCCACCCCCTTCTGCTACACCTCCACCTTCTGCCCCACCCCCTTCTGCTACACCTCCACCTTCTGCCCCACCCCCTTCTGCTACACCTCCACCTTCTTCTTCTGCCCCACCCCCTTCTGCTACACCTCCACCTTCTTCTTCTGCCCCACCCCCTTCTGCTACACCTCCACCTTCTTCTTCTGCCCCACCCCCTTCTGCTACACCTCCACCTCCTCCTCCTGACAGGAGTACCCCTCCAGTGGGCCAGCCTCCAGCCAAACGAAGAAGGAAGGCTGCAGGGAAGGCTTCAGGAAAGGCTGCAGGGAAGGCTTCAGGAAAGGCTGCAGGGAAGGTTGCCAGGAAGAAGAGGAAGTGATGGCCTTGCTTCATTGTGGTCGGACAGAAGGCAGCCTGTTGTAGTACCACACACTTGGGACATATATATCACCTGCTGCTGTTCCTGACCTCTGGGAGGCCAGCATCAGATTGTGTTCAGAAATGTTGGCCTTCTCAAGCTCCCAATTTTAGTGTCCACACAGGGTTGCTGTGTGCTCTGGGGTCCCTGGGATGCACAAATGGCGGCAGCTTATCCAGCGCTGCCTTCTCTTTATTTAATTTATAAACATGAATAAATGTGATTTTTGTTTAAGTTCATACTTGACTATGTGTATTTTTAAATAAACAAAATCAAGCTTTGGAGTAAGCAGATACATTTGACTGACAATAAAAGGCACAGATATCACCCCCCCAAAAGAATAACTAAATCTGATTAGCACAAAAACATGGTGGGAAATTTAAATAATATAGATTCCTAAATTAAATGGGAGATCACTATCAAAACATTGTGAAATTATAATTAACATCATTTTGAAAAATCTAACCATTTAAATTATTCCTAAAAACTTGCATGATATAATACACATAAATCTTATAAAGAGCAGCATGAAAAAGGTTAAAAATAAGGCATAACTCTGTGTGAATATCAGCAGTAAAAGAAGGTCACTCGTTTTGATTAATGTAACATTCTAACGAAGATTTCAATGCAGAACATTTAAACGATGAAATATTTTTGAGCGTGACGAATATGCTCTCTCCATTACGAAGGCTTGTTTTACCAGAAGATGCGCTCCCGTCTCATAGTTGCTTGTGAGCATGCGCGCTTTTGGAAGAGTCGTAAAAGCATACACACGAACCATTTTCTCGTCACAAAACAGGCCGACAAGAAACACGACGAGGAAATCTGGAATCCTGACGAGAAAATAGAGAGCAGGTTCTCTATTTTCTCGTCGAGATTCTCGGCAATTTTCTCGTCGTAAAACCATACACACGAAAGTTTTTCTAGACAAAAAAACTCTCGCGGCACTTTTCTTGACTGTTTTGGACGAGAAAAACGGTCGTGTGTACGAGGCCAAAGAGAGAACCAGGAACCCGACAAAAAGCAGTGCTACAGAAGGGAAAAAGAGAGCACTGCGCAGGGGGAGGTCAGAGAGGGAGCCACGCTGTACCCGCACCACCAGAGAGAGAGCCACGCTGTAACCGCACCACCAGAGAGGGAGCTACGCTGTAACTGCACCACCAGAGAGGGAGCCACGCTGTATCCGCACCACCAGAGAGGGAGCCACGCTGTAACCGCACCACCAGAGAGGGAGCCACGCTGTAACCGCACCTCCAGAGAGGGGCCACGCTGTACCCGCACTAACAGAGAGAGAGCCACGCTGTAACCGCACCACCAGAGAGGGAGCCATGCTGTAACCGCACCACTAGAGAGGGAGCCACGCTGTACCCATACCACCAGAGAGGGAGCCATGCTGTAACCACATCACCAGAGAGGGAGCCACGCTGTAACCGCACCACCAGAAAGGGAGCCACATTGTAACCACACCACCAGAGAGAGAGCCACGCTGTAACCGCACCACCAGAGAGAGAACCACACTGTAACCGCACCACCAGAGAGGGAGCCACGCTCTAACCGCACCACCAGAGAGGGAGCCACGCTGTAACCACACCACCAGAGAGGGAACCATGTTGTAACCACACCACCAGAGAGGGAGCCACACTGTAACCGCACCACCAGAGAGGGAGCCACGCTGTAACCGCATCACCAGAGAGGGAGCCACGCTGTAACCGCACCACCAGAGAGGGAGCCAAGCTGTACCCGCACCACCAGAGAGAGAGCCACGCTGTAACCGCACCACCAGAGAGGGAGCCATGCTGTAAACGCACCACTAGAGAGGGAGCCACGCTGTACCCACACCACCAGAGAGGGAGCCATGCTGTAACC
Source organism: Rana muscosa (assembly GCA_029206835.1). Classification (NCBI taxonomy): domain Eukaryota; kingdom Metazoa; phylum Chordata; class Amphibia; order Anura; family Ranidae; genus Rana; species Rana muscosa. The sequence continues at coordinate 797,269,764 of CM055118.1, forward strand.
ACATCACCAGAGAGGGAGCCAAGCTGTACCCGCACCACCAGAGAGAGAGCCACGCTGTAACCGCACCACCAGAGAGGGAGCCATGCTGTAACCGCACCACTAGAGAGGGAGCCACGCTGTACCCACACCGACAGAAAGGGAGCCATGCTGTAACCACATCACCAGAGAGGGAGCCACGCTGTAACCGCACCACCAGAAAGGGAGCCACATTGTAACCACACCACCAGAGAGAGAGCCACGCTGTAACCGCACCACCAGAGAGAGAACCACACTGTAACCGCACCACCAGAGAGGGAGCCACGCTCTAACCGCACCACCAGACAGGGAGCAACGCTGTAACCACACCACCAGAGAGGGAACCATGTTGTAACCACACCACCAGAGAGGGAGCCACGCTGTAACCGCACCACCAGAGAGGGAGCCACGCTGTAACCGCACCACCAGAGAGGGAGCCACGCTGTAACCGCACCACCAGAGAGGGAGCCAAGCTGTACCTGCACCACCAGAGAGAGAGCCACGCTGTAACTGCACCACCAGAGAGGGAGCCATGCTGTAACCGCACCACTAGAGAGGGAGCCACGCTGTACCCACACCACCAGAGAGGGAGCCATGCTGTAACCACATCACCAGAGAGGGAGCCACGCTATAACCGCACCACCAGAAAGGGAGCCACATTGTAACCACACCACCAGAGAGAGAGCCACACTGTAACCGCACCACCAGAGAGGGAACCATGTTGTAACCACACCACCAGAGAGGGAGCCACACTGTAACCGCACCACCAGAGAGGGAGCCACGTTGTAACCGCACCACCAGAGAGGGAGCCACGTTGTACCCGCACCACCAGAGAGGGAGAAAGACTGAGCCACTGCCAGGGTACAGACATGCTACACTACTGACTAGTGTCACCTCGGGCAACCCAGAGTGAGTGAACGTCCAGCCAGAGGGATCAATGTTGCGGTTTCGCTGGGTCTGGTAAGAGGGCCTGTTGGCCATTATCCATTACTGTTCCCAGGGACTGAGCCATTAGGAAGTGCATAACCTTCTATCCTCTAGGCCTTATTGACCGCCATAACGCGCCTCTCTTTCCTCTTCCCACGGTGTCCCTCTCTGTCCTCTTCCCACGGCGTCCCTCTGTCTTCCTCCCATGAAGATGACAGAGTGGGTCTTAAAAGGGAAGGGGAGTGGCCTTGACACAAAGGGGTGTGTCATATTTAAATTAGGGGGTGCGCGAGTTTAGTCAGGCCTAGGGCAGCACAAAACCTAAATACACCACTGGGTTGTGTGTTGAGTTATTTTGAGGGGACAGCTAATTTATACTGTTATACAAGCTGTACACTCACTACTTTACATGGTAACAAAGTGTAATTTCTTCAGTGTTGTTACGTGAAAAGATATAATAAAATATTTACAAAAATGTAAGGGGTGTACTCACTTTTGTGAGATACTGTATATATGCTGTATTTCATCTAGGGGTTGCAGATTTACCACTTAATGATGAGGGTAAATACACACTTAAGAGAACTGAAATTTAGCTGCAAGTGTGCTTGATATGTTCATCAAAACAGGTCAGTATAACTTTACTAAAAGTGTAAATCCAGCCCAATTTTTTATTAGCGTATGTAAGGAAACTACTACGTTTTCAGTGCTACCTCACTTCCTGTCCTAGTGACAACTGTTTTACTTTACATGAAATGAAGGAAAATCAACAGGGGAATAGATAGCACTAAAAGCTGGCAAGGGTTCTAGACCTCCCTTACTCCCTTACTTGGGACAGTAAAGGATGGGAAGTCCCTCGAATGGAGCCCCCATATAGTGGTATACCCAAACAGAAGATTCAACCCATCCACAATCCATTGAAAATGATAAAAAGGGCTTGCTGGCCACTTTAACAAGATTAAACATACTTTACAAAATCTCAGAATAAAAATTCAAGATACATAGCTCCACCCTAACATTTCTCAACACTTCTGCATTATAAAAGCAAATTTGACACAATTTCTACATCCAAAAATTTGGGTTCTCTTGTTAATAACAGTTAGTGACAGGTGGCTAGGTGGGCATTATAAAAAAGTTTAGCAACCTTGTGTCACGTACCTGAAGTTAGACTGAGATGACGAGGTCGGCCTCTCTTGTATCTCCAGCCTAGGTCCCGCTGGGAGTGGAACAGAGGGAACCGAGGGACAGGAGGAACACGAGTGCCTGCAGATGTGGACCCGGAAACCAGTAGCAGGGGATGCGAACCTGGGCGAGCAGGAGAACCATCAGGTCAGGGAAGGCAGTCGTGCACCAAGGATCAGCCGGGGTTGCAGAGATGCTCCGCTGGAACAGTGGCACTGGAACGTCCGATGCTGTAGAGTCTCAGGTATACTTACAGCAGGAAGTCGCAGCGAGTCGCAAGACCATAGTCGCAAGCTCTCGGAGGGTGATAAGGAACAAGTGCAGAGTCACTAAGGTAGCCGGGTCTGGTAACTGGCGGGCAGCGAGATACAAGGCAGCAGGCAGTAGCGGGGTCAAGGCAAGCCAGGTTCAGCAACAGATATCAGGCAGGATAGTAGCAGGTTTCAGCTGAAGACCAGTCAGCAAAGGTCTGGGGTCAGGGCACTTCCTTAAGTAGGCCGTCTGGCGCCAGTTGGCTTTAGGGACACGCTCCTGCGCGTGCACACAGTCCGTCACACACGCGCATGTGCATTGGTGCGCCCAGGCATCTGTGTGTGCCCGTGCACACGCGCATGAGCACGAGTGCTCATCGGGCGGAAACTAGTGAAACTAGTGATTCTCTTACACCTTGTCTATTGCAGTAGGGTTGAATTTGGAAAGTGTTGATTGTACCTGTGGACGTGGTGTGTAACGTGGGGGGGGGGGTATCTTTAGAGCAACGATTTCATCACAAATTTTGTCAATCTTATTTTTGAAATGATTGGCGATCTCCTGGACAGGGAGTGAGCTAGTGTGTGGAGGCAGTGGAGGACGAGAATTAAAGGTAGAGAAGAGTTGATGGCAACAGGATAAGACGGTGTTAATGAGAGTAATAAAATAGGTCTGCTTGGCAGTGTGGAGGCGAGAATTGTATTTTTGGAGACATAAGCCTCGTACACACGGTCGGACTTCCATCGGACTTTTCCGTGGATTTTTGTCCGAAAGGAGTTGGTTGGGAACACCCATAGCATACACACGCTCAGACTTTTCTGCAAACTTTCTTAAAACTTCTTACAACATCGCGTGTTTTTTCTGCTCTTTTCTGATCTTTACTGCCACCCTTTGGTCAACTTCTGCTATTGTTGGTTGATTTTAATATTAGTTGTTTTGTCTATCGGACTAAAGTCCGATGGTTATCTGTACACACGGTCGGACTTTGCTCCATCGGACTCTTGTTGGGCAAAAGTTTGTCCGTTTGCAGACCCAACTTTTGTCCGATGAAATCCAAAACCAAACGAAAAAAGTTTGTCCGATGGAGCGTACACACGGTCGGATTGTTGGTCCAACTTGCTTAAAACAAAGTTTGTTGGGCAAAAGTCTGACCGTGTGTACGGGGCTTTAGTCTTACGCCACAGACGCTCAAGAGTGCGGCTACGTTTTTTGAGATTTCTGGTGTCATCTGTTTTCCAGGGTTGTAGGGGTTGGGGCCTGATTCTGTGTGTAGTGAAGGGGGTGAGCTTGCCCAGGTAGGGATCTATTGTAGACAGAGATGGCTAGTTCGGGGCAAGACATGGATGAGCTTTTGTTGTAAAGGAGGTCAGTAGCAGCATAAAAGAAGAAAGGGGTTAAAGTGGCAAAGGTTTCTTTGGGTAACTGTTAGGTGGTTGGAGGGAGAGGTGGTGAAAAACAGGGAGAGAGCAAAACAAATAAAGTGGTGATCAGAGAGAGAAAAAGTATTGTTGGAGAGGTTGCATGGAGTGCATAGGTAGGAGAATATAAGGTCAAGGGTGTTGCAATCAAAGTAAGTGAGTCAAGTGAGTAGAAGCATGTATCCATGCTTCAGGTCAAAAGAGGAGGTTAAACTAAGAAGTTTTGAAGTAGCAGGAGTATTAGCATTAACAGGGATGTAGAAGTCGCCAAAGATGATTGTGGTCATTTCAGAAGAGAGAAAGTAAGGTAGCCAGGCATCAAGGAAAGTTGATATTGGTTCAGGGGGGTGGTAAATCACAGCAATTCTGTGATTTAATAGAAAATAGGCATATAGAGTGAGCTTCAAATGAAGAGAGGGACAGAGAGGGAGGGGAGTGAAGAACCTGAAAGGTGCTAATTGGGGATAGGTTGATTCCCACTCCACCTCCCTTCCATCTACTGGGTCTGTTGGGTTTTTCACTGCTTGTGAGAAAAGCAATGGCTGCACACTGAAATGTCGAAAGTCCTTTTATTGCATCTATCCACAAAAGTGTAGTTCAAAAACACCACAGGATGGTAGCAGGTCAGGTTGAAGTGTTTCGCACATTTACATTGTGCTTACTCATAAGGGGTAACTGTGTGAAATGCGTCAACCTGACCTGCTAAAATCCTGTGGTGTTTGTTTTGCACTTTTGTGGATAGATGCAATAAAAAGACTTTAGACATTTCGGTGTGCAGCCATTCCCTTTCTCACATGTATCTTCACGCCAGGCGAGCTGAGGCATGCACCCATAGGAGGAGTCCTCATCATTAATTCCCATCTCACCTGGATCCACTCACCTGGAGCTGCATATCTCAGGTTTATAATGATGTTTGTGTCCCTGCTAGGCAGATTTGCTCTCTCTATATGTCATAGAAAAGTGTTTTTTTTTTTGGGCTGTCCCCAAAACAATATTAGAGGATAAATCTTCCAAAGTGTATGCTAGATCTGATGACCCTAGAGACATCCAGGGATTCCCTCACTTTGTTGAGATTTCCTCATACTTTTTGGCTATGAGACATGAATTGAAGGAAAATCTCCCCAATAGAACACAGATGTCAAAAAAGATAGGAGTTATAACTGTCCCTTACTCTATTCAAAATGAAAAAAAGTTTTGCCTTTAGTTCTACTTTACTTATATAGTTCCCAAGAAATGTAGTACAGTCATGGCCGAAATTCTTGGCACCCCAGAATTTTTTTCCAGAAAATCAAGTATTTCTCACAGAAAAGTATTGCAGTAACACGTTTTGCTATACAAATTCCCTTTGTGTGTTCAATGGGATTTAGATCTGGACTCATTGCTGGCCACTTTAGAACTCTCCAGCGCTTTGTTGCCATCCATTTCTGGTGCTTTTTGACGTATGTTTGGGGTCATTGTCCTGCTGGAAGACCCAAGATCTCAGACGCAAACCCAGCTTTCTGACACTGGGCTCTACAGTGCGACCCAAAATCCTTGGGTAATCCTCAGATTTCATGATGCCTTGCACACATTCAAGGCACTCAGTGCCAGAGGCAGCAAAACAACCCCAAAACATCATTGAACCTCCACCATATTTCACTGTAGGTACTGTGTTCTTTTCTTTGTAGGCCTCATTCCATTTTTGGGAAACAGTAGAATGATGTGCTTTACCAAAAAGCTCTATCTTGGTCTCATCTGTCCACAAGACGTTTTCCCAGAAGGATTTTGGCTTACTCAAGTACATTTTGGCAAACTGTAGTCTTGCTTTTTTATGTCTCTGTGTCAGCAGTGGGGTCCTCCTGGGTCTCCTGCCATAGCGTTTCATTTCATTTAAATGTTGACGGATAGTTTGCGCTGACACTGATGCTCCCTGAGCCTGCAGGACAGCTTGAATTTCTTTGGAACTTGTTTGGGGCTGTTTATCCACCATCCGGACTATCCTGCGTTGCAACCTTTCATCAATTTTTCTCTTCTGTCCACGCCCAGAGAGATTAGCTACAGTGTCATGGGTTGCAAACTTCTTGATAATGTTGCGCACTGTGGACAAAGGCAAATCTAGATCTCTGGAGATGGACTTGTAACCTTGAGATTGTTGATATTTTTTCCACAATTTTGGTTCTCAAGTCCTCAGACAGTTCTCTTCTCCTCTTTCTGTTGTCCATGCTTAGTGTGGCACACACAGACACACAATGCAAATTCTCAAGTCCTCAGACAGTTCTCTTCTCCTCTTTCTGTTGTCCATGCTTAGTGTGGCACACACAGACACACAATGCAAAGACTGAAGCCCTGTACACACAATCAGTTTTACCGATGAAAACAGTCCGATGGACTTTTTTCATCGGACAAACCGATCGTGTATGGGCCCCAACAGTCTTTTTTCCATCTGTGTTTAAAAATAGAACATGTTTTAAATTTATCCGATGGTTAAAAAACCGATAGCAAATTACTATCGTCTGTGGGGAACTCCCTCGGATAAAAAACCCACGCATGCTCAGAATCAAGTCGACACATGCTCAGAAGCATTGAACTTCATTTTTCTCGGCTCATCGGAGTGTTTTACGTCACCGCGTTTGGAACGGTCGGTTTTTTGACTGATGGTGTGTAGGCAAGACTGATGAAAGTCAGCTTCATCAGTTTTCCGATGGAAAAATCCATTGGTTAAAAAACCATAGGAAATCCGATCGTGTGTACAGGGCTTAAGTGAACTTCTCTCCTTTTTATCTGCTTTCAGGTGTGATTTTTATATTGCCCACACCTGTTACTTGCCCCAGGTGAGCTTAAAGGAGCATCACATGCTTGAAACAATCTTATTTATCCACAATTTTGAAAGGGTGCCAAGAATTTTGACCAGCCAATTTTTGGAGTTTTGTGTGACATTATGTCCAATTTGCTTTTTTTCCTCCCTTTTTTTGTTTTGTTCCAAAACACACAAAGGGAATAAACATGTGTATAGCAAAACATGAGTTACTGCAATACTTTTCTGTGAGAAATACTTGATTTTCTGGAAAAATTTCTGGGGTGCCAACAATTTCATCCATGACTGTATGTACAGCTTTATGTAGACTGTTATTGCACAATATCTGGTGATCCTGTCAGTTCCCCGTTTTTTTTTTTTTTTAAACTGACTATGCCAAGCACAGAAGCAGATCCATGCTAGCATGGTGAGTTTTCAATCCATGGGATCACTACTAGGAGATACAGGATGCCAAGCCAATGACCAGCATGCCTGTATCTCACACAGTTAGTTTTAAGTGACGCCCCCTACTAAGCCCTGTTGTCTTGAGCTGCACCCTGTGAGAGCACGGACCAGCCTTCTGGAGCACAACATGCAGGTGGGTATTGTATTTCCCAGCTGTGTGTTACCTCACACTATGTTTGTCCACTTGCTGTGAGGAAGTTGGAAACATCAGGAACTGTGTGGTCCCATGACCCCAAAATAAAACATTAAAGATAGATACAATTTTTTGAGGGAAAAGTACAAGCAATTTCAATTACCAATTTTGGTTTGCTGTGTTACTACTGATGGTTACTACTGTATTCCCAAATACTTTCAATTGGACCTGAACTGAAAAAGTGAAGATGTGCATTGTTATAGTGAGGACATTTAGAAATACTAATTGTGCCTGAGCAGTACCACAAAAATTAAAATTTGTTTCAATTTCCTCCTGAAAAAATAGCAGTGCACTTTCTGGTGAGTAAGGGTGCCTAGGTATTCCTGTGCCTCCAGATTCAAAGTTTGAAATGTGCAGTTTGAGGCTGCTAATCTGGTATCACTGCTGTGATGCTTACTGTACTTGCTGGTGTTCCATCAGATTAGGCGACCCGTCAGAATTGGTAACGGAAGTGGCGTTTCGTCGCCGCCATCTTGCTACACCTCACATTCTACCATAGTAAAGATACACTGAGAAGGGGATAAGCGAACATCTTGTTACACCCTAGAGACATCCAGGGGTTCCCTCACTTTGTTGAGATTTCCTCATACTTTTTGGCTATGAGACATGAATTGAAGGAAAATCTCCCCAATAGAACACAGATGTCAAAAAAGATAGGAGTTATAACTGTCCCTTACTCTATTCAAAATGAAAAAAAGTTTTGCCTTTAGTTCTACTTTAATTGTATAGTTCCCAAGAAATGTAGTACAGTCATGGCCGAAATTCTTGGCACCCCAGAATTTTTTTCCAGAAAATCAAGTATTTCTCACAGAAAAGTATTGCAGTAACACGTTTTGCTATACAAATTCCCTTTGTGTGTTCAATGGGATTTAGATCTGGACTCATTGCTGGCCACTTTAGAACTCTCCAGCGCTTTGTTGCCATCCATTTCTGGGTGCTTTTTGACGTATGTTTGGGGTCATTGTCCTGCTGGAAGACCCAAGATCTCGGACGCAAACCCAGCTTTCTGACACTGGGCTCTACAGTGCGACCCAAAATCCTTGGGTAATCCTCAGATTTCATGATGCCTTGCACACATTCAAGGCACCCAGTGCCAGAGGCAGCAAAACAACCCCAAAACATCATTGAACCTCCACCATATTTCACTGTAGGTACTGTGTTCTTTTCTTTGTAGGCCTCATTGTAGGCCTCATTCTCAGTGTATCTTTACTATGGTAGAGTGTGAGGTGTAGCAAGATGGCGGCGACGAAACTTCACTTCCGTTACCAATTCTGAGCTATATCTGACGGAACACTGAAGGCCCTGATGGAAAGAAGCAAAACCCTGCCTCTACCAAGATGGTTGCCGCCACAACAAGACAGTGCAGAACAAGGCATGGTTGCTGAAAGATCAATTGCATGGAAGCTAAACGTAACACATTTTTTGCCTTATGCCTAACTTTTTTGGGCACAACTTTGATAGTTTAGTTTTTTCTTAATAGTTATCATTAGGAACTGAGCCACATAAGAGTTAATAATATTTAATCACTGGCTGCATTTCATTATAGCAAGTGTTATACGTATCATCTGAATTAATAGCTCTGAACTGTATATTTATAGTGCAAACATGCCAATGTTGGCTTTTCAATCACTTGTGAAATACTTAAGAGAGCGTAAGAATATAATTTGCCAATTATGGAGTATTGAGCTGTGTACATGGCTTTCCTGCTTATGAAAGATATTATGTATCAGCCTTCACCTCTTACTACATGTTCACAACAACGAACCTATATTCAGCTGATGCATTAAAACAAAAGCAACTGGCAGAGGTAGTGCAGTCCTGGGGATTAGACACACTGATGTAGTACCATCTGTATTTATTTTCATAGCTGCTCAGGGGAACATATATTAGTCTGAATGTAATCCTCTTGATTCCCTAAAGATTAAACTAACATATAGGTCTAGAGTGATTTACATGATATGAAGGCTTAACACTCCTCCGCTTCCATTCACATTCTAATTAGTGTAAAACAGAAGCACTTTCCTAAACTATGGACTTAAAAGCAAGGACTGTTACACTTTCTATAAACTGTCTGGCTTAAAACATCATCTGTCATGCGGGTAATTAATCAGATTTTTGCTGACGGGAGTCAGAAAAAGAAAAAAGATGATTTTAAGATTATAGGTTATAATCACATCTCATTTTTATGGTTGGTTTATGGATCTTTAAAAAAATACAATGTACTGTATATTTTAATAGACTAATAGTAACTGACATTGACTACACTGTGCCTGCAGATGGCCATAGACTCTTTTAGGCTTTTTGGTGCTTTTTTCACTGCGTTTTTTTTTTTTTGAACATTTTTTAAGCGTTTCATGCTTCATGCAGTTTTGTTAAACACAAAACCCTACCAAAAATACACCAAAAATGCAGGTACATGCATTTTCTATGTGTTTTTGATGCGTTTCCATTGAAGTCTAATGACCCAAAAACGCACCTTCCTGCATGGAAAAAAAAGTCCCTGGACCTCTTCCTAAAATACACTGCAGGAAACTGCATAGATGTGATTGGGACCCATAGTAAAACCATATTAAATCAATTGTCTTGCGTTCCTGCGCTTCTGAAAACACACAGGTGTGTACCAAGCCTTATAGTACTTGTAATGTCAGCATTAAAAACGGAAAATTGTATCAAATACTTACCGTAATTTTCCTTTCCTGACGCCAAACCATGGCAGCATACTAGTGATAGAGCTCCGCCTCTTGACCACTCCCTCAGGACCAGTGAATAGCATAAATTAAGGCATGGTTAGCCGCCACCCCATTCTTTGTAACAAGCCACATACCAGAACGCACATGGGTGGGCTCATATGCTGCCATGGTTTGGCATCAGGAAAGGAAAATTACGGTAAGTATTTGATACAATTTTCCATTTTCCTAACGCCAACATGGCAGCATACTAGTGATAAATAACTAGCTGACAAGGTGGGATCTACTTGTCCAACCAATCTTCTAATTAGGATGAGACAGAGGACTGAATAGTTCTTCCTACAAAGTCCCCTGATGACAAGGCCCAAGGGTCTATTCTGTCAAGTTTGAGTAGGAATGTTGGGACGACCACGATACCCCTCTACAGATGGACACCATCAATTCTCTTGAATGTGCTCTCTATGAGGCTTCAACCGCTCTGGTAGAGTGCTCCACCACCGCTGACGGAGGCTCGCGACCCCTAGTCCTATATGCACAACCAAGCCTGCTAGGGTCCAGGTAGTAACCTCTTTCCCTTGATGATTCCCAGCTGGAATGACAAAAGGTTTATTTAGATGACCTGAAAGGGACAATTGTGGACAGATACTACTTTAAAGTTCTGAAAATGATCAGTTCGTGTGATTTTCCTGTGTGATGTTCTGAAAAGTTAGGCAATGTCCAGCTGTCTGTTAAATAGCAGGCTGTTGCTACGTTTGATACAAGATGATCTACAAGACCAACTCTACTCCTTTTGGAAAGAAAATAATATATTTACTTTGAAGCTCCAAGAGCTTGAATCTCCGACAACCTTCTACCTAAAGTTCTTGCAATTGATACTGCCTTGTAAGTAATGGCCTGAACCGAACACTGCTCTGTTGGAACGAACGGTTGAACCGATATGAGAACCAGCAACTCCAATAGATCTCTTTTCCTTGGTGACCGACTCCCCACAACTCTAAAGTTGTGCAAACTGAAGGATTCTTGGCCCATTTAAATATGTTATTGCCAATATAGCGGACACTCGTGAGCTATGTGAGGAGAGGCTAAGGCCTGGAGAAAGTATAGAACAGCTGACAATGGAAAGGCAGTAGGATCAATGTCTCTCCCTACGAAGAAAAAGCAAACTTGTTCCAGAATTAAAGCGGAAGTAAACCCATCGATTTAATAGTTTCAAAAAGCAGTTACATTCCCGGCATGCCGGGAATGCCAACTGTCACATTGGTTGTGCTCTCAACCAAACTGTCAAACCATCCAATGGCTGGTGTCATAACTGATCACATGTGCAGCATCATGGCAGTTGAAGATTAAACAGAGGCCAAGATGGCGGCTTCCTTGCCTGAAAATGATAGGAGGGTTTACTTCCACTTTAAGCCTAGATGTTGCAAGTAGAATGTCTTCTCGCACACAACAAAGTAGAGATCACTCTGGAGTGAAACTGAAGCAACCGGATTTGCCCACCCTCCCCCTTTAGTGCCCCTGCTTGCAGCCCCAGTCTTGCATGGGTTATGGAGGGGAAATGTCTTCTGTATCCTGAAGTGAATGGCCAGGGAAAACCGAGGGCCCCCTAGTCAATATGGGAGGGCTGGCTATGACAACTATGTTCTCTCTTGACAGCCTCAAGAGGAATCTAATTTACAGGAAATGTTGGGGGGGAAATTTATAGGTTAGATTGCAGTCCCAGGGAGAGACCAGAGCATCTGCCCCCTGCGCCTTGGGGTACGGAAACAAAGTCAGACATACCCAAAGTTTGTGATTACTGTGGGAAACGAGGAGGTCTGTCTGTGGTAGGCCCCACCTATGGACCAGGTCAGAGAAGACCTGGGACATAGACCCACTCGTTGTGCTCTGGGATGCTTGTACTTGTTAACTGCTTCTGGAATTTTGCTGGTGATCTTCCATCCCAGGCGTTATGGGTTTCATCTCTCTCAATAGCATATTTCCGTGAGTTTCACCCTGGAGCTGAATATAGGCAACTACTGCCCTGTTGCTCAACTGCAAGGAGACTGGTCTTTCTTGACTCTGTGTAGTAAGGCCAAAGTGCTAAAAGGGCTGTTTGAACCCCCAGCGCATTCAAGATTACCCTCCTTGGCTGGGAATCTCTGCTTGCCTTGACCGAAAGTCCCTCACAGTGCATCTTCCCAACTGCCTTGCAGACATGATTCGTAGCAATTCTCCAGTGTAAAGGTCCTAACGGACCGAGACTTCCTCAAGGACTTTCCATCATCGCGGACCGCTACTCATACTGAGTAACACTGTTATTAACGGTGTTTGATCCTGTTTCCTACCTTGCAGAATTCTTGAAATTGAAGTTGAAATTTGCGCAGGTGCCCATGCACCCCAGGAATCATCTGTATGCATGATGGCGTTGTGCCCAGATGACTGAGGCACTGAGAAACCATCAAACAAGCGAAGTATCTTTCCTCAGAATTCTATTCCTGACTGTAACCACTTCCTCTGATGGAAATAAGAGGAACTAGAGCACCCCCGGGTACACTAACCATTAGGATGGAGAAAGTTGGCATCGCTTTCCCTCTAAAGTGTGAGAATAGGATAGGCATCCTGACAATCCAGCAACAGCATCCAGCCATGTGGTTGTACTGTTTAATGGACTCCATCTTAAAGAGCTCAAAGAGGGCCCAAAAGGGTTCGACCTCTTTTGATCTGCTACTGGACACTAGCCAACATCCCCTGCGAACTCAAAACAGGATTGGGTAGAAAACCTGCAATCCCTCGAGTCTGAAGTGTTTGTCAGGATTGTAGCAGCCCACCCGTTGTTGTGGTGGACTTGGCATATCCGTGGGAGAGAAATGGTCTGGAGGAGGAGCAGTGAGGAATCTCCTGAAGTGACCATGAGTGCCTGATACCTTCATCCAAGGACCTGTACAACATGCTATCCAGAAACATGTGAAGTGTGCCCTCTAGGTCCCACCTTAAGGCTCTGTTTCCACTATTGCAACCCCAAAGTCGCGTGATTTTTCTGCAAATTTTTGCTGCTTTTTTTGCTGCGATTTTGATGTGACTGGAAACAATGCCTGTGTAAGTCGCATCAAAGTGGGACCAAAGTAGTGCAGGGACTATTTTGAAGTCGCTGCGACTTCAAGTCGCACAGATATGAAAGGTACTCAATGGAAATCATGGGGAACGACCTGTCATGCGACTTTCCAGTCCCAAGTCGCACGATATGTCGCACTAAAGGAAACTGAGCCCTAGCGTCTGGGCATGCACTTGTGTGACTGATTTTTTCCAGAAGTCTGCACTAAGATTCTAATCAGATTTTTTGCATCCACTTCTACAAAAATTTCATTTTTGGCAAGATACTCCATAAAGGAAATCATGTCTAAAGGGATGCAGACCTTGCCACTCTCCTCAGAGTCCTGCAGGTGCAGCAGCTGGTTGATATTTATTAACCATTCCCACTAGACTCGCCCAGCACATGGGCTGGTTATTGCTGGTCTGCTGGCACCTGAAAATGCTACAGTATGTAGGAGCAGGTTGACCCTGAGCTTGTTTTGACAGCCTGTTTATATGGGCATTTTTCTCTAACCCCTTCCATTCTTTCCCACTTTTGTTTCTAGGAACCAATACTCAACCCAGGGTCTCAACCATATGGCCTCCCTAGCCACCAAAGTGCCATGATGCTCTTCCAGTGGTTAGACAAGCAACTATGAGGGACTTCCTGGTCAGCCTCCATATCCTGAGTACCAGACTGCTGTATCTGTAATATATGCAAGGACCCAGGCCTCCTTCAGTCTAACGAGAACCTCCAGAGCCATGAGTTGCTGTCATCCCTCCACATAGAGTGGGTCGTAAGGTATAATGGGTGTAGTGCAAAGTAGATTCATGGGCGCCAGACATCTAGGGTGTGCCCCCTGTCCAGGATTCACCCGGACAATTTGGGTTTTGAATCATGTGTCAGGGCCTCAGTCTGCAAAGAGATTCCATCTCTCCTAAACAGAACTCTGGGAGAGAGGGTTAGGGCCAGGACACCCCCAGGCAGCCGCAACACCAACCCGGCAGACTCCAAGACTTCTACAGAAGGACAGCCACGCAGGGAAAAGCAACCAGCAAGATGCCACATCTGCACTGATAGGAACGTTGTCTCCTATGGCAACAGTCTTCAACAGTTTACAATACAAGTGTAACAGTAGCTTCAGGTAATTAAGGTGAGTTCAAAACAGAATCTTGTGCCACTTTTATCAATAATAAAGACATTTGGCATTACCTGTTAGCTGCATACTCCTCCAGGCAGTGTCTACTCACCAGCTTCCTGGGCATAGGTACTGCGCCATAGGCCCTGCAGGACTCTTGCTGGGGCACTGGCTCTGGGGAAGAGGAGCAAAGACGTCTTCCATGGAACTTTTCGCCTGAGTGGGAGCACCATCCGGGCTATGCTCCCCTGAAGAACGTCCGCCTTGCCTTGGCCCGACCCCTTTGAGAGTGTGGGCTTGCGGTGCTGAAGCAAATCAAAGCAATCCGCACAAGAGGGCACTCTTTTCTTGAAAACTTACCAATATGGTGGTCCCCACCCTAGTTGTTGAGGGTCTTTGTATGAGCAGTAACTGAATCTTGATCTGTTGAGAAATGGGACAGCCAGCTGAGGCGAGGATAGCTGAAAAGCGACAGAAGGAGCAGGAGTAGACATAGGAGAAAGGATTCCACTTTCCTTTCTGATTTATCTACATACACCTACATATGTATATACACACACACACATATATATATATATATATATATATACTTGCAGAGGGTCAGTCTGGGGCGGGTTAAGAAGGGGTTAATTGAAGAGGGTAGGAACTTCCCCTTCAGACCTGCTTGTCAGCTGAGCTGAAAATGTCAGAGATGAGTTGTGTGTCTGGAGAGAGAGAGAGAGAGAGAGAGAGAGAGAGAGACACAGCAGCATGCTGTGTGAGAGGATCCATTGCTGGATTGTGTACCTGCTGGTGTGAGAAAAACCATATCAGAGACTGTAGCTCTGGCTATAGCCGTGTACTTTGTCTATATATCAGCCTGTTGGCTAAAGAGACTGAACCTTTCCTATCTCTGCACCTGTGTTAGAAGGCAAGCCTGTCATTTCTTCTGTTTGTTTTGCTGAATAAAGGCATTTTATTTTACTGAACTGTCTGAGCTGGCCTTTCACCCCTCTGATCCCCCTACAATACCTACATGTATACACATACACTCACACATATATGTATACCTACACATCCACATACATTTTTTTTTTAATGTGTATGTATAAGTATACAAACACATACCCATATCACATACAGTGGGGCAAAAAAGTATTTAGTCAGCCACCAATTGTGCAAGTTCTCCCACTTAAATAGATGAGAGAGGCCTGTAATTGTCATCATAGGTATACCTCAACTATGAGAGACAGAATGTGGAAACAAATCCAGACAATCACATTGTCTGATTTGGAAATAATTTATTCGCAAATTATGGTGGAAAATAAGTATTTGGTCAATACTTTGTTATATATCCTTTGTTGGCAATGACAGAGGTCAAACGTTTTCTGTAAGTCTTCACTAGGGATGAGCCGAACACCCCCCTGTTCGGTTCGCACCAGAACCTGCGAACAGACCTAAAGTTCGCTTGAACTTTAGAACCCTATTAAATGCAATGGACTCGAACGTTCGAAATCAGAAGTGCTAATTATAAAGGCTAATATGCAAGTTATTGTCCTAAAAAGGATTTGGGGACCCAGGTCCTGCCCCAGGGGACATGTATCAATGCAAAAAAAAAAAGTTTTTTAAAACTGACGTTTTTTCAGGAGCAGTGATTTTAATAATGCATAAAGTGAAAAATAAAAAGTGAAATATTCCTTTAAATTTCGTACCTGGGGGGGTGTATAGTATGCCTGTAAAGCAGCACTTGTTTCCCTTGCTGTCCCTGCACAAAATGTAATTTCTGAAGGGAAAAACGTAATTTACAACCACTCGCGGCTATAATGAATTGTCGGCTCCCGGCAATACAGAGAAAAGTTATTGATAAAAAAAAAAAAAATGCGTGGGGTCCCCCCAAATTCAATTACCAGGCCCTTCAGGTCTAGTATGGATATTAAGGGGAACCCTGCATAAAATTTAAAAAAAAAATACGTGGGGTTTCCCCCAAATATCCATACTAGTCCCTTCAGGTCTGGTATGGATTTTAAGGGAAACTCCACCCCAAATAAAAAAAAAATGGCATGGAGTTCCCTCAAAAATCCATACCAGACCCTTTAGCCGAGCACGCAACCTGGCAGGCCGCAGGAAAAGAGGGGGGGGGCGAGAGAGCGCCCCCCCTCCTGAACCGTACCAGGCCCCATGCCCTCAACATGGGGAGGATGTCCCCATGTTGATGGGGACAAGGGCCTCATCCCCACATCCCCACATCCTCCCCATGTTGAGGGCATGTGGCCTGGTACGGTTCAGGAGGGGGGGCGCTCTCTCGTCCCCCCTCTTTTCCTGTGGCCTGCCAGGTTGCGTGCTCGGATAAAGGGTCTGGTCTGGATTTTTGGGGGAACTCCACGCCATTTTTTTTTTAAATTTGGGGTGGAGTTCCCCTTAAAATCCATACCAGACCTGAAGGGTCTAGTATGGATATTTGGGAGGGAACCCCACGTAATTTTTTTTTAAAATTTGATGCAGGGTTCCCCTTAACCACTTCCATACAGGGCTTTTTATACCACTTCCATACCGGGCCTATTCTGGCACTTCTCTCCTACATGTACAAATCATCATTCTTTTGCTAGAAAATTACTCAGAACCCCCAAACATTATATATGTTTTTTTAGCAAACACCCTAGGGAATAAAATGACGGTCGTTGCAACTTTTTATCTTGCACGGTATTTGCGCAATAATTTTTCAAACGCCTTTTTTGGGGGAAAAAAATGGTTTCATGAATTAAAAAATAACAAAACAGTAAAGTTAGCCCAATTTTTTTGTAAAATATGAAAGCTTATGTTACGCCGAGTAAAAAGATACCTAACATGTCACGCTTTAAAATTGCGCACACTCATGGAATGGCGCCAAACTTCGGTACTTAAAAATCTCTATAGGCGACGCTTTGAAATTTTTTACAGGTTACCAGGTTAGAGTTACAGAGGAGGTCTAGTGCTAGAATTGTTGCACGCGCTCTAACGCACGGGGCGATACCTCAGATATGTGGTTTCAACGGCGTTTACATATGCGGGCGGGACTTACATGTGTGTTCGCTTCTAAGCACAAGCTATTGGGGACGGGCGTTTTTAAAAAATATATATATTATTTTTATTTTTTATTTTACTTATTTTTTTTTTTTATTTTTACTTTTTTTTTACACTTTTTTATTTTTTTTACACTTTCATTCCTATTACAATGAATGTAAACATCCCTTGTAATAGGAATCTGTGTGACAGGTCCTCTTTATGGAGAGATGCGGGGTCAATAAGACCCCACATCTCTCCTCCAGGCTGGAAAGCATGAGATCGTGAATTTTTTTTTACTGATCTCATACTTACAGCCGCAATGGCGGCTTTGTTTACATTTGAGGACCCGGGCGTGACGTCATCACATCGCGCCCGGGCCTCCGACGATCATAGAGATGACTGGTGACCATCTGGTCACCAGTCATCTCTATGCTCGTCGCGTGACCCAACACAGGCGCCGATGATTCTCTCTGGGTCCCCGATGGCACGGGAGAGCCCGGAGAAGCACCGGATGACGGCGGGAGGGGGGATGTCCCCTTCCGCCGCCTATAAGAACGATCAAGCGGCGGAACCGCCGCTATGATCGCTCTTATTGTGCGCAGGATCGCCGGCTGAAAAAAAGGAAATCTGAATGATGCCTCTAGCTGCAGGCATCATTCAGATATCCCCCCTCAAACCCAGGACGTCATATGACGTCCACCCGGAGGGAGAGAGGGTTCCTACCGGCGTCATTTTACAATGGCCCGATATGGAAGGGGTTAATATCTATACCAGACCTGAAGGGCCTGGTAATTGAATTTGGGGGGACCCCCACGCATTTTTATTTTTTTATCAATGACTTTTCTCTGCATTGCCAAATTTTAAGAGAAAGGTGCCCCTGGGATTGTGCGGACTGGAAAATAATGTGGATTGCCAACAACAATTGTAAAAAAGTAACAAAATATATTTATTGTACAAGATTATACATAGTTAAGCTAAACAATGAGTTTAAAACAAAGATCTGGTATGCAATTCTGTTGAACCAAATACATACAATCGCCCTGTAGTTATGACAGGTAGGTCAATACATGTATGAGCGAGAGAAAACCGACATGTTTCGGATACTGGTGGCTGTATTCATAACAGCCTCCATTAGATTTCCTTCTTCAGGGTTAATGTATTGGTGTACAGACAGTAGTATTTCTAAAAAGAGAATAAGGCAATATATAGTGTGACAGCAGGCAGGTAAAATCACCAGGTTGCATCCAGGATGGTAGGTATGTATGCCCTAGATTCAGGCTTTATGCAGATTCATACCACTAGGGGGAGTGCTGGGAGTCTTGCGGGGGAAGAGTTAATGAGCCCAGCTGAATCAAGTGGCTCATTAAGGCCTCTACAAGAACTCCCAGCATGCTAAGGGAGATGCTCCATCCTGGAACCAGTTCTGTGTTGTGCAAGACTGGGGAGTGTGTTTCTGTCCTGTGCGTTGAGACAAAGCCTGTGTGGCTAAAACCTTTAAAAAAAAACAGGGAGATAGAGGCTGGGGCAGCACAAGGCTGCACCTAGTTGTCAGACAGGGAACCTATGTGTGTAGTAAGCGGTCAAGCTGACCAGGATTTATTTTTGTATGTTTCTTTTTGTTTTGCTGTTTTCCCCCTGTAAATACTTTTAAAAAAACGCACCTTTTGTTTTTGCAACTATAAACTCTGTCTGCTGTGCCTGTTTTTGTGTGTTGAACCCATCCAGGGGGTCACACACACCCGCTGCCGAGCTAACCCCCTCACAGTTGGTGGAGAACCAGTGGCAGTTTTTTTTAAGGCCAGTATGGAGGAGATACTGAAACAGCTGGCTCTAGCAAATGCCAATCAGCAGCAGACAAATGCAGGTTTGCAAAAGAGCCTTGCAGCTCATCAACAGAGCCTTGCAGCCCAGCAGCAGACAAATGCAACTTTGCAACAGAGCCTCGCAGCCCAGCAGCAAGCTCAGCAACAAGCCCAGCAGCAATCTGAGGCCCGCTTCATAGACCTGTTACAGAAGCAAGAGCAGAGACTACAACAAATGGAAACGTTAATGCAGCAACATCCGCAGACCAGTGAGGCAAGTCGTTCCACTAATAACGCGTCCTTTGGGGTGAGTCGTTTATTGACAAAAATGACTGGAGAGGATGATCCAGAGGTGTTTTTGACCACATTTGAAAGGACCGCTGAAAGAGAAAAGTGGCCTGAGGAGCAGTGGGCTGGACTGGTGGCTCCTCTGTTAACTGGTGAATCGCAGAAAGCTTACTATGACCTAGAGCAGTGTTTCTCAACCTTTTTACCGTGGAGGAACCCTTGGCAAAAAGTCTGAGATCTCGGGGAACCCCTAAAAAAAAAAATTCAGATCTACAGCTCTCGGAACATCGTATCTGATCAGCAAGCTGTAGATATAACCACGTTTATTGTAGAAATAGCTTTAAATAATGGAATAAAAATTAGAGTCACCTGACACCAACATTATAGTGTGAACAGTGCACATAGAAATCAATTGTTTTCTTTATGTCCCTGCAGAAACCTGCGTTACAACAAGTCCAAAATATTTTAAGCAAGTCAAATTTGTACACATTTTCCATTTTTTGCACATATGCTGTGAACGAGGCCTTACTGAACTTGAACAAAACTCCCAAATATTGTAACTGATAAATAGGATAGCAGACTACGGGAACAGTTGGGACTTGTTCACAACATTCATGCATAAGAATTGATGGTGCAGATTTCATCTGCATAGACTACTTTGGTCTTGTCCATGTCATGTGCAGAGAGACATGCACTTTCCTAACGTAGGTCTCTGCTAGAACATAAAGAAAATAACTGATTTCTATGTGCCCTGTTCACACCACAATGTTGGTATCATTTGAGTATTTTTCTCTGCAGAGAAATGCATACATGTTGCATATTTCTGTGCAGAAAAAATATGCACATGATACCAATGTTGATTTCAATGTGCACTGACAGCGAGTACTGTCAATGCGCATTAATACCTGGTGCCTCCTCTATAGTTCCAGCTCCTCTGAACCTGTGAGGGTGGTACCAGGAAGAGTTCTGACAGTGGAAGCACATGGCTGAATATTGCAGGAGGTGAGATCCTGTGTATGGTAGTGACTGAATGCAGACTGCAGGGGCCTGTGGCTGGATGAGACTGAATCATAATAGGATTATGTACAAATATGGCAAAATAAAGCTATTATAATCTCACCTCCTGTTACATTCAGCCTGTGTGCCTCAACTCTCTGACCCCCCCCCCCCCCAGTCTGCAATCAGTGCTGTTATACACAGGATCTCATCTCCTGTTCTCTGCTCTTCCCTCCCCTAGCAGTCTGCATTCACCCCTGACATACACAGGAACTCAGCTTCTATCTAATCTAGCCATGTGCTCCTTTTCTCTGCTCCCCCCCTCCACAGTGTGCATTACTGCTACCATTGAGACAGATCTCACCTTCTGATCTGGTGCTTCCGCCTCCATAGTCCTCATTCTCGGCTCTCTTCACGGCTCCCACTCTGTGCTCCCTGCCTCCAGTCTTCATTCTTGGGTCCCATGGCTCTCCATGCCTAGCTCTCCATGCCCGGCTCCCCGCTCTCCATCAGTGGCGTCACTAGGGTTGGTGTCACCCGGTGTGAAAAAAATTGGTGTCAACCCCCTTCCACCCACTATAGTCCCTCTTCAGTACAGACCCCCCATTAAGTACAAACCCCCCTCCATCAGTATAGACCTCCCTCCAAGTGCAGAAACCCTATCAGCATAGACCACCTCAGAGAAGACCCCCCTCCATCAGCATAGACCCCCCACATAGGCACCCCAAGTGCAGACCACCTCCATCAGCATAGCCGCCCTCAGTGCAGACCCCCTTCAGCATAGACACCCCCCAGTGTAGACCCCCCTCCATCAGCATAGACCCCCAGTGCACACCCCCCTCCATCAGCATAGCCCCCCTCAGTGCAGACCCTCATCAGCATAGACACCCCCTAGTGCAGACCCCCTTCCATCAGCATAGCCCCCCTCAGTGCAGACCCCATCAGCATAGACACCCCCTAGTGCAGACCCCCTTCCATCAGCATAGCCCCCCTCAGTGCAGACCCCCATCAGCATAGACACCCCCTAGTGCAGACCCCCTTCCATCAGCATAGCCCCCCTCAGTGCAGACCCCATCAGCATAGACACCCCCCTCCATCAGCATAGCCCCCCTCAGTGCAGACCCCCATCAGCATAGACACCCCCTAGTGCAGACCCCCTTCCATCAGCATAGCCCCCCTCAGTGCAGACCCCCATCAGCATAGACACCCCCTAGTGCAGACCCCCTTCCATCAGCATAGCCCCCCTCAGTGCAGACCCCATCAGCATAGACACCCCCTAGTGCAGACCCCCTTCCATCAGCATAGCCCCCCTCAGGGCAGACCCCCCTCCATCAGCATAGCCCCCCTCAGTGCAGACCCCCATCAGCATAGACACCCCTCTCCATCAGCAAAGCCCCCCTCAGTGCAGACCCCCCTCAGCATAGACACCCCCCTCCATCAGCATAGCCCCCCTCAGTGCAGACCCCCATCAGCATAGACACCCCTCTCCATCAGCAAAGCCCCCCTCAGTGCAGACCCCCTCCATCAGCATAGACCCCCATCAGCATAGATACCTCCACTTGTGCTAGTAGTCCCCCCCTCTCCCCTCTCATAGCGCCCCCAGCACATGTCCATAAAATACACTATTCAGACCTCAGAACAGCGCAGCATAGACATAGCGGTGTGTCCCTCCTCAGACTGCCTCCTCCTGTCCTGTGTATATGTAAACAGAGGAGGGAGGACTCGGGGAGGCGGCTTAAGTCCGCTCCGCTGTGAGAGACACAGATCAGTGCAGGGGTGTGAGGACCGTGTGATGCCGCTGCCCACAGGCGTCACCCGGGTGCGATCTGCACCCCCCACTCAGCAACACCACTGCTCGGCTCCCCGCCGAATTTTAAAACTCCCGCTCTCTGCCTTTCCGCTCTCTGAGTTCTCTGAGCCGGAACTACAGAGAGAGCATCGGGTATCAATGCGCGCTGACTGTTCTCACTGTCAGCGCGCATTGTGAACAGTGAAAACAACATTGGACGGATATACATCCGCCACAATGTTGAATCGCGGCGGAACCCCTGGGGACTTCTCGCGGAACCCCAGGGTTCCGCGGAACCCCGGTTGAGAAACACTGACCTAGAGCCTGACCAAGCAAAAGACTATGTGATGCTAAAAACTGAAATATTGGCACGGCTGGGTGTCAACCTGGCTGTCCGGGCTCAGCGTGTGCATAACTGGACTTTCCGGCTTGGAAAACCCCCCAGGTTCAAATGTATGATCTCATTCACCTGAGCAGGAAGTGGCTACAGCCAGAAACTTTGTCTGCACTAAAGATTGTGGAACGTGTTGTGATGGATCGTTTCTTGAGAGCTCTTCCTACTGCCATCCAAAAGTGGGTAAGCCATGGAGACCCAGAAACGGCCGATAATCTTGTGGATCGTGTAGAGAAGTACTTGGCTACAGAAAACCTGACTGCCTCTTCCAGAGACTCACGAACTTTCCACCCTAAGACCAGACCATCCCCAGTGGCGGGTAAGATGATTTCAAGGGGTGAGGGTGGAGAGAGTGAGAGGGTGGGAGTTCTACCCAAGGTTTGGCGAGAACAGCCTGAGAAGTCAGGGGTTCAAGAGGCAGCAAGAAGGATTGTTTGTTACCGCTGCCGACAAGAGGGACATATTGCAGCAAATTGCCCGGTTGTGGATGAACCCATGCAATGTGACATTCTAACAGACAGACGTCAGTCGCTGTTTGCGACAGTCGCATGCACTGCCATTCGGGGAACTGAGAAACATTTATGCAAAATGTGTGTTAATGGTAGAAATGTTGTTGTATTACTGGATTCAGGTAGCCTCGTGACACTGATAAAGGCTGAATTAGTTACTACAAAGGTTTCTGGGAATAGCAAGGTAGCGGTTATTTGTGTGCACGGGGACACCCGAGAGTATCCGGTGACTACAGTGTGTTTTGAGACCCCCAAAGGTACCCTCTCTCATCAGGTGGGATTAGTGTCTCACTTGCCTCATGATGCCATTGTGGGAAGGGATTTTCCAAAGTTCTGGGAACTATGGGATTGTCCTGAGCCCCCCACTGGTGCCCCTATATACCAGGAATGTGATAGGCAGAATTCCTCGGAGAGTGGTGAGGACTCTCCAGAATTTCTCTTGTCGGTATTGGCAGGGGAGACTCGAGAAACTGGGGAGGAGCCAACATCCTCAGACGAAAACATGCCGTCTGTGGAGTTTTCTGATCTCGAGGTTCACAGGGAAAATTTTGCCACAGAACAGTTAAAAGACCCCACCCTAATAAAGGCACGGGAAAACGTAGTGGAAATAGATGGCGAGTTAGTAAACCCAGATGAGACCTGAACTTACCCATACTTCATCGTGGAAAAGGACCTACTGTATCGGGTGGCTAAGAGGGCAGAAGAAACCATTGAGCAGCTTGTGGTGCCCAAACCTTACAGGAAGTTGGTGTTAGAGTTGGCCCATGGGCACATTTTTGGAGGTCATCTGGGGACAGAGAAAACCAGAGAGAGAGTATTGCAGAGATTCTATTGGCCTGGGGTCATGAAGGAAACAAAAAATTATTGTTCCCCCTGCCCTGTGTGTCAGAGGTCGGCACCGATGCCACATTTCCGTAACCCGCTGGTACCTCTTCCCATCATTGAGGTCCCCTTTGAGAGGATCGCAATGGATTTGGTAGGTCCGATAATGAAGTCCGCTAGGGGGCACCAGTACATCTTGGTTATAATGGACTATGCCACCCGTTATCCGGAAGCGATTCCTCTCCGAAATACCTCGGCCAAAACCATAGCCAAAGAGCTATCTCTTGTTTTTAGCCGTGTGGGTATTTGTAAAGAACTGCTTACGGACCAAGGTACACCCTTTATGTCCCGGGTTATGAAAGAGCTGTGTAAATTGTTCAAAGTGACACAATTGCTTACATCTGTGTATCACCCCCAAACAGATGGGTTGGTTGAAAGATTCAACAAAACCCTAAAACAAATGTTAAAGAAAGTGGTGGATAGAGATGGAAAGGATTGGGACTGTCTAATTCCCTATTTAATGTTTGCTATTAGGGAGGTACCCCAATCCTCTACGGGTTTCTCACCCTTTGAGTTACTTCATGGGAGACACCCCAGAGGGCTGTTGGATATCGCCAAGGAAACCTGGGAAAGTGAGAGTTCTCCCCACAGGAGTGTGATTGAGCATGTCGCCCTGATGCAAGATAGAATTGCACAGGTAATGCCAATCGTAAAGGAACATTTGGCCCAAGCGCAGTTGGCACAGCAGAGAGTGTACAACCGTGGAGCCAAGACCCGTACCTTTTCCCCGGGGGATAGGGTATTGGTACTTGTCCCTACGGTTGAAAGCAAATTCCTCGCCACATGGCAAGGCCCCTATGAGATATTGGAAAAAGTGAGCGAAGTGAATTACAAGGTCAGACAACCAGGAAGGCGAAAGCCCGAACAGATCTATCACGTTAATCTGTTGAAAGCCTGGAGGAATAGGGAATCCCTAGTCGCGGAAACTTTGTCACCAGCTCACTCTGATTGCGTGATTCCTGAGGTTGGAATAGCAGTCACCTTGTCAAACCCCCAACAACAGGAGGTTAAGGAGTTTGTGCTTCGCAACAAGGAGGTTTTCTCTGAGCTGCCGGGACAAACATCTGGGGTAGAGCATGATATTATTACCCCACCCGGTGAAAGGGTGAAACTAAAACCCCATCGGATCCCGGAGGCCCGACGGGAGGCAATACGTGAGAAAGTACAGAAAATGCTTAAGTTAGGGGTGATAGAGGAGTCCCAAAGTGATTGGTCAAGTCCCATTGTGTTAGTGCCTAAACCGGATGGGAGCTGGCGATTTTGTAACGATTTTCGACAACTGAACAAAGTTACAAAATTTGACACCTACCCCATGCCACGTATAGATGAGTTGATCGACCGGCTGGGAACAGCCCGATACATGACAACTCTTGATCTCACAAAAGGGTATTGGCAAATTCCCCTGGCCAAGTTGGCCAAGGAGAAAACTGCATTTGTAACCCCAGACGGGGCGTTCCAATATAAAAGAATGCCGGTTGGGTTACAGAATGCGCCGGCCACTTCCAGCGGAAAATGAACCAGATACTGAGGCTCCATCAGAAGTATGCTGCGGCTTACTTGGATGATGTAATTATCTATATCACAGATTGGGCCTCACATCTGCCAAAAGTACAAGCAGTCCTAGACTCTATCCGGGAAGCTGGGTTTACGGCCAACCCCAAGAAGTGTACCATTGGGCAGGAGGAGGCCAAATATCTTGGGTACACCATTGGGAGGGGAGTAATAAAACCCCAAGTCAACAAAGTCGAGGCCATACAGAATTGGCCACGTCCCAACAGCAAGAAGCAGGGACGAGCCTTTCTGGGAATCGCTAGTTATTATCGGCGATTCATTCCCCACTTTGGTTCTCAGGCTGTGCCCCTAACCAACCTGACAAAAGGGAAAGAGTCGGTCATGGTTAAATGGACACCAGAGGCTGAGGCTGCATTCCAGTTCTTAAAAAAAGCCTTATGTAGCCAGCCAGTGTTGTACTCACCAGACTTCTCTAGGGACTTTGTCGTACAAAGTGATGCATCAGACGTAGGGTTAGGAGCAGTATTGTCCCAGGTCTGGAACGGGGAAGAGCACCCAGTCATTTACCTCAGCAGGAAATTGAAGTCCCATGAGGTAAATTATGCCACGATTGAGAACGAGTGTTTAGCGGTGAAGTGGGCTCTAGATTCCCTTCGGTACTATCTGCTAGGTAGGCACTTTGACATGATTACTGGTCACGCTCCTTTAAAGTGGATGGCTCAAAACAAAGAGACAAATAGAAGAGTGAATAGGTGGTTCCTGGCCCTACATGAATTCAACTTTACAGTAAAGCATCGCCCTGGCGTTCAAATGGGGAATGTGGATGCTTTGTCTCGAGTACATGCATGCCTGATTGCTTGTGTTCCAACCCCAAGGTTAAAACAAGGGGGGGGGGTATGTGACAGCAGGCAGGTAAAATCACCAGGCTGCATCCAGGATGGTAGGTATGTATGCCCTAGATTCAGGCTTTATGCAGATTCATACCACTAGGGGGAGTGCTGGGAGACTTGCGGGGAAGAGTTAATGAGTCCAGCTGAATCAAGTGGCTCATTAAGGCCTCTACAAGAACTCCCAGCATGCTAAGGGAGATGCTCCATCCTGGAACCAGTTCTGTGTTGTGCAATACTGGGGAGTGTGTTTCTGTCCTGTGCGGTGAGACAAAGCCTGTGTGGCTAAAACCTTTAAAAAAACAGGGAGATAGAGGCTGGGGCAGCACAAGGCTGCACCTAGTTGTAAGACAGGGAACCTACGTGTGTAGTAAGCGGTCAAGCTGACCAGGATTTCTTTTTGTATGTTTCTTTTTGTTTTGCTGTTTTTCCCCTGTAAATACGTTAAATAAACCGCACCTTTTGTTTTTGCAACTATAAACTCTGTCTGCTGTGCCTGTTTTTGTGTGGTGAACCCATCCAGGGGGTCACACACACCCGCTGCCGAGCTAACCCCCTCACAATAGTAACAATGTATTGTAATATACTTCCATTGCATATTCTCTCCTTTAAACATCTCCTATACATGAATGATTTAAACACACATAGGTATCAAAACATATAAATGGGAAAAGAAAAAAAATAAATATACAAAATCTAAAATACAGTGTGTGGGAAGCCCAGGGACAGACATTTTACATATGCACAGTGCTAAATGCAGACATATTTATATAAGCATGTGGATACATACTTACATCCCACTATGGATAGTTGTCGTGTATACAAACACAGCAGTCTCGGTTTAAGGGCAGAGAAACAAACCAGATTAGATCCCCCAGACAAAAAACGTTGCACACTTATAGAGGAGAAATAGTGCTACATGTGTGCCAAGTTTCGGGTCCAGGGGACCTATGACTGGCCGGTACCGTGTCCCCAAAGTCACCTGAGAAATTACCGTTTAACATGGTAGTCTATGGAAGGAGTGCCCAGGTTTGAAAAATCTGTGCTCTCCGGCCGTAGGTCCCCCAGACAAAAAACGCTGCACACTTATAGAGGAGAAATTGGGCTACATGTGTGCCCAGTTTCGAGTCCAGGGGACCTATGACTGGCCGGTACCGTGTCTATGGAAGGGGTGCCCGAGTTTGAAAAATCGGTGCTCCCCGGCCGTAGGTCCTCCGGACAAATAACTTTGCACACTTGTAGAGGAAGAGTGTGGCTACATGTGTGCCAAGCTTGGGGGCTAGGGGACCTACGGACGGCCGGTACCGGGTCCCCAAAGTTTGGAAGATTAGGCGCAAAAAGGTGACTCGAGTATAAGCCGAGGGGAGCATTTTCAGCACAAAAAATGTACTGAAAAACTCGGCTTATACTCGAGTATATATGGTATATCTAATACGGGTTTTTTCATGTGCCAATTGTTCGCTGTGTCGTGATTTTAAGGCTCCCAGACCACGCACCTATTGCCATATCAACATGTAAGCCAAAAATTTTTTTTTTATTTTTCATACCATATTTAACTATTGAGAGCAGTTTTGTTCATAGACCATTTTATTCTATAAAGTTTTTATGGCCTCTTTCCCTTTATATATTTTTTTCAAGGCTGGATCAGCTATGGTGCTAGGTTATTATTATCTCCATTTGGACTCTTTTGACGTTTCACATGGGCAGTGTTGAACTTGGACACTTGTCAGCGCAGATGCCCGTTGTTCCATAAAGTGTTCCCAGTTTATTTGATGTACTACTGGGACACATTTACAGTTGTAAGGGCGACCAGGATCCTAGAGGTATTGCTCCATATCACATTAGAAATTTATGTTTTACATAATCTATACAAAATTATTATTTTGCTTCAAATCTACATGTTAAATATATACTCATGAATTGTTCACATTGTTTTTTAGATTAAAATAAAGTCTCCACACGTCCCTGTAGAAGCCTAAATCAGGCGAAACATGTAGGACTGCTACGTCGGTGACTTACTAGGATTGAGTGCACTGTGTTGTACTCCCCCTTACTCTACTTTTAAATGTTATGTAATCTATGAATAAACTTGTTATTTTTTTACACATCTTTTTCTATTATGTTTTCTTAACAATTTGTAACAATTTGTACAAGCACCGCTATAGTCCCACGCACTCCCCCATTTATGGGGTTCCTATATTGAATTCGTTAATATTCAGGGCACTAAGACATTCCTCAAGAAGCTGCTGGGAGTCAGTCCAAACCATAAAGATGTCATCGATGTACCTGTGCCATAAGGCTACATGGCACAGGTACATCGAGAGATCCTCACTGGCTTGTGTCCTCAAGGTAAATAAAAATATATAGCTACTTGCTTGGATCTATCTGAGTCGGTATCCATGTACCGATTTGTATTAGATGTTATGCTATTTATATTAGCGGATATTCATCTAAGCCACATACATATATATATATATATAATTTTTTTTTTTTACTTTGCAGAGTTTGCGGTAGCCCTTGCTCCAATTGGGTTCTCCCTGCGAGCTTTGATGGGCTTTTTATATTTCTCCTCAGCATTCCCCTGGCTTATTATTGACCTACTGTATCTCTTCAAGAGCTACATTTTGAATTTACTTACCCGAAATCCTGTATGCATCACATTTTGGCTGGGCTCCATGTCACCCGGATGGTCCCTCCAAGCTGGTTTGTTTCTCTGCCCTTAAACCGAGACAGCTGTGTTTGTACACACGACAACTATCCATAGTGGGATGTAAGTATGTATCCACATGCTTATATAAATATGTCTGCATTTAGCACTGTGTATATGTAAAATGTCTGTCTGTAAAATGTCTGTCCCTGAGCTTCCAACACACTGTATTTTAGATTTTGTATATTTAGTTTTTTTCTTTCCCCATTTATATGTTTTGATACCTATGTGTGTTTAAATCATTCATGTATAGGAGATGTTTAAAGGAGAGAATATGCAACGGAAGTATATTACAATACATTGTTACTATATATTGCCTTTTTCTCTTTTTAGAAATACTACTGTCTGTACACCAATACATTAACCCTGAAGAAGGAAATCTAATGGAGGCTGTTATGAATACAGCCACCAGTATCTGAAACATGTCGGTTTTCTCTCGCTCATACATGTATTGACCTACCTGTCATAACTACAGGGCGATTGTATGTATTTGGTTCAACAGAATTGCATACCAGTTCTTTGTTTTAAACTAATTGTTTAGCTTAACTATGTATAATCTTGTACAATAAATATATTTTGTTACATTTTTACAATTGGCAATCCACATAATTTTCCAGTCCGCCCAATCCCAGGGGCACCTTTCTCTTAAAATTTCTCAATTTATTCGGGATGTGACTGGAAACAGTGGAATTTGTCCACTATTCACTGGTTAGAAGCTTCATTCCAAAAAAACCTTATTACATTCTCTGTATTGCCGGGAGCCGACAATTCATTAGAGCCACGAGTGGTTTTATTTAAATGACTTTTTTTCCTTCAGAAGTGACATTTTGTGCAGGGACAGTTCTAAGCAAGGGAAACAAGCGCTGCTTTACAGGCATACTATACACCCCCCCCTCCCCCCCAGGTATGAAATTTAAAGGAATATTTCACTTTTATTGTTTCACTTTAAGCATTATTAAAATCACTGCTCCCGAAAAAAGGGCCGTTTTTAAAACTTTTTTTTGCATTGATACATGTCCCCTGGGGCAGGACCCGGGTCCCCAAACACTTTTTATGACAATAACTTGCATATAAGCCTTTAAAATTAGAACTTTAGATTTCTCCCATAGACTTTTACAGGGTGTTCCGCGGCTTTTCGAATTTGCCGCGAACACCCCAAATTGTTCGCTGTTCGGCGAACAGGCAATGTTCGAGTCGAACATGAGTTCGTCTCGAACTCGAAGCTCATCCCTAGTCTTCACAAGGTTGTCACACAAAGTTGCTGGTGTGTTGGCCCATTCCTCCATGCAGATTTCCTCTAGAGCAGTGATGTTTTGGGGCTGTCGCTGGGCAACGCGGATTTTCAACTCCCTCCAAAGGTTTTCTATGGGGTTGAGATCTGGAGACTGGCTAGGCCACTCCAGGACCTTTAAATTCTTCTTACGAAGCCACTGCTTTCTTGCCCGGTTGGTGTGCTTGGGATCATTGTCATGCTGAAAGACCCAGCCACGTTTCATCTTCAATGCCCTTGCTGATGGGAGGAGGTTTGCACTCAAAATCTCACGATACATGGCCCCATTAATTCTTTCATGTACACGGATCATTCATCCTGTTCCCTTTGCAGAGAAACAGCCCCAAAGCATGATGTTGCCACCCCCATGCTTCACAGTAGGTATGGTGTTCTTTGGTTGCAACTCAGCATTCTCTCTCCTCCAAACACAATGAGTTGTGTTTCTACCAAACAGTTCTACTTTGGTTTCATCTGACCATATGACATTCTCCCAATCCTCTTCTGGATCATCCAAATGCTCTCTAACAAACCTCAGACGGGCCCGGACATGTACTGGCTTAAGCAGGGGGACACGTCTGGTGGCACTGCAGGATCTGAGTCCCTGGTGGCGTAGTGTGTTACTGATGGTAACCTTTGTTACGTTGGTCCCAGCTCTCTGCAGGTCATTCACTAGGTCCTCCCGTGTGGTTCTGGGATTTTTGCTCACCGTTCTTGTGATCATTTTGACCCCACGGGGTGAGATCTTGCGTGGAGCCCCAGATCGAGGGAGATTATCAGTGGTCTTGTATGTCTTCCATTTTGTAATTATTGCTCCCACAGTTGATTTCTTCACACCAAGCTGCTTGCCTATTGTAGATTCAGTCTTCCCAGCCTGGTGAAGGTCTACAATTTTGTTTCTGGTGTCCTTCGACAGCTCTTTGGTCTTTACCATAGTGGAGTTTGGAGTGTGACTGTTTGAGGTTGTGGACAGGTGTCTTTTATACTAATAACAAGTTCAAACAGGTGCCATTAATACAGGTAATGAGTGGAGGACAGAGGAGCCTCTTAAAGAAGAAGATACAGGTCTGTGAGAGCCAGAAATATTGCTTGTTTGTAGGTGACCAAATACTTATTTTCCACCATAATTTACAAATAAATTCTTTCCAAATCAGACAATGTGATTGTCTGGATTTGTTTCCACATTTTGTCTCTCATAGTTGAGGTATATCTATGATGACAATTACAGGCCTCTCTCATCTATTTAAGTGGGAGAACTTGCACAATTTGTGGCTGACTAAATACTTTTTTGCCCCACTGTATACATACCTATATATACTGTAACAGCAGGCAGGTAAAATCACCAGGTTGCATCCAGGATGGGAGATATATATGTCCTAGATTCAGGCTTTATGCCAGTTTATACCACCAGGGGGAGTGCTGGGAGTCTTGCAGGGGAAGAGTTAAAAGAGTTAATGAGCCCAGCTGAATCAAGTGGGCTCATTAGGGCCTCTACAAGAACTCCCAGCATGCTAAGGGAGATGCTCCAACCTGGAACCAGATCTGTGTGGATAGTCTGGGGAGTGTGATCTCTGTGCGGTGAGCCAAAGCCTGTGTGGTTATTACTTAGAACTTCTAAAAGCAGGGAGCTAGGGACTGGGACAGCACAAGGCTGTACCCAGTTGTTAGTTAGGGACACCAACGTGTGTAGTGAGCGGTCAAGTTGACCAGGATTTATTTTCCTATTTCTTTTGTTTTTGCTGTATTTTTTTGTCTGTATATAGTTCAAATAAAACCACACCCTTTTGTTTTCTCCTACCACTGTCTGCTGTGACTGTTTTTGTGTGGTGAACCCATCCAGGGGGTCACACACACCCGCTGCTGAGTTAATCCCCCTCACAATACACACACACAACACCTGCAGAGGACAGCAGTGAATAAGAAAGATAATGAAAGACAAAAGAGGGAGACATAGGTAAAAGGTACAAGCGACCCTGTATGGCACAAGGGGCCAAGAGAGATAAAGCATAGCTGGCCCCTCCATATTCCACAAGCGCTGCAGTTACCAATTTTAAAACAGAATTCGTTCCTAAAGAGGAAACACTGCAGGGGCCCCAATAAGACCCACAGAAGGGGTTCCCAGACTATAGCGCTTTTAGCAGCCTGAGCACTGGGACTTCGTACTGGGAGAGGCTCAACCCAGACGGCTACTGCACTGAGGCAGAGGGGGGAACATAGTACTGCTTATTCTTCACTGGTGCGTTGAGGTATGAGGAAAAAAAGAAGAATGGTGTGGCGGCTAACCATGCCTTAATTTATGCTATTCACTGGTCCTGAGGGAGTGGTCCAGAGGCGGAGCTCTATCACTAGTATGCTGCCATGTTGGCGTCAGGAAAAACCAATAGAATTGAAAGCATGGAACTGTAAGCACTCTTTGATCAAATAACATACGTAAAATATAGTTGATATAGTGGGGGAGATTTACTAAAGCTGGTGCAGCTGTGCATGGTAACAAATCAGCTTCTAACGTCAGCTTGTTCAATTAAGCTTGGACAATAAAACCTAGAAGCTGATTGGTTACTATGGCTATAATCACATCCCACTCTTATGGGTGGTTTAAGGATCTTAAAAAAAATGGACTATCAATACCTTGACTGTGCTTTTCCCTCAGATGACCATAGACTCTTTTACAGTACACGTAATGTCAACCGTGAAACATTTCTTAGCTTCTCATATGCACCGATTAGTGTTTCTTCTTTAGTAGAGTGCATAGAATTGTGAGCACTATATGATCAAATAACAAAAATAGGATTTTTATAACAGCTTACCTGTAAAATCCTTTTCTTGGAGTACATCACGGGACACAGAGCGGCATAGTCATTACTATGTGGGTTATATAGTTTACCTTCAGGTGCTGGCACTGGCAACTTCCAAACTGGAAGTACCCTCCCCTATATAAGCCCCTCCCATCCGGGAGCACCTCAGTTTTGTAGCAAAGCAATAAGTGTCCCCAAAAGAGGGGCGGGAGCTCTGTGTCCCGTGATGTACTCCAAGAAAAGGATTTTACAGGTAAGCTGTTATAAAAATCCTATTTTCTTTCTCGTACATCACGGGACACAGAGCGGCATAGTCATTACTATGTGGGATGTCCCAAAGCAATGCCCAATGAGGGGGGGGATACACCATACATAAGCTGAGCGCTATCAGACATGAGGATCTTTTGCAACACACTGCGCCCAAAGGCGACATCCTCCTGACTTCTAACGTCCACCTGGTAGAACCTAGTAAACGTGTGTACTGAAGACCATGTTGCGGCCTTACAGATTTGAGCCAGGGAGGCCTGGTGATGCACTGCCCATGAAGTTCCAACTGCTCTCGTGGAGTGCGCCCTAACTTTGAACGGAGGCGGTCTCCTTCTCAAGCCATAAGCTTGCATAATGACCTGTCGAATCCACTTGGCTAAAGTAGATTTTGACGCTGCCTGACCCTTTCTGGGGCCTTCCGGCAGAATAAACAAAGTATCCGTTCTGCGAATCTGAGCAGTGGCTTTTAGATAAGCTTTAACTGCTCTTACTACATCCAAAGAATGTAATAACTTTTCCTCTACCGAACTAGGTTTGGGGAAAAAGGAAGGAAGAACCACATCTTGGTTCAAATGAAACCTCGATACTACCTTAGGAAGAAAGGCTGGATGAGGACGTAACACTACTCTGTCCTTATGGATAACCAGATATGGCTCTTTACAGGACATAGCGGCCAATTCTGACACTCTTTTAGCCGAACAAATGGCTACTAGAAAAATCAATTTCCTGGTGAGAAGAACCAAGGAAATGTGCTGTAATGGTTCAAATGGTTGTTTCTGTAGAACCGACAGAACCAGGTTTAAGTCCCATGGACATATGGGAATATTAATCGGAGGGCTAATACGCATCACTCCTTGTATAAAGGCTTTGACTAGTGAATGCGAAGCCAAGGGCCTTTGAAAAAATATTGACAAGGCCGAAATCTGACCCTTGATAGTACTCAAGGCAAGCTTCCTATCTACAGCCCACTGTAAGAAGTCCAGAATCCTACCTATTACGTACTTACGTGGATGCCATTTCTTGGCCTCACACCAAGCGATGTACGCCTTCCAGATTCTATAGTAGATCTGCCTGGATACCGGCTTCCTGGCATTGATCATGGTAGATACCACAGGATTAGAGAGACCTCTCTTTTTTAGAATGTGGGCTTCAATAGCCAGGCCGTCAAACCTAGTGGTGGGAATGCATATATCAGCTTGAACTGATCCCAAGGGAACACTAGGGCATCCGAGCCGCAAGCTAGGGGATCCCTTGTCCGAGAGACAAACCTGTCCACCTTTGCGTTGAATCTGGATGCTAGCAGATCTACATCCGGTGTTCCCCACCGCTGACATATTGTCCGGAAAACCTCGGGGTGAAGGGACCATTCCCCTGGGCATAATTGTTGGCGACTTAGAAAGTCCGCCTTCCAATTCCCCACTCCTGGAATGAATACCGCGGATATGGCTGGGACATATCTTTCTGCCCATTTCAGGATGCAATTTACTTCCCTCTGGGCTGCACAACTCCTGGTGCCACCCTGATGATTGATATATGCCACTGCCGTGGCATTGTCCGATTGAATTCTGACAGGGGACCCTTGGAATTTGGATGTCCAGGCTACTAGGGCATACCGGGCTGCTCGTATCTCTATGGGAGACCGCGGTAAAGGAGCGGTGAACACATCGCTCCTTTACCGCTGTAAAGAAGCGGCTAGCAGGACTTTTGGAGCGGTCCTGCTAGCGCACCGCTTCAGTGTGAAAGCCTTCGGGCTTTCACATTGAAGGCTGAAGGGCATGATTTTTTCATGCGGTATAATAGCGCTAATATTAGCGCTAAACCGCATGAAAACGCCCCAGTGTGAAAGGCTCCTAAGAGATTGATGGGCAGGGCCTTTTCTGCATCCGACCATCTGCCCTGGAGAGACCATTGCTCCAGTACTGCTCCCCAGCCTATAAGGCTGGCATCTGTAGTGACCACCTTCCAAGAAATCGGACTGAAGGATTTCCCTTTTTCCAGATTCTGGGGAACCAACCACCAACGGAGGCTCTTGCGAACGGAAGGGGACAAGGACATTGGTAAGTCTAGGGCCTGAACTTTTTTGTTCCAGGCTGACAGTATGGCCCTTTGCAAATTCCTTGAATGGAATTGACCGTAGGGTACTGCTTCGAACGATGCCACCATTTTTCCCAGCAGCCTCATGCATAGGCGTATGGACGGCTGTCTTTTTGTACCCACTAGGTGGATCAAATCTCTCAAAGACGACACCTTTTCTTGAGGCAAGAAAAATTTTCTCTGGTCTGAATCCAGCCTTAGCTCCAAGTATTCCAGACTTTTGACTGGTTCTAGGGCTGACTTGTCTCGGTTGATAATCCAACCGTGAGATTCCAGATACTTGATTGTCTTGTGAACGACCACTTCTAGTTTTTCCACTGAGTGGTCTATCAGCAACAAGTCGTCTAGATATGCCATTATCGTTACACCTTGTGTTCTTAGATTGGCCAATAATGGGGCCAGAATTTTTGTGAACACTCTTGGTGCTGTGGCCAGACCGAAGGGTAAGGCTCTGAACTGAAAATGGCGCCCTTCTACTGCAAAGCGTAGAAATTTTTGGTGAACTGGAAAGATGGGAATGTGCAAATAAGCATCTTTGATGTTGATCGAGGCTAGCCATTCCTCCCCTTGTAGGGCAGTGGTCACCGATCGGATCGATTCCATCCTGAAAGTTCTGATATGTAGGAATTTGTTTAGCCCTTTTAGATTTAATATGGGCCTCACGTCCCCGTTTGGTTTCGGGACTGTAAAGAGGTTTGAGTAAAACCCGAACCCGCATTCTTCCAGGGGAACTTCCATAATTACTCCTTGGAGCAATAGTTGTTCTAGTGCCAACAGGAGGGATCCTCTCTTCCGGGGATCCCTTGGCACGTTCGACCTTATAAAATGGGAAGGAGGGGAGTCTTTTAACTCCAATTTGTATCCCAGACTTACTGCGGAGAGCACCCATCTGTCTCTGATCGTGTCCCGCCAGGTCTCTGCGAACAACTGAAGTCTTCCCCCCACCCGATTGAGTGGGGGCAACCCTTCATGCATTTGACTTTGGGGGAGGTTTTGTACCTCTCCTGACCCAGGGTTTCTTGTTACCCTGCGATTGTCCCTGATTTTTACCCCCGGGATTTGACCGAGGAGGCCGTCGGAACTGTTTCACAGCCGATGTCCTAGGGACTGGAGAAGCAGGCCTCTTAAAAGAGGGACCTCTAACTCTGTTTTTAACCGGCAAGAGTGTACTTTTACCGTTGGAAATTTTCTGGATATATTTGTCCAGGTCTTCCCCGAATAAGCGTTCACCATGAAATGGGAAGCTAACCAGCAATTTTTTACAGGGAGCTTCAGCAGACCAGTTTTTGAGCCATAGAAGCCTGCGCATATGTACTACGGACAGCGTAAGGCGGGAGGCCTGATGGATTGAATCCTTTATGGCGTCAACCGCAAAGCATAAGGCTCTAGGTAGATCAGCTAGGGCAAGGGCCTGCTGATCTGGCAAGTCCCTTAAGACCTGTTTCAACTGATCCTTCACTGCTTGGCAGACCCCAATAGCTGCCACTGCTGGTTGTGTCACCAAGCCTGCTGTAGAGAAAGCAGATTTTAATAAGGACTCCAATTTTTTATCTATTGGGTCCTTGAACATTTGGACATTATCTACTGGACATGTCAGTGATTTATTCACACAAGAGATGGCTGCGTCCAATGTAGGGACCCTCCATTTTTTGATGAACTTATCCTCCATGGGATAGACCACCGGAAATCTCTTGGGAGGAGTAAATATTTTATCAGGATGTTCCCAATCCTGGTAAATGAGCCCTTCCAGTAAAGGATGGATTGGAAAGGAACAAACAGTCTGGGGAGCTTTTAGCGACCCCAACGAGGAGACAGAAGTGGATGATGGCTCCGCAAGGGGCATGTTAGTCAGGGACTGAACCCATAATATTTCAGCATGTGATGCTGAGAATGGCTCTTCCACTGTTGATTCCTCTACAACAGAATCAACCTCATCCTGATCCCCTTCAGGTAGGTCGATCCCTGTATGGGACTGTTGCTCTGCTAACAGGTACTCTGAGGGAGGAGACGGAGATCGGGCGCACTTTCCCTGTGACAGGGAAGCAGCGATCAATGTTGTCAATCTCTCTTCCAGTCCTCCCAGAGCTGAGGAAAAAACCTCCTCTGTTATATACACAGGAGCAGGTGAACTGAGGACAGCCACAGTACCAGGTACTCCTGAGGGTGCTCTACGGTCACTAACCTCTGATTTTTCAGGGGAGATTGGTGCAGCCGAAGCATGCCCAAGATCCTCAGAGCCCGATGGAGACCTCCTATGCTTCCTGGGATTCTTAGTCCCGGAGACTTTAGACGGCATATTCCTAAGCCCAAAGCTGAGGTATTCCAGCCGAAATACACCACTTACTGACAATAGTCTAGCACAATTGCTGCTATATAAACAGTTGGTGTCTACTAATGTGCCTTTCTATGGGGATGCCTGCATCAACCGCCTGCTGTATGCCTTTCTAAATGTTGCCAGCTTTGTTTCTGCCTTCCATAACCAGCTGACAACACCTAATTGTGCTTTTTATCATGCTGGGACGCCCGCACATGCGCAGAAGCGCTGCGGCGCGCACAGAGCGTCATCCACCAAGCTCCGCCCCTTTTTCCAGCTCACCTCTATAAATAGAGGCACGTGCACGCGCTCGCGCGCGGGCACGTGCGCCTTCGGCGCTCTTTTTGAAAAGGTACTAGGGACAGAAGCCAGGGCCCTGTTTGCCACAGGGCCGGGGGATGGACGAGCATTGCAACATGGCAGAGGAAACAGTTTCCCATCCAGAGAACTCACCATCTGCCTGGATTTTGACTTGGAAAGAAAAAAATCCACATGACAAGAAAACAACGTTCCACAGCGGCCTCTAGTGGTTTAACAGAGGTACCGCGGTTTAACCATTTTTTTTTTTTTTTTTCTTGACCACTCTTAAAATTATTACATTTTTTAGTAGTTACAGGCATGCACAGATATTTAGCGGGAATACCGTTAGGTAACAGGCAGAAAGACATATTAGGCTTGGGGGTCCCCTCAATAGAACCAAGTTCCTGAGGGGCCCCCACTTACCTTTTCCCCGCCGCAGGACTCTGTTTGGTCCACAGAAGCCCAAACTTCACCTCTCACGGCAGGCATTGTAATTAAACCTTCAGGGACCGGGTTCCCAAGGATTCCACTCCCCTGAACCTGTATAGCACCCTGCACAGAAAACATCTTGGTCGTGGGTATGACCAGAGCTCTGGATCCCAGGGTCCAGCCCTCCTAAGAGAAGCATTACAGGCAAAACCTTGCTCTTCTCTGCAAGGCCCGAGTACCGACCGTTTAGCTATGAAGCTTTTTTGGTCGGATCCGGAATAGCTTACTGAGGCCCAAAAGAACCTGTACGCAAGCTCAGTGAAAAACACATGTTACTTCTTGGCCAACACCTTAGACACTGGCAAAAAACTGAGGTGCTCCCGGATGGGAGGGGCTTATATAGGGGAGGGTACTTCCGGTTTGGAAGTTGCCAGTGCCAGCACCTGAAGGTAAACTATATAACCCACATAGTAATGACTATGCCGCTCTGTGTCCCGTGATGTACGAGAAAGAAAGTAACATATAGTTTATACTGTATATTGTGATATCAACTGGTTTGAAATGTTATAAGTTATTACCCATTCCACTCTTATGGGTGGTTTATGGATCATTGAAAAAAATACAATTTAAATTTTAATGGACTATCAATAGCTGACATTTACCGTGGTTTGCTCCCAGATGGCCATAGGCTCTTTTACAACACATTTAAGGTCAACATTGAAAAATCTTTCAGCTTTCCATATGCATGATTACAATTTCATGTGTATTGTAAGCACTTTATGATCAATGGTGCTGACTCTCTCAGAATTTCAGAATTGATAGATGGTTTCTTGACAGGCATCCTATTTTAGAGTAGGATTTTCAGATAGGCATGGCCTCATATAGGTTACCAGTATTACAGTGGTTCTAATCATTGCTGTACTCTACCCATCACCTTGATATTTAATGATAGAAGGCAGTAGGTAGGAAACAGCATAAAGAACAAAACAAATCTAAAATCAACTTTTAAATCACATTTGTAAATTTTAAGAAAATCATATAATATGGTTTACATTAAATTGTATCCACCTTCGCAGTCAACTATGATAAAAACCCACTATCTGTTTGTTATGTGCTCCCATTAACACAGCGTACCCAATAATGATTTAAAAAAAAATCTCTTGTCTTTCTAGGTATTTGTTTGTAACGGGCTGCAAGTTACCCTAAACAATTTGAAATTAGAGAAAAGTCAGTCTGTCCCCATTGACAAAGAGGGACACGGTGAGTTTCTTCTCATTAAATCCAGCTTCTATATCTTAATACATTTTTGTTTTAGGCCAGACAATGTTCAAATTTAGTTTACAACTGGTAACAAGATCTGCCAGCACAATAAAGCTAGGTTTTTTTTGTGTGTGTGTGACATTGGTGATCAGGATAATTAAAGAGTGAATCTCTCCAACAAATATATTTTAATAATTTGGTTCATGCATACACATTCAGCTGCTGCTGGGGGGGGGGGGTCAGGTATCTGCTGAGCAGGGTGGCTGTCAGGTAGGATGTATGGGGCCCCCATGACTTCTAACAGCTGCACTGGTGCTGCCTGTTCTTCTTGGGGAGCCAATTGACCTTCTCTGGCTGGCCTTGGCCTTAAGTACAACTTTTATAACTTACCATTGTAACAGTAAAGAATGAAAGAAAAGTCTCACCTCG
Organism: Rana muscosa; assembly: GCA_029206835.1. Taxonomy (NCBI): domain Eukaryota; kingdom Metazoa; phylum Chordata; class Amphibia; order Anura; family Ranidae; genus Rana; species Rana muscosa. Next base: position 797,309,799 of record CM055118.1, read on the forward strand.
TTCTGGCTGATCTTGTTATATACACAGCCTTTCTTTACACAAGACTGTATTACTTGTTTAGTGTAAACGTAAATCAATTACATTTCATACAAGATTACCTAAATAAATTAAAGAAGGTTTGCAAATACAATACACGTACAATAGATCTAAGTAAAAATCTGGACTGTGATAATCTTTATTTGATATCAGTGCTGATTATACTGAAGTGATAGTTAATATACAGTATCAGAAGAGCCAATGCCACTACTACAAGCATGTAAATGTAAGTGTGTTCTTGCTTTGATCTGGAATTTGCAATCCCCCAAGCTCTTGCTACTTTTTCTCCATAACAACACAAGGAATAAATTAAAGATGCAACCTATTCCAAACAATAGCAAGGTAACACATACTCTTATGCCCCGTACACACGATCGTTTTTCATGCCGTTAAAAATGCCATTTTAAAAAATGGCCATTAAAAATGATCGTGTGTAGGCTCCAGAGCATTTTTAACGACGTGAAAAACGGCCATTAAAAATTCCGGACATGCTCTCTTTTTTCACGTCGTTTTTCATGTCGTTTTTTTTAACGACGTGAAAAACGATAGTGTGTATGCTTTCACGAAAAAATGCGCATGCTCCGAAGCAACTATGAGACGGGAGCGCTCGTTTTGGTAAAGCTAATGTTGGAAATGGAGATGGCACATTCGTCACGGTGGAATTAATAGCATCGTTTTAATGCTGCGCATTCCGTTCTTCTTTTGATAATGCTTTAAAATTACCCTCTTTTGATAATGACATTGAGAGTTTTATGCCAAACTTGTTTCTAAAGTAATTCCAAATTGCTCTAATGATTATAAAATATTATTTATAAGCCGCACCTCCCTCCTAAATAATACTAATAATAATAAAATAATGTAAAAATAATGTAATTCTCCTTTTTTCTTTAAATTTTATATTATTTTTGTTTATTTTTTTTTGGCCTTTTTTTAAGTATTTTGGCTTAAATTATTCTTGTGTAAAGTTACCACAACAACCTTCCAAATGTGTCTCATTTGGCCTCAGGGAGGTTTGTGTCCCCTGATAATAACAATAATATAATTTGAGATGTCCCTGCCTGCTCCCTAGCAAGCTCTCTTTTGAAATACAAATCACATAGTCAAGTATTTAAAGGGCACTCAATTTTTTTTTATTTCAGAACATTAACAAATTAAAGTGGAAGGCAGCACTGGAGAGCCTGCTTGCATTTGTGCATCCCTTTCACCCCACAACAACCATACAAGATGTCCAAACCAAAATAGAGATTAGATCCCCCCAAAAAATGAGCCCAATCTTGTCTTGAGCTCCCAGAGGTCAGGAGCCACAGCAGATAAGTCCTATATGTCCCCAGTCTGTGGTACTACAGCAGGCATTATTTTCTCCTCTTCCTTGTAGCCTTCTCTCCAGCCTTCTCTGCAGCCTTGGTTGGTTTCTTCCTTGGAGGCTGGGGATCAGGAGGAGAGGTTGTGGCAGGAGGAGTAGTAGGAGGAGGAGGAGGAGGTGGAGGAGTAGGGACAACCTCCGTTATGTCCGTGTACCTAGTGAGTTCACCCAGCACGCCCTTATTGATGGCTTTCAATAGCAGGGTCTTACTGAAAATTTTTTGCTGCAACTCCATTTGCCCTAGTTTGTGGGCGAGGACTGCGGCAAATCCCTCATCAACAGAGGGTGCCTCTCTGAGGGCCGCTGTTGCCTCTCTGAGGAAGGCCCTGGTTTCCTCCTCCACCTGCCTACCTCTCCTTGGCCCTCGTGGTTTAACTACCAGGGGAGGCATCTGGGCTCTTGTGCTGGGCCCAGCCTCCTCCTGGGTGCCACTGGGCCCAGCCTCCTCCTGGGTGCCACTGGGCCCAGCCTCCTCCTGGGTGCCACTGGGCCCTGCCTCCTCCTGGGTGCCACTGGGCCCTGCCTCCTCCTGATCCCCAACATCACCCTCTTCCTGGCTCTGCTCTGGCTGTAAAAAAAGAAAGTGACATTATTTATTTTGCCACATCATCATTCACAGACATTGTTCACCTCTAGACATTGTTGAAATCAATGCCAAAAGTTATGTCATTTTCATTGATTACGCATCCTGGTTTTGTTGTCTTGGACACATAAAATTAGGCCACTACTGTATCTTGCTCTTCACAAACTTTATTGGTAGAAGTGTACATACCTTTAACAATACTAACATCTATTTAAAATCTACAATTTTGTACGATAGAAATATAGATAGCAAAACTTTACCTGGCTCCATATCTCCAAATCTGCCTCCTCAAGGCCCTGATCTTGATCCTCAGAGGAAGCCAGAGCAGGGTTGACAGGAAGGCTGGAGGACTGGCTGCAGGGAAGGCTGGAGGGTTGGGTACAAGGAAGGCTGGATTGACCTCTGGGGGGAAGGGTGGAGAGAGATTCCCGCACTTCCAGCTGGTCATCCAGAAAAGCAAGCTTACTGTAGTACCACAGACTGGGTTTATAAACCTTATCTGCTGGTGCACCTGACCTCTGGGACCTCAGGACCATAGTCCTCTGGGTCCTGTATGTCCCTCTGATGGTCCCAATTTTGTTTTTGACATCTTGGAGAGTTGTTGTGGGTATCTTTGTTTGCACAAATGCAAGCAGGCTCTCCAGTGCTGCTTTCCTGGCGTCTTTATTTTTATTACCGCCACTTTTTTGTTTGCCATAATATAGGGAGCTCTTGCCATTTATCGATGAACTTCCCCATGAAGTCTGGGTTTTTAAAAGTAATCATGATATCTGTAAAAGCGAGAAACCAAAAAAAAAATATATTTCAGGCAACATTCCTCAACTGTGCATTGTCTACATATTTTGAGCACACAAATCTCCTCGTCTGATGAACCTCAAAAAGTAAAATTGTTAGGTACCTTGGTCACGACGTTCGTTGCTAACTCTCTCTCCCGAAAAATGAACGTATTTCCCAGACATGGATCTTCACTTTATATACACAGCGCATGCGTGAAACTCTGCACGCTTTCCCCGCCCCTGACGTTCGATATTGTACTTTCCCCGCCCCTTCTCGCTCGTAGTGCTGAACAAAACATGGCGGAGACACAGGTGGCTGAGATTACCTCTACAGAGGATGAAATTACAGAGGAGCCCAAATCAAGACCCAGGAGATATAAGGCATCCAACATGTCATTCGAGGAAATGGTGGAGATGGTCGCCATTTTAAAGAAGGAGGATTATGATGCCAAGCATGGTCCGTATAAAAGGCCTAATCTGGTCAAGTCCAGAATTATGGGCAAAGTGGTCAAAAGTCTCCACCAAAAATTCGGGGTGTGCAGAACCAAGGAACAGCTCAGAAAACGATGGTCAGATCTGAAGTTGCGGGAGGCCGACCAATATAAAAGAATCAAGAAAGTTATATTAAAAAGTAAGTTTTTTTTTTTTTTGAGTTTCCATGGTACATATTATTTTCTTGTATTCTGTCGTGTATTTTTAACTTTCATATAGTACACTGAAAGATACCATCTTTTTTAGGTTCGTCCGCATAGTAAACGGACGTATTAAACCTCTTTCTCCGTACAGTTCCTCAAACGATGTTTTAGGATCATCCAGTGTGAACACCCATGTTTTTTGGTTTATTTGGGGGAGTACATTTGGGCCACACTTATTTTTGGTGTGCTAATCCAAAGGACATTTGTTCATTTGAAAAAACGATATGCATGGTAATGTTAAAGGGAGTGAATGCTCAGCAGCTGATGAAACATCTGAACGCAGTAGTACAAGTGTGGGCCTAAAGCCAAAAAGCTTGAGGGAGTCACACACAGGTGATCCAGTGTAGATACTTTGGGGTGTTACAACGTTTCAAATTTGTTTCCAAAATGTCTATGCTCTGTTTTGGCCTATGTATCCAATCATTTGTCCCGGTTGGCACAGGGGGTAAAAATTAAAATGGAGCATGCTTCTAAAGAATGATTACAAAGTTTTTTTTCATGTTTCTTATTTTAGCAAAATTGAGTCGCTACTAATGAAACTATTCCTTTTATTTCAATCTCCCTAGGGATTCGAAAAGCTACCTCAGATGAGACGAGAATTGCAATACCTACAACAATACCCCCAGAACCCCAGGATGGAGAGGAATGTGATGTTGTGGAAGTGGAAAGTGGCACCACCACAGGTCAGAGTGAAACCAGACACATGCATGTTAAATAGATGTAGGCCTACATATTCTATCCTACATATTTATCTTTACATTTAGGTGCAGTTCTGGCTGAAGACCCCAATAAGTTGACACATCACAGTGCCCAGATCCTGATCCAATACCTGATGGTCTGCTGTCGTGACCTCGAAAAAATTAAGGGAGATTTGCTAGAGATCAGGGCAAATACAAAGCGGGTGGAGGAAAGGCTCCAAAATATCATGGCTGTGCTTGGGCGTGTCTAATGTATTTACACCAAATAACGTTTTACTTGCAGAGATTTCTATTTTTTTTGGTTATTTTACCCTTTAATGACTAGCACATGTTTAGCTTTTTCAAAATTTGGAGAAATATAGTTTGTTTATGCATGGCTGGTCATGCGTTTTAATACACCTTAAATTAAGGGAACATCCACATTTCTAAGGAAGTTGCCCACCTAAACAAAAAAATAAAGGTATTTTTACATAACAAATCATTGTGGCTTCATTATGTAAATGTGGTGCTGAGTGAACTAATCAATGTTTGGTGTTTACACTGACAATGAAGGCTAATTAAAAGATTTTTTAATCCACATGGCAAAACAAGTGCACTAGGTAAACCTACCAGAAACATCAAACATTATACAATAAAAATGACAAACCAATCTTTACTCAAGAAAAAGTTTTATTTTTTTGGTCTAAAATTATTAGAGATTGTCTGGCATTTCAATGGCCCCCCTACCCATAAAATAGTCCACATATTGGTTACGGACCTCACGTCCGGTTGGGGGGGCCAAGCCAGGACGGCCAGGTTCCAGGGCCACCAAAGTTTCGGCATTGATTAAAGAGGCCTCAGGCCCACTCAAAGATATATAACTCGTTGAATGCACCCTTAGGAAATTATGCAGCACACAGCACGTCATAACCACATGGTTCCATTTGTATGGGGCAAGGTGGATGGAGGTAAGGAAGAGGCGAAATCGGCTGGCCATGATCCCAAACGCATTTTCCACCACCCTTCTGGCTCTGGCCAGCCGATAATTAAAAACCCTCCTCTCAGGGGTGAGGGTGCGTTGCGGGAATGGCCTCATCAAATGGGGTCCCAGGCCAAACGCCTCATCCGCCACAAACACAAAAGGTAGTCCCTCCACATTCTGCTCCGCTGGTGGCAAGGCCAGCAGATCCAAAAGGAGCCATTCTCCAAACTCCGTCTGGGCAAAAACTCCTCCATCAGACATCCTGCCATTCTTGCCAACGTCCACATAGAGGAACTCGTAGGTGGCCGACACCACTGCCATCATCACGACGCTGTGGAACCCCTTATAATTATAATAAAAGGATCCCGAATGGGGTGGTGGGACGACCCGAACATGTTTGCCGTCGATGGCTCCTCCACAGTTAGGAAAGTTCCATCGCTGGGCAAACTCGGAAGCCACATTCTGCCATTCATGTGGCGAAGAAGGGAACTGTGGAATTAAAGAAATAACAAATGAATACTTGGAGCCAGAAACATTGAAAGCTGATTTCATACACACATTCATGGCCAACATTGGTAGAAACTGTTCAAAACATAAAAAATTGGAAGCAAGAAAAAAAAAAAAAAAAAATTATGGGGGGGGAAGGGTTGAAGATGATTTGGGAATATCACACATGAAGGCTGTAGCACTCTGTATTGAAGTTAAGAAAAATGAAACATTCCTAGGCAAAATTTAGGGTGCGTTTTGGGTAAAGCACTACGATGGAACATATAATAAAAAACATGGAAATGACTAGGCAAGGTAGGTATGGCCCCAGGATAGCATGCTGGAGAGGTTAGGTAAGCCAAATTTACAGGTAGGCCTCAAACCCCAAACTTTAAATAATAAAACATGGGGAGAAAGGGGACATTCCCTGCAGCTAAGAATCATGTGAATTAGGGACTGCAAATAAAGCAAATTAAAAATATCCAAAAATAAAAACCATACAATGTGAATTTTTGAAGAAGAACACTTACCTTAATATAGTCCTCCTGCAAAACTTGAAGGATGGCAGAACAAGTCTCTGGTATAATGATCCCCAGAGCCTGGGGGGATATGCCTGTGGAGAACTTAAGGTCCTGCAGGCTTCTCCCAGTAGCCAGGTATCGCAACGTGGCGATGAGCCTCTGCTCAGCACTGATGGCTTCCCGCATAACGGTGTCCTGCCTGGTAATATAGGGGGACACCAAAGCCAACAGCTGCTGAAATACGGGGTCAGACATCCTGAGGAAATTCCTGAAATCATCAGGATTATTCTCCCTGATCTCCCGCAACAAAGGCATGTGACAGAATTGGTGCCGCTGGAGCAACCAATTCTTGGTCCATGAACTCCTCCTGACCCTGCTCATGGCATGGAGTCGGGATACAGCATGAACCCCTGCACCAACTACAGCACGAACTCTACGACGAGTACGTAGCCGCAACATGGCTAGATAACGGTCGGCTGAACAGAACGAACTAGAAGAACGCACGGAAGAACAGCAAGGCCTATGAAGAACAAGCTGAAAAACACGAACGTGCAGAGCAGGCCGCACTGAATAAACAGATACGAACTGACTACAAGCAGTGCTAAACAGATACGAACCCACAGGCGCAAACTGAACTCCCGAAAACGATCTTCAAAGCACGAAGACTGAAAAGTGCGAATCGTCTCTCACCAAACTTTTACTAACACGCGGAAACACGGAATTAGCAAAAGCGTCCCAAAGGGTGGCATCATTAGAACGGAACTTCCCCTTTATAGTGCCGTCGTACGTGTTGAACGTCACTGCGCTTTGCTTGATCGTTTTTTTTAATGATGGTGTGTACGCAAGGCAGGCTTGAGAGGAAACATGAAAAAAAACGAGGAGAAAAACGTCGGTTTAAAAAATGACATGAAAAACGGTCGTGTGTACGGGGCATTAACAACATCATCTAAAGACTTCTGGTTAGACTTTCGTGTTCATCACCAACCAAGCTATCAGAAAAATCATTTGGATAAGAATCTTTGGAGCATTTAGTAGCATTATGACAAAAATAAAATCCTAATTTTTTTAATGAAAAGCTAATTTGTGTACACAGAGAAAAAAGATTTCTTTATAGACCTTAAACAGAAACTATTTGGCTTTGTGTGAGTAAAGTTGAAGAGCCCTATTCTCCCTCCTTTGACTAGCTGTCATCAGTAAATACATTACTCATGTCTCAGTATTAAAGTGAAACTCCAGAATTTTGCTATTATTTTTTTTATTATTTTTCTTAATTGACCATCACAGTTTAAAAAGTGACATTCAGTGCAGGATTCAAGACTTGGCATGACCATGGTACCCACAAATCATTATGCAAGTGACAGCCGGCTGGGTTGAACGAAAAAACTAGCAGGGTTTACTACACTTCTGGTGCAGAAGTAAAGACGGGCTACCACAACGGTGCTCGTAAGTCATTATGTAAGTGACATCTGGTGCAGGAGTAAAGACGGGGCTACCACAACGGTGCTCACAAGTCATTATGTAAGTGACATCTGGTGCAGGAGTAAAGACTGGTCATGGCCTTGGTGCTAAGATGTCATTATGTAAGTGTAGCGATACCCCCCTCTCTGAGATCGGGCTGCTGGTTTTGTTTTGGGCCTGTACTCTGCCTATCAACCCCTGTAATATGGTTTGATTCCCCCTTGGCACAACTGGACCACACAATGATTGTGAAACCCACTGTTGACTGGGAACCACAATATCATAAAATACTCAGTGGTAAAAGACAGAAAAATTAAACAGAGGCACAGTTGACTTGTGCAGGGCCCTGCAAAGTCAATGATGTGTATATATATATATATATATATATATATATATAACAGTAATAAAACAGTCTTAATGCGCACTTTCTACATAAGTAACAGATCTATGCTCGTGAGCTCCCCCTAATGGGCAATATTGTACCTGTGTCCCGTCACTGTCAGTTCTAGTCAGGCCTGACTAAGTTCAATGTACAGATCCTTCAGTAGTAGGAGTCTTCGCTAGCAATCGTTGGTGCACAACACATTTGTAATCCAACAAGTATGGGAAAGTCAGAAACAACATCTGAAGTAATTACCAATGTATATATATATGACTTGCGGGCGACACAGGCGCCAATACTTTAAATATACTGCCACTGCGGGATGCAATATGTCCTTGCACGTGGCGTGTTAACTTTCCAAAGAAACAATGGTGGCAAGTCTATTCAGTTAATTGTCGTTGGGCAGGTGCCCTTCTCACCAAACAAGGCCTCAGCTCTCCGGTATGATCAGCAACTTGCAGCCTCCGATCCTCCGCACAGCCGTAGTAGGTGTCGATGGATGGACGACTCTGGTTGCTGTGGAGTGTGAGCTGCCCCCCCCCCCCCCGGATGAGGATCCCTCTCACCAGATTATACAGGCAGGCTCTGGCGATGGTGGGCCCAGGCTTCTTGGGCCTAGACACACTGGAAGCCGGCCTCGATGCAGACTTCCTTCTTGATAGATGGCCGCGTCCCAAGAGACAGAATGTAACTCCTCCCTTCCTTTAAATAACCTCTCCTAGCAGGCTGGGTGGTGATGCAGTGCACCCTGGTAGCACAGTTGCATTGTGGGTAGTTTAGTCTGATTCACAATGCATTGTTTTAATATCATTGAAGCGAATAAGTTACTGCAATATAACAAATTGAACACCGGAGGGAGCTAAGTTCCTTCTCAATTGTCAAACTGTAGTCTATATCTACATTGCAAAGTGGAACCTTGCTACATAAGTGACATTCAGTTCAGCGGTAAAGACTGGCTATTGCCATTATGTACGTGACATTCAGGATTAAAGACTAGTCATTGACATCAGTGGACAAGAAACGGGAGGATCTGTGACTCCATATGACTTGCCTGAAGACTGATATATTTTCTGAAAGGGGACCTACACAATAAAAATATAGCAGTCCAAATTTTGTTGATAATTTTACAAAGGTTCATTTAAAAAAATGCATTAATAAATGTTTATATTATGTGATTCTCTGCAGCATTTAGGATTCTCCCAGTGCAGGAGCATGAAAAGGGCCTGAGACATCACAGAACCAGATCAAAGACACCTGGTAAAAAAGGTATGCATATTGATTTTATTAAAGGTTGCAGTTGTTCTCTAATTGGAGAAGGGGGCAAATCGGGATCGCCCAAGCTTGGAGTTGGGTTTAATATCAATGTATGTTCATCACTGCTATTGCAGCCAGGAGCATATTTTAACCCTCTGATTGCCATAACATAAAGTATAGATCCTTGGCAGTGCAAATACCAAACGCTAAAGCAGATTCCTAGGGAAAACCAAAATTCTCCCTTGCAGTGAGGCTGCACTCGCATGGTAAGCTGTAAATACTTGTAGCCAGGCGCCTAGCTAAGATTGAGAGTGAGAAAAAAACTGCTTGCAGATGCCCTCTGTAGCTGCTGCCCTGTGGTGCTGAACTGGTTAACAGCTGTTTCAGCAAGAGGAGGAAGCTGCTAGGCAGGAAGTGTTTAATAGATTGAATTAGGCAGCAATGCACTGTGGGAACAGTAGTCTGAAGGAGAGTGACTATGTTGTGGTGAGCGAAACATTTTGAATTGCATTCCTCTCCTGTCAGGAGAAGTGGAATAACCTGCATTTTCCTGGGCTGTTCAGGAATTAACTTGGTCTTGCCATGAGGGAAACTGATGGTGAGGGCACATCCAGTGTACACCATCACTGCTGCATATCTGCAGCCCGAGCGGGATCCAGAATGCAGAGTTGGGTGCAGAGCAGAGAGTGGACTAATCATGGACTAATGGTGAGCTGCAATATCACTGGGACTGGTGAGCTGCAGCCGTGGGGATTTACTATCTGCTGTTAGTTGGACTCAGCCCTTTAGGAACTGTCCATACATCTAGTAGCCTTATTGCTGCCTGCAGGCTTGATTGGGACTATTCCCATGTGCACCAATGGCACAACTGGGACCCAGCACTAGCTGGCTGAAGAGTTAGGACTAATGACTGCCCATATATAGCTGCTACACAGATACCCTTACCTATTGCTGATGCTAAGAGGTACCTCTCAGGGGACATTGCACCATATACTATCCATTCTCCTAGAGTGGGGTTATTTATGAAAGGCAAATCCACTTTGCACTACAAGTGCAAACTACAAGTGCAAAGTGCACTTGGAATTGCACTGAAAGTGCATTTGGAAGTGCAGTCGCTGTAAATCTGAGGGGAAGATCTGAAATGAGGGGAAGCTCTGCTGATTTTATCATCCAATCATGTGCAAGCTAAAATGCTGTTTTATTTTCCTTGCATGTCCCCCTCGGATCTACAGGGACTGCACTTCCAGCTGCTCTTTCAGTTCAATTTCAAGTGCACTTTGCACTTGTAGTTTGCACTTGTAGAGCAAAGTGGATTTGCCTTTAGTAAATAACCCTATAGTGTTATTCTTCATATGGCACTTAATGCTTATATGCAGCGTTTATTTCCGACTTTGCTGATTTATGTGTTGATTAAAATCTAGTGTGTCATATACCTGGTCTGAGAGCAACTGGATGAAAGGTTTTTCCTTGAGGCTGAGAGCCGAGCAACCCTGGAGGTGAGAACAGGGAGTGTGTGGCTGAAAGAAGCACAGGTGTCCTTAAAGTAGCTCTGCTGGAGGCTGCTTGCAACGGAGTCAACCGGATAGCTGTCAGCTGGTCTGTCAGAACTGATGGGAAGATCTCTGTTGCCCTTGGAGATGCAGCAGTACCAAAGCAGTGGCCACAAGCAAGATGGCACTCGAGGTAGGAGCATGGTCAGACTGGCAGGGCCGAACTGAAGAAGCATAGTCAGAACAGAAGCCAAGGTCATACACAGAGAGGCAAGCTAGAGAAACGGCTGAAGCATGGCCAGGAACAGTACCCAAGGTCATATATAGGAATCAGGTGGAGCAGGCAGATGAGTACTCAAGAAACAAGTCAGAGTCATACACAGTAAGGCAGGAGAGAAAGAGTCTTTTAGTGCAAGCCAAGATCAAAACCAGAAGTCAGGCAGCAGGAAAGTCCAGAGACAAGCCAGGTCCATAACAGAAGGTCCAAGGAATACAGGATGCACAGGAGCAAGGAGTACTGGTAGCTGACAATCATCCAGCAAACTCTAAGTGTGTTTGGCGCCAGTTCTGGCAGCCAGTGTGCATGAACATGCGCCATTCCGAACGTTTAATTTCTGTGCAAACAAGCACACCCTTGTTTAGTATTGGCAGCCAGGTCTTTTCCTCAGCACTTGCCCATTTTTGTTCTGCTGTCTTTTTCTCAGCATATACAGGTGATACTCGAAAAATTAGAATATCGTGCAAAAGTTCATTTATTTTACTAATGCAATTAAAAGGTGAAACTAATATATGAGATAGACTCAATACATGCAAAGCAAGATAGTTCAAGCCGTGATTTGTAGACATGTGCAGACATGTGCAATTCGTTTAATTTCTAATTTGTTTTTCACAAATTTAGAGAAATTCGTTAATTCCGAAATTTCAGAATTCAGAAAATCGGAAATTCGGAATTTCTGAAAGTTTCGAATTTTCGAATTTCCGAAATTCGGATTTTCAAAATTTCCGAATTTCGGAAATTCGGAAATTCAGAAATTCGAACTTTCGAAAATTGGAAATTTCGAAAATTCAAGATTCGAAAGTTCGAAATTGCAAAATTGCAAAATCTAAAATTAGAAAATGGGAAATTTGGAAAGTTGAATTTCCGAATTCGGAATTTTTTGAATTTCCGAAAATCGGAAATTAGTTTTTTTCGCTTTTTTCGGAAATTGGAAAAAAAATGTTTTTATTTTTTTTTGGAAATTCGTAATTCGGAAATTCGTAATTACGAATTTCCCGAATTTCCCAAAAAAGCAAAAAAACGAACAAAACGAAAACGAAAAAAACAAATTTTTCGGCAGTGCACATGTCTAGTGATTTGTCATAATTGTGATGATTATGGCCTACAGCTCATAAAAAAGACCCCAAATCTGGTAGACGGCTGCGTTGACCCTGGACTTAATGAAGCACAGTGGACCAACACCAGCAGATAACATGGCTCCCCAAATCAACACAGACTGTGGAAACTTCACACTGGACTTCAAGCATCTTGCCGTGTGTGCCTCTCCATTCTTCCTCCATGTCTAGTGATTTGTCATAATTGTGATGATTATGGCCTACAGCTCATAAAAAAGACCCCAAATCTGGTAGACGGCTGCGTTGACCCTGGACTTAATGAAGCACAGTGGACCAACACCAGCAGATAACATGGCTCCCCAAATCAACACAGACTGTGGAAACTTCACACTGGACTTCAAGCATCTTGCCGTGTGTGCCTCTCCATTCTTCCTCCATACTCTGGGTCCTTGGTTTCCAAATGAGATGCAAAATTTGCTCTTATCAGAAAAGAGAACTTTGGACCACTGAGCAACATACCAGGTCTGTTTTTCTTTAGCCCAGGTAAGATGCTTCTGATGTCGTTTGTTGTTCAGGAGTGGCTTGACAAGAGGAATACGACATTTGGCTCTTGATGCACTGACTCCAGCCTCAGTCCACTCCTTGTGAAAGTCCCCAACACTTTTGAATGGCCTTTTCCTGACAATCCTCTCCAGGCTGCGGTCATCCCCTGCTGCTTGTGCACCTTTTTCTTCCACACTTTTCCCTTCCACATAACTTTCTATTAATGTGCTTTCATACAGCACTTTGGGAACATCCAACCTCTTTTGCAAATACCTTTTGAGGCTTCCCCTCCTTATAGAGGGTGTCATTGATGGTTTTCTGCACAACTGTCAGGTCAGCAGTCTTTCCCATGATTTTGATTCCTACTGAACCAGACTGAAAGACCAAATTTTTCAGCTAAAAGCTAATGGTTTGGACTTAAAAGGCACACGGTAGACAGAAGTAAAAAACTAAAGATATTTTAATATAGAAAAGTTTTTTTCATATAAGACAGTCATAAAACATCAAGATTTTTGATCAATTATTATAACTGGTCCACAGAGACTATCATAATAATCATCATACAATACATTTTCCTTATTTGAACTCAAATGAGTAAAGACAAAGTGATAATAATATATCTATAAGATTGATAACCAGGCAGTGGGTCCAGAGGAGGTGGAGGGCTTGCTCAACATGTTACGCGTTCATAAAAAAGCTTCCTCAGGAGCCTAAATATATGAATCTATTAAAAACATACAAAGAAGAAAATAATAAATAAAATAATCAATATTTTAATACATAAAATTATCTATACATACATCTATGCATAAACTTTTGATGGCCATGCGGCGGAGCGACAAACAAAAACCCCCCTTCGTGCCAAACGGGGTGGGTAGGCAACCCCCATGTGGAAGCACACATAATCATTTTCAATAAGTATAAGTGCAATTAGTGTGGATAAATAGTAGGGGTATCTGAAAGCTAGGCACTAATTTGACAATGAGATTTGATAACAGATATGTAACAATAATAACAATAATAATAATAGATATATACTCACATGGTAGGCCGTGTTGAAAAAACAACTTAACAAATTACTCAGCCCATCTACCTAGACAATGGCGGTGTATTATAGAATACCGCCAGTCAAGGAGGTGATATCTGTAAATAATGATGACGAAAAAAAAAATATAGTAATAGAGTTATATATAGTTTATAAGATTGTTCTTATATAGCATAAATCGAGGGTATATAATATCCGTGACAAGCTATATAATAATGTCAATAGCCAAGTGTTCAGAATATATAAAACATATATTTGATAGAAAATATATATATTGGGGAGCTCACTGTGTAGGTAATTTATGGTAATATTGATAGAGCGATCTATGCTGGTAAGCAGGGAGCAAAAAGAGGGTGAATACACTCAACTGATCCAGGAACAATAATAATACACTTGTCTCTGAAGCGGAGTTGAAAAAATCAACTCAATCCATAGAATTAGTCATAATAGTGTTGATACATTCAATAGGAGGGCGTAGGTCCTAAACAGAGAATGCATTACAATCATGAGCAGTCTATAATATTTAAGATACTGCCACAATTCAGAGAAAGAAGGCTTGGTGGATTCGTTTTTACCTTGGATGGAAATCATGTCCTTTCAGTGTCCTTTCAGTGAGTGATCCTGTGCTCAATGTGATGTTGGAGTTGCGTCTTCCGTGTTTATGTACGTCTCGACCGGAAGTGCGTCACCTCCAACCGGAAGTGATGATCTTCGGTCAGTCTGATGGCTGCCGTGCATGCGCCCGATCGCCGCTGATGCGGCGAACATAGGGCCAATGCGGATGCAGCAGGGGCAGAGATTGTACACGGCAACTTGCCCTTTGTCCCCATCGATCGCTGTTCTTCCGGTCATGGAAAGGAACGGAAGGCGGCGCTATTCAGACACACCACAGAGGCAAGTGTCCACCTCACCGGCGGGGGCACGGCGAGGGATAGATGTCACGCATACAGGCCGCACATCAGCAAAAATGAACTTGAACATAATAATAGAAAATGGAGTTTGCAAAGAATTGCAACTAATAAAATAAGGAAAAACAAAAATAAATAGAGTACAGCTTGTGCAATTCCATAGCCATCTTACATTTGTACATACAGAGTGAAAATATAACATTTTGTATAATAAATATATATTGCAGAGTCTTAAATATAGAAAGCGTTCTAAAGAAGAGGTAAGGGGGGAGGGGGAAGAGGAAGGAGGAGGGAAAAAAGGGAGGGGGGGGGGAAACAAAAGTGAAAAGAAAGGGAGGGAGGGGAAGGGGGGAGGCCAGGAAAGGGCAAAGTAGATCAATAAGCACTGCAGAGGGAAAGACATAGTATTTTTTTAAGATATCTAGGATCATTGGAGTAATGCATTGTAATTCTCTGGATATAATCCACCCTCTAATATGGTAATGGTGTTATGTCAAGGAAAACAACAGGTGGGGCATGTGAATAAGTGATGTGAAAGAATAATAATTATTTGTTGTAGGGATGAGGGGATGTGATGGAATGTGAATGATGATGAGCTGAAAGGATGGGGGCGGTTGGTTGGGTGGCTGTATAGTGTAGGAATGTAAAACATATAAAACAAAACACAAATTAGATGTTTATATTTAAAATTGAAAACAATAATACAAAACTGAACTGTGAAGGATTGTGAAATTGAATGACTAATCAATGTGAGGATGTATATGAGCAATGTGACAAAATGTGTGGGCAGTGTGAAAATGTTGTTCTATTCATCATAACAATATTGTGGGGAATCTTAGTGCTATTTGATATATAACATCACCAGGATGGTGTATCAACCTATAAAAAGGGTTTATAGGATTGGGTTTCATTTAATCCAGGAGATTGAATAGCATTTAATTTTTCGATCCAAATTGTTTCCCTCTGGAGTATTGCCCTGTCCCACTCCCCTCCCCTTGGATTTTTTGGGATAACGGCCAGGACAGTGAATGATAGGCTTGTGCAATTCGTTTCGTCACGAATCGAAATTCGTCCGAATTTAGCAACTTTCGGACATTCGGAAGCATTCGAATTTCCGAACAAAGCAATTACGAATAAAACCGATTTTGAAAAAAATTATATCGCAAATAGCGAATGCCCGAATGTCTTCGGCATAATTCATTATGAAAAAAGTTACGAATCCATACGAAACACAATAACACTCTGCTCTGCTCTCTGCTTTTCCCTCACCGTGCTGAACTCCCTCTCAAAATGGTGTACAGGGGCGGAGGCTATAGCCGCATGTAAAAAACAAAAGTAAAATACGAGATTTCGAATCGTTACAAATAACCGCTATGTATTTAGAAAAGTACAAATCCATTCGAAAATAATTTAGGCATAATAGGCAGCGTCGTTGTGAGAGAGACACGGAAAATTACGAATCAACGAACCCAAAAAAAGTTACGAAAGTAGGAGTTGTGTCCAGAATCAACGAAAAACAATGTACTCTACCGAAAGTGCGAATTATAAATCAACTAAAAATAAGGCTTACATTAATACGAATCATTCCTATTCAACTAAAAATTTCACTTGCGAAAATACGAATTAGTCCGAACACGAAAAATCCCATCTAGCAAAATTACGAACGATTACGAATCAACAGGACCGAAAAGAAACGAACCAAAACTAAACTAATTTTTCCGTTGTGCACAAGTCTAGTGAATGATATACATGAGGTATCAAAGCGGTGGTAAAGGTCAAGTTGGCTACTAATGGGAGTATGCATTTTACCACCACTCGAGTAGTATACATGATCGTTGATCCTCTGTCAAAGTTGTCTGGCCGTCTTATCCACATAAAAGGCCCCACAGTTACATGTCATTAGATGTACTAGACCAAGTGTACAACAATTGGCAGAGAATCTAGGCAGAAAGTTTTCACCGTTGGGTATGGTGTTGGTACTTGGCAGGACCCATTTACAAAATGAGCACCTGCTACACCGTGATGTTTCCAAGGGTGATTGTACTGAGGTAGTGTCTGCTTTGGTGTAATGACTGTGGACTAGTCTGTCACGAATAGATTTGGCCCATCTGAACACAATCTGTGGGTGTTGACCCACATATTTGTTCAGTATAGGGTCTTCCCTAAGGAGGTGCCAGTGAGTCTTGAGCATTTGTTGGATATCCTCATGATGAGAAGAAAATTTCGTTATTAGTTTAACCGTTGAGTTAGAGGGGGCGGGGTTTCTTTTGAAAAAGCAACACATTTCTAGTTTGGCTAGCGGCCTTATTGTAGGCTTGACGCAATAGTGTTTTACTGTATCCCCAAGCCCGGAGACGAATTTGTAACTGTTTGGCTTGCTTTTTGAAATCTGTAAAAAATGTACAGTTTTGTCGCAGTCGAATATATTGTGCATAAGGAATGCTTCGAATAAGTGCAGGGGGGTGGGCGCTAGCCGCATGTAGCAATGTGTTGCCTGCTGTGTTTTTGCGATATAAATCCATTGCCAAGGAGTCATCTTCATTTCTGAATATAGTGAGATCAAGGAAGTTTGTTTGGTCAGTGTCACAACTAAAGGTGAAATTAAGATTGTAGTCGTTGATATTCAACCTAGAGATGAATTCATCCAAAGATTGTTTATCACCTGTCCAAATCATGAAAATATCATCGATATATCGCATCCAACAGAGGATGCGATCGGTATGTAGCACCATGTCTTCATTGGAAAAGATCTCCCTCTCCCACCCCCCCAGATACAGGTTGGCGTAGGCCGGTGCACAGCAGATGCCCATGGCCACGCCCTGTATCTGGAGGTAGTGGGAGAGGTCGAAACTGAACCAATTGTGAGGGAGAATGAAGTTTAGCAGTCGGATGATAAAATCATTGTATGGCCAATGATGGTGGTCCTCCCCATGGAGGAATGATCGAATCGTCTCGACTCCCCTCTCGTGAGGGATGCTGGAGTACAAAGCCTCTACATCGAGCGTCACGAGAAGGGAGCCGGGAGGAACGAACATTCCTTCAATTTGTCTGAGGAGGGCCAGGGTGTCCTTGGTGTAAGAAGGTAATGCTACAACATGCGGCATAAGTACAGAGTCGATTAGCCTACTGGCATTCTCTGTTAGGCTACCAAAACCCGAAATGATCGGTCTCCCAGGGGGCGACAAGGAATTCTTATGAACTTTGGGAAGCGCATAGAAGATCATTCAGGTAATCGCAAAGGTCCTGATCAATCAGGCCTTTAGTGAAGGCATCATTGATAATGTCCAAAAATACATTTTTGTATGAGGCGGTAAGTGTAAGGGGTATACGGCGATACCATTGGCAATTGAGCAAAATGTTGAGACACATGGTCTCATAAAAAGATCTAGCCATTAACACTATATTGCCACCCTTGTCGGCCGCTTTTACAATGACGTCAGGATGTCTCTGTATTTTGGAAATAGTTTGTCGCTGTATTTGGATAAGATTGTCAGATTTGGGAGAGATTTTCAATCTTTTTGTATCACTGATTAGATTACGCATGAACGCCCAAGCTTGGGGGCTCGTGGTGAGATCTGGGAAGCTCCTAGACTTTGGTTTGAATTTTTTTTTAAATGGTGATGGAGTCGCCGATGAGCTAACATCGGCATTGACAGCATCATCATTTTCATCGAGGAGGAGTATCAGATCACGAAGTGCCCTGAACGCCTCCATTTTGAAGTGTTTAATTTGTTCTGAGAAATCCCTTTCCTCCTTGGCTCGAACACGGTCTTTGTCAAAAATAAACTTGAAAGTAAGGTTCCTAATGAACATATATATATCTTTAATAGGCTCGTATTTGTCCAAGTTGTCAGAAGGACAGAAGCTCAGACCAAGCTTAAGCACCTCAAGTTCCTGTTGGGAGAACTGATAGGGGGTTAAATTGAGTATTTTTTCTATCAAATATATGTTTTATATATTCTGAACTCTTGGCTATTGACATTATTATATAGCTTGTCGCGGATATTATATACCCTCAATATATGCTATATAAAAACAATCTTATAAACTATATATAACTCTATTACTATATATATATTTTTTCGTCATCATTATTTACAGATATCACCTCCTTGACTGGCGGTATTCTATAATACACCGCCATTGTCTAGGTAGATGGGCTGAGTAATTGTTGTTTTTTCAACACGGCCTACCATGTGAGTATATATCTATTATTATTATTGTTATTATTGTTACATATCTGTTATCAAATCTCATCGTCAAATTGGTGCCTAGCTTTCAGATACCCCTACTATGTATCCACACTAGGGATGAGCTTCGAGTTCGAGTCGAACTCATGTTTGACTCGAACATTGCCTGTTCGCCCGTTCGCCGAACAGCGAACAAATTGGGGTGTTCGCGGCAAATTCGAAAAATCTATGGGAGAAATCTAAAGTGCTAATTATAAAGGCTTATATGCAAGTTATTGTCCTAAAAAGTGTTTGGGGACCGGGGTCCTGCCCCAGGGGACATGTATCAATGCAAAAATAAGTTTTAAAAACGGCCGTTTTTTCGGGAGCAGTGATTTTAATAATGCTTAAAATGAAAAAATAAAAGTGAAATATTCCTTTAAATTTCGTACCTGGGGGGTGTGTATGATATGCATGTGAAGTGGCGCATGTTTCCCGTGCTTAGAACTGTCCCTGCAAAAAATGTCATTTTTGAAAGAAAAAAATGCATTTAAAACTGACTCGCGGCTATTAATGAATTGTCGGCTCCCGGCAATACATACAAGAGTCATTGATAAAAAAAAAAAAAAAGCGTGGGGGTTCCCCAGAATTCCATTACCAGGCCCTTCAGGTCTGGAATGGATATTAAGGGGAACCCCGCCGCAAATTAAAAAAAAAAATTGACGTGGGGTTCCCCCAAATATCCATTCCAGGCCCTTCAGATCTGGCATGGATTTTAAGGGGAACTCCACCCTAAATTTAAAAAAAAAAAGGCGTGGAGTCCCCCTAAAAATCCATACCAGACCCCTTATCCGAGCACGCAACCTGGCCGGCCGCAGGGGAAAAGGGGGGGACGAGAGAGCGGCCCCCCCTCCCTCCTGAACCGTACCAGGCCACATGCCCTCAACATGGGGAGGATGTCCCCATGTTGATGGGGACAAGGGCCTCATCCCCACAACCCTTGCCCGGTGGTTGTGGGGGTTTGCAGGCGGGGGGCTTATCGGAATCTGGAAGACCCCTTTAACAAAGGGGACCCCCAGATCCCGCCCCCCCTATGTGAATTGGTAAGGGGTACATTGTACCCCTACCATTTCACGAAGAAAGCGTAAAAAAATGTTTAAAAAAACACACAAACACCTTGAAAAAGTCCTTTATTTAAAAAAAAAAAAAAAAAAACATTCCAGCGGTGAAATCCAGTGTCCCGCGGCGATCCCGATGTCCAGCGCTGTCCTTCATTGGTTGTGCCTGAGCGAACCTGATGGGGAACTCCCTCTCAGTGTTTTAAATGTATAGACCCGCCCCTTCTAAAGTTGAGAAGGGGCGGGTCTATACATGTATTACCAAAGTGAGAGCAGTTCCCCATCAGGTCCGCCCCCTCGGTATGTCGGACCCGCCTACGTCATTGGCTTGAGCGGGGAACTTCCTTCACTATGTAAATTTAAATTACACAGTGAAGGAAGTTCCCCGCTCAAGCCAATGACGTAGGCGGGTCCGACATACCGAGGGGGCGGACCTGATGGGGAACTGCTCTCACTTTGGTAATACATGTATAGACCCGCCCCTTCTCATGTTCCGCTGAGCGGACCTGATGGGGAACTTTAGAAGGGGCGGGTCTATACATTTAAAATACTGAGAGGGAGTTCCCCATCAGGTCCGCTCAGGCACAACCAATGAAGGACAGCGCTGGACATCGGGATCGCCGCGGGACACTGGATTTCACCGCTGGAATGTTTTTTTTGTTTGTTTTTTTTAAATAAAGGACTTTTTCAAGGTGTTTGTGTGTTTTTTTAAACATTTTTTTACGCTTTCTTCGTGAAATGGTAGGGGTACAATGTACCCCTTACCAATTCACATAGGGGGGCGGGATCTGGGGGTCCCCTTTGTTAAAGGGGTCTTCCAGATTCCGATAAGCCCCCCGCCCGCAGACCCCCACAACCACCGGGCAAGGGTTGTGGGGATGAGGCCCTTGTCCCCATCAACATGGGGACATCCTCCCCATGTTGAGGGCATGTGGCCTGGTACGGTTCAGGAGGGAGGGGGGCCGCTCTCTCGTCCCCCCCCTCTTCCCCTGCGGCCGGCCAGGTTGCGTGCTCGGATAAGGGGTCTGGTATGGATTTTTAGGGGGACTCCACGCCATTTTTTTTTTAAATTTGGGGTGGAGTTCCCCTTAAAATCCATGCCAGATCTGAAGGGCCTGGAATGGATATTTGGGGGAACCCCACGTCAATTTTTTTTTAATTTGCGGCGGGGTTCCCCTTAATATCCATTCCAGACCTGAAGGGCCTGGTAATTGAATTCTGGGGAACCCCCACGCTTTTTTTTTTTTTTTTTTATCAATGACTTTTGTATGTATTGCCGGGAGCCGACAATTCATTAATAGCCGCGAGTCAGTTTTAAATGCATTTTTTTCTTTCAAAAATGACATTTTTTGCTGGGACAGTTCTAAGCACGGGAAACATGCGCGACTTCACATGCATATCATACACACCCCCCAGGTACAAAATTTAAAGGAATATTTAACTTTTATTTTTTCATTTTAAGCATTATTAAAATCACTGCTCCCGAAAAAACGTCCGTTTTTAAAACTTCTTTTTACATTGATACATGTCCCCTGGGGCAGGACCCGGGTCCCCAAACACTTTTTAGGACAATAACTTGCATATTAGCCTTTATAATTAACACTTTAGATTTCGAACGTTCGAGTCCATTGTATTTAATAGGGTTCTAAAGTTTACACAAACATTTTGTCTGTTCGCAGGTTCTGGTGCGAACCGAACAGGGGGTGTTCGGCTCATCCCTGATCCACACTATTTGCACTTATACTTATTGAAAATGATTATGTGTGCTTCCACATGGGGGTTGCCTACCCACCCCGTTTGGCCCGATGGGGGGTTTTTGTTTGTCGCTCCGCCGCATGGCCATCAAAAGTTTATGGCTAGATGTATGTATAGATAATTTTATGTATTAAAATATTGATTATTTTATTTATTTTATTTATTCTTTTCTTCTTTGTATGTTTTTAATAGATTCATATATTTAGGCTCCTGAGGAAGCGTTTTTATGAACGCGTAACATGTTGAGCAAGCCCTCCACCTCCTCTGGACCCACTGCCTGGTTATCAATCTTATAGATATATTATTATCACTTTGTCTTTACTCATTTGAGTCCAAATAAGGAAAATGTATTGTATGATGATTATTATGATAACCTCTGTGGACCAGTTATAATATTTGATCAAAGATCTTGATGTTTTATGACTGCTTATATGAAAAAACTTTTCTATATTAAAATATCTTTAGTTTTTTACTTCTGTCTACCGTGTGCCTTTAAAGTCCAAACCACTAGCTTTTAGCTGAAAAATTTGCATATTATCAGCACATTATTACCTGTGTATCTACAGCGTCACCCTGTGTAAAGATACACGTTAAAACTCAATTCTCTCAGACTGAGAGACCATTTAAAGGCTCAGGAACCCTTTGCAGGTGTTATGGCTTAATTAGCTGATTAGAGTGGGACACGTTGAGCCTAGAATATTGCACCTTTTTACAATATTCTAATTTTATGAGATTGTGGATTTGGGGTTTTCATGAGCTGTAAACCATAATCGTCACAATTATGACAAATCACGGCTTGAACTATCTTGCTTTGCATGTAATGAGTCTATCTCATATATTAGTTTCACCTTTTAAGTTGCATTAGTGAAATAAATGAACTTTTGCACGATATTCAAATTTTTTGAGTATCACCTGTACTTGCATTTGAATAGTTCCCTGACATAGTGATACAGAACTCTATTCTATGTTGCTTTGGCATAGTGATTATACTGTCTAGTGGACTGTGTCTGAACCTACCTACATTGAGTTAATTTACCACTAAACGATCTTGTGTCTATTTCCTGGTACTAACCAGGGAAGTGCAGTCAGGGGAGGCAGTAGGGGCAGAGCCACCCTAGAGAATAAAAAAGTGGTTGTTGCAACTTTTTTTTACACGGTAATTGCGCATGAATAATTAAAAAAAAACACTAAAGTTAGCCTGATTTTTTTGCATAATGTGAAAGATGATGTTACACCAAGTAAATAGATACCTAACATGTCACGCTTTAAAATTTGTGCGCACTCATGGAATGGCGCCAAACTTTGGTACTTAAAAATCTCCATAGGCGGCGCTTTAAATTTTTTTACAGGTTACATGTTTAGCGTTACAGAGGAGGTCTAGTGCTAGAATTATTGCTCTCGCTCTAACGTTTGTGGCGTATGTAATCTGTGTATTTGGCTCTGAAACTAGCCAGAGAATCCAGGATCCAAGATGGCAGCATCCAGCAGCAGTTTCAAGCCTTTTGAATATCTATAATTAAATACCATACATACCTCCCAACATTTTGAGATGGGAATGAGGGACACCTATTAGCAAATTTATGTAAGGATAAGACACACCCTGCCACGCCCCCTTAAAGGAGAATTATACAACAAATAAAAAATGACCAGTACTTTTTTTTACCACTACTATTCCTTTATATTGGCTTTTAAAGTTTACGAATGCAGCAATTTAGAAATTGGATGAAAGGTTTAGCACTGGCAAACACTTTTTGTAAGATAAATAGTGTATTTTATGTACAACTATATAGATCAGACCAAAATGAGAGACAGAGGGGCTTTGTTCCAAATCAGGGACAGTCCCTCAAAATCGGGGACTGTTGGGAGCTTTGTACCATACATAAACTACATTAAAAGTTCATATAATCTTATGGTAAGATTATTGCTAAAATGAATTGCTTGGTGACAGGGTAGCTAAAAAAAACTTTTAACTTATTAAGCTGCTATTTTTTTTTTTTTTTATGTTTTATAATTGTTTATATGATTGTATTTATTTTTCTGAACTTTAGTTGTGCTTATCTTAAACACTAGAAAAGTACCTGTTTGTTCCAGTTAAGCCTTCGCTTGAGATAAACACATCTTTCAGTGAAATTAATTAATGTTTCCTCCTGTAGATTTATGAACAATGTGTTTTAATACATATAACTGCACACAGTAGGAAGTTCCTTCCACCCCTGGAAAATCCATGCAGAAATCAAATGTAAAAGAAATGCAGAAACTTAAAGGGGTTGTAAAGGTTCCTGTTTTTTCACCTTAACGCATCAAGGTGAAAAAACATCTGACGATAACCGGCCCCCCCAGCCCACCCGTTTTACTTACTTGAGCCCTGGAAAGTCCTGCGTCGAGAACATGCTGAGTCTTTGCCCGTGGTTCTCGGCTGTTCATTGGATAGATTGATAGCAGCGCAGCCATTGGCTCACGCTGCTTTTAATCAAATTCAATGACGAGGGTGCTGGGGGGGAGGGCCGAGTCATACACTTGGCAGCTATGCACGCCGAGTGTATAACACGAGAGCGCACCCACAAGGTAACCCCCTCGGGAGAGAGCTTCTCGGCGGCTATGGGCCCCTTGGGAGAGCGCTTTCCAGAGGGGATTATCTGAGGTGGGGAGGAGCTGAGAGAGTCGTGGTGGGACCTCAGAAAACGCCGTTCGGGGCCACTCTGTGCAAAACAAGCTGCACAGTGGAGGTAAGTATGACATGTTTGTTATTTAAAAAAAAAAAAATCGAACCTTTACAATCACTTTAATCCAAAATAAAATGCATAAAAACACACTTATAAAAAACATATTAAAATGTCATACATTTAAATGTAAGAATGAGAATATAGTGTTTTAGGTTCAAGATTCCAACTGATAACAAGACCAAAGTTCAATGAGTATTTTAGTAGAATTGCAATTCTAAACTACATTATTTATTGATTTTCTGCTGAATCAGGCAGGCAAGATACGCAACGTTTTATCTTATTTAAATGTGCCTTTTATCTTTTAATTTTTATTGACATTTTTTATTGTTGCAATTACTTTACAGTTTTTCTGCTTAACCACTTAACGACAGCCCCATGTACATATACGTCGGCAGAATGGCATGGACAGGCACAATCACGTACCTGTACATGCCTGCCTTCGTGCGGGTTGGGGGTCCGATCGGACCTCCTCCCAGTACATGGGGCAGTCGGTATGGCTTCAGGAGCGATCTGTGATGAGGGGGCAGCCATTGGTTTCTGGCCACCCCCTCGCGATCACTCCCGGCGAATGAGATGCTTCGCCTGCCTGTGTAATGTATACACAGGCAGGAGGAAGTGATGCCATCTCTCCATGCGGCACTCTATTCGTCCAGAGCGCCAAGGAGAGAAGACATCAGGTTAGTGCACCAACAGCCCACTGACACCAGGACACATAGGCACACTTTTCACCCCCCCAGTCACCCCCAGATCGCCCCCCAGATCACCACCCAGCCCCAATTCACAGTGTCACTGATTGCAGTGATCATTTATTTACTGATCACTGCAATCAGTGACATTTGTGATAGTAAAAGTGTCAGGGCAGTTAGTGTTAGGTCCCTTTAGATCCAGGGTAGCCCCCTAACCCCCCCTAATAAAGGTTTAACCCCTTGATCGCCCCCAGGTAACACTTTCACCCCCTATCGCCAGTGTCACTAAGCAATCAATTTTCTGATCGCTGTATTAGTGTCGCTGGTGCCGCTAGGTAGCCAGTTATTTTTTTAGGTTCACCACCAGGTTTTTATAGCATCAGGTACCCCCATATACAACCTAATAAAGGTTTTAACCCCCTGATTGCCCCTAGAGTTAACCCTTTCACCAGTGATCACCGTATAAGTGTCACTGGTTAGCCAGTTAGTTATTTCGTTATTTAGGTTCCCCGTCAGGTTTTTATATAGCGTCAGGTACCCCCATATATTACCTAATAAAGGTTTTAACCCCCTGATTGCCCCTAGTTAACCCTTTCACCAGTGATCACTGTATAAGTGTTACGAGTGATTCTGGTTAGTTAGTTTGCTTTTTATAGCATCAGGGCACCCGCCGTATTTAACCCAATAAAGGTTTAACCCCCTGATCGCCCGGCGGGTGATATCAATTAGGTTTTAGGGTCAGATAGGGTCTGCGTCACCCCAGGCAGTGTCAGGTTAGTGCCAGTAGCGCTAACACCCACGTACAAAGCATACACCTCCCTTAGTGGTATAGTATCTGAACAGATCAATATCTGATCAGATCTATACTAGCGTCCCCAGCAGTTTAGGGTTCCCAAAAACGCAGTGTTAGCGGGATCAGTCCAGATACCTGCTAGCACTTGCGTTTTGCCCCTCCGTCCAGCCAAGCCCACCCAAGTGCAGTATCGATCGATCACTGTCACTTACAAAACACAACACACATAACTGCAGCGTTCGCAGAGACAGGCCTGATCCCTGCGACTCCAGTGCTGTTGGAGGTGATTTCACCACCACAGTTAAAAAAAAGAGCATATATGCCGAAGCATGGGGGCAGCAGGGGTGGAGGAGTGATTTTTCTCCTAATGCCGCGTACATACGGTCGAAATTCCGACAGAGGCTTGCCCGTGGAAAAGTCTGACCGTGTGTACGCGGCATAACTTTTGCGGGAGGATGCCCCCATGCTTCGGCATATATAAATGGTGCATGTATGCCCATCATTAGAAGTGGGTGGATGAAGGGAGGTATTCTAATCGTGGGCATACCCACCGATCAATCTCTTTTTTTGTTCAGCCAATAGGCTGCATGAAAAAAAAAGATTACAATACATGTACAACAAGGACCAGCAACGTACTGGTATGTTGCTGGACTTTGAATGGTTATACCAGAATGATGCCTGAGGGTTTAGGTATCATCTTGGTATCATTCTTTTCAGCCAGCGGCCGGCTTTCATGTAAAAGCAATCCTAGTGGCTAATTAGCCTCTGGACCGCCATTGGGAAATTGGGAAAGCATTTCATCACACTGATCTTGGTGTGGTCAGATGCTTTGAGGGCAGAGGTAAGATCTAGGGTCTAATAGACCCCATTTTTTTCCAAAAAAAGTACCTGTCACTACCTATTGCTATCATAGGGAATATTTACATTCCCTGAGATAACAATAAAAATGATTAAAAAAAATAAAAATGGAAGGAACAGTTTAAAAATAAAATAAAAAATAAAAATAAATAATAAAAAAAAAACACCCCTGTCCCGCCCTGCTCTTGCGCAAAGGCGAAAGGCGAACGCAAGCGTCGGTCTGGCGTCATATGTAAACAGCAATTGCACCATACATGTGAGGTATCACCGCAATGGGCAGATCGAGGGCAGTAATTTTAGCAGTAGACCTCCTTTAACCACTTGCCGACCGCGCCATGTACAAAAGACGTCCACAGCGCGGTCGAGTTATCCTGAGTGGACGTCCCAGGGACGTCCTCACAGAATCTTGCTCCCGCGCGCCCCCTGGGGCGCGCTCCAGGATATGACCGTGACCGCCGGGTCCGGAAGATCCGGCACATCACGGATCACGGTAGATGGCCGCTAATCGCGGCCGTTTACCACGTGATCACTCCGTCAAATGACGGAGCGATCACTTGTAAACAGACCGGCGTCATGTGATGACGCCGGTTCCTCCCTCCCCTCTCTGTACCGATCCGTACAGTGTGAGAGGAGAGGGGAGGGAGCGGATCATGTCCGCTCCCTCCCCCATGT
Organism: Rana muscosa; assembly: GCA_029206835.1. Taxonomy (NCBI): domain Eukaryota; kingdom Metazoa; phylum Chordata; class Amphibia; order Anura; family Ranidae; genus Rana; species Rana muscosa. The sequence goes on from CM055118.1 coordinate 797,337,104, forward strand.
CAGCTGTGGGCTGGATCTGTGACAATTGCAGTCACAGATCCAGCCATCCATCCATCCCTGCTCAGCCATCCCTGTGCAATACTCTGCCAATACTCTGCAATACACCCTGCCAATACTCTGCAATACCCTGTGCAATACCCTGTGCAATACTCTGCAATACCCTGTGCAATACTCTGCAATACCCTGTGCAATACTCTGCAATACCCTGTGCAATACTCTGCAATATCCTGATGCAATACTCTGCAATACCCTGTGCAATACTCTGCAATACCCTGTGCAATACTCTGCAATACCCTGTGCAATACCCTGTGCAATACCCTGTGCAATACTCTGTGCAATACTCTGTGCAATACTCTGCAATACCCTGTGCAATACTCTGCAATACCCTGTGCAATACCCTGTGCAATACCCTGCCCATACTGTGCAATACCCTGCCCATACTCTGCCCATACTGTGCAATACCCTGCCATACTGTGCAATACTCTGCCATATTCCGCAATACCCTGCCATACTCCTCAATACCCTGCCATACTCCTCAATACCCTGCAATACTCCTCAATACCCTGCATTACCCCTCAATACCCGGCAATACTCCACAATACCCGGCAATACTCCACAATACCCTGCAATACTCCACAATACCCTGCAATACCCCGCAATACCCCGCAATACTCCGCAATACTCCGCAATACCCGGCAATACCCGGCAATACTCCGCAATACCCGGCAATACTCCTCAATACCCGGCAATACCCCGCAATACTCCTCAATACCCGGCAATACTCCTCAATACCCGGCAATACTCCTCAATACCCTGCAATACTCCGCAATACCCGGCAATACTCTGCAATAACCACTTCCCGCCCGCCGGCCATCATATGACGTCCTTGACTTTGTGGGGGTATATCTGAATGATGGGTGCAGCTACAGGCATCATTCAGATATTTGCTTTTTCAGCTGGCGATTCCCTGCACCATAAGAATGATCATAGCGGCTGTTCCACCGATTGATCGCTCTTACGGAAGGTGAGAGGGGATGCCCCCCCCCTCCCGCTGCCCTCCGGTGCTTCTACCGACTCACCGCTATGATCAAAGCCAAGATTGTTTTTTTTTTGATTTTTTTTCAGGCTTCCCAGCCTAGAGGTGAGATGTGGGGTCTTATTGACCCCATATCTCACTGTAAAGAGGACCTGTCATGCCATATTCCTATTACAAGGGATGTTTACATTCCTTGTAATAGGAATAAAAGTGATCAAAAAAAAATTTGGGGCGGAAAAACATGTCAAACTAAAATAAATAAAGTAAAATGAACAATAAAATATATAATTTTTTTTAAAGCGCCCCTGCCCCCGCGAGCTCGCATGCAGAAGTGAACGCATACGTAAGCCCCGCCCACATATGAAAACGGTGTTCAAACCACACATGTGAGGTATCGTTGCGAACGTTAGAGCGAGAGAAATAATTTTGGCCCTAGACCTCCTCTGTAACTCAAAACATGTAACCAGTAAAAATATTTAAAGCGTTGCCTATGGTAATTTTTAAGTAGCGAAGTTTGGCGCCATTCCACGAGCGTGTGCAATTTTGAAGGGTGACATGTTAGGTATCTATTTACTCGGCGTAACTTCATCTTTCACATTATGCAAAAACATTGGGCTAACTTTACTGTTTTTTTTTCTTTTAAGCACAAAACAGTTTTTTGCCGTAAAAAACGCGTTAGAAAAATTTCTGCGCAAATACCGTGCAAGATAAAAAGTTGCAATGACCACCATTATATTCTTTAAGGTCTTTGATAAAAAAACATATATAATGTTTTGGGATTCTATGTAATTTTCTAGCAAACAAATGATGATTTTTACATGTAGGAGAGAAATGTCAGAATTGGCCTGGGTGCTCCAGAACGCCTGAAGGTGCTCCCTGCATGTTGGGCCTCTGTATGTGGCCACGCTGTGTAAAAGTCTCACACATGTGGTATCGCCATACTCGGGAGGAATAGCAGAATGTGTTTTGGGGTGTAATTTGTGGTATGCATATACTGTGTGTGAGAAATAACCTGCTAATATGACAATTTTGTGGAAAAAAAAAAGAAGAAAAAAAAATCTTGATTTTTGCAAAGAATTGTGGGAAAAAATGACAACTTCAAAAAACTCACAATGACTCTTTCTAAATACCTTGGAATGTCTTCTTTCCAAAAAGGGGTCATTTGGGGGGTATTTGTACTTTTCTGGCATGTTAGGGTCTCAAGAAATTAGATAGGCCGTCAGTACTTCAGGTGTGATCAATTTTCAGATATTGGCACCATAGCTTGTGGACTCTATAACTTTCACAAAGACCAAAAAATATGCACCAATTTGTACTTATTTTTACCAAAGATATGTAGCAGTATAAATTTTGGCCAAAATTTGTGAAGAAAAAATACTAATTTGCAAAATTTTATAACGGAAACAAAGAAAAATTCATTTTTTTACAAAGTTTTCAGGCTTTTTTCTCTTATAGCGCAAAAAATTAAAAACCCAACAGTGATTAAATACCACCAAAAGAAAGCTCTATTTGTGTGAAAAAAAGGACAAAAATTTAATATGGGTACAGTGTTGTATGACTGAGTAATTGTCATTCAAATTGTGAGAGCACCGAAAGCTGAAAATTCGTCTGGTTAGGAAGGGGGTTTAAGTGCCCAGTTGTCAAGTGGTTAAAGGCTTTTAAAAATTTATGTAGTTTGACGCCACTGCGCGTTTGTGCGAAATTTTAAAGCATGTTGTGTTTGGTATCCATGTACTCGGCCTAAGATCATCTTTTTTATTTCATCAAACATTTGGGCAATATAGTGTGTTTTTAGTGCATTAAAATTAAAAAAAGTGTATTTTTTCCCCAAAAATGCGTTTGAAAAATCGCTGCGCAAATACTGTGTGGAAAAAAAAATGCAACACCCACCATTTTAATCTGTAGGGCCTTTGCTTTAAAAAAAATATATAATGTTTGGGGGTTCAAGGTAATTTTCTTGTAAACAAAAAGTGTCAGAAAGGGCTTTGTCTTCAAGTGGTTAGAAGAGTGGATGATGTGTGACATAAGCTTCCTAATGTTGTGCATAAAATGCCAGGACAGTTCAAAACTACCACCAAATGACCCCATTTTGGAAAGTAGACACCCCAAGCTATTTGCTGAGAGGCATGTCGAGTCCATGGAATATTTTATATTTTGACACAAGTTGCCGGAAAAATAAATTTATTTTTTTTTTGCACAAAGTTGTCACTAAATGATATATTGCTCAAACATGCCATAGGCATATGTGGAATTACACCCCAAAATACATTCTGTTGCTTCTCCTGAGTACGGGGATACCACATGTGAGAGACTTTTTGGGAGCCTAGCCGCGTACGGGACCCCAAAACCCAAGCACCGCCTTCAGGCCTATCACAGTTTCAGAGACCATGGAATGCCCAGATGGCATAAACCCCCCCCCCCAAATGACCCCATTTTGGAAAGTAGACACCCCAAGCTATTTGCTGAGAGGTATGGTGAGTATTTTGCAGATCTCGCTTTTTTTTCAAAAACAAATGAGAGCTGTAAAATACTCACCATGCCTCTCAGAAAATAGCTTGGGATGTCTACTTTCCAAAATTGGGTCATTTGGGGGGGTTTGTGATATCTTGGCATTTTATGGCCTTCAAAACTGTGATGGGTAGTGAGGAGTGAAATCAAAAATTTGTGCCCTTAGAAATCCTGAAGGCGGTGATTGGTTTTTGGGGCCCCGTATGCGGCTAGGCTCAAAAAAAGTCCCACACATTTGGTATCCCCGTACTCAGGAGAAACAGCAAAATGTATTTTGGGGTGTAATTCCACATATGCCCATGGCATGTGTGAGCAATATATCATTTAGTGACAACTTTTTGTAATTTTATTTTTTTTGTCATTATTCAATCACTTGGGACAGAAAAAAAAATATTCAATGGGCTCAACATGCCTCTCATCAATTTCCTTGGGGTGTCTACTTTCCAAAATGGGGTCATTTGGGGGGGGGGGTTGTACTGCCCTGCCATTTTAGCACTTCAAGAAATGAGATAGGCAGTCATAAATTAAAAGCTGTGTAAATTCCAGACGATGTACCCTAGTTTGTAGACGCTATAACTTTTGCGCAAACCAATAAATATACGCTTATTGACATTTTTTTACTAAAGACATGTGGCTGAATACATTTTGGCCTAAATGTATGACTAAAATTGAGTTTATTCAATTTTTCTTATAACAAGAAGTAGAAAATATCATTTTTTTCCATTTATATTGCAAAAAATAAAAATCGCAGAGACAATCAAATACCATTAAAAGAAAGCTCTATTTGTGGGAAGAAAAGGACTCAATTTCCGTTTGGGTACAACATTGCATGACCGCGCAATTACCAGTTAAAGCAGCACAGTGCCAAATTGTAAAAACACCTCTGGTCTTTATGCTGCGTATTGGTCCGGGGCTTAAAGGGGATGTAAAGGTTTGTTTTTTATTTTCTATATAGGTTCCTTTAAGCTAGTGCATTGTTGGGTCTGAATTTCTCACTTCCTGTTTCTCCTCACTAAACTTCACACCATCATCCGAGCGGTGTTTAGTCAGCCAGAACAGCTTACTGAACAGCTTACTGAGGAGGAACAGGAAGTGAGAAATTCAGACAAAGAAAACAAAGAAAACAAATATTTAGAAGGGAAATCTAAGGAAAAGGTAAGTGAACCAACAATGCACTAGCTTAAAGGAACCTATTTAGAAAATACAAAACGAACCTTTAAGTGGTTAAAGGATTACGGGTATGGAAATTTTTACATAGATTGGACCAATGTGGCTATGCATATACCATATCTCTGGGATCCCCAGAAGCACCACTACTCCAGTGATCTGATTCCTCTTGTATTGAATTGTATTGTAACTGTACTGTCTGCCCTCATGTTGTAAAGCACTGCGCAAACTGTTGGCGCTATATAAATCCTGTATAATAATAATAATCTCCGCTTGCTTCTGGTTTACATGCCAAGAAGTTGCCCTGCTGCATTCTGAACACATTTTCTCAATGAAAACAAAGCATTCTCTGATTTGGAAGCATGATGTCACAGCCCTACCTATCAATCTTATCCAATCAGAGAACTCTTTGCAAAGCATTCTCTAAATGACACCCATGCTATGTAGCTGACCTTCTGTTTTCAGAATGCCGCAGGGCAGTCACTTAGCACCAGACTCAGAAGCAAGTGGAGATCACTGGAATAGTGGTGCCAACTACAGTGATTTTCAGCTTCTAGAGGATCCCAGAGATATAGGTATAGAATTTGCATAGTTACATTGCTCCAAGCTGGCCCAATGCAAATACTGTATGTAAAAAATGCCATAGCTGGAATTCTTTAAAGAAATTCCATCAGGTAAAGCAAGTGAGCATTTGAAAACGTTAATGTGTGCTATTTCGCATTTGATTTTAACCACTTGAGGACCCGCGCGCGCCGATGTACATCGGCAAAATGGCACGGTTGGGCACATGGGCGTACAGGTACGTCCCCTTTAAGAGCCCAGCCGTGGGTCGCGCAGCGCGCCGCCTGCGTTGCGCTCGTGGCCCGGTCCTCTCCTCCGTGACCGTCCCCGCGGGAACAGCGGACCCAATCACCGCTGGTGTCCCTCGATCGGGTCACAGAGATGAAGAACGGGGAGAGGTGAGTGTAAACAAACCTCTCCCCGTGCTTCCTAGTGTGACTGACACTGATCATCAGTTCCCTGTCATAGGGGATGTCACACGCTAAGCCACGCCCCCCCACAGTAAGGAAAACACATTAGGTCACACTTAACCCCTACAGCGCCCCCTCCTGGTTAACCCCTTCACTGCCAGTGTCATTTTCACAGTAACCAGTGCATTTTTATAGCACTGTCCGCTGTAAAAATGACAATGGTCCCAAAAATGTGTCAAAAGTGTCCGATGTGTCCGGCATAATGTCGCAGTCATGAAAAAAATCACTGATCGCTGCCATTACTACTAAACAAAAAAATATTAATAAAAATGCCATAAAACTATCCCCTATTTTGTAAACGCTATAACTTTTGCACAAACCAATCAATAAACGCAGAATGTGATTTTTTTTTTTACTAAAAATATGTAGAAGAATACGTATCAGCCTAAACTGAGGAAAAAATGTTTTTTTTATATATTTTTGGGGGGATATTTATTATAGCAAAAAGTAAAAAATATAGCATTTTTTTCAAAATTGTCGCTCTATTTTTGTTTATAGCGCAAAAAATAAAAACCGCAGAGGTGATCAAATACCACCAAAAGAAAGCTCTATTTGTGGGAAAAAAAGGACGCCAATTTTGTTTGGGAGCCACATCGCACGACAGCGCAATTGTCAGTTAAAGCGACGCAGTGCCAAATTGTCCTTATGCTGCATAATGGCCTGGGTCTTAAGTGGTTAAATGGGCTGCCAATGCAGAACAATGCAAAGAAAGCATGCACTATTTTTTCAATGCACCATAGCAAAATGTACAGATGGTTCACATTTGGGGCATTTAAATTCACGTGCTTTGATATGTGCTGGCAACATACATTGGGGGTACCATACAAACTGAATGGCACGGGAACACATAACACCGCATCATGTCATGTGTTACCATGCATTGCAGCAAAACACCAAAATATATAGAGAAGAAGCTGGCCTTAAAGTTGGCTTAGATTCCTGCTCTCTAGCTCTCTCATCACCTGCTCCCATGCTCGTCTCCAGGACTTTTCCAGAGCCTCTCCAAGCCTATGGAACTCCTTACCCCAATTTGTCCATCTATTTCCTTCTCTAATCTCTATTAGCTTTTAGAGGATCCCTAAAAACCCTCCTCTTCAGAGAAGCCTATCCTACCCACACCTAACAACTTTTTTTTCATTTTGTCCACCTGATCATCCCCCACAGCTACTACCCTTTGTTTCACTTGACCCTCCCTTCTAGACTGTAAGCTCTAACGAGCAGGGCCCTCTGATCCCTCTGTATTGAATTGTATTGTGACTACTGTACTGTCTTCCCTGATGTTGTAAAGCGCTGCGCAAACTGTTGGCGCTATATAAATCCTGTATAATAATAATAATAAATAATGTTAAATAATGTTTAAGTATAATACTTAAAGGTACTTATAAGCACCCATAAATCATAGTTATGTTGAGAATGCCTTCATCTATTTTTGCTCTACAAAAGGATAAACACATCTTTTGTACAGGCATAATTTAGGGTCCACATTTATTACCTGGATAAAGACGCTAACTCAAAAGACAAGACACGAAAAAAAAATTAACCTAGAAATAAAGCTTTCTTTAAATAATATTCTGTAACTGTGTGTTGTAATATATCTGAAATGCATTTCTGCAGACCCCAGCGCCAAAACCTTTCAATATAACCTCTGTCACTGCACCATAGAGCCTCACATTAATGCATTCATTTGGTGACAGATTATATTCTATTTTGAATTTATGTGTTAAAGTAAATTAGTTGATTAGTGTAGGTTAAATTTTCCTGTACAGGGGGTCCCCGAGTTACGAACACCCGAGTTACAAATGACTCCTACTTACGAACGGCCTCAAATGCCGGCCACTTGTGCTCTACGATACCTTTCGAGCAGCTCCGACACATTCCACACTGCCGTACTACGCCCCATATAACATAACAAGCGCCCGGAACATCCCGCATCCATGCACAGGCGGCAGTTACACTTACAAACACTTACGAATGCAGTGTTCCGACTGGAAGTTACACTTACAAATGCAGTGTTGCGACTTATGAACAACTTTGACTTATGAACTTCGACTTACGAACAAACCTACAGTCCCTATTGTGTTCTTAACTGGATATCTGTGTTCTTGTGGCTGGATATCAGACCAACAAAAACAAAGATAATTTTTAAGAAATCCTGACTATGCAATACAGATCTTTCCATCGGAGATCTGTTATTCTTAATATCTTTTCTTTCTATTACACATTGGTCTAACAGCTTGTATTGACCACTATCATTGTAATTACTGTTTCCTCTAAATTCAGCAACCCACAAATAAGATAAATCTTTTGTTTTAATTGGTTCTCTATGAAAGGGCTCCTCTGCAGTTGGCTGACTCTTCTCCGGGGTTTATCCCTATTAGTTCCTGAGAGTAAAGGAAACAGTGCAATGTATGATTTAGAGTTGCAATATATCTCTTTCAAAGGTTTTTATTGAAGAGTTGCAATATATCATAGGAGCACAGGAATTCACTTATTCTGTGTTTGATTATGTGTTCTGCAATGTGGATTGTAGCTTCTGTTGCTATGTGTACATTACAGCCTATGAAGGTAAATGTTGGCTTTTTCAATCAACTTGGTTTAATTCTTTCCAGCCCAGGGGTCTCTGTGTTTTCAAAAGGCAGGCTGGCTGATAATATGTCTATGACTTTGGACAAAGCACAGGTTACCTTGAATTACGCAACCCTGCGATAATGACTCAAAATATCTGCTCACTGAAAATAAAAAAATGCATTTTATTCTTCTGAGCTTAACTCCAGATTTACTTTTCAGTCAAAAATGACATTGTACAATACTTATTAGGTTAGTAAAGTTAAGTGTCTTAGTGGTTAGCACTTCTGCCCAGCAGCACTAGGTTCATTGTTTTAATCCCAACCATGACACTACCTGCCTTGAGTTTGCATATTCTCCCTGTGCCTGTGTGGGTTTCCTCCCACACTCCAAAGACATGCTGGTAGGTCACTTATGCCCTCTACACATGATCGGTTTTTCCTGATGAAAAAAGTCTCACAGACTTTTTTCATCAGAAAAAATGATCGTGTGTGCACCCCATCTGACTTTTTTCCATCGGTGTAAAAAAATAGAACATGTTTTACATTTTTCCGATGAAAAAAAAAATGATAGAAAATTCTGATCGTCTGTGTGGAACTCCAACAGAGAAAAAACCCATGCATGCTCAGAATCAAGTCGACGCATGTTCAGAAGCATTGAACTTCATTTTTCTCAGCTCGTCGGAGTGTTTTACTTCACGGCGTTTTGGACAGTCGGAATTTTGCCTGATGGTGTGTATGCAAGACTGATGGAAGTCAGCTTCATCGGAATTCCAACGGCAAATTCCATCGGATTTTATTCCATCGGAAAAAACTATTGTGTGTACAGGGCATAAGTGTCTAAATTGGCCCTAGTATGTGGATGTATGTAAGTTGGACCTTAGACTGTAAGCTCCTTGAGGGCAAGGACTGAAATTAATGTACAATATATACAGCCGGCAAAATAAGTATTAAAATAAGTATTGAACACATCACCAATTTTCTAGGTAAATATATAGTTATAAAGGTGCTATTGACATGAAATTTTCACCACATGTCAGTAACAACCCACGCAATTCATACATACAAAGCAACCAAAACAAATACATTCAGAAATGAAGTTATGTGTAATACAATGGAACGAAACAGGGAAAAAGTATTTAACACACTAACTGAAATTTGTTTAATACTTGATACAAAATCCTTTGTTGACAGCTTCAAGATCCCTCCTGTATGGAGAAACTAGTCACATGCATTGCTCAGATGTGATTTTGGCCCATTCTTTCACACAGTCTTCAAAATCTTGTAGGTTCCGTGGGCCTCTTCTATGAACTCTGCTCTTTAGTTCTTTTCATAGATTTTCTATTGGATTCAAGTCCGGTGATTGGTTGGGCCATTCGAACAGCTTTAGTTTCTTTCTTTGAAACCAATTGAGAGTTTCCTTGGCTTTGGGTTTGGGATCATTGTGTTGCTGAAATATCCACCCTTGTTTCATCTTCATCATCCTGGTAGATGGCAGCAGATTTTTATCAAGAATGTCTTGGTACATTTTTCCATTCATCCTTCCTTCAATGATATGAAGTTTGGCAGTACTGTATGCTGAAAAACAGCCCTACACTATGATGTTCCCACCTCCAAACTTCACTGTTGGTATGGGGTGTTTTTGGGGTGACCTTCAAACATTATGGCATCCATAGGGTTCAATTTTGGTCTCATCTGACCAGACTATATTCTCCCAGTATTTCACAGGCTTGTCTAAATGTTATGCAGCAAACTTTAAACAAGCTTCAACATGCTTTTTCTTTAAAAGTGGAGTTTTGCATGGTAAGCATGCATACAGGCCATAGCGGTTGAGTGCATTACTTATTGTTTTCTTTTGCAATAATTGTACCTGCTAATTCCAGGTCTTTCTGAAGCTCTCCACAAGTGGTCCTTGGCTTTTGGACAACTCTTTTGATAATTTTTTTCACTCCTCTGTCTGAAATCTTGCAAGGAGAACCTGGTCGTGGCTGGTTTATGGTGAAATGATGTTCTTTCCACTTCCAGATCATAACCCCAACAGTGCTCACTGGAACATTCAGAAGTTTAGAAATCCTTCTGTAACCAACGTCATTGGTATGTTTTGCAACAATAAGGTTGCAAAGGTCTTGAGAGAGCTTTTGCTTTTACCCATCAGGGGATGTTTCTTGTGTGACACCTTCGTAGAGAAACACCTTTTTATAGACCATCAGCTGAGACTGAACCAGCTAATATTAATTTGCTCTGACAAGGGGCAGAATTGCTTCCTAATTACTGATAGATTTCAGCTGGTGTCTTGACTTTCCATGCCTTTTTTGCACCTTCCTTTCTTCAAGTGTGCAAATACTTTGTGTGCAATACTTTTTCCCTGTGTCATTCCATTTTATTACACATAACTTAACCACTTCCTTACTGGGCACTTAAACCCCCCTCCTGCCCAGACCAATTTTCAGCTTTCAGCGCTGATGCATTTTGAATGACAATTGCGCGGTCATACAACGCTGTACCCAAATGAAATTTTTATAATTTTTTTCCCACAAATAGAGCTTTCTTTTGGTGGTATTTGATCACCTCTGCGGTTTTTATTTTTTGCGCTATAAACAAAAGAAGACTGACAATTTTGAAAAAAAACACTATTTTTTACTTTTTGCTATAATAAATATCCCAATTTTTTTTAAAAATATATATTTTCTCAGTTTAGGCCGATACATATTCTTATACATATTTTTGGTAAAAAAAAAATCGCAATAAGCGTTTATTTGGTTTGCGCAAAAGTTATAGCGCCTCCAAAATAGGGGATAGATTTATGACATTTTTTTTCTTTTTTTTTCCACTAGTAATATCGGTGATCTGCGATTTTTGTCAGGACTGCGATATTGCGGCGGACACATCGGACACTTTTGACACTATTTTGGGACCATTTACATTTATACAGCGAACAGTGCTATAAAAATGCACTGATTACTGTATAAATGTGACTGGCAGGGAAGGGGTTGACACTAGGGGGCGATCAAGAGGTTAAATGTGTTCCCTCATGAGTGATTCTTACTGTGGGGGGAGGGGATTGACTGGGGAGGTGACCGATGGTTGTCCCTATGTACAAGGGACACACCATCGGTCTCCTCTCCCTAACAGGACGTGGATCTCTGTGTTTACACACAGAGATCCACGTCCCTGGCTCTGTGACTGACGATTGCGAGTACCTGACGGACATCGCAGCTGCCAGGCATGCGCATCGGCACCCGCGTGACACAGCAGGCACAGCTCTTCCGCGATGCGCGCCGCCGCGGGCGCGCATTGCAGAAGTAAACACAAGGTCATCCAGGGATGCCCTCCCGGCAGTTCAGGTCCGCGCTGCGGCCGTCTTTTGGCCATAGCGTGGATCTGAAGTGGTTCATTTACTTGTTTTGGTTTCTTTGTATGTGTGGATTGCATGGGTTGTTACTGACATGTGGTGAGAATTTCATGTCAATAGCACCCTTATAAATATTTACCTAGAAAAATAATGATGTGTTCAATACTTATTTTACCCACTGTAAATTGCGTGGGTGGGGAGGGGGGGGGGGTTGCACAATTAGAGTTCAAATTTAAGTTAAAAGTGCTGTTTGGCAAGTCTGAAAGATGTAAGTTTTCAAATCTATGCACTATTCAGTGAGAAGATTGTTTGTAGCTGGGAACTTCATGCAGTTAGATTTTTTATTGCATTCTCGCTACTTAAATATAGCTGAATATTTCAGATGCCATATTAACCACACTCTATGAATAAATGTAACTCCATCATGTAGGTGACAAAATACGATTGTACAGTCTTTACCAACCTATAGAGTCCAGATTAAAGTGTATGTAAACCCTAACAACAAACTTAAATTTTTTGCTAGCCTTTGTTCCATAAATATACCATTCAAAATGATTTGTAATATCTGTTAGTTAAAGCGGAGCTCCGCTGTCAAAAAAATATTAAAAGCCAGCAGCTACAAATACTGCAGCTGCTGACTTTTAATAAACGGACACTTAGCTGTCCTGGAGTCCAGCGACGTTGGCAGCAGAAGACGAGAAATCGCTCGTCTCTCGGCTGCCCCCGCCTCACTGCCCGGATCCCTAGTGCGCATGCGCGAGTCCCGCTGCGCCGTCCTCACTGGTCCCCGCTGTGTTCTGGGAGCCGAGTGTTTCCCAGAACACAACGGGGTGGGGGGACTGACGAACTACCCGCAGTTTCCCGCAGAGTGTATGCCCGGAAGTGGGTGCAAATACCTGTCTTAGACAGGTATCTGCACCCCCCCTCCACCCTGAAAGGAGCCAATTGTGGCACCGGAGGGGGGGAGGAATCCGATGAGCGGAAGTTCCACTTTAGGGTGGAGCTCCGCTTTAAGTGCAAAAAATACCTGTTGATTAACTTCAGAGGTGTCCTGTGTTTTGTGTACAATCCCTGTGTTATTTTAAAGAGTCTATTTAGCCTTCCTAGTTCATATCTTGGACTTAGTGCCTTTGATGTAGAGATGAGGAGAGTGGGAAGATTTGAATACAAAGGCCAATTGGGCAGGGCTGACACCTCCCAGTCCACAAAAATGGTTTGTATTGTCAGCTCACAACAGGTCTGCATTGCAGAAAGGTACTGCATATTGTTGTTTTTTTTATTATTATTTATATTGCCCTAACACACACTTAAATGTAGAGGCCCATCTTATTATCAGTTATCTATGCTATGCCTGATGGATAAAACCTTGCTATTTTACTCTATTAGGATAATTGAATTTAAATTACATCAGCTTCCTCAATTTGATGTAAGTAATAGAAAACGTCTGCAATTTTCTCCATCTGAAGGACAAGGATGAGCTTGCAGAAGGAGGAAACACAGAGCACACACACACAAACACAAATGTTAAACAATTAGATCTGCCACATCTGGTCGAGATCATTGCAGATAAGGGATGCTACCGTACTGTGTAAGCTGCTCTGCTCCCCAGACACGTGATATGAAATCTACACACTGTGGGAATATATCCATTTCTCAGGATAATACTCTGCTATTTCATCTATGAAAAATGTTATACCGAATTAATGAGAATTACGTTTGTTTGGCAGTTTCTTTCATGGTTAGTACAAGAGCAACTCTTTTAACTATTTGCCTGGCGTATTTAAGCATTCTATTCAGATTGTAAAAAAAAAATCATCATTACGCATAAGTTGACACAATGGTAGAAGAGTAAAAAGTATACGTTTAGATAAAAATGTTGGGGTTCACTGTTGCAGTTTGTAGCACAGAAAGTAGAGGGGGGATAGGTTGGACTTCATAACTACATTTAGGAAGAACCTAACTACGAGGGACAGATTGCTACATGTACCTTGTCCCATGGGGGGGTGGACAATGTAAAACATTTGTAATAATAGATTTTCGTGAAAGATATCATTCTGCCAGTGGGATGAATCAAACGCATCTCCTGGTGCCTACACATTTTTTTAAGTGGTATTAAACCCAAAAGCAAAAACGTATTTACAGCGTACCAAATTTTATCAATTCCTTTTATTTTCGACAAATTATCTGGCCAGTTAAGCCATATACACACGGTCGGACTTCCATCTGACTTTTCTGTGGTTTTTTGTCCGAACGGAGTTGGTCGGGAACACCCATAGCATACACACCACAGGACTTTTCTGCAAACTTTCCCAAAACTTTTTGCAACATCACGTGTTTTTTCTGCTCTTTACCGCCACCCTTTGGTCAACTTCTGCTATTGTTGGTTGATTTTAACATTAATTGTTTTGTCCATCCTATCATTATACCTTCTTCTATGGGCTTCTCCCTGAGGTTCACAAAGTTTTACTTTTGTTCCTTTCTTTTTGAGATTAAATAATCAATTTTTTCTACAAATATTCAGAGTATTTCTAAATAGACTATCGATGCAATGATCAGTTAATTACGAAGCCACTTCAATGGTTTTATTATTAAAATACTCTAATATTGAACTCAATGTTATACTTTTATATGATACTTATGTACAAATGCTAGTATGATTGTACAAATGTTATTATTAAGCATTAATAAAAGCTTTATGGTTTAAAAAAAAAAATGTCCGATGGTTTTCTGTACACATGGTCGGACTTTGCTCCATCGGACTTTTGGTGGGCAAAAGTTTGTCCATTTGCAGACCCAACTTTTGTCCGATGAAAACAAGAAAAAAGCAAAAAAAGTTTGTCCGATGGAGCGTACACACGGTCGGATTGTTGGTCCAACTTGCTCAAAATGAAGTTTGTTGGCCAAAAGTCCGACCGTGTGTACGGGGCTTAAGTCTGTTATTTTTAACTACCTTTAACAGACCAGGCTGTCCTGAAAAGGTGGCAGTTAGGGGGTTGAGACAAACCATTTACCGCTGACAGGGGTGTTGACAATTTTCAGCATTTAAAGCGGAGTTCCACCCAAAAGTGGAACTTCTGCTTTAAGCACTCCTCGCCCCCTGACATGCCACATTTGGCATTTAATTATTTTGGGGGGGAGAGTGGGTGCTTAGTTTTGAGTGGGACTTCCTGTCCCACTTCCTGCTTCCGATTAGGGGCCTCCTCTCCCCCCAAGGCGGCCCCTCCCTCTAGGCAATCTTCTGGGACGCATTACAGGTCCCAGAAGATTGCCTGTCCACTCAGAGAGTGCAGCCACAAGCTGTCACGGCCGGGTGCTCACAGTCTCAATGGAGGCACCGTAGAGAGGGGGGGGAGTAGGGCTCCATGCGGCCACATCTCTGGACCGTGGGACAGGTGAGTGGCTATTTATTAAAAGTCCGCAGCTAAACTTTTTGTAGCTGCTCATTTTTAATAAACCAGAAAAAAGCCTGGAACTATGTAAAACCTTTATGCCAAAAAGGAAAGAAACTGTTGCTGTAACTACTTAAATTGGTAGTAAACCGCTGCTAAAAAAACCTTCCCCCTGTAAGATTAATGAATAATGTGCTAGTAGTGCAGTAGTGAATTTGGTGATGAGTTATTCACTTTAAGGTCATCACAGAAGACAAGGGGAAACTCTTTAAATCTAGAGAAAAAGAGATTTAATTTCCAAATACGGAAAGGTTTCTTCACAGTAAGAGCTGTGAAAATGTGGAATAGACTCCGTGCAGAGGTGGTTCTGGCCAGCTCAGTAGATTGATTTAAAAAGGACACAATTTTTTTTTTTAGGTGTACATAATATAATTGGGTACTAACATTTATAAGTAAACTTTATCCAAGGAATATCCGAATGTCTCTCAGGGGATCAGGAAGGAATTTTTTCCCCTGCTGTAGCAAATTGGATCATGCTTTGCTTGGTTTTTGCGCCTTCATTTGTGTAGCGGGTATTTGAATTTAAGGGGGGGCATCTGGGTGGTAGTGTAACCCAGATGCACAAATTGCTAGGGGCTCCGAGACCTTTTTCTGGTTCTTGGAGGACTCTGGTGGTGTGAGGTTCCTTGCGGTCCACAGGTGGCGCTGTTGCTCTGGGCCGGGGATGAACTCACACCACAAGACTGTACCTTTTTTGTCCTCCCCTGGAGCTGGTACAGCGGGGCGGGGAACCCGCTGTGACGCAAAGGTAGAGGGGATAAAAGGGGCAGATGCCCTTTCCACGGAGTTCAGAGTTCGGATTTCAGAGTGGGGGTCGGAGGACTCGGCCGCACCCAGGCACCTTCAGCTTGGGTGCTGGCGTTCCAGTGTTCCAGGCCTAGGTGCCCTTGACCTAGCCGGAGCGGAGATGGAGTCCATCTCAGGCACCTTTAGCCTGGGGTGAGGTACTATGGCGGATGCCTGGGGCTCAGTACCTTCGACTGAGTTCCGCGAGGGTGGAGGAATCCGAGGGGGCCCTAACTCCTTGGGTGCCCGTGTCTGAGATGTGAGATCTGGTGTGCGGAACTTCTCTGAAGAGTCCGGCGCAGCATCGCTGGTGACAGAGAGGCCTCCGGTTTCTCCCTTGGACGGATTTCCTTCCCCTGACAGGGGCCGTGCTAGCGAAGGTAATTCATGTTCTACCTCACATAGTCAGTGACCGTGACTATTCGCCATTGGTGATACCACAGTGGTTAGCAGGAGAAGGGAAAGGATTGTGCCTCGATCTATCCCCCATTACTACTCAGTAGAAGAAACTGTTTGTTGTTTGCCAAGAAGAATAAAACTGAGTTGTACCTATTCACTGTGTGGAACTCTGGTTACTAGGAGCAAAGGAGTCAGGGACGAAGTACTGGACTTGACTCTAGAACACCTACACAAAACCCAATCTTCTGGCCTTCACCTCTTAGCTATGGAGGACATGGGCCGTGGTGTATCTCATCCCTCTCACCAGCACTGAAACCCCTAGACGAAGAAAGACAAGCCGAGTATGAGAAAGGGAGAGAGGGGTGAGGCCGCTACATTTGGATCAACTGTGGGTATAGGATTGTCTATATGTGGTTCTATTTTATTTTTTAACTAGATGGACTTGTGTCTTTTTTCAACCTGACTAACTATATAACTATGTAACTATTATTGGGGCTGCTCTGCCCACAGAGCAGGTAAGTATAACATGTTTGCTATTTATTTTCATTTTTTTTTAAACTTTCATTATTGATTTTCAGTCAACACATAACATACATGGCAAGAGATAAATTCATAGTCCCCCCCTACCTTCTTCTCACCTGGGCTGTTCTGAGATAGAGAAAGAGATATTTATTTTTTTATATAGGATGAGGTAAAGGGAGAGAGAGAGAATAAAAAAAAAACCTTCCCCCTTAATTGTGTTACATGTCCCCCCCCTTTATTTCCTCTAGAGTTATTACATTATGTGCATTATGTGCTTCAAGTCATATATTTAATAGTGCTCTTGTGTTAATTCCCTCTTGTACAGTGTACCGTATATACTCGAGTATAAGCCAAGTTTTTAGCAAATTTTTTTGTGCTGAAAATGCCCCTCTCGGCTTATACTCAAGTCACCTTTTTGCGCCTGATCTCCCGGACTTTGGGGAACTGGTACCGGCCGGCCGTAGGTCCCCTGGACCCCAAACATGGCACACAAGTATCCCCACTCTTCCTCTATAGGTGTGCAAAGTTTGTTGGCCGGGGAGCACCGATTTTTCAAAGCCGTGCACCCCTTCCATAGACTCCCATGTTAAACGGTAATTTCTCTGGTGATTTTGGGGACCCGGTACTGGCCGGTCGTAGGTCTCCTGGACCCAGATCTTGGCACACATGTAGCCCCATTTCTCCTCTACAAGTATGCAAAGATTGTTGTCTGGAGGATCTACGGCCGGGGAGCACCGATTTTTATAAGTCGGGCACCCCTTCCATAGACTCCCATGTTAAACGTCAGTCTAGTCATGAACACAGTGAGGCATTGGCACAGTGAGGCATGGAAACAGTGAGGCATGCACATGGACACAGTGAGGCAAAGTGAGGCACAGTGAGGCATGCAGATGGACACCCTAGGCTTATACTCGAGTCAATACGTTTTCCCAGTTTTTTGTGGTAAAATGAGGTGCCTCGGCTTATATTCAGGTCGGCTTATACTCGAGTATATACAGTATATACAAGTTTTAATTCCCACGTCACCCCCCCCTCTCCCCCTACTAATTTACATGTCGCCCCCCTGTATTTTCTCTAATATGTTTGCTATTTTAAAACCAAAAAAATAAATAAACTGAGCCTGTATTATTAAGTGTAGCGGGGCTTTAAAATATAAGGGAATGTTTGAGTGGTAGTTGTGCTCAAACACACTATTTGATAGGGTTCTGTAAAACCCATTTTGAAGTACAGGTGGCATACTGGTGTGTAGTTCCCCATGGCCTGTTGTTGGTGCTGCCATTGGAGGCCAGGGTTGAACCGCTGGTACAGTGCTGTGCCTTGGATGTCCCCTTTCGGCGGTAGTATGGTGGGCGTGTCGGCCTGCTGTGCATCCCGGGAGGGGATATAAAAGGGGCAGACCCTGTCTGTCAGAGGTGAGTTCCCGGGGGTCTGACCCCGTGAGCGTGTGATTCTGTTTGTGGCCACCCCAGGAACCTTTGGAGTTCCTGGTCCGGTACACTGGCGGATCAGTCCCAGGCACCTTTAGCTCTGGGGCTGCAACCGGAGGCTTTGGGTCCAGCACCTTCGGCTGGAGCCCACAGAGGGAGAAGGAATCCCAGGGTGCTGCCTTGCGAGGAGACCCGCATCTAGATGAGGAGGCCAGGGGAGGACCGTTCCGAAGGACTGGTGAGAGATCACAGTGAAGGAAGGGGCCCGGTAACTCTCTGGAGGGATGTCCTTTTCCGGTTAGAGGCCTAAAGCCAGAACCAATGTTCATCAGGTCTGTGGCAGAGACTCTGTGTGTATTCTGATTCGAGCATCATTCCGGCTGCTAGGATCCACTTCATTGGGAGACTACCCGGATGAGCTGAGTCTACCTGAAGATATGGGTAGTGAATAAGTATTCGTTTGTGCCTGCACCTATTCCAACACCTCTTGCTGTCCTGATCTTCCTCCAACCTTTCCTGTTCAATGATTGTGCATAAGAGAGAAATAAACTCTACGTTGGAGTTGCAATTACTGTGGACCTTGAAGTTATTGGGGAAAAGAGACTTGTCTTTATCACAGTGAAGACAGGAGCCATTCTATGGGGAAATCTGACCATAGAGACCCAGGTACATTACACCGCTCAACCTCTTCACACAGGAGGGTACGGGCATGTGGCATAGGTGTGCCCTTTCTCCCACGAGTGAGCCAAAGGGAGAAGGGGTGGTGAGTGTTACATAAGTATTAACAATGCTGCTGTCCAAGAGTGTCTCCATTGCTCCTCCATTCCAGAGTGAAGCCACCCTATGACAAGAAGTGTGTTACTGACCAGGTCACCAGGTAAAAATAAAGGACAAAACACCTATAAAATGAAAACAATTACAGCCACCACATTTAAGGATTGGTAAGCTTCAATAAATTACATGCCTTGTTTTTGGGCTTAGAATCACTTTAACTTTTTTACTGAGAACCCTAAGAGCACCAAACCCCAGTGGACAGTATTGCCAAAAAAGCGCAACCACAGTCTGAATTATCACTATGTACTCCACCCTATCCTGCTGCCTGTGCTTTTCAGTTGGTGAGCGTTGCTACCTATAACATTTGTTGTCCAAGGCCACAAAGGCAAACAGCTTGTTACCTAATTACCTAATAAGCCCAAGCAGGCTCTGCAACAATTTTTTACTGTGATACATTTCATAAGCCAAAGCTAGACTAGAGACATGTCAGGATGCACATTTAAACCTTTACCTTAACTTGGCAATAAAATTGTCACTTCATGTATGAATATATTGAAAGTAATATGCATTCACTTTCAGTAAGTATTCCTTTCTATTTAGCAATCCAAAAATAGTTTTTCTAATTTTAAAAAGATTTTCAGTTAACCAGTTGAAAGACTTTTTAGATCCCTCTGGAGGCAGGATATGTTTCCGTTTACCCGGGAGACAAGCTAATAGGAAATTGTGTTTTGGCTTCCTAGGCTTCCCATGTTACTATTTTAGTCTGTACACTATGGAGTCTTGAGGACTTCTGCAAGTGAAGGAAGACTAAAGACTTCCTCATGACTCTGTGAGAGTTCCCTAGAGGTTATGTCTCGGATGTCATGTCTCATTCTAAAGAGTTCTGCTTTAATATTGATTTCTTTTGCAGCAATGGATCTTGTGCCAAAATCTCCAAGTCATCTACATTTGTTGCATGATTCCGTATGGAAAATAACATATATATTGTGCATGCTTGGAAAGCAAGGTAATTTGAATGTATCATTCCCCGCAGCATCACATGTAATCATAGGCATGTGCAGGGGGTGTGCCCAGTGTGCCTGGACACACCCTAATCACTATATGCAATTCCATTTCCTCTACTGCCCGGGATTCCCCCATATTGCCCCCCCCCTCCACAGTGCTGCTGGATTCCCTCCTCTCCCCAAAGCTGCTGGGGGGGGATGTTTCATGATGGAGAGTGGGGGGAAGGGGCTAGTAAATATGTAATTTACCAGCACATTCCTTTTCTAAATGAACACAGTGAACGCACTCATTCACTGTGTTCATTCGTAACTGTAGCATAGTGACGGGACAAAGTCATTCAATGCCCAAGGCAAAGATACCAAACTGTGCCCTCACCTTTCCTTAGGGTTAAGGTTATCAGTGATGTTACTCTCACTACTCCCGTCAGCCTTGTAACAGAAGTATCTGGCACAGGGTGCCCCCATCCCTGCAATAAACATTTGTGCCCAGGGCAGTTTCCCCCCTGCCCACCCCTTGTCTCAGCTCTGCCCATGCAGCTGAGGCTGCAGAGAAAGGCATGTGTATTTGAGCTTTGGGGTGCACACCCTAATGCAATAGGATGCGCACACCTATGCGTGTAATAAACATGCCTCTTGGTTTAAAGAATGAACGCATTTAGTAAAAAGTGTATGGGGCCCCCATTTCTATCTCCCTGATCTAAACCAACTTTAAAATCCCACAACTTGCTATTTACTTTCCTCACCCTGGGCAGATTTGGGTACTGGGCACTCTAGACAGAATTTTTTTTATTTTTATTTTTTAGCGATGACCCTGTCTGAGCAGCCAGCCCTCAAAGACTGGAACAGGGCTGCATGTTTGGAGGCACTCAGAGATTTCCTAAAGTCTGCAGATATTAATCAGCAGAAGTGAGGTCCATGGGCTCTTGTTAGTAAAAAAAAAAAACAGTATGCAGAAGTCACCTCTATGTGTTGTGGGCTGGGGAGAAGGGTGGGATAGGCTAATAGCTGTTGTTCATTAGGAACTGTGTACAGTACAGGACTGTTTCCAGTGTAGAATAAAGGGAAAAAAATTGCTGCTGGACTTATTGTAGACAAAAACTCAAGGGGTATTGTGGACCCTAAAGTCCCGTACACACGGTCAGACTTTTTGCCAACAAACTTCATTTTGAGCAAGTTTGACAAAAAATCAGACCGTGTGTACGCTCCATCGGACAAACTTTTTTGGTTTTCATTGGACAAAAGTTCGGTCTGCAAACGGACAAACTTTTGGCCAACAAAAGTCCGATGGAGCAAAGTCCTATCGTGCATACAGAAAACCATCGGACTTTTGTCAGATGGTCAAAACAAATAATGTTAAAATCAACCAACAATAGCAGAAGTTGACCAAAGGGTGGCGGTAAAGAGCAGAAAAGAGCAGAAAAACCACGTGATGTTGGAAAAAGTTTTGGGAAAGTTTGCAGAAAAGTCCTGTGGTGTGTATGCTATGGGTGTTCCCGGCCAACTCCATTCGGACAAAAATTCACGGAAAAGTCAGATGGAACTCCGACCGTGTGTACGGGGCTTAAGACTAGTCACAACAGTGCTTGTGCAAGAAAGACTGACAAGTTTCAGCCTGAGAATGAAAACTGAAATCACGTTGGACACTCACAGGAGTCACCAGTGTGACAATGCATTTGCCAGGCTGCTTAAAGAATAGACTATCAGGCAGAATTTTTTTTTTTGCTGTATCTGCTGGCAAAAGTAAAAATTCCCTTTTTTTTTTTTTATGTGCTTGCATTACTGCAGGCATCTAGTTAAAATTTTGTGCACCAGCATAGTGTGTACTTTACATGCACTCTTCATCCTTCCAGCTCCTCAAACTAAACTACGGTGTAAAATAAATATAATAATATTATTCATAAAACAGCATATTCCCCCCAGCTCATAATGCCAATATATACATGCATATGTTTTATCCTAGTCCAATCCCCTTTCGCACACAGTTGCTTAGGTCAGTTACAGCATAACAAGGTCTTGTTAAATATATATTTATTTAATTCTCCTTTTGGACAAGTATCCATGCACATACAGTTTACAGAGGAAATTTGAATGTGTTCATCCAGAAGTTCCTAGAGATTCTTTGAGCAGTGAGCACTGGTGTAATGATCTCTCACCTACACTAACCACCTATGTAAGGGGACACTTTTCAATTGGTGTACAATGTAAGGGGACACTTCTCCACTGACCACCAAGGTTATCTTACAGAACAAGTGGTGTAAAAAATTATCCTTTCCAGGTTTCAAATCCACTGGGTATGTTGCATTCTTTATTATTTCACTCAACACTTTCTAAATGTACCATGAGTTATAAAATATATAAACATATTTCTTCAGTTCTTCAGAAAGGCTGTATTATGCAGTGGTGGGCCTGTTGCATTCCACAGTGTTTTCAGAGAGTGTCTTTGACATAAGTACTGCAGATTGATGTAAGCGATAACCCATGAGTACACAGAAGTCCATATTTCACTTGTCATTGCAGTTCAAGGCTAAGCCAAAAAAGAGTATTGGAGCTGTGGACACAGCAGAGCTAATGCCAACCCCTCCTCCAAGAATTCAGCCAGGGGAAGGGGTCAGAACCATGTAAACAGACAAACACAAGACAATTATAGCATACAAACAGAGACAAACCAAGACTGAAAGTTGTGTTACCAGTGGGTTGCAAAGCTCACCTTGTAGATGAGGTTCTGAACATGCCTGGTCTTCACCAGAGCTCCTGTCGGTGGAGATGAAGTTCTGTAGCTGACACTCCCAGGTAGCGGCCCTCGCTGTGGTCACAACTAAGAACGACAGAAACAGGCTGAAAGATACAATGGGCAGTTGGGTTTACACATTATCATGGATAACCTGTGGTCCTCAAGAAGGTGCCAGATGACCATGGACAAGGGGCGTGTCACATAAGCTCATTAGGCCAGTCTGTATAGTAGTGGGCAAAGAGAGAGAATGAGTCCAATGATGCACTTTGCACAAAGAAAACAATGGTACCCTTGCTCTGGTCAAATGAAGGATCCCCCCCGAAAAATAACCCGTGTTCATTATTAAAGCTTGGAAAAGAAGAAAGGTAACAGCGCTCTCTGCAGGGACAACCCAATCAATACACCAGGTCCACTCACAGGTCTCGAGGCTCGATGTGTCCCAACACACTCCAATGCAACAGTAGTAAGAAGAGCCGGCAAAACTGTAGTCCTTGAATTGTCGTTTATTGGTACATCAAAGTGATAATAAAACAATAACACTGACGCGTTTCGGCAATAGCCTTAGTCGTAGCTACGACTAAGGCTATTGCTGAAACGCGTCAGATTTATTGTTTTACTGACACTTTGATGGACTTCAAGGACTACAGTTTTGCCGGCTCTTCTTACTACTTTCATTATTCAAGCTGTAAAGCTGCAATGCTTCATTGATGCAGAATAGTGTGATGTTTGATATTCCCCCACATTACTGAAGTTTTGAAGAATGTCATAGGATAGAAATAATTGTACCCAGTTTAGAGAACTGTTACCTTCCATTTTAGCATGCTGAACAGTTCATGGGACTGTCATTGTTGAACCCCACACTATAATGCCATATGGTAGTTACGCACTAGAGCAGTATATGCTGTGATTTTGTGACTCCCACACATTGCCTGAAGCAGTGTGTTACATTGCCATTATGGTGATTCTGTTGCAGCAAAGATCCTGGATGTCAAAATTAATGTCCGTGAGTTATTCTTTGCAAATTAAGCACCAATTACAGGTATTGAAGTTGGCAGTGGGCACGTGCAGAGTTTACCCAGCTGCTTGGAATATGTTCAAAACATATACAGGCTGCCATCAGCTGCAAACAGAAAGGAGTGATCAAGCCAACTTCTAAAATCCCAGTACAATAAAATTTAGGGTTTTCCCAGGTTTTGTAACGTTCTATTTTACCTATGAAAGCCATCTCTCTGAAAGGGATTTTGCTGTCAGGGATTTCTAAGCAAGCCTGAAATTGCAAAGTTTTATTTTTCTTAGATTTTTTTTAACCCAACAATATTGTTTCTTATTTTTTGATCATTTTATTTTATATCACCACTAATCATATGTTGTAAAGAGCTGCACAAACTGTTATATAAATCCTGTATAATAATAATAATAATCATGCATGGTTCAGCTGCACAAATGATGGAAATCAGACTGTGTATGACCAGGCTATATCAGAGAGCTTTTTGACTCACATCTCATGCAAACAACCTTTCAACAGATAATCTAACAGGAGAGGAAACATGAGTTCTTGTGACAATATTATGCTACCAAATCACTAGCACTAGCTACCTCTGCTCTCTTTTCCTTAGCCTGCTGTTGTGTAAAATGTAACTGAAAATGTATTGCCATGCGTCTCTTAGCTCTAAGACTTCACATGAAAAAATAATTCAAACACTATAAATGGGCAAAGATATGTACAGAGCCTGATCCTGACTACTACATGTCAATTCAACACAGGAAAGCTGAGAACAAAATCCATAAGCCCCGGTTCACACTGGTGCAACTTTGCAACAACGGGGTCGCAGCAGTATTAACCAAGGTGATTTTCAGCAGGACTATGCAGTGTGACTTGCTTGCGACTAGGGTATTCTAAGTCGCATCAGAGTAGTGCAGGAATATTTTTGGCTTGAGTCACATTGTTTGGAATGGCTGTTATTGAAGTTAATGCATTTTAACTTGTAATGCGACACTTTAGGGGTTATTTACTAAAGGCAAATCCACTTTGCACTACCAGTGCAAACTACAAGTGCAAAGTGCACTTGAAATTGCACTGAAAGTGCACTTGGAAGTGCAGTCGCTGTAGATCCGAGGGGGACATGCAAGGAAAATAAAAAACAGCATTTTAGCTTGCACATGATTGGATGATAAAATCAGCAGAGCTTCCCCTCATTTCAGATCTACCCATCAGATTTACAGCGACTGCACTTCCAAGTGCACTTTCAGTGCAATTTCAAGTGCATTTTGCACTTGTAGTTTGCACTTGTAGTGCAAAGTGGATTTGCCTTTCGTGATGTAACTATTCTTTTACATTGATCTATTTGTTCAAATTGTTTTAAGACTTAAAGACTTAAGACTTAAAACAGAAGACTTAAAGTGGATGTAAACTCCCCATACACCCAGTGAAGTGAACAGCCTCAGATGATACACAGAGATGAACCAAATCTCCCTTCATAGGTTTTACATCCATATCTGCTGTCTTCACGGATGTCCGTGCTGTCAACCCACGGACATCCGTATGGAAGAAAACCATCGGGCCTTCAGGAAAAAACTTAAGACCCACCTCTTCTGAAGGATTAGGACGTCACTGGATGCAAAGCGCCTTGAGGCGATTTAGTTTGCATTTGTAGCGCTATATAAGTTATTCACTCACTCACTCTATATACTGTTTAGAAAGTTCAGATGTTTCGTGTTAGGAAATTTTCTCTTCCGGTTTAACACATAGGGGGTTATTTAATAACGGCAAATCCACTTTGCACTACAAGTGCAAACTACAAGGGCAAAGTGCACTTGAAATTGCACTGAAAGTGCACTTGGAAGTGAAGTCGCTGTAGATCCGAGGGGGGCATGCAAGGAAAATAAAAAACAGCATTTTAGCTTACACATGATTGGATAATAAAATCAGCAGAGCTTCCCCTCATTTCCGATCTACCCCTCAGATTTACAGCAACTGCACTTCCAAGTGCACTTTGAACTTGTAGTTTGCACTTGTAGTGCAAAGTGGATTTGCCTTTAGTAAATAACCCCCAGAGTGTGATGTCTGGGCATACAGCCAAGATAGCTATTGCTGATTGGAGGAAAGGCACACACCCCTTCTCATCATAGGCAGAGACTCTCAGAAGTGTTTAGCAACAGGGCCATCTCCCTGCTAATCTATTTTAGCAACCTCCCCTGACAGAAATGTCAGGCTGCTTTTATCTGATGTGTCAGAGAATTTGTCAGGAGTAGGGATTAGGGATGAGCTCGGTGTTCGAGTCGAACATACGTTCGACTCGAACATCGGCTGTTCGATCGTTCGACGAAGATCGAACGATTTGGGCCGTTCGCGCCTAATTCGAGTGATGCGAACGGCCCACAATGCACTACGCCATCGCAGTGTCATCCAGGCGCTGTGATTGGCCAAGCATGCACTGTGACCCCGCATGCTTGGCCAATCACAGCGCCGGCAGCGAGGAGAGCAATGATTGGCCACAGGCAGGATGCCTGTGGCCAATTATTGCTGAGGGTGTTTAGTACACGCCCCACACTATAAAAGGCCGCCAGCACGGCGGCCTAGTGTAGTGTGTTCCGGAGCAGGGAAAGAGAAGCATAGGCAGGGACAGTGACATTTATTTTTTCTTGCTTAACCTGGATTCCTTTAGCTTAGGGAAAGAGAAGGATAGGTAGGGAGAGTGTCAGTGTGTTTTACTGTGCGAATCCTTGTTTCTAGGGACAGGGAAGGACAGTGAGGGAAATTCTCCTTGTGCTATACTGTGCTTTAAAAAAACATTTTTTCTAGGGACAGAAAACTATAGGTAGGGAGAGTGTCAGTGTGTTTTACTGTACGAATCCTTGTTTCTAGGGACAGGGAAGGACAGTGAGGGAAATTCTCCTTGTGCTATAGTGTGCTTTAAAAAAACATTTTTTCTAGGGACAGAAAACTATAGGTAGGGAGAGTGTCAGTGTGTTTTACTGTGCGAATCCTTGTTTCTAGGGACAGGGAAGGACAGTGAGGGAAATTCTCCTTGTGCTATAGTGTGCTTTAAAAAAACATTTTTTCTAGGGACAGAAAACTATAGGTAGGGAGAGTGTCAGTGTGTTTTACTGTGCGAATCCTTGTTTCTAGGGACAGGGAAGGACAGTGAGGGAAATTCTCCTTGTGCTATAGTGTGCTTTAAAAAAACATTTTTTCTAGGGACAGAAAACTATAGGTAGGGAGAGTGTCAGTGTGTTTTACTGTGCGAATCCTTGTTTCTAGGGACAGGGAAGGACAGTGAGGGAAATTCTCCTTGTGCTATAGTGTGCTTTAAAAAAACATTTTTTCTAGGGACAGAAAACTATAGGTAGGGAGAGTGTCAGTGTGTTTTACTGTACGAATCCTTGTTTCTAGGGACAGGGAAGGACAGTGAGGGAAATTCTCCTTGTGCTATAGTGTGCTTTAAAAAAACATTTTTTCTAGGACAGAAAACTATAGGTAGGGAGAGTGTCAGTGTGTTTTACTGTACGAATCCTTGTTTCTAGGGACAGGGAAGGACAGTGAGGGAAATTCTCCTTGTGCTATAGTGTGCTTTAAAAAAACATTTTTTCAAGGGACAGAAAACTATAGGTAGGGAGAGTGTCAGTGTGTTTTACTGTGCGAATCCTTGTTTCTAGGGACAGGGAAGGACAGTGAGGGAAATTCTCCTTGTGCTATAGTGTGCTTTAAAAAAACATTTTTTCTAGGGACAGAAAACTATAGGTAGGGAGAGTGTCAGTGTGTTTTACTGTGTGAATCCTTGTTTCTAGGGACAGGGAAGGACAGTGAGGGAAATTCTCCTTGTGCTATAGTGTGCTTTAAAAAAACATTTTTTCTAGGGACAGAAAACTATAGGTAGGGAGAGTGTCAGTGTGTTTTACTGTGCGAATCCTTGTTTCTAGGGACAGGGAAGGACAGTGAGGGAAATTCTCCTTGTGCTATAGTGTGCTTTAAAAAAACATTTTTTCTAGGGACAGAAAACTATAGGTAGGGAGAGTGTCAGTGTGTTTTACTGTGCGAATCCTTGTTTCTAGGGACAGGGAAGGACAGTGAGGGAAATTCTCCTTGTGCTATAGTGTGCTTTAAAAAAACATTTTTTCTAGGGACAGAAAACTATAGGTAGGGAGAGTGTCAGTGTGTTTTACTGTACGAATCCTTGTTTCTAGGGACAGGGAAGGACAGTGAGGGAAATTCTCCTTGTGCTATAGTGTGCTTTAAAAAAACATTTTTTCTAGGGACAGAAAACTATAGGTAGGGAGAGTGTCAGTGTGTTTTACTGTGCGAATCCTTGTTTCTAGGGACAGGGAAGGACAGTGAGGGAAATTCTCCTTGTGCTATAGTGTGCTAAAGCATTCCTCATCAACCATCTTTGAAATCCTTGTTTTTTGGACAGTCTGGGAAATTGTCGTTGTGCTATTCTGTGCAAAAGCAATCATCCTCAACCATATTTAGAAATCCTTAAGTAAAGGGACAGAGAAGGACACCTGAAGGTAGCCCTTATTGCTTTTTTCCCATCTCCCTGCAGGCCATCTATTAGAATGTCTGGAAGGCAAACAAGGAGAGGCAGACAGTCAGGAGGCAATAAAAGAGGGCAAGCAGGCTCTGTGTCTGGGGACAACAGTGCTGGTCGTGGACGCGGTGCATTGTCATCAGCACATGGCCATGGGACACGCTTGTCCTTCTTTTCGGCAGCTGGACATGTTGAGCCACATCATGCCGAAGACTTGGTAGAGTGGATGACCAAGCCCTCCTCCTCCTCCTCATCCTCTCTCACCCAGGCTCAGGGTACTGGCAAAGCAGCTGCCAAAGCGTCCTCTTCCCTGGTATCAATGTCAGACTCATCATCAGTCACTCCTTCCCTAGACCCACCATGTCCTCCTCCTGAGGAGTCCCCCGAACTGTTTGAGCACAGTGTTGGGTACATGCTCCAGGAGGATGCCCAGCGTTTCGAAGGGTCTGATGATGAAACCCAGCTACAGGAAGGCAGTAGCGTGAGAGCAGACAGAGGGGATGCTCAAGAAGGACACCAATCTGGCAGTCATGTTCCAGCAGCTGCAGCATACTGCCAGATTGGCTCCAGTGATGAGGAGGGAGGGGATGATGAGGTCACTGACTCCACGTGGGTGCCTAATAGGAGAGAGGAGGAGGAGGAGGATGAGGAGGAGGCACATCTCCAACGAGGCAGGATGCCCTTTGGTGGCCAGCGTAAGGGCAGTACACCGACGGAATCACACCGCAGAGCTCCGCCTGTGCAGGGCGCTGCCTCTGCCCGTCATTCAAAAAGTTCTTTGGTGTGGGCCTTTTTTGAGGCTAGTGCATCAGATCGCACAGCTGCTGTTTGCAACATATGTCTCAAGCGTATATCGCGTGGCCAAAACATCAGCCGCTTGGGTACCACATGCCTGACCAGACATATGTTGACCTGCCATGCAGCTCGTTGGCAAGCCTACCTCAAAGACCCACACCAAAGAACAAAGCGGACCTCTCCTTGCACCGCATCAGCTGGGATCTCCAACCCCACTATAACTTCAGTCCTCTCTGAAACATGCACTGAGAGGAATGAAGGTGTAGAATTAGGTGTGTCACAGCCAAGTACTTGCGGCCACTCTGCTAGCAGTACACCGACGTCCGATTCTAGCAGGCAAATTTCCCTGCCCCAGCTGCTGGACCGTCGAAAGAAGTTCACTCCCAGCCATCCACATGCCCAGCGGTTGAATGCTAGCTTGGCTAAATTGCTAGCGCTTCAACTGCTGCCTTTTCAGTTGGTAGACTCGGCCCCCTTCCGTGAGTTTGTGCAATGTGCGGTTCCTCAGTGGCAGGTTCCCAAACGCCACTTTTTCTCACGGAAGGCTATTCCGGCTCTCTACCGGCATGTGGAAGGCAATGTCTTGGCCTCGCTGGACAGGGCGGTCAGCGGTAAGGTGCATATTACCGCTGACTCATGGTCCAGCAGGCATGGACAGGGACGTTACCTTTCTTTCACGGCCCATTGGGTCACTCTTTTGGCAGCTGGGAAGGATGCAGGACAAGGTGCAGTAGTGTTGGAGGTTGTTCCACCGCCACGCCTCCAAAATGCTACTACTGGTTGTGACACACCTCTCTCCTCCACCCCCTCCTCTTCTTCTTCCTCCATGGCCTCTTCCTGTGGTTTGTCCTCTGAACCAGCGGTGCTCCGTAGCCGTTCAAGGGGATACGCAAGTACGCAGGCAAAAAGATGCCATGCCGTGCTTGCGCTGGTGTGTTTGGGGGACAGAAGCCACACTGGGGCAGAGGTCCTGTCTGCTCTGCAGGGCCAGGCCGAGAGGTGGTTGACGCCACGCCAGCTTAAGCCAGGAATGGTGGTTTGCGACAATGGCACCAACCTCCTCTCCGCCCTCCGACAGGGACAACTGACCCATGTGCCCTGTGTGGCTCACGTCCTTAACCTGATGGTGCAGCGGTTCTTGGGCAGGTACCCGGGCTTACAGGATGTCCTGAGGCAGGCCAGGAAAGTCTGTGTGCATTTCCGCAGATCTTATAATGCCAGTGCTCGCCTGGCTGAGCTGCAAAAGGAGTTGAACCTGCCCAAGAACCGCCTTATATGTGACATGCCCACCAGGTGGAACTCAACGTTGGCCATGCTGCAGCGGCTGCACACGCAGCAGAGGGCCATCAATGAGTACCTGTGCGACTACGGCACCAGGACAGGGTCAGGGGAGCTTGTTTTTTTTTCTCCACGCCAGTGGGGCATGATCAGGGATGCATGCACTGTCCTGGCACCATTTGAGGAGGCCACGAGGATGGTGAGCAGTGACAGTGCATGCATCAGTGACACTGTACCTCTTGTCCACCTGTTGGAGCACACGCTGCGTGGAATAATGGACAGGGCACTTGAGGCAGAACAGAGGCAGGAAGAGGAGGACTTCCTTGCCTCTCAAGGCCCCCTTTACCCAGACAGTGTTCCTTCTGTCCCACCCATCGCACAGGAAGAGGAGGAGGAGGAGGAGGATTGTGTCAGCATGGAGGTGGAGGCTGGCACTCAGCATCATCAGCAGCAGTCTTTTAGGGATGATTTACAGTCCCAAGAAACCAGTGGACTTGTACGTGGCTGGGAGGAGGTGGCTGCGGATCATGTCGTCCTTAGTGACCCAGAGGACTCCGGAGCGAATGCCTCAGCAAACCTACGCTGCATGGCCTCCCTGATCCTGCAAAGTCTGCGGAAGGATCCTCGTATTCTTCGGATCAAGGAGAGGGACCATTACTGGCTGGCCACTCTCCTTGATCCACGGTACAAGGGTAAGGTTGCGGACCTTATGTTACCGTCGCAGAGGGAGCAGAGGATGAGACAACTCCGGGAGGCCTTGCAGAAAGGTCTGTGCAACGCGTTCCCAGAGACTGGGAGGTTACAAACTCCTGGTCCTGGACAACGAGTTGCTGAGGCTTCGGCCAGTCAAAGAAGGAGCGGTGGGGAAGGTGGCCGTCTGACCGATGCGTTCAGACAATTCTTTAGTCCGCAGCCCCAAAGTATGATCGGTTCCAGCAACCATCGCCAGCGTCTGATAAACATGGTGCAGGAATATCTAGGGGCAAGGTCAGACTTGGACACCTTCCCCACCGAAAATCCTCTGGCTTACTGGGTCTTGAGGATGGATCACTGGGCAGAGCTTGCACAGTATGCAATTGAGCTACTGGCCTGTCCTGCATCCAGCGTTCTTTCGGAACGCACATTCAGTGCTGCTGGAGGATTTGTCACGGATCACAGGGTGCGCCTGTCCACCGACTCGGTTGATCGACTGACTTTCATCAAGATGAACCAGTCTTGGATCACCACCAGCTACCACACACCTGATGCTGATATAACAGACTAATTGATTTTAACATGTCACATCCCTTCAAGACTGATGCTGATGCTGAGTGCCTGTGCTGTTATGTTGACTGGCTATCCTCCTCCTCCGAGTCCTCAATGATACGATTGATGATGATAGCTTGGAAGATCATTTTTGTTTATGGGTGCCGCCACCAGTGGCTAAGGCCCAATTTTTCAGCCCCTGTTTTACAGGGGCGTGTAATTACAATTTTTTTAGCAATAATTTGCCATAGGGCTCATTGCTGTGCTCCAAGTACAGTATCTGTGAGGGGTTGGAGTGTTGTGGCACCAGTGCCTAAGGCCCAATTTTTCAGCCCCTGTTTAACAGGGGCGTGTCATTACAATTTTTGAAGCAATACTTTGCAACAGGGCTCATTGCTGTGCTCCAAGTACAGTATCTGTGAGGGGTTGTAGTGTTGTGCCACCAGTGCCTAAGGCCCAATTTTTCAGCCCCTGTTCAACAGGGGCATGTAATTACAATTCTTGATCTAATAATTCACAGCAGGGCCCATTGCTGCACCCACCAAGAGTAACTCTGAGGGCTTACAGTGTTGTGGCAACGCCACCACCACCACCACCACGAAAGGCCCAATTTTTCAGCCCCTGTTCAAAAGGGGCATGTAATTACATTTCTTGATCTAATAATTCACAGCAGGGCCCATTCCTGCACCCACCAAGAGTAACTCTGAGGGCTTACAGTGTTGTGGCAATGCCACCACCACCACCACCACCACCACGAAAGGCCCAATTTTTCAGCCCCTGTTCAAAAGGGGCATGTAATTACAATTCTTGATCTAATAATTCACAGCAGGGCCCATTCCTGCACCCACCAAGAGTAACTCTGAGGGCTTACAGTGTTGTGGCAACGCCACCACCACCACCACCACGAAAGGCCCAATTTTTCAGCCCCTGTTCAACAGGGGCATGCAATTACAATTCTTGATCTAATAATTCACAGCAGGGCCCATTGCTGCACCCACCAAGAGTAACTGTCAGGGCTTACAGTGTTGTGGCACCAGCACCACCATCAAAGGCCCAATTTTTACTACCACTGTTCAACAATTATATGTAATTACAATTCCTGATATAATAGTTGACAGCAGGGCGTTCCAGCACCAACCAAGAGTAACTGTGAGTGCTTACAGTGTTGTGCCAACACCAACAACTAAGGGGCCTATTTCTGCAGAGTATATACGGCAGGTCCCTACTTTCAAACATCCAACTTACAAACGACTCCTACTTGCAAACGCAAGAAGACAACAGGAAGTGAGAGGAAATCTACCCCTTGGAAGGAAAATTCTCTCCTGTAAGAATTAATATGGGAGAAAGGTGTCTCCTCTGTACTGATGCTTTATCAGCAATCCTTGTTTCAAGAAAAACACCACATTTCAAAAACAGTTGTCATTGGGACGGAAAGTGAGGTGAAATGTTCTGAACAGGGGCACAGACAGCAAAACAAATGTTACAGGGGTGATAACCCTTACCTATGTTTTCCAAAAAGTTTAAAAATAGATTTTTGGGCTGGAGCTACACTTAAACAATGTACCTGTTCAAAATTACAAACAGATTCTACATAAGAACAAACCTACAGTCCCTGTCTTGTATGCACCGCCTGTATACGGCTGTTCAGAGCATATAGGTCCTTTTTTATTTTGTGTGCGGGGTTCCCCTTAATATCCATACAAGACCCAAAGGGGCTGGTAATGGGCTGGGGTAGGGGGGGGGTCATGGGGTAGCTATACCATTTTTCTTAAAGATTTTCATCCATATTACCGGGACCAGACATTACATTAAAGCCGCAAGCAGTTTTAAATGGCTTTTTTTTCCTTTAGAAGTGTCATTTTGTGCAGGGACAGTTCTAAACACGGGAAACACGTGGCACTTCACAGGCATACTTTAGACACCCCCCAGGTACGATATTTAAAGGAATATTTGACTTTTTTTTTTCACTTTATGCATCATTAAAATGACTGCTCCCGAAAAACGACCGTTTTTAAAACTTCTTTTTGCATTGATACATGTCCCCTGGTGCACAACCTGGGTTCCCAAACCCTTTTTAGGACAATAACATGCATAATAGTTGTTATAATTAGCACTTTAGAATTCGAACGTTCGCATCCATTGTGTTTAATAGGGTTCTAATGTTCGTACGAACTTTCGGTCCGTTCGCGGGTTCTGGTGCGAACCGAACCCGGGGGTGTTCGGCTCATCACTAGTAGGGATGAGCTTTGAGTTTGAGTCAAACTCATGTTCGACTCGAACATTGCCTGTTCGCCCGTTCGCCAAACAGCGAACAATTTTGGGTGTTCGCGGCAAATTCGAAAAGTCTACGGGAGAAATCTAAAATGCTAATTTTAAAGGCTTATATGCAAGTTATTGTCCTAAAAAGTGTTTGGGGAGCCGGGTCCTGCCCCAGGGGACATGTATTAATGCAAAAAAAAGTTTTAAAAACAGCCGTTTTTTCGGGAGCAGTGATTTTAATAATGCTTTTAAAGTGAAACAATAAAAGTGAAATATTCCTTTAAATTTCGTACCTAGGGTGTGTGTATAGTATGCCTGTAAAGTCGCGCTTGTTTCCCGCGCTTAGAACTGTTCCTGCACAATGTGTAATTTCTGAAGGAAAAAAAGTCATTTAAAACTCACTCGCGGCTATAATAAATTGTCGGCTCCCGGCAATACATAGAAAAGTCATTGATGAAAAAAAAAAGCATGGGGGTCCCCCCAAATTCAATTACCAGGCCCTTCAGGTCTGGTATGGATATTAAGGGGAACCCCGCCGCAAATAAAAAAAAAATGCGTGGAGTTCCCCCAAATATCCATACCAGGCCCTTCAGGTCTGGTATTTATTTTAAGGGGAACTCCACCCCAAATTTAAAAAAAAAATGGCGTGGAGTACCCCCAAAAATCCAAACCAGACCCTTTATCTGAGCACACAACCTGGCAGGCCGCAGGAAAAGAGGGGGGATGAGAGAGCGCCCCCCCTCCTGAACCGTGAAGCAGGTGATATCGCCACCCAGGTGTACTTCAGGTAAATGCAAGATCATTTTCAGTGACCCCCGGATCCGTGAGAAATCAAAATGACACATGGAAATGGATTTGAGTGTGTTCATTAGATCTCTGGCCTTTATTGAATTTTGAGTGTTTTTTATGTAAAATAAAGATAGGAGGGGCAATGTCTTAACACATACGTTTCTAAAAATAATACAAACTCAGTATATTCTTATCTTGTATTAAACTAGATTCAGCAGTCTACAAGAGCTAAAAGATGACTTTGCTTATACAATCAGGCTGATCCATGAATATCAGTAGCAGGGTGTGACTATATGCAAACTGTCAGTTAAGCTAAGTATGTCAAAGTTCATTTCTACTTAAAATGGAGTTGATTATTTATACATTCTATTACAATCCCCTCTCTTATCACGAACGTGATAATCACAAACCCTGAAGCCCCCGACATTCACCGGGACTACTTTCTCATAAATGTATCATTATCCTAAGCATGTAACAATAAACAGATAATCTCAGCTTCATAGCAATTGTCCATGAAATACAAAGGGGGGAGGGGCATGACAGTCCTTAAAAGCAAGTGGGAGGGGCATGAAAGCCTTTAGGCCAAATAAAAAATTGTCCCAAAGAAAAGCACAAAAAAATCTCTTGTATGGCTTCTGAATGTCCAATAAATTCATGAAAGGGAAGGAAAAAGATGTCCACATTATAATTCTCATTCTCCTAAACTTTTCCCAAAACTTTTGGTTCAATTCTGTGTTTACACATATTTTACAGAGATCCTTCTACCCCAAAACCCTGCCTCTTTGTAAGGATAGAACTCGATATCCACAGACAGACGGGAACTGATGCATTGGGCTAGACTTGGGTCTCCGGGCTGGCATATCTGGATCACTTCCTTGTGATGCTCACTGGAATTTCGTAGACCTTGGGCGTGCGTCATGGCTAACCCTCAAGGTGTCGTTCCAGGGATATTTTCCAGCAGGTGTCAGCCTTTACTCATCTCAGCATCTCCCATGGGATTTGAACAACAAAGATGAACAATGAAGATTTCCATGTAAAAGCTGTAGTCATCTCTTCATCCGGATAGGGTATAAGGCAGGGTATAAATGGGGTATAGGGTAGGAATGGGATGGGCATTTCTTCTGGCTGGCTGGCTGGCTGGGGCGGATAGTCCTCATCCAACATGAATAATCACAGAATCTACCTGATCAATTAAGGCCTTAACCATTGGAGGTATTAAAAATAATATTCCTTATTAACTCAAACATAAGTAAAGCATGCAGAAATATAAAATGTTTCTCAGCAACAGTCTTCATTATATAGATTCAATATGTTTAAACTAAACATTTTTTCTGATCCAGTATTACAGCAGGACTTCAATAAAACTTAAACAACTTTAGTTTCTTCTATCCCCGGGACCCAAGTGGACCCGAGGAACTCAGAACTGAACATTTTACCCAAACACATATTCTGACTCAGAAGTCAGCCTCCTAACTTTTCAAATATATCTGATCATCAGCAACAAACAAAACATTGATGGATAAACTTCATTACATCATTAACATATCTTCATGATTGAAACTCTGGGAATTCAAAAGGTAAATATATCCAGAATAGTCACTCTGACTGTTATTCAAACAAACTTTCCCATCATATTTCAGTACCTCATGGACTCAATATATGCAGCAATGTATTTCGTGTATCCTGGTTACTTAACCCAAACTTTTAGAGAAATATATATTATCAGGAACATGGGCCTAATAATTTTTACTCCCTGAACAAGAAAACACAATATAAGACGACTCTTTGTGTACATTTTAAACAAACACTTAAGATATTTTACTAATCAAATAATACCTTGTGCATTCATTAAACACGATACAACCACTTTCTCCTTTTATTCACATCCATTTGGCCACTCCATTCATTCTTCATTTAGAAATGTTTTCCATATTTGCCCTTTGAACATCTTTTAAGCACCTTTTACCATTACTTTTTTTTTTTTTTTTTTATATATCTCTCATATTTTTCCCTAGTGCATAGGATTACACAAACCTTAAGTTACTTCCTTTTTCTTTACCAACCACAATTCCTCTGGCGTAGCGCCAGGAATACATAACTTCCTTGGATGAGGCTGGCTCACACACCTGCGGTGCATTCGCACTCCGCACTACCCAAAAAAGTGTGAGTTTTCTAGGCAGTGCGGTCCGGCTTACATGCAAATTCAGGGCCATTGACTTCTATGGGAACGCTTCTGAATCGCACATGTCATTCAGTTGTGAACAGTATAAAATCCTGACCTGATCCTGATCAAAAACTGACATGAAGCGCTGAACAACTACTTTGTCAATTAGCTGTGAAAGCAGAGCTCAAACTCGCACTGCATATGTGTGAACCCAGCCCTAAAATTGTATTTAACCAAAAAAAAGAAAATCAAACATTTTTAAATCCCCAATCATTGTTCATACAGCCTAAACACAAATTAAAACCATTTGCACAAATATCCATTCCCTTGTCTTGTAACAGGCAATGTCCTTATACAATGCAAAAGTTCCCTTTTTTTTTTTTTTTTCTCAACATCAACAAAACCATAATACCATTCACTGAACACCGGAGCCCAGGGCAATTATATCACATTTGTCGATACTGAAAAGAAAACAATACCTTTTAACTTCAATAAAGTAAGGATAGGCAATTACACAATTAAAACAGTCCCCAAAGTCAGGCTCTAAGGCTCTGTTTCCACTACTGTGAGTTGCTGTGCGACTTGACACATGCGAAGTCGCATGACAAGTCAAAAACCCATGTAATTCAATGGTCCTTGTTTTAATTTGTGCGACTCAAGTCGCAGCGACGCAAAAAGGTTCTTGCACTATTTTGTTCCTACTTCGGTGCAACCTTTTCTCACACTTTTGCATGATATTGCATCAAAAATCGCATTGCAAAGTCGCACTGCAAATCACGCAAATCTGGGGTTGCAAAAGTGGAAACAGAACCTAAATGAAATAATCAAAATACCCCATGTATAAGTTGAAATGCTACTCTAAAAAAAAATTGTATCTGATCAGATTCCTCAAAAAAAAACATTTGGTACCAGCGCATACATGTAATTTATCAGTGACGTCACATTCCCCTTTTACTGTTTCCAATTAACTATGCATTGGACATGGGAGTATGTGCCCAACACATTTCATGAATAGACTGACAATAGTTGCAACATCTTAACAATAAACATGTATTTTTTAATCTATATAGATAACTTTTCTGAATCAAATCCTTCTTTAACATTTTCTCCACCTCAGCAAGTCTCTCGGACTCGCTGAATATGGAATGCAAATATAGCAGTATGCTTTGCGCAAAAAGCGTTGACGAAGGTATGGTCGGTTGTTTGATCCCCTCTTTCACTTGAAGTGAAATAGCAGATTTATGCAAGCGGACATATACCTCTGTGTATTGTGCTAAATAATACTTTGGATAGGAGGAATCACTCAAATAAAGCACCACACACAGATGAGTACCCTACTCTGTCCCTCTCACCTGCCCACTTTAGCAACGCTCTCCTACTTGGCGGGATCAAAGGACATATCAATTACTCAACAATCCGTTTGCATTCAGAAGAAAAAATAACTTATATTTTAAATTGGAATTCCAAGACAACAACAAACAAACACATAAAATGTAAGCATTTTTCTCTGAGCAGATGGAAGAGAATTCCCTATACTAACAACAACTTTCCCTTCTTAAAACCTTGGCTTGTATAGTATAGCAAAAAAACGTTTGTCCCATCTGCACCACAGCGACAACATTTATCATACATACAAAAGTACTTACCACTCTCACGATATTTAGATATAAGCAAGGGAGATTTCTAATACTGTAGACCACTTTGAATGTTTAACCTTAGGGCCAGTTCACACCACATGCAGTCTAGTGAGTTTAAAAAAAAAAAAAAAATTCTGAAAAAAACGCATGGAAAGCAGGTTATATGGTCTTCAATGGCATAGTTCACACCAGTGCTTGCAGTTTCAGTGCACTTCAGTTCAAGCATGCTGCAACCTTCCTGCACTGGAACACTGCAAAAATGCATAAAAAACGCACTGGAGGGGTGAAAAAACACTGGACTGCATAAAAAATGCACAAAAAAAACGCACTGGAACGCATCAAAAATGTGCATGTAAAAATACCACCTGGAACGCATACGGACTGCATTTCTATGGTGCAAACCGCCCCCTACAGTCAGTGTATCTACACAACAAACTATCTTATTACATCTATGCGACAGATAGAAAAGCGAAAGTAGGTTGGGTCACCGAAATATAATCCTCATTTACCATTTCAGCTCCTTGCCAAAAGGACTGTCGTGTACACTTTTCTACAGCGTTCCCAAAACGCTTCTAATTAATTAGGACCTTCTCAAAGGTGTGTATAAAGAATAGTGCTGAGCGGTTAAACAGAAGGCACACTAGAGTGTGCAAATAAGTATAGCACAATCTGAAAAGTGCAAAGTGCCGAATATATGTGATAAAACTCTTATTACGCAACATAAAACTTTAGTGTACTAATACTAAAAAAGTGTTACACATGAATAGTGCAGGTTGCAAAATAAAAAACAATCCAACAAGTGCCTGAGTGAGGTGATTGCCAATGTCAGCAAATGCTGAAATAATAAAGTGCAACTGTGCAAAAAATAGTGACATAAAATACAAAAAATATTAAATAGCTGCTGCTGGTGATGCAATAAGAAATGCAAACGTAAGTGTATCAAACAGTTGAGATCTTAATATTATATGAACATGCAAATTCTGAACAGAAAAAGATATTCCTGGAACAACAGGGGGTGTTGGTCTATAGGGTGAAGTAAACGTGCAAAAATATGGTGTTTTTCTATAGTCCAATAACAATAAAGTGCTGGTTTAAATAGTGTTTCTTCTGTGACTTCCAGTGCTCTGTTAATCCCACTTATTGGTGATTAGATGGCCCCTTACCTCACTGCTGTGAGGTTACAGCATATATATCAATCCTGTTAGGATCCTGGTATTGCCTGTATGGAACCTTGGGACCTGGGGATGTGGGTTTCTGGGTGTATTAATCATCCATCCAGGGGGTGTGTAGTGTCTCCGATTCGTAAATATAAGTTTTGCCAGGGAAAAGATAAAGGAATCCCAATAGTGTAGTATCGCTTTTAAACATATATTCTTTTATTTAAAATAGGTACTCACATTTAAAGTTTAAAAGTCGTGCATATACGATACGAGCGCCGGACTCGTCCGCGTCACTTCCAGAGCTTGTTTGCGTCCCTACGCGTATCGTCAACCACGTGACTTCATCAGGGGATGAAAAACAAGCCTAGAAAGTGTCCTTATATCTGTGTATGTAAATTCAGTTACGGCGGCCATTTTCCCGAAGTCCGATCACCGGAAATGGGCTGGTGGCCATGTTTATGGAAGTATGTCTATGGCACTGGGCGCAGCCA
Source organism: Rana muscosa (assembly GCA_029206835.1). Lineage (NCBI taxonomy): Eukaryota > Metazoa > Chordata > Amphibia > Anura > Ranidae > Rana > Rana muscosa. The sequence goes on from CM055118.1 coordinate 797,377,200, forward strand.
TTTTGTTGGTAGTGTGCAGCCTATTGATTGCATTAGGCAATTAGAAAAGTATGTATTTTGACTCCAGTTTGATGTGAAGCATAAAAAATAGTAAAACCAAGAACGTATACTGTGCGATACTGCACAGTATATATGAATATATGAAATAAGAGCATTTAATATAAAAAATATAAAAATTAAATAAAAATATTATATTTTAAAAATATATAAAAATTTTGCTACTGGAAATGACTCGGACTTCTCAATAAAATACATCAGAGGCATATATATGAACATCTGGGTAAATTTGTGACCGAGTGAAGATAGAGGAAGGTATCAGATAATTTAAGAAGTGTGATTCTGTGAGGATATATATATATATATATATGAATAAAATTTAGTGGAGGTCTAGGTAGAAATCTTAATTATATTAAAAATATTAGAAATTAAAAAATGGAAAATTGTTATTGTGTGGTTGGCCAAAGAATATTAAAAGTCACTTAAAAAACAATTTAAATCGAATTCTATATTGAGGCCCCGAGGTGTAAAGGTATCTAAAATAAATATCCACTTTGATTCTAGTTGGCTAAGTGTCCTCACCTTATGTCCACCTCTCCAATGTTTGGTATAGGGCTCTATCCCCCAGAATTTTAATTGGGTGGGATCTTTGTTATGATGTAATAAAAAATGTTTGGACACATTGTGTTTATCAAAACCCTTTATGATATTTTGTACGTGTTCTTTTATTCTTACTCTCAGTGGTCTTTTGGTGCGTCCCACATATTATAGTCCACAGCTGCACTCCAACATGTATACTGCTCCTTCTGTATTGCAGCATATGAACTCCTTCACGTTGTATGTGTTGCCAGTACTAGTTGAGGTAAATTTAAATTTCTTCTCATTGGGCCGTTTAGTTTTTGTGCAGGCAAAACATCGTTTACATGGGTAAAATCCTTTTCCAGTAAAAAATGTGAGACTCTTGATGGGGGGGTTAGGTATGTTTTTTACCAACTTATCTCGGAGTGTGGGGGCTCTCCTATGAATGAAATTTGGATGATTCGGTAATATTCCTTGTAGTTGTCTGTCAGATAGTAAAATGTTCCAATGTCGCTTGATAATTTGTTCTACTTTCTTGTGTTGTATGTTGAAATCTAGAACAATGGGGATTTTGTCTACCATGGGGTCTTGTTTTTTCTTATCTTTAATTAGATCACTACGGTTCATTGTTGTTACTTCCTTAATTCTTGCTTCAATATCTCTAGGGTTATAGCCTTTTTTGATAAATCTTTCTCCTATGTGGTTTGCTTGTGATGTGAACGTATCTATATGAGTACAATTGCGTCTCAATCGCATTAGTTGACCCTTTGGGATGTTGCACAGCCAGTTTTTGTGATGACAGCTTTCCAGGGGAAGATAACTATTTCTATCTACATTCTTAAAGTGTGTTCTTGTACTGATGCGTTGATTTTCTTGCATTATTTCCAAGTCTAAGAATGTGATTTTTTCTTCACTGATGTCCCAGCTTAGTGTGATATTCTGGTCATTCTTGTTAAGGTTTTCAAGGAATGTTATTAGCCTATTTTTTTCCCCTTTCCATAAGATGAAAATGTCATCAATGTATCGTTTAAAGATGACTAGTTCTCTTGGGATGTTTGAAAAAACTGCATCTTCTTCCCACTGTGCCATAAAGAGGCCTGCAACACTGGGTGCAAATTTAGCTCCCATTGCAACTCTTGTTCTCTGGGAGTAGTAGTTGCGGTTTTACCAGAAGTAATTGTTTTTGAGACAAAAATCAAGACTTTTCACTAGATACTTCCTTTGTACACAGGGTAGGGAGGTGTGTTTCCTTAGTCCCCATTTTACTGCTTCACATGCTAAATGATGTGGGATGATCGTGTACAATGAAGAGACGTCTGCTGTGGCCATCAACCATGGTTTTTCTGTTGTGGGGATCTCTTCTAATATTTGTAACATTTCTTTAGTGTCCCTTAAGTAGGCCCGCGTTGCTTGTACAGCTGGTTGTAGGTAATGATCAATATATTCTCCCATTCTAGATGTGAGGGAGTCTATCCCATTGACTATTGGTCTTGAAGGAGAATTGGTGCTGTCTTTATGGATTTTGGGCACACAATATATGATAGGCGTGCGACATGATTCAGGAAACAGATATTTGGCTTCTTTTTTATTTAAAATATCTCATTTGAGGCCCAAATGTACTATCTGTTCCAATGCTTTTTTACATTTGTACCCAGTGTTGCAGGCCTCTTTATGGCACAGTGGGAAGAAGACTGTTTTTTTCAAACATCCCAAGTGAACTAGTCATCTTTAAACGATACATTGATGACATTTTCATTTTATGGAAAGGGGAAAAAAATAGGCTAATAACATTCCTTGAAAACCTTAACAAGAATGACCGGAATATCACACTAAGCTGGGACATCAGTGAAGAAAAAATCACATTCTTAGACTTGGAAATAATGCAAGAAAATCAACGCATCAGTACAAGAACACACTTTAAGAATGTAGATAGAAATAGTTATCTTCCCCTGGAAAGCTGTCATCACAAAAACTGGCTGTGCAACATCCCAAAGGGTCAACTAATGTGATTGAGACGCAATTGTACTCATATAGATACTGTGACAGCAGGAAGGTAAAGTCACCTGGTTGCATCCAGGGGGGTAGATATATTTCTCCCAGATTCAGGCTTTATGCTGACTTATACAACTAGGGTGGAGAGTTGTATAAGCCCAGCTGAGGCTAGTAGGCTCATGGATGACTCATACCTCTAGGGAGAGTGTGGGGCGTCGTGCAGACACAGATGAGACCAGCTGAACCTTGTCAGCTCATTTAGGCCTCTATAAGGAACTCCCAGCTTCATTAGAAGTTAGCTCATGCCTGGAACCAGACCTGTGTGGACTGTCTAGGGAGAGTGAACCCCTGTGCGGTGAGGCAAAGCCTGTGTGGCTATTTGTTTGGACTTTTACTAAACCAGGGACTTAGGGACTAGGACAGCACCAGGCTGATCCCAGTTGTTAGTTTAGGAAACCTGCATGTTTAGTCAGAGGTCAAACTGACCAGGATTTATTTTGTTTGTTTCTTTTTGGCTTTGCTGTGTTTTGTCACTGTACATAGAGAAATAAACCGCACCTTTTGATTTTGAAAACCACAACCTCCGTCTGCTGGCCCTGTTTTTGTGTGGGGAGCCCAACCAGGGGGTCACACACACCCGCTACCGAGTTAACCCCCTCACAGTTGGTGGAGAACCAGTGGCAGTTTTTTTTAAGCCAGCATGGAGGAGATACTGAAACAGCTGGCTCTAGCAAATGCCAATCAACAGCAGACAAATGCAGGTTTGCAAAGGAGCCTTGCAGCCCAGCAGCAAGCTCATCAACAAGCCCAGCAGCAATCTGAGGCCCGCTTCATAGACCTGTTACAGAAGCAAGAGCAGAGACTACAACAAATGGAAGCAGTAATGCAGCAACGTCCGCAGACCAGTGAGGAAAGCCGTCCCACTAATACCGCGTCCTTTGGGGTGAGTCGTTTATTGACAAAAATGACTGGAGAGGATGATCCAGAGGTATTTTTGACCACATTTGAAAGGACTGCTGAAAGAGAAAAGTGGCCTGAGGAGCAGTGGGCTGGACTGGTGGCTCCTCTGTTAACTGGTGAATCGCAGAAGGCTTACTATGACCTAGAGCCTGACCAAGCAAAAGACTATGTGATGCTAAAAGCTGAAATATTGGCAAGGCTGGGTGTCACCCTGGCTGTCCGGGCTCAGCGTGTGCATAACTGGACTTTCCAGCTTGGAAAACCCCCCAGGTCTCAAATGTATGATCTCATTCACCTGAGCAGGAAGTGGCTACAGCCAGAGACTTTGTCCGCACCGGAGATTGTGGAACGTGTTGTGATGGATCGTTTCTTGAGAGCTCTTCCTACCGCCATTCAAAAGTGGGTAAGCCATGGAGACCCAGAAACGGCCGGTAAACTTGTGGATCGTGTAGAGAGATACTTGGCTACAGAGAACCTGACGGCCTCTTCCAGAGACTCTCGGACTTTCCACCCTAAGACCAGACCATCCCCAGGGGCGGATAAGAGGATTCCAAGGGGTGAGGGTGGAGAGAGTGAGAGGGTGGGAGCTCTACCCCAAGTTTGGCGAGAACAGCCTGGGAAATCAGCGGCTCAAGAGGCCGCAAGAAGGATCGTTTGCTACCGCTGCCGGCAAGCGGGACATATTGCAGCCAATTGCCCGGTTGTGGAGGAACCCATGCAGTGTGACTTTCTGACGGACAGACATCAGTCGCTGTGTGCGACAGTCGCATGCACTGCCATTCGGGGAACTGAGAAACATTTATGCAAAATGTGTATTAATGGTAGAAATGTTGTGGTATTGCTGGATTCAGGTAGCCTTGTGACCCTGATAAAGGCTGAATTAGTTAAAACAGAGGTCTCTGGGAATAGCAAGGTAGCTGTTATTTGTGTGCATGGGGACACCCGAGAGTATCCAGTGACTACAGTGTGTTTCGAGACCCCCAAAGGTACCCTCTCTCATCCAGTGGGGTTAGTATCTCAATTACCGCATGATGCCATTGTGGGAAGGGATTTTCCGAAGTTCTGGGAACTGTGGGATGATCCTGAGCCCCCCACTGGTGCCCCTATGTACCAGGAATGTGATAGCCAGAACTCCTCTGAGAGTGGGGAGGACTCTCCAGAATTTCCCTTGTCAGTATTGGCAGGGGAGACTCAAGAAACTGGAGAGGAGCCCACCTCCTCAGACGAAAACCTACCGTCTGTGGAGTTTTCTGATCTGGAGGTTCACAGGGAAAATTTTGCCACAGAACAGTTAAAAGACCCCGCCCTAATAAAGGCACGGGAAAACGTAGTGGAAATAGATGGCGAGTTAGTGAACCCAGATAATACCTGCACTTACCCATACTTCAGCGTAGAGAAGGACCTACTGTATCGGGTGGCAAAAAGGGCAGAAGAAACCGTTGAGCAGCTGGTGGTGCCCAAACCTTACAGGAAGTTGGTGTTGGAGTTGGCCCATGGGCACATTCTTGGAGGTCATCTGGGGACAGAGAAAACCCGAGAGAGGGTATTACAGAGATTCTATTGGCCTGGGGTGATGAAGGACATAGAAAATTATTGTTCCTCCTGCCCTGTGTGTCAGAGGTCGGCCCCGATGCCACATTTCCGTAGCCCGCTGGTCCCTCTACCCATCATTGAGGTCCCGTTTGAGAGAATCGCAATGGATTTGGTAGGTCCTATAATCAAGTCCGCTAGGGGGCACCAGTACATATTGGTTATAATGGACTATGCCACCCGTTATCCAGAAGCGATCCCTCTCAGAAATACCTCGGCCAAAACCATAGCCAAAGAGCTATCTCTTGTTTTTAGCCGGGTGGGTATTTGTAAAGAACTGCTTACGGACCAAGGTACACCCTTTATGTCCCGGGTTATGAAAGAGCTGTGTAAATTGTTCAAAGTGACGCAATTGCGTACATCTGTGTATCACCCCCAAACCGATGGGCTGGTTGAAAGATTCAACAAAACCCTAAAACAAATGTTGAAGAAAGTGGTGGATAGAGATGGAAAGGATTGGGACTGTCTACTTCCTTATTTGATGTTTGCTATTAGGGAGGTGCCCCAATCCTCTACGGGATTCTCCCCCTTTGAGTTACTGTATGGGAGACACCCAAGAGGGCTGTTGGATATTGCCAAGGAAACTTGGGAAAGTGAGAGTTCTCCCCACAGGAGTGTGATTGAGCATGTCGCCCTGATGCAAGATCGAATTGCACAGGTAATGCCCATCGTGAAGGAACATTTGGCCCAAGCGCAGTTGGCACAGCAGAGAGTGTACAACCGTGGAGCAAAGACCCGTACCTTTTCCCCGGGGGATAGGATATTGGTACTTGTCCCTACGGTTGAAAGTAAATTCCTTGCCAAATGGCAAGGCCCCTACGAGATAATGGAAAAAGTGAGCGAAGTGAATTACAAGGTCAGACAACCAGGAAGGCGAAAGCCCGAACAGATATATCACGTTAATCTGTTGAAAGCCTGGAGGGATAGAGAGTCCCTAGTCGCAGAAACTTGGTCACCAGCTCAAACTGGTTGCGTGATTCCGGAGGTTGGAATAGCAGCCACCTTGTCACAACCCCAACAACAGGAGGTTAAGGAGTTTGTGCTTCGCAACAAGGAGGTGTTCTCTGAGCTGCCGGGACAAACATCTGGGGTAGAGCATGATATTATTACCCCGCCCGGTGAAAGGGTGAAGTTAAAACCCTATCGGATCCCAGAGGCCCGACGGGAGGCAATACGGGAGGAAGTACAGAAAATGCTGAACTTAGGGGTGATAGAGGAGTCCCAAAGTGATTGGTCTAGTCCCATTGTGTTGGTGCCTAAACCGGATGGGAGCTGGCGATTTTGTAACGATTTTCGTCAGTTGAACAAAGTTACAAAATTTGACACCTACCCCATGCCACGTATAGATGAGTTGATCGACCGGCTGGGAACAGCCCGATACATGACGACTCTTGACCTCACAAAAGGGTATTGGCAAATTCCCCTGGCCAAGTCGGCCAAAGAGAAAACCGCATTTGTAACCCCAGACGGGGCGTTCCAATATAAGAGAATGCCGTTCGGGTTACAGAATGCGCCGGCCACATTCCAGCGGAAAATGGACCAGATACTGAGGCCCCATCGGAAGTATGCTGCGGCTTACCTGGATGACGTAATTGTCCATAGCACAGATTGGGCCTCACATCTGCCAAAAGTGCAAGCAGTCCTAGACTCTATCCGGGAAGCGGGGTTTACGGCTAACCCCAAGAAGTGTACCATTGGGCAGGAGGAGGCCAAATATCTTGGGTACACCATTGGCAGGGGAGTGATAAAACCCCAACTCAACAAAGTCGAGGCCATCCAGAGTTGGCCACGTCCCAACAGCAAGAAGCAGGTACGGGCCTTTCTGGGAATCGCGGGTTATTATCGGCGCTTCATTCCCCACTTTGCTTCTAAGGCTGTGCCCCTAACCAACCTGACGAAAGGGAAAGGGTCGGTCATGATTAAATGGACCCCCGAGGCTGAGGCAGCATTCCAATTCTTGAAACAAGCCTTATGTAGCCAGCCAGTGTTGTACTCACCCGACTTCTCTAAAGACTTTGTCGTACAAAGTGATGCGTCAGATGTGGGGTTAGGAGCAGTATTGTCCCAGGTCTGGAACGGGGAAGAGCACCCAGTCATTTACCTCAGCAGGAAGTTGAAGTCCCATGAGGTAAATTACGCCACGGTTGAAAAGGAGTGTTTAGCGGTGAAGTGGGCTCTAGATTCCCTTCGGTACTATCTGCTAGGTAGGCACTTTGACATGGTTACGGATCACGCTCCGTTAAAGTGGATGGCTCAAAACAAGGAGACAAATAGAAGAGTGAATAGGTGGTTCCTGGCCCTACAGGAATTCAACTTCACAGTAAAGCATCGCCCTGGCGTTCAAATGGGGAATGTGGATGCTTTGTCTCGAGTACATGAATGCCTGATTGCTGGTGTTCCAACCCCAAGGTTAAAACAAGAGGGGGGGGTATGTGACAGCAGGAAGGTAAAGTCACCTGGTTGCATCCAGGGGGGTAGATATATTTCTCCCAGATTCAGGCTTTATGCTGACTTATACAACTAGGGTGGAGAGTTGTATAAGCCCAGCTGAGGCTAGTAGGCTCATGGATGACTCATACCTCTAGGGAGAGTGTGGGGCGTCGTGCAGACACAGATGAGACCAGCTGAACCTTGTCAGCTCATTTAGGCCTCTATAAGGAACTCCCAGCTTCATTAGAAGTTAGCTCATGCCTGGAACCAGACCTGTGTGGACTGTCTAGGGAGAGTGAACCCCTGTGCGGTGAGGCAAAGCCTGTGTGGCTATTTGTTTGGACTTTTACTAAACCAGGGACTTAGGGACTAGGACAGCACCAGGCTGATCCCAGTTGTTAGTTTAGGAAACCTGCATGTTTAGTCAGAGGTCAAACTGACCAGGATTTATTTTGTTTGTTTCTTTTTGGCTTTGCTGTGTTTTGTCACTGTACATAGAGAAATAAACCGCACCTTTTGATTTTGAAAACCACAACCTCCGTCTGCTGGCCCTGTTTTTGTGTGGGGAGCCCAACCAGGGGGTCACACACACCCGCTACCGAGTTAACCCCCTCACAATACGTTCACATCACAAGCAAACCACATAGGAGAAAGATTTATCAAAAAAGGCTATAACCCTAGAGATATTGAAGCAAGAATTAAGGAAGTAACAACAATGAACCGTAGTGATCTAATTAAAGATAAGAAAAAACAAGACCCCATGGTAGACAAAATCCCCATTGTTCTAGATTTCAACATACAACACAAGAAAGTAGAACAAATTATCAAGCGACATTGGAACATTTTACTATCTGACAGACAACTACAAGGAATATTACCGAATCATCCAAATTTCATTTATAGGAGAGCCCCCACACTCCGAGATAAGTTGGTAAAAAAAATACCTAACCCCCCCATCAAGAGTCTCACATTTTTTACTGGAAAAGGATTTTACCCATGTAAACGATGTTTTGCCTGCACAAAAACTAAACGGCCCAATGAGAAGAAATTTAAATTTACCTCAACTAGTACTGGCAACACATACGACGTGAAGGAGTTCATATGCTGCAATACAGAAGGAGCAGTATACATGTTGGAGTGCAGCTGTGGACTACAATATGTGGGACGCACCAAAAGACCACTGAGAGTAAGAATAAAAGAACACGTACAAAATATCATAAAGGGTTTTGATAAACACAATGTGTCCAAACATTTTTTATTACATCATAACAAAGATCCCACCCAATTAAAATTCTGGGGGATAGAGCCCTATACCAAACATTGGAGAGGTGGACATAAGGTGAGGACACTTAGCCAACTAGAATCAAAGTGGATATTTATTTTAGATACCTTTACACCTCGGGGCCTCAATATAGAATTCGATTTAAATTGTTTTTTAGGTGACTTTTAATATTCTTTGGCCAACCACACAATAACAATTTTCCATTTTTTAATTTCTAATATTTTTAATATAATTAAGATTTCTACCTAGACCTCCACTAAATTTTATTCATATGTATATATATATCCTCACAGAATCACACTTCTTAAATTATCTGATACCTTCCTCTATCTTCACTCAGTCACAAATTTACCCAGATGTTCATATATATGCCTCTGATGTATTTTATTGAGAAGTCCGAGTCATTTCCAGTAGCAACATTTTTATATATTTTTAAAATATAATATTTTTATTTAATTTTTATATTTTTTAAATTAAATGCTCTTATTTCATATATTCATATATACTGTGCAGTATCGCACAGTATACGTTCTTGGTTTTACTATTTTTTATGCTTCACATCAAACTGGAGTCAAAATACATACTTTTCTAATTGCCTAATGCAATCAATAGGCTGCACACTACCAACAAAATGGCTGCGCCCAGTGCCATAGACATACTTCCATAAACATGGCCACCAGCCCATTTCCAGTGATCGGACTTCGGGAAAATGGCCGCCGTAACTGAATTTACATACACAGATATAAGGACACTTTCTAGGCTTGTTTTTCATCCCCTGATGAAGTCACGTGGTTGACGATACGCGTAGGGACGCAAACAAGCTCTGGAAGTGACGCGGACGAGTCCGGCGCTCGTATCGTATATGCACGACTTTTAAACTTTAAATGTGAGTACCTATTTTAAATAAAAGAATATATGTTTAAAAGCGATACTACACTATTGGGATTCCTTTATCTTTTCCCTGGCAAAACTTATATTTACGAATCGGAGACACTACACACCCCCTGGATGGATGATTAATACACCCAGAAACCCACATCCCCAGGTCCCAAGGTTCCATACAGGCAATACCAGGATCCTAACAGGATTGATATATATGCTGTAACCTCACAGCAGTGAGGTAAGGGGCCATCTTATCACCAATAAGTGGGATTAACAGAGCACTGGAAGTCACAGAAGAAACACTATTTAAACCAGCACTTTATTGTTATTGGACTATAGAAAAACACCATATTTTTGCACGTTTACTTCACCCTATAGACCAACACCCCCTGTTGTTCCAGGAATATCTTTTTCTGTTCAGAATTTGCATGTTCATATAATATTAAGATCTCAACTGTTTGATACACTTACGTTTGCATTTCTTATTGCATCACCAGCAGCAGCTATTTAATATTTTTTGTATTTTATGTCACTATTTTTTGCACAGTTGCACTTTATAATTTCAGCATTTGCTGACATTGGCAATCACCTCACTCAGGCACTTGTTGGATTGTTTTTTATTTTGCAACCTGCACTATTCATGTGTAACACTTTTTTAGTATTAGTACACTAAAGTTTTATGTTGCGTAATAAGAGTTTTATCACATATATTCGGCACTTTGCACTTTTCAGATTGTGCTATACTTATTTGCACACTCTAGTGTGCCTTCTGTTTAACCGCTCAGCACTATTCTTTATACACACTTACAATACTAGGCTATGGTCTTTGCCTTCTCAGTGCTTTGCAGCAGTTGACACCCTCATAAAATATAGTAGAGCGGTAATATTTTCTATACACCTTCTCAAAGGTACTTTACAGCGTTACCAAAACACTTCTAATTAATTAGGACCTTCTCAAAGGTACTTTCAAAGGCGGATCTTCCCAAAAAATCCCCTATACACCAAGGTGTGGTTCATCTCCCTCTTCTAAGTTCTAGATGAAATTTAAATCAGAGCTAAGGTAAGAGAAAACAGTCTGTCTAAAAGACAAAAAGATTCTTCTTACCAAAGGTGATTTTTTCATCTCCACCACTGCCACCATCTGAAGCAGGTGATATCGCCACCCAGGTGTACTTCAGGTAAATGCAAGATCATTTTCAGTGACCCCCAGATCCGTGAGAAATCAAAATGACACATGGAAATGGATTTGAGTGTGTTCATTAGATCTCTGGCCTTTATTGAATTTTGAGTGGTTTTTATGTAAAATAAAGATAGGAGGGGCAATGTCTTAACACATACGTTTCTAAAAATAATACAAACTCAGTATATTCTTATCTTGTATTAAACTAGATTCAGCAGTCTACAAGAGCTAAAAGATGACTTTGCTTATACAATCAGGCTGATCCATGAATATCAGTAGCAGGGTGTGACTATATGCAAACTGCCAGTTAAGCTAAGTATGTCAAAGTTCATTTCTACTTAAAATGGAGTTGATTATTTATACATTCTATTACAAACCATACCAGGCCACATGCCCTCAACATGGGGAGGATGTCCAGATTCCGATAAGCCCCCTGCCCGCAGACCCCCACAACCACCGGGCAAGGGTTGTGGGGATGAGGCCCTTGTCCCCATCAACTTGTCCCCATCCCAATTTTTTTTTAATTTGCGGCGGGGTTCCCCTTAATATCCATACCAGACCTGAAGGGCCTGGTAATTGAATTTGGGGGGACCCCCACGCTTTTTTTTTTATCAATGAATTTTCTCTGTATTGCCGGGAGCCGACAATTCATTATAGCCGCGAGTGAGTTTTAAATGACTTTTTTTCCTTCAGAAATTACATTTTGTGCAGGGACAGTTCTAAGCACGGGAAACAAGCGCCACTTCACATGCATATTATACACACCCCCTAGATACGAAATTTAAAGGAAAATTTCACTTTTATTTTTTCATTTTAAGCATTATTAAAATCACTGCACCCGAAAAAACGTCAGTTTTTAAAACTTCTTTTTGCATTGATACATGTCCCCTGACGCAGGACCCGGGTCCCCAAACACTTTTTAGGACAATAACTTGTATAATAGCCTTTATAATTAGCACTTTTGATTTCGAACGTTCGAGTCCATTGTATTTAATAGGGTTCTAAAGTTCACACGAACATTTTGGCTGTTCGCAGGTTCTGGTGCGAACCGAACAGGGGGGTGTTCGGCTCATCCCTAGTCAGGAGTTATCAGGCTGATACCACAGGAATGGGTCAGGAGAGAGCTACGGGATTTAGCTCTTTTCAAGAGAGAAAACAAAATACTGCAGATAAATGTGCCCAGCTTAAATTTCATGAATTGGGTTTACATCCACTTTAAGCCTCGTACACACGATACGATTGTTGGCAGGGGATTGTCTGTTGACTGCTGTCCTAAAATCTTACAGTTAGTATGCTCCTTTTGACAATTGTTGTCCAACTTTCAGACAACAAGTGATGGATGACATGCTAGTAAATTTTCAGTAGACAACGGTTTGTCATCATATTTTCTCATGGTCTGTACACAAATCCATCACACAAGTCGAAAGTACAAACACGCATGCTCGAAATCAATGCTCACCAAACACAAAATTAGCAGAAGGGGCCCAAAGGGTGGAGCTCAAGAGCTGAAATTCCTCATAGTACGTCACTACGTTCATGTTTGTGGCACGACAATTGTGTACCGTTAGTATGCTCGGTTGGCCAACAATCGTACAGTGTGTACGAGGCTTAAGTCTCCTTCACAGACAGGGTTGGCTTGAGGGGTGGTCAGAAAAGGCAGCAACCTTGAGATCCTTTCCCTTGGATGCTTAAGGATCTTGTTGAGCCATCAAGGGTGGGTAGAAGAGAAAGCCACCTTGGACAATTCAGAAACCTACGTTGAGGGGGGCAGTTTGGTCTTTTTGGTTTGGGTGCTCAAACATCTTGTCCTGCCACTGTTCACAGGAAAGGCAGACCATACTGGGGATGAGATAGTGACACTGCAAATTTCGATAATTATAATAAATAACATTTTCATAATAGCTGTATAATAAAACAATTATAATATGTTAAAATGACACATTATTTACTGGACTGGTATTTTTTTTAACAGGGAATCATGTCTTGAGCTATGCAATTAATTGTTGCATTCTGGACTAAAAAGCATTCCCTGTAATAACTGGGCCATCTTAACCCCATCCGACCAAGTATATGCAAGTCTCACGGAAGTGGGTCTTTGTCAATGGGGCAACATATAGTGAGCTCTCATTGACAGCTATGGGTCTCATACAAATGACTGGAAAACAGGAGAACTGGTTCCCGATCACCTCGTCACTGTGATTGGCTATCACAGTTATCATTCACTGTATAGCACGCCCCCGTGTTTTTTCATCTCTTGAATGGGGAAAAAAATACATTGTCAAGAAAAAAGTATATGCACAAAAATAAATATAAAATAGCTACAGTGCCTTGAAAAAGTATTCATACCCCTTGAAATTTTCCTTATTTTGTCATGTTACAACCAAAAACTTAAATGTATTTTATTGAGATTTTATGTGACAGACCAACACAAAGTGGCTCATGATTGTGAAGTGGAAGGAAAATGATAAATGGTTTTATTTATTTTTTACAAATACGTAAAAAGCGTTATGTGTTTTTGTATTCAGCCAATTAATACTTTGTAGAACCACCTTTCGTTGCAATTACATCTTTACATCTTTTTGGTGATGTCTCTAGCAGTTTTGCACATCTAGAGCAGTGTTTCTCAACTCCAGTCCTCAAGGCGCCCCAACAGGTCATGTTTTCAGGATTTCCCTCAGATGAAACGGCTGTGGTAATTACTAATACTAAGGCAGTGAAACTGATCAAATCACCTGTGCAAAATAATGGAAAGCCTGAAAACGTGACCTGTTGGGGCGCCTTGAGGACTGGAGTTGAGAAACACTGATCTAAAGAGTGAATTTTTTGCCCATTCTTCTTTGCAAAATAGCTCAAGCTCTGACAGATTTGATTAAGAGCGTCTGTAAACAGCAATTTTCAAGTCTTGTCACATATTTTTTATTGGATTTAGGTCTGGACTTTGACTGGCCCATTCTAACACATGAATATGCTTTGATCTAAACCTTTCCATTGTAACTCTGGCTGTATGTTTAGGGTCATTGTCCTGCTGAAAGGTGAACCTCTGCCCCAGTCTCAAGTCTTTTGCAGACTCTAAACAGGTTTTCTTCTAAGGTTGCCCTGTATTGGGCTCCATTCATCTTCCTATCAACTCTGACTAGCTTCCCTGTCCCTACTGAAAGAAAGCATCCCCACAACATGATGCTGCCACCATGGGCATCCGCTTTGGCAGCGGCGATACACAGTCACATTTAACCCTTTCTTCGACCGCTAGCGGGGGTTAAAAGCGCCCCCCCTACGTTAAAATTTAAAAAAACACCCCACTGTGCCCCCTGCATCTTTCAATATCTCTTTGTCACTATTGTGTACCCCCTCTCCACAACTGCACCTCTGGACCCCTTTACATTACACAGCACCCCACAATTCTGGACCCCTTTACATTACACAGCACCCTGCATCACTGGACCCCTTTACATTACACAGCACCCTGCATCACTGGACCCATTTACATTACACAGCACCCTGCATCACTGGACCCCTTTACATTACACAGCACCCTGCATCACTGGACCTCTTTACATTACACAGCACCCTGCATCACTGGACCCCTTTACATTACACAGCACCCCGCATCACTGGACCCCTTTACATTACACAGCACCCTGCATCACTGGAACCCTTTACATTACACAGCACCCTGCATCACTGGACCCCTTTACATTACACTGCACCCTGCATCACTGGACCCCTTTACATTATACAGCACCCTGCATCACTGGACCCCTTTACATTACACAGCACCCTGCACTGTGCAGGAGATTAATACATGAGTTACTATGACCAGGGCAGGACATTTACCCCCTGCCGCCATGCTGCATATTAAAAAAAATCGCAGACAGTCATCACAGTTAATAGTCTTCAGACTGCATCATTCCGTATGGCATTATCCCATATGGAATGCAGTCTGAAGATTATTAACTGTGAATGTGATGACTGTCTGTGATTTTTTTAATATGCAGCATGGCGGCGGGGTGGAGGGGGGTAAATGTCCTGCACTGGTCATGGTAACTCATATATTAATGTCCTGCACAGTGCAGGATATTAATACATGAGTTACTATGACCAGTGCAGGACATTTACCTCCCCCCCCCACTCCCCGCCACCATGCTGCATATTAAAAAATCATCAAAGTCATCACAGCTTAATTTAGTTTAGTGCTTACTTGCGATAGATAGTGTAGTGACACTACTGACTGATGCTGCTGTGCTGTCTGATTGAAATTGTAATGAAGATGTTGCTGGTTGGTTCCTCCTCGGCGGCGCTGGCTCCTCTTGGTGCAGCAGGCAGCTCTCTACGCTCCTCCATGATAATCCCCTCCTGCCGTGAGTGACATCACGCCGCCAGGACGGGCGCCGGGCAGGGCTGTAAACTTAGGGGGAGCAGCGCGGCAGCGTGATGATCATCTATTGGGTGGTGCCGGCAAACAGGGGCGGGCCGACGGCCCTGCCCACCGATGTGCGGGAGGCGGCCGCGGCTGAATGGTGTCTTACTCTGACTTCAACACATCAGATCAACACTCTTTTACGATTCCAGGGGGGGCAAATGCCCCCCTTGCCCTATGGAGCGGATGCCCATGGCTGCCACCACCATGTTTCACGGTTGGGATGGTGTGTTCAGTGTGATGTGCAGTGTTAGTTTTCCACCAAACATAGCGTTTTGCTTTTAGGCCAAAAAGTCCAAGTTTGGTCTCATCTGACCAGAGCACCTTCTTCCACATGTTTGCTGTGTCCCTCACATGGCTTCTCGCAAACTGCAAATGGGACTTCTAATGGCTTCTTTCAGCAATGGCTTTCTTCTTGCCACTCTTCCATAAAGGCCAGATTTGTGGAGTGCACAACTAATAGTTGTCCTGTGGACAGATACCTGCCGGCCTCTTGGCTGCTTCTCTGATTAATGCTCTCCTTGACCAACCTGTCAGTTTAGGTGGATGGCCATGTCTTGTTAGGTTTGCAGTTGTGCCATACTCTTTCCATTTTTCGATGATGGATTGAACTGTACTTAGTGAGATGTTCAAAGCTTGAGATATTTTTTTATAACCTAACCCTGCTTTGAACTTCTCCACAACTTTTATCCCTGACCTGTCTGGTGTGTTCCTTGGCCTTCATGATGATGTTTGTTCACTAATGTTCTCTAACAAACCTCTGAGGGCTTTACAGAACAGCTGTATTTATAGTGAGATTAAATTACACACAGGTAGACTCTATTTACTAATTAGGTGACTTCTGAAGGCAATTGGTTCCACTAGATTTTAGTTAGGGATATCAGAGTAAAGGGGGCTGAATACAAATGCACGCCACACTTTTCAGATATTTATTTGTAAAAAAAATTAAAACCATTTATCATTTTCCTTTCACTTTTACAATTATGTGCCACTTTGTGTTGGCCTATCACATAAAATGGCAATAAATACATTTACGTTTTTGGTTGTAACATGATAAAATGTGGAAAATTTCAAGGGCTATGAATACCTTTTCAAGGCACTGTAGACCCGGGTTCGATCTAGGTCAGTGTCAGGGTTAGGGTTAAGTTTAGGGTCATAGGTCATGCTCAGAGTAAAAAATCAAGGTCAAAGGTCAGAGTCAAAAGTCATGATCAGTGGATTTTTTTAATTTAGTATCAGTGTTGTTCTGGGCCCTACTATGTTGAAAAACAACAAATATACACATCTGTGGTATCGTCAGGTTTGCTTTGATTTAAAAAAAAAAAAACCAGGAGAAATCCATCACAATGTACAACCAAATGAAAGCCCAATTTGTTGTGAAATAAGCAAGGTATAATTCACCTGGATATACTAAGTAGCTGCCATGGTAGGTACAGTTTTACTAACACATGTCAAAGTTGAAAAACTGTGTTCAGGCATTAAGATTTGTTTTATCCTCCATCATAAACGGGTAAGGCAATCCATTACTGGTTCAGTAAGGTACATACTCCTTGGACCTACTTTTGTGCCAGGAAGTGAAGCTGGGGAATCATTATGGCAGCCAGGCAGAAGGAAAGAACAACAATAGCTAAGTATGAATTATCTGAGTAAATGTTTCCTTTAAACACTTGACTATAATTATTTTCATATATTTAATTGTCTTCAATTGAGATGTAATTTGATTGGAAACCATGGTTTCCATCCAACAAGAAAAGTAATTACTAAAAATAAGGAAGGAACTGACGGCAGAAACATTGCTATAACAATTAACACACACGCACAATCATGCTCTTTATGCAATGTGGGAGAGAGCATTTGATTGCAAATATTAATCATGCTAACATTATAACCCATACATGATTACAAAAAAGCACATGGACCGCTACTACATAAAGGTGGCTTTTGCCAACATTTCTTTAAAATGAGTGATAGAATGAAAATGTTTCAGTGCAATCAAAGCAAAATCTAAAGAATTTATAAGCTGTTGTATATGATTGTAATTGTGATGGTAAACGTGCATTAACAAACATGCGTTAATGTGTAAACTTCATGAGTTAACATGCATTGTGTTAGCCCATGCATATATGATCAAATGTATCAAAAAACTCACATACCCGTTTTTTTTTTATAGCAAGACAGCACCACCACAATGCATGGTGTGTGGTAGATCATGCATTAAGCTCTACTGTAGAGGGCAGTGAGGTGCCATTAATTGTGATGCACAATACACTGAACGTAAAGAAGGTGCATTGCAGAAATACATGGTAATGTATATAATGTATATTTTAGTGTTGCTGCATCACACACACTTGTGAATAGGCCCTGAAGGAAGATACAACACTGCAAGGAATTTACTGTATAGATACCAGGAAATCCTCTGGTGGGTCCTATTCATAGCTTGGTTCTATTACATTTGCGAGAGGGGGTGAGTGCTGGAGTTAAGCTGACTGGGTGGTCATCATATTCCCTTCTTGTTGGGCGCCAAGCAAGGGTTACATGACAGGCCTAATCTAGAGTGGGTTCTTCTGGCTATGCTAGGTACCTTGTACTGGGTCACTTTACTACACATGGGGTACCTTCACTTTGTGCCATTTTCATCAATGCCCCCCGGACAAGGCTGAGGCTGCCGTGGGTAAATAATCTACCTCAAGGTAGGCCGCTACTCTTAGAGATGAACTTATACTGTGTACACTTGCACTGTAACTGTTCTCAAGTCAACTCTTGAGTCCCCGAGTCAATGTACATCTTCTCAGTAACTTGCATTTAGGAGCCTTGTCCACACCCACCTGTTCAGCGTTTTCCACTTCTATTCCCCAGTAGTGGAAAATGCACCTTGGTCACCTTGCACGGGCTCCACATGTGCACTTAAGGCCTCACTCACACGGGTACCGTCAGTTTATCCACGTTAAAAACTTATCACTTCTTATCCATTGCTCCATCCGTCTTCATCCGTCATAAGTTCTGTTAAGCTCCATTTTCATCCGTATTCTGTTCCAATAACATCCGTTTACAGCTGTGGCTTTAATGATATTACCCAGAAAGAATTGGTCCTCCCATGCTGTATTGCAGTTTTCAGTGGGTGACTTGTCCTTGCTGTGTCCTTGCTTTGTCCTTGTGTGTGCTATTTGTGTAGTGCCATGGGTTCTAACAATTTTTGGAACAGCGTGACATTGTTTGTCTTATTTGCCTATACTGTATGTAGAGAAAGGAGAGCAAGAAAAAGCAGATTGTGGCTAGAAGACTTTGTCAATTTTGGACCCATCCCATGTTACTGAAGCGGCCTTCTTAAGATTTGTGGCTCTGCACTACGCTCATCTCTGATAGTATCCTACAAAGTTTTTCAACTTCACCAGGCTGGCCTTAGGCACGCTCGACTACTTACTGGACCAGCTGCACCCACGGCTGCAGCAGAGACATACCAGCATGAGAAGGTGTGTACCTGCAGATGAACGTCTTTTAGAGACCTTGAGGTAAGAAGTCATTCATTTATCAAGTGTAATTTTTTGGTTGGTCTACTGTGTGTGTGTGTGTGTGTGTATATATACTGTACAGTATGTATAGATAATAAATATTGTATCCATTTATGTGCCAGTAGAATTTTGTTTTACTTAAAAATCTAAAAGATGTTAAAAAAAATTCTAGGTTTCTTGCAACTAACCAGTCCTATACCTCTTTAAATCATTATTTTTTACTGGGCATTTTAACTATTTTGGAGATAGTGCATGATACTTGTGTAGCCATATGGGAAGGGCTGTGTCCAGCAGTGATGCCATTACCAGATGTAAACATGTTGTGAAGAATAACAGATGGATTTTGGAATCTAGTAAACTTTCCAAATTGTATCGGAGCCCTTCATGGAAAGCATATCTTTATCCAAAAGCCTCCACGTTCCGGGTCAAGATTTCATAATTACAAAAAAATATATTTTTCATTAGTCCTCATGGCTATCTGTGATAGCAATTATAAATTTATCGCTGTGGACATTGGGGCATATGGCAGCAGTTCTGATTCCAGAGCGTTCGGTGAGTCTGTAATTGGTCGAAGACTGAGAGAAGGGCGATTCAACATACCATTTTGGTTATTTCATTGTGTTTTGATAGCATAAAAAGACACGAAAGGCACCTGATATGTTCAAAACTGTTTTCGTTTTATTATTCTGCATAACCGTTTAAAATTAAAGGTTTTTTCACTTTACTTTTTTTTTCTTTTTATTTGTTAAAGCTTTAACAAAGCATAAAATATGCAAACTTTCTAAAAAGTCATAATTTAACACAAAAACCGAGTTACAAATACTGATAAAAAGAGGTGGGGGATAGGAATATGAAGTAGAAGGTTGGGAAAAAGGACCAGAGCTGGTTTGGCTATTAGCTTGAGAAACATCTGCGGAATTTGAGCTAGTGTTTACACTTGGAGGATATGTTCCCTGTGAGGAATGAGCAGGAGAGGAACTTACATAAGAAGGCCTCTGGGTATTGTGCATTGAGCTGTATGAATTCAAAGGGGTCTGTGGTTAGGGTGGTAGATATGGTTGAGCCGGAAGGCATGGGTACTCATACAAATATTGACGGTATGAATTCTGAGGGGGTTCATACTGGCTAATAGTGGGAAATGGCAATCCTGACTCGACAGCTCTAATACATCCCCCACATAATTAAATATACCCATATGTATCTCCACCTGCCTCTCTGCTGGTGCTTTTTGAAGTGTATGATAAATTGTCCCCAGGAAGGATGCATTTGAGTTATTTGGATCAAAGAATGGATCCTTACTCTCCTGTCTTTTAAAGGCTGTCATCTCGCCCATGAAGGACTTCATGGCTTTATCCATCCCAGGATTTTCAGGCTTTTTGACACGTCACAAGGATCGTGATGTTGTTGGCCTGTCATGATTAACCTGTAGAGAATAATATGCTGAATGAGAAATGCAATGATGCCTTGGTGTACATCTGATAAAGCTTAGTAATGAATAGTATGCTTACATGTACGGATATTAGCGAAGGGCTTGGACGTGCACTTGGACTGGCTGTCTCATCCACAGACTGGGACTGGCCTTTTCCCTCTTGTGTGGCTTGCTCGCCTCTCTGCACTGCTTCTGTCTCATTATCTTCAGTGTTCTCCTCACACTCTGAGATGTTTGATGATGTACTACAATAAAAAGGAGGAACATTTGGTCATAAAACCTTACTATATGGAGACCTACATTTTTCACTTTCTAGATGGAACGTCCAAACATCACTTATGGTCTAACGACCATGACTTTCCTTAGGAAGGACAACATTTTGAAGAAGACTGATTTTTTCTTTTTGGTAGCTCCGGAACAGCTTACACACTCTGCCTCATTCTTCAAATCTCTTCGAAAACGGTCTCTCAGAGAATGCCACCTTCTGTTAATTTTGAATCCTGTAACACACACTGAGAAAGGTTTGGAGTAAAGTGGTGAAGAAAAAAGCTATAACCAATAGGACTCCATAGTCTGTGGAGGAGACAGCATGCCCTTGCCTATTCACAATATTAAACATCATGTGCACAGAATGCTGTCAACATATTCAGATTGACAGCAAGGCATCATTGCAGTACTAAGTTGGCATATGTTGAATATTTTTATGCTTAGGTCACCATAAATGCAACAAGGACAGCAATAGACACAGAAATTATGTCCTTCTATGACAAGGTGCGCACTTCATCAGTGAGGCCAGAAAGGATGTGCACTGGCCTCAAATTTCCATGCATTACTACAAACTGTAAATAACAATACATACAAAGAAGATTGCCACATGGTTTGGCTCTGCTGCAGGAGAGGCTGAACATTACATTACTCACATGATTCCATAATCTCATGATTCCATAAAAACACTGACAAGAGAGCATGCTACAGTTGGGCAACACTAACCACGTTGCTCACGCTGTTTGGGAGTCATGGTGGACCAATTTGGTGTCGCAATCTTAGAGATTTTATCCTATAGTTGCTGTGTTGCCACTCTGTCACTGTGGTCCCGACACAGTGTTGGTTGTAGTTAGCACACCCCAGTTCACTGCAGTAATTACGCATATATGTCACACCCCTCTCATTTATTTGGTATAGGTTTTTTATTTAATTCTTAGTTCACTCATTTATTTCACATGTTTTTTTTTTACATATCCTTGCAGAGCAGTGTGGGCTGTCAAGCATACACAACATTTACATGGTTGTGGTATGGTCACCTGGCCTTCACCTGGCTGCTTTCTCCGGTCCGGATTGGATTCCTCATTTCAGCTCTGGGTGAGATAATCATCCATGCCCCCCCCCTCCTCTCTTGGACACAGGTTGGGCATTGCTATTGGCCTGTTTTTTTGAGAGATGGTTCTCTATTTAAAGGGTATCCCATATTTATAGATATGTTATTGATTTATTTCCAGAGCATTTACTCCTGACGAATGGCCGTGAGCCATGAAATGCATAGAGTATACACATTGAACAGATGCCCAGACATGTTTGACTCACTAAAGCGCATTTGCTTATGTTTATTCAATTGTTAATAATGGATGAGTGATTTATGAAATTGTATTGCTAATCATGTTGTATTTTACTTTGTATAATAATTGTACAGTTATAAGTGAACAGTTTTTCATAATATATCATGTATTTTTCCAAAGATTATTGATACTTTTTAACTTGATTTGTAATCAATAGTAATTTAATGATCAATATGAACAAGGTATCAATTTAGTGACAGGCCTCATACAAAGTCCCATTCTTTCCCCCTCTTTGCTGTTTAGTATATATATAAGGGATGGAGGTTTGCCACTGCTATGAACAGGTTGTGTCAGGTCACATTACTACATGTGGTCCCGACATGTTGAGTCCCACAAGCCTGGCCTTTCATGCACCAGGTTTATTAGTTGCTCCTGGGAGACATCTCTGGCCATGTTTCTCCTTGGGGATTTACTTCCAATGTACTTCCTATTGTCCAACTACTGCCCGGGTCATAGGTTGAGTTCACATATAAACAAAAAAAATAAAGTTTCTTCAAAACTGATCTTAACTGATCGGACGTTGATGGACATTGTCCCTTAACGTCAGTTAATATCCATTTTCACGGATCTCGACGTACCCTTGTACCCTTGTACCCTTGTACGTTAAAAAAACTGACAAGATCGGAAGCGGGGGTTAACAGATGGTAACGAATGGTCATCCATTTGCCCATAGGAATGCATTGTCCTCCGTTGACGGGGGGGATGAAAAACGGATAGACGGTCCGATCATGTGAAAGGGGCCTAACTCTTGAACTTCCGTACCTCTGTACAGGATGGAATCCTCTGCGGCGCGAATCCGCTCCCACTATTCTGGGAGACAGACCGCTGATGGAAGGAGTGCTGACAACTTCCTTTGCTGCTAGAAGCCATTCCACCTATAACAGGTACACGCTACCAACAGGCTACTGTAACATATCTGTTGCCCTAGGTAGCCACTAGCGTCTTCACACTGCTACACTCCACAGCAATTTCTTCATACCTCAATGTGTTTAAGATCCCCTTGGTAGGCTATGTGTGCCAGTTACTTGCATTACACCCATTTCACTAACTTCAGACCACAACATTTCAAATGCTTTACTTAGAAAAGAACAAAAGGACAATTACAGAGTCCAACATACAAATATACAAACATAATTCTTCTCTAATTCCCTAACTTTAACTCCAGGCTGTGTGCTCCCCCGGCATACTTGCAAAAGTAGTGTTTGTGGCATTCTTCCAGGGCTGGTGTCTTCAAGGTGAACCCCAGGTTCTGATAACTTTACATCCAGGTAGTAATGTGCAACATCCTTCTGCTCTTCACGGGTGTCATTCTCCGTCTCTCTCCCTTATGGGCTTCGTTCTTAGCTCTCCGCTAGGCCTTTTTCGGGAACATGGTGTAAGAGGTAACCCAACCCAAACCAATCCTAGCATGGGCTAGATCTGGACTTTTGTCCCTATTTATATCACAGGATTAGTGGGCAGGCTCAGGAATAACCTGCCAAAAGACTAAAGAACTGGGAAAGGCATTAACTCCTAACCTCCTGTTCGGAAAAGCTGGTCAACTGGCTATTTCAACCTGCGCACACATTACTCAAGAAAAAAAGAGGAAATACGATTGGTACTTAAAAAATAAGTTAACCCTCCACAACTTTTTTTAAAAATACCCCTGCAAGAGAAAGGCATAATAAGCTAGTATGCATAGCATACTAGCTCATTATGTGGCACTTACCTGAAATCGAAGCCCCAGAAGTCCTGCTCGTTCTCCGCCGCCGCCGCCATGTCCGCTCGGAGCTTCTTCCTGTTATTGCCGCTCCGGCGCTGTAAATGGCCGGAGCAGCGATGACGTCACACGTATGCGCGCTCGGGCCGGCAAGATCCCATTCAGAAAACCAGCCATGATGTTCGCCTGCTAGTGCGCATGCGTGTGACATCATCGGTGCCATGTTTTTCAGCAAATATCTTCTTAACCGTGTAGGTTAAGGAGATATTTCATGCACCTACAGGTAAGCCTTAATCTAGGCTTACCTGTAGGTGCATGTTGTCAAAGTGGGTTTACAACCACTTTAAAGATACACCACTGCTTTACAGTGATGTGAACTGGACATACCAGAGACAATGCATTTTATCAGTGTGAGGCAATCCACCACCTTATACCTGCTGGCAGCCAATTGAACCTTATGAAATGTCTGTGTGACACTTCAATAAAGCTTGTTTAAAAAAAAGAAAAATAATAGTACAATGTACCGTAATTGGTGCATCTACGCTGATACCACACAGCACGTTGTAACACAGTGGCTTGTGTGAATAGACCCTAAGCTGACAAGGCAGTAGCTGGGGGTGTAGACATCCTGCAGCTGCAATACTTTGCTTCATGGTTTCAGGAACCATTATATTCTTTGTGGCATTTGGCTGGCACTACCACTCGCCGAATGCACATAGGGGGTTAAAACATATTGCCTCCTCACCACCTGTCAAATGCATCTGAAAAGTAATCTGTAGCCCCGTACACACGATCGGTTTGACTGATGAAAACCGTCCGATGGATGGTTTTCATCAGACCAACCGATCGTGTATGGTACCCATCGGTCCTTTTTCCATTGGTTGTAAAAAATAGAACTTGTTTTAAAATTTTTCGATGGATAAAAAACCGATGGGAATTTCCGATCGTCTATGGGCAAGTCCATCGGTTAAAAAACCCACGCATGCTCAGAATCAAGTCGACGCATACTCAGAAGCATTAAACTTCATTTTTCTCGGCTCATCTGAGTGTTTTACGTCACTGCGTTTGGAACGGTCGGTTTTTTGACTGATGGTGTGTGGGCAAGACTGATGAAAAACAGTTTCATCGGATTTCCGATGGACAAATCCATCGGACGAAAATCCATAGGTTATCCGATCGTGTGTACGGGGCTTAAGTGCATATCCACCAGGGGGTGGATTGTGTGTGGGGCAGACACAGCAGTGATAGGATGGAAGATGGGGCAGATTCAGCCTGTTCTGTCCTATTCATTCAATACAATGTGTTGGGCACTGTCGAACCTGTGTGCCTCACTATCTCACTCACAGGATTCTTGTGAGTAAGATATTGAGTAACAGGATCGGCACAGCACAGTGCCCCAGCCAGAAACTCCCAGGACAGGCAATAGTAATAGCTGACAAAATATGATGCGTTAATCTGTGTGCCATGTATTAATGTCACTGGGGTGGGGGGCACCATTGAAATCTGTGGGAGCAAAGCCCACTGCAGCATTTTCCTATATCCGGCCCTGGAATCCAGGCAAATTTAAGCCAGCTAAAGATACCCAGTCGTGTCTGTACAAAATACAACAAATTGAGATTGACTGGCTACATACGGTGCTTTAAATGTATTCTAGAACCATGCTTATGCGTAACTTGCTGTATGGTATTCTGCTTACTAAAGTCAAAGTCTCTCACTGAGATACACTGTGGGTCCAGAACAAACTTTGTAGGGACTCCGACGGAACAGATAGCGATCTAGTACTTTACTCATTCGTAATTGATAACTGCTGCAGCAGGTTAAGCTGGCCATATACCAATAGAGCAGGGTGAATCTGCTCTGCCTCCCATCCTATTTCTCCTGTGTCTGCCCTGAATGTTTATTCAATTCTCTTGAATAACATGGGATCAAACCAATTATTGTTTTCAATCATAGTGACAAAAAAAAAATTGTGGGAGCAGAATTAATATTTTTTTTTCAAATAAACAAAATTCCCCAAGTGAATGTGTTTCTGTTTGGGAAATGCCATTCATTCCAAAATTGAATATTAAAAGCAAAGAAAATTTGGACATACATTTGAACGGCATTCTTCAGGTCTCTGGTGGCATTATTACTGTAATACTAGTACTAAGTACTGATGAGATTCTTTGTACGAACACTCCAATTGTGTTTATGGCCAGCTTTACTTTACCTGCATATAAACAATATATTTCTTGCCTGAGGCTGTTAAACTAGGTATTCACATCTGGGAGAGCTCTCCTAGCTCTATATCATCATCATTGCTGGCTCAGTTCTATTGGACAGCTGGAACATGCTATAGCTAATGTAGCAAGAACTCATCTAGGTGAAGCACCAATAGCCCATCTCCCCATGCTTTCCTGCCAGGATCTAGCTCTACAAAGTAAGCTTGTCACTCCCTAGGACAGTGGTGGTCAACCAAAAAATTATAGAGGGCCTCAAGTGCAGCCCCTAATACCACCAGAGAGATGCACAATAGCAGTGCATTTTAGCATCTCTACGCCCAAAGATTTGCTCCTGCATCGCAATGCACACTGACATTAGAGTGTAATAACCCCCAGCCTTGGTGTCAGTGAGTGCAATAATAAACCTCCAGCATTAGTGTCAGTGGATCAATAATAGCCCCCAGCATTGGTGCCAATGAGGGCAATAATATTACCCCTGGTGTCAGTAGAATTGGTCAGATGCAGTGCAGTTTACCCCCCCCCCCTGCATTGTGGATTAGTGGTAAGTATTAATCGCCCTTCTCCCCCTGTAATTTAGACTAGCAGTGAAAGGTACCCCCCTCCTCCCCTGTATTGTGGACTAGCAGTGAATGTTAAACCCCCCCCCCCTTCCCCCTGTATTTTGGACTGGCAGTGAAAGGTAAAACCCCCTCCTGCCTCTGTATTGTGGACTAGAAAGTGAAATTTAACCCCCCTCTTCCACCTGTAATTGTGGATTGGCAGTGAAAGGTAACCCCCCTCCTTCCCATGTATTGTGGACTGGCAGTGAAAGGCAACTCCCCTCCTTGCCATGTTATGTCGCTGTCAGTCAAAGTTAACACCCTCCTCCCCCCTGTATTGTGGACTGGCAGTAAAAGTTAACCCCCTCTTTCCCTGTACTGTGGACTGGCAGTGAAAGTTAACCCCCTCATTCCCCTGTATAGTGGATTGGCAATGAAAGTTAACCCTCCTCCTCCCCCTGTACTGCGGGCTGGCAGTGAAAGTTAACCCCCTCATTCCCCTGTATTGTGGACTGACAGTGAAAGCTAACCCTTCTCCTCCCCCATGTACTGCGAGCTGTAAGTGAAAGTTAACCCCCTCATTCCCCTGTATTTTGGACTGGCAATAGAAGTTGACCTCCCTCCTTCCCCTGTATTGTGAACTGGAAGTGAAAGCTAACCCATCACTTACCCATCACATTCTTCTGCTCTACTATCTCTCTCTCCCCAAGCAGGGATTTTGCTTGTAATGTGGGCAGAGATAACTCCTCCTACAGTACAGTCGCTCTCATTCAGTGCTGGATGCTTAAACAACCGTGTTCCAGCGTGTTCCAGCACCCGGCTCCCTGCTGCTGCTCTGCTTTCTTTACGGTTCCCAGTAGCCTACAAGCTGCATGCAGATGGCCAGCGGGCTGCATTTGGCCCTTGAGCCACATGTTGGGCACCAGAGCCCTAGGCAAATATAATGTGTCTACACATGACAAATTCTAATGGGTTTCCCTTAAAGTAGTTCTCAAGATTTTTTACCTTAATGTATTCTATGCATTAAGGTAAAAAACCTTCTTTGCTGCAGGACCACCCCACAGTCCCCCCTCTTATACTTACCTGAACTCGATCTGATCCAGCGACGTGCACGCCGCTGTCTCCCTCCTCATTGGGTCGATTGATAGCAGTGGCACAGACTGGATGGCTCGGGAGCGAGTACACACGGGTGCCCCCAGGTTAAGTGGATTTCCCTGGGGGCATTCACCAAAGGAGAGGGACCTGGAGCGCCGGTGGGGGGCTCCAGAACAGGAGGATCTAAGCTGCTCTGTGCAAAACCATTGCACAGAGAAGGTAAGTATAACATGTTTGTTATTTTGGTTTAAAAAATAAATAAAAAGGAAGGTTTATAATCACTTTAAGGTATAACTAAAGGCAAAACATTTTGGATAGGGATTAGTACTTTTGTCCGTTTGTATTGCTTTCTGTGCCCCTGTTTAGGAGATTCACCCTATTTGTCCTGTTTACCATTATCACTGAAAGCTAAAGTTAAGAAAATCACACATTTTGGGAAGTCCCCAGAAAAGTAATAGAGGGAAAATCTTCCAATGGGGACACTAGTTCTGGTGACCCAGGGGTCCCCAAGAGATTCCCTTCATTTGCAGGAATTTCCTTTCATTTTCTGTTTGGCTATGGTTCAGTGAGAAAGAGAGAAGTCACTGCAGGGGACATACCCTAGCCTATTTTAATGCTGGTTAGTATGTCCTTATTTTTTTGCCTTAGTACAGATTTTTTTTTACGTGTAATCACTCAAAGGCAGACTGAGCAGAAATAGTATAGTTACGCTGCACTATTCCAAGCTAATCAAGCTGCAGATGGTCAGTTTTCTCCTGAAAGGACCAGACCTCTTCCATCCACATTACGGCAGTGGACCTGTCATAGCAGCATTACTGACCATGTCATCTTACAGATACTTTATAAAAGCAGTGTGCCCCACATTACTCAACAGCTAAAATGCCATTCATTGAAATGTATGCTCCTCCCAATGAGCTGCTGTCATGTAAAAACATTACAATGTAGCCACTGGCATTTTTATACTGACTTGACAGGATATTCCACATCTTTAAGCTACTGCTGGATGCTTTTCCAATTCCAAGAAAAGTTGCATTCTAAGAAAAGCTATTGTTGAGGTGATGTTTAGTGGGTGCATTCAGTACTGGAGTTCAACTAAGTTTTCATATATGATGATGGCCCCTTTATGTCCCTGTTGTTGCTTTGTGTTAACTAATAGAATTTCCGCTGGCCCATATTTGACTTTTGCCTTCAGCATTATGTAAATGACTAATAGCATGGCTGGTTTAGGGAAGGCTGAATGCACATGCCTTAATTGTTCCTCTCACCGCCTTGCAATGGAGAGCATCAGGTTCGAGAAAAAATTCTGGCAAAATCCCTGCACTACCAGACTGGCTAGATTGAATCCTGAGAAAAAAAGGGGGGAGGTAGGTACACAAAAAAAGGGAAAGCTCATCCCCTGTAATCACACAGGAATATTATTTAGAAAAACCTCCTAAATCACCAGTTATATCCCTCTTGGAGGCTGTCTGCCGATATGAGTGATGATATTAATGGTCTAGGGGTTATTATCCTGTATTTTCCACTGAATTATGAGGTAGGAAAAAGTTCCTTCCAAAAGAAATTCTTCAGTGAGGAATTGTGAAAAAATTAGGGCTGTTACTGATTAAAATTTTCGTGTTCGATTAATCGTTTTTTTTTTAATCAATTAATCGATTAATCGACTAATTTCGATTAATTATACTGCACATACAGATCCAACTACTTTTAGCTGATCTCCTTGCGGGCTGATTCCCAGTGCAGCTACCAACCACTGGAAAAATCGATAGCAGGATACAAAAAACACACAAAGGCAGCGCTCGATGGGAATAGCATTAAAACTTTTATAGTCTTCAAGTAGGTAACAAAATAAATTTTGCACTGGAGATAAAATCGATGTAGCTACATAAACTATAAAAATGGTGCGAGTAATACCAAACGGTAGCAAAAGCAGTCATAAAAACATGTAGCTAAGTATGATACTGGTATAAAAATGTATACAACGATACCACTGCTGAATCCAGATGAGGAGGGGTTAACATCAGTCCATCGGCATGTAGATGTCCCGTGAAGTGAACTATCACAACTCCCAGTGGATGGCTGTAGAATCCCAGGTTGATAGAGGGAAGTGATAGAGGGAAGTGTAACAGCCCTTGCGTGTGGCAGATAGTAAGGTCCCGCCGGCATGCAGATATGAAGGCACAGCAAAGGAGCCCTTCAGATGGACACGGCAAGCCCCGCCGGTGTCTGTGGCGTCACCGGAACTCCCTGAAGACCCGGAATTTTGATCGATCAAAAAACTTAATCGATTAATCAAGGAATTAATAGTTAATTTCCACAGCCCTAGAAAAAATATATATTTCTTTATTATATAAACCGCAATATAATATAATAGTTTAACAAACACTTGATATAAACACCCTTCACCTATAAATTTAAAATTAGACTAGTCTAAAAACCTGTGAACATGGGTGGCCACACGACCCGCCATACATACCACAATCAGCCTTTTAACCAACTCATCCACCAATTCACCTAAATTAATCCGGATTTTTGGGATGTCTGAAAAGGGACCTCACCCAGTTCAGACAAACAGTCTAGCTTGGAATGGAAATTATTTCAAAAAGTATATTTCAGTCGTTTTTGAAGACTCAATGGAGAAACGGAAAGTCAATGCTGTAATTAGGCTTAACTGGATGGGAGCCCGCGTTATTGAATGTCTGTATAGTGGATAGTATTCACATATTCATTGGCTTGTGTGGCCATATAAGAGATCTGGTATTTATAATCACTGATTTACTGACATGGCATATATGAACATGAATAAGTTGGTTGGATCTCACCGTTAGAAGTATTCCACAGGTGGATTTTTCCTTATTCGTATAGCCTCTGTCTTCCAGGTATTTCCTAGTAGCGATATTTATTCAGTCTCTTTGCAATTGTGAATAAATAGGTTCCAGTAGGTCATGCAGTGCGGGTTGCACACATTCAGCGCTGATTTTCCAGCACTCTCCCCGTCGGTTTATGAGTGGATGTAGTCCATTCCTCTGAGGTGAAAAAGAGGGTAGGATGAAGAGTTTCTAGAGGCGATCAGGTAGTGGGCTCCATGGATTGCACACCCATGTTCCTAATACAGCCAGTATGACTGCACGTAGCTTACATGTTTCGGTTCTACAGAACCTTCATCAGAGCAAGCGTGTTGTTCAAGTGTGGGTCTGGATATACTTCTCTAATCAGGTGTTATCCTGCAGAGCCTGTCCGGACAAAACAAGCCAACTTATTTTATACAATTTCCGTATTTTGTTGATATTTTCCCTTTTTAAGAAGATGGGGATCAACAAACTAATAGTAAGATTCCAAACACACTGTATATCAGTTTAGATACAGGTCATTTATTCACAAGATTGCAAATGGTGTAATGATGCCCATAGATGGAATGACATTTCAGTAAATAAGTAAATGGCAAATATATTGACATCTAAATCAATTATTTTAAAAATGATATTTAATATACTAGAAGTTGTAGTTGTTTGAATAGCTAGGACTGCTAAAATTAGTTTAACTTCTGCAAGACCCTGAAGGTGTTTCACAGAATTTTTATACACTAGAAAACTCTTTTGTAAAAAAAAATTGTCTGCCATTGTCCATACTACAGTGGAACCTTGGATTACGAGCATAATTTGTTCCAGGAGAATGCTCGTAATCCAAAGCACTCGCATATCAAAGCGAGTTTCCCCATAGAAGTCAATGGAAACGAAAATAATTCGTTCCACATTGACTTCTACAGCATGCAATACCGCATGTGGCCAGAGGTGGGGGGCGCCGGAGAGCCTCGGAAATACTCAGAAAGGCTCGGGGACAGCTCGGCTGAACTCGGAAAACCTCGGAAAGGCTCGGGAACGGAGTATGTCAGAGTTTTTCCTAGTTTTTCCTAGTATTTTTGAACGGCTCCGCTCCGCTCCGGCGCCCCCACCTCTGGCCAAATGCGGTACTGCACACCGCTGTGGCTTGAATCCTGCTCGTTTTGCGAGACAACACTCGCAAACCGAGTCAGGATTTTTTTTTTAAATGCTCGTATTGCGAAACGCTCGTTAACCGCTTTACTCGCAATCCGAGGTTCCACTGTATATGATGCTCACTTGTGGAACTGCTGAATAATGCATCTTTAGTTATAATGGAAGGAAGATTAGCTTTATAGGAGATGCATTGTGTTGAAGAAACCATAACGGCATGAAATCATGTATTAACACAACTATTAAAGCAGAGTTTCGGCCGAAATATGACTTTTAAGATAAAAATACCCCTAGAATACTTATGCCTTGTGCAATGTAATAAAGGTATGCTGTAAACGATGCCCAGTTTTCTATCTGTGCAGCATTGCTTTCTTGCTTTCTTACTTTGTGACGTTTCTGCACAGGGCGGCCATCTCCAGTGTGGGCATCTGAATCCTTCTTCCTGGATTCCATGCATGCTGGCTACCCAGCATGCACCTGCTGATCTCACGCATGTCCAGTGTGGTGCAATTTTGGTCAGCTTGGCATGGCACAGATGCTAATGTTAAATGTTACTGGAGCCGTGAGATGCCAAGCTGGCCAATAATTTCCATAGACGCCATGCTAAGCTGACCAAGATCTCCCAGGAGCCAATGCAAAACCGGAAATGACATCTGCAGCCGTGGCCCCCTAGAGGTGGAAGTGAAATTAGATATAGGCAAAAAACAGGTAAGTGAACAGAAAAAAATAAAAATAAATTGCCAATTCATTTTAAGAATGCACATTAGTTCTGCATGGTGAGGAATGAAAAATGTGTGTGGAACTCCGCTTTAAGAATATTATGGCTGAAGGTAACATCTTGTTACATTTTTATTTACAGCACAACAAGTGTTTTAACAATTAAAAACAGCATAAGTGTTTTAACAATTAAAAACAGCATAAGTATTTTAACAATTAAAACTAAAACCAAAACATTGAAATAAACAAAATAATATAATAAATGTGTGTTTTACATTCTTTTCTATTTAGTACAGCTCAAAAATTAAGTTAAAAAATAAATAAAACACAATAGACAAAGCAATAAACTGTAACTGTCATAAAATTAACATAGTATAATAGAATGTCCCATGTTAGCACAATTACTCTAGAGTCCAAACAGATCTAAATCTAATAAAGTAAGCCATTGTTTATTACAAACAATAGGTCAGTAATTACCTTAATATTCTGGCAACTGTAAGATAATTTTTTTCATTTAAGTGGGTAAACCTATTTGTAGTTATTCTTTCAAAGGTTGTCACATGGATTCCAAGCCTGGGACCTCATCCTCTAAGTGAATTTTTATTTTATTATCATTATTTTAGTAGCTTTCATCTAGACCAGGGGTAGGCAACCAAACAAAAAATGTAAATGAACACTAACTGTTCTGAGCCCCCTATAAGGCTGCTTTCACAATGATGTGCTACGGTTTACTTGCACAGCGGGTACAGCGCAGTGCATTTGCAATAGACATCCCCGGTTTCCGGGGACAGTCCCTGGATTGAGAACACTGTCCCAGCACCAAGTCTGTCCCCGGTTACGTCCCCGGATTGGATTCTTTAATTCTTTATATAATAATCATTTATTTAAATTTCTTAAACAAAACATTACTTTAACATAAATACAATGACAAACATTTGCCAGCATCTGTTATTTTATTGATACTGGTGTCTTGGGGCATACCTTTTTTTTTTTATAAATTCTTTATTTCTTGGTCATTTTCATTCACATATACAGAGATATAACATTTAGTACAATACATCTTATACTTCGATCTTAGTTGATCTCTCTATCGTCTCTACATAATATTCACATTGGTCACTCTTTTTTTTTGACCTACCACCTCACATTTTTAAATTCATCTTTCTTTTTCGTTCTTATTGGTCTTATTTAACCCTTTCTATAGTGTACTACTGCAAATCTCCATTATACCCCCCCCCCTAGACCTCCCCCTTCCCACCCATATCCGAAAATCTAAAGCCCCGGAATAGGCTTAGTCCCTTCCAAAAAAAAAAAAAAGGTGGTCACCCTCTCCCCCACCTCTTCTCCTCTCCTATCCCCCCTGTTCTCTGAAAACGATGTAAGGGGCCCAGGTTTGTCGATATTGGTCCTCCTGTTCCCTCATACTCATTGTGAGACTTTCCATTTGTTTTACTTCCACTATTTTGGTGATCCATTGTATTCTAGTTGGTGAGACTGAGCTCTTCCAGAGAGCTGGAATACATGCTTTCGCTGTTGTAAGTAAATGTCTCACCAATGATTTTTTGTACTTTCCTATTGATAACGGAATATCAAACAGGAGAAAAGTCGCTGGCATCTCCACAAGGGACACATTGGTAACTTCTTTTATTGTTTCAGCAACCATTTTCCAAAAATCTTTTATTCCCGGGTTTATTCAGCTCCTTGGCATCTCCAGCAAAGGTTAGATACCTGTGGATAGATTCGATGCAGCACTGCTGGAGTCCTGTACCACCTACTCAAAATCTTATAGCCGCCTTCTTGGTATCTAGTTGCTATTGAAGACTTGTGCGTATATTTAAATATCTTGTTTTTCTCCGAGAAGGTGATCCCCAAATCTTTTTCCCAAGCCTGTATAAAGCCCAGTTCCCGTGGTGCCTTTAACTCATTCATCATTACGTACAATTTCGACAGCGCATGTCTCACTGCTACCCCCTTAAGGCATAGTTTCTCAAAATTAGTTAGTGTGGTTATTTCTCTCCTTTGCTTAGATATTACCTGAAGAAAAGCATTCAGCTGCATCCGCCTAAATATATCTAATTCCTCTGAGAATTCTCGGTCCATCTCCTCTCTCGACATCACTTGATTGTTTTTTACAAAATGTATTAGTCTACTTCTACCCTGTTGCTTCATTTTTATGATTTTTTTATCTTTTAAACCCGGCACAAATCCCGGATTACCCAGGATCGGAGTCATTGGACTCAGGGGGATATCCATTTTTTTTTTAAATGTCTTTTTTACCGAGTTCAGCGTGGCCCCCACTGTTATGTGGTGCTTTACTGCCCTCGGTATAGTCGTGTACGGAAGCCATGCCAACCCCTCTAGGGGTATCTCGGACATTGCCTGCTCCATCTGTACCCATGGGTTTTTTTGAGACGTACACCAATCCAGTACCCTTGTTAGATGCATCGCCTCATAGTACCCTACTGGGTCGGGAAATCCCACCCCTCCTTGTTCCTTTGGTAGAGTTAGAATATCTCTCCGAATTCTGGCTGGTTTCCCGGCCCAAATGAAATTTCCAAACTTTATTTTCAGATCTCTCAGAAATCCAGTGGGGATCCTAATGGGTAGGGTCTGGAGTAGGTATAGCAGTCTAGGCATTATATTCATTTTTATGATATTAATTCTGCCAAACCATGTGAATACTTCCTTATCCCATCGCTGTAAATCCAATTTTATCTGTGGAGTAAAGTTAAGTTCAAGTATCCTATTTAATCTCTTTGGTCTTTTTGTCCCCAGATATCCTATGTGGGATTGTGTCCATCTAAACGGAAAAAAAGTAACTAACTGATGTTGCAGCGTAGCGTTTAGCTCAATTCCCATTGCTTCTGATTTGTTATAGATTTGTTATAGATTTGTTATAGTTGACTTTAAAATTGGACAGTCTCCCATATTTACCAATCTCCCTCAATAATGAGGGCATAGATATTACAGGAGAGGTTATGAAAAATAGAAGATCATCTGCAAAGGCAGACAGTTTTTGTTCCCCACCCTTGACTACTATGCCACCGATATCTGAGTTCGCCCTTATTATTCTTAAGAGTGGTTCCAGGGTCAAAATAAAGATAGTGGGTGATAATGGGCACCCTTGCCGTGTTCCATTATGTATTGAAAAGGGTTCGGATAGTATGTCATTTACCCTTACTCTCGCTTTGGGAGAGGAGTATAAGCTCATAATCCAGTTCAACATCCCTCTCCTAAGTCCTATATGTTGCATAGTAGCTTTCAAGAAGCTCCATTCCACCCTGTCAAATGCTTTTTTCGCGTCAGCAGAAATGAGCACTAATGGTTTTTGATGGTATTGTGCATATTGTATCGCACTTATGACCCGTTGCGTGTTTTCCCGTCCTTCTCTCTCCGGTATAAACCCCACTTGATCTGGGTGGATCAGGGTCGGGATATACGGCAATAATCTATTTGACAGTATTTTCGTAAGAATCTTCAGATCTACGTTTAGTAAAGAAATTGGGCGATAACTCGCACATTGTGATAGATCTTTTCCCTCCTTTGGTATTATGGTTATGTGTGCCATCAATGTTTCCGCAGGCATCGTTTGCCCTTCTCGTATCGAGTTGAAGGCCTCCAGAAATCTTGGAGCCAGCTTATCAACAAAAGTTTTATAATAGAGTAATGTGAACCCATCTGGGCCCGGTGCCTTCCCTGGTTTTAATGTT
Source organism: Rana muscosa (assembly GCA_029206835.1). Lineage (NCBI taxonomy): Eukaryota > Metazoa > Chordata > Amphibia > Anura > Ranidae > Rana > Rana muscosa. The sequence goes on from CM055118.1 coordinate 797,413,031, forward strand.
TGAAGGGCATCCGTAAATTCTTTCATAGTAATTGGGCCATCTATGTCTTCTGCTACTTCATCCGGCAATCTGGGCATTCCCGAGTCCTCTATATACTTCTTGGCCTCCACTCCACTAAGTATCTTTGGTGTCTGTTTCTGGTCCCCTAACTCATATAGGCTCTTATAATAGTCTCTGAATACCCTTGCGATTTCCTGGGATGAATTGACTATTACATCTCCCTGTGCTTTAATATTTTCAATATAGTTTTGTGTTCTCGTTTCTCTGAGTGCATTTGCCAGAAGCCTGCTCAGTTTATTTCCGTACTCATAGAAAGCTCTTCTGTATCGAATCATTGTCGCTTTAGCTTTCTCCATTAGTATTGCGTTTAGTTCCTCCCGTAGACGAGTTAATTTTTCTTCAATCTGAATCGTTTGTGATTTCTTATGTGTCATTTCCAGGGTACGGATATCCCCGAGCAGAGATTCTAGCTTAGCTCCCATTCTACATTTTCTACGTACCCCTAATGATATCAGGATACCTCTAATATAACATTTGTGTGTTTCCCATAGACATGTTGGTGTCACTTCTTCAGACTCATTTAATGAGAAAAAAGTTTCTAATTCTTGGGCTATCTGTGTCTCACATTCTGTCTCTTTCAACAATGTCTCATTTAATTTCCATTGCCATTCTCGAATTGTTGCTTCTCCCCATTCTACTACGCAATTGGTTGGAGCATGATCTGATAATGTACGTGTCCCGATGTTGGTTTCCACTATACACTGCAGGGCGTTTTGGGATATAAACACATAGTCTATCCTAGAATATGTTTTGTGTTTAGCTGAAAAAAAAGTATAGTCCCTGTCGTGTACATGTAGAGTTCTCCAACTATCCCTTAATTGCATTTCCTGAAGCAGTCTTTTTGCTTTTCGTGATTTAATATACGATAGGTGAGAGGTGCCCTTGGACACATCCAAGGTCGGGTCTAACGCCATATTTAGATCTGCCCCCATCACCAAGATCCCCTCTTTGTTTTGGGATATTAAATTCGTATATGTTGCCAAGGCTGCCACCTGGCCCTCATTGGGCAGATAGAGATTTACCAGAGTAACCTTCTGATCATATATAAGCCCCTTTTACAATCAGGAGGCGGCCATCCTCATCTTTAATTATGTTTACTTCTTTCCATGGTATCTGTTTCGATATAATAATCGACACACCCTTCACATTTGATGTCTCTGATGCACTGTGATATATCCTCGGGAATCTATAATTCCCTAATCTTGGATTTTTTTTTTTTTTTAAATGTGTCTCCTGTAGAAATACTATATGCGACCTCATTCTCCACAATTCCGCCAGCAGCATATTACGTTTCTCTGGGGAGTTCAGTCCCTTAACATTATAAGATGTGAACGTTATTCTAGTCATCTTAATGTTTATTCCTTTTCTCTTTCTTTCCCCTTTCCCTTCTTTCTCCTTTCTTTATTAAACCAGTCCCCTCTTATCTTACGTTCTAAGAGTCAGATCGAGAGAGGTGGATGGAGAGTGATGACAGGGGAGATAACCACAAAAAATAAATAAAAATCACAACCCCCTATCTCCTAGAGCCCGGCTTGTCCCTGTGACCCCAGGATGAAAAATAGGCACAGCAGGCGCCTGTGGTCTTTCCCACTTCCTGTAGGCGAGTCCCCCCTGCATATGCTAAAAAAACAAACAAAAAATGTATCTATTTAAACGCCTCCGACTTCCCTCCTGCTGGAGGAGAGGCGTATCTAGTGGGGGGGGTAGTTATGCAACAATGGAGATTTGCGGCTTCCCTTCCCATGCACCCTGTTTTTACTGCACGCTTTTCCCCTTCATACAAATGTCCCTTAATTCTCCTTATTTAGGTTTTGACGTCCCTTTTTTTTTTTTTTACGTCCTTCCCCTCCTTACCCCTTCCTTCACATCGATTCTCTACGGCCTATATTTATCTTCTTTAATATGCATTCCTTTGATACCCTCTATAATGATTACTTGTAAATACTACGTCTATATACCTATAAACCTCTGTCAGAACAATTATATCCCCATACGAATATACCTTAAATTAAATTCAGTTCACTTAGATTAAACATACCCATCAAAATTATACATTCAATATTCCCACATTAACCCGCACAAGACCATGACCAGAGTCCTCTGTCCTATCTCTCACTATATCTGCTATATCTATACTATATCTATACTATATCTATACCATATCTATACTATATCTTACTCGGGTAACTCTTATGCACATTTTTAAGGGGTGGGTATCCTTCTTACCCCTGCCTCCTTCGCCCAACTAGTATATGCTTGGTCCTCCACTTAGCTTTTCCCCTATCTATAATATTACTCCCTCTTTCACCCTCCTTTATCCCTTCCCTTACCCCCTACTCAGCAGTGCCCTATTGTCTGTGTTGCCTGTGTATCAGGAAAGAAAAAGAAAATATGAATATGAATATAAAACAAACCTGTGTCATCGTATCCTAGTGATATGTATATTACCCCCCCCCCCCTTAAGTTCCTTCCCCGGGTATTACCCCGGGGAGGGAGAAAAAAAAAAAACACCCAAAAATGAGTGAGCACAGAACACAAATACAATACGTCAAATTCCCCTTGGAGTGCAATGTGTACCTTCCTTACCCTACTAATCTTTTCCCATCCCTCCCCACTCCTCCCACTCCCCCCTCCCCCCCCAAAAAAATAAAAATAAATACATTTTCCTTTCCCTTTCCTCTTTTTTCCCTTTCTTTTCTCCTTCCTTCCTTCCCTCTCCTTTTTCTTTTTCTCTCTTTTTTTTTTCTTTCCTGGAGCACGGATACCAGCTCCTGTGACCAAGAAAAGGAATAACCCCTGCGCTATACTATATGTGTATACTTGTGTTTGTATTGTGCAAATATTACATATATTGTGTATTTATTGTGTATTTACAGATCCCTTCCACTACGCCCCCCTCCCTCTCTCCCCTCTCTATATGCTAAGTGTCTGAACTTCTGCATTTCATCGTGTACCCCCCCTCCTTATCTACCTCTCTTCCCCTTTAACGTATCATATCATATTATTTTCCATTATATTTACCCATGAATACTAGGGATGAGCTTCGTGTTCGAGTCGAACATACGTTCGAGGATCGAACGATTTGGGCCGTTCGCGCCAAATTCGAGTGACGCGAACGGCCCACAATGCACTACGCCATCGCAGTGTCATCCAGGCGCTGTGATTGGCCAAGCATGCACTGTGACCCCGCATGCTTGGCCAATCACAGCGCCGGCAGCGAGGAGAGCAAGGATTGGCCACAGGCAGGATGCCTGTGGCCAATTATTGCTGAGGGGGTTTAGTACACGCCCCACACTATAAAAGGCCGCCAGCGCGGCGGCCTTGTGTAGTGTGTTCCGGAGCAGGGAAAGAGAAGCATAGGCAGGGACAGTGTCATTATTTTTCCTTTACTAATCCTGGATTCCTTGTGTTTAGGGACAAATAAGGATAGGTAGGGAGAGTATCAGTGACAGTGTGCTATTCTGTGCTAATCCTTGTTTGTAGGGACAGAGAGGTACAGTGAGGGAAAGTGTCAGTGTGCTATTCTGTTCTTAACCATACTTGCTGAACCATATTTTCAATCCTTGAGTTTAGGGACAGAGAGGTACAGTGAGGGAAAGTGTCAGTGTGCTATTTTGTGCTAAATCTTGATTGTAGGGAGGGACAGAGTAGGACAGTGAGGGAAAGTGTCAGTGTGCTATTCTGTTCTAAACCAATTTTGCTGTTCCATATTTTCAATCCTTGAGTTTAGGGACAGAGAAGGACACTCGTGGCAATTTTCAGTGTGCTATTCTGTGCTAAATCTTGTTTGTAGGGAGGGACAGAGTAGGACAGTGAGGGAAAGTGTCAGTGTGCTATTCTGTTCTAAACCAATTTTGCTGTTCCATATTTTCAATCCTTGAGTTTAGGGACAGAGAAGGACACTCGTGGCAATTATCAGTGTGCTATTCTGTGCTAAATCTTGTTTGTAGGGAGGGACAGAGTAGGACAGTGAGGGAAAGTGTCAGTGTGCTATTCTGTTCTAAACCAATTTTGCTGTTCCATATTTTCAATCCTTGAGTTTAGGGACAGAGAAGGACACTCGTGGCAATTTTCAGTGTGCTATTCTGTGCTAAATCTTGTTTGTAGTGAGGGACAGAGTAGGACAGTGAGGGAAAGTGTCAGTGTGCTATTCTGTTCTAAACCAATTTTGCTGTTCCATATTTTCAATCCTTGAGTTTAGGGACAGAGACGGACACTCGTGGCAATTATCAGTGTGCTATTCTGTGCTAAATCTTGATTGTAGGGAGGGACAGAGTAGGACAGTGAGGGAAAGTGTCAGTGTGCTATTCTGTTCTAAACCAATTTTGCTGTTCCATATTTTCAATCCTTGAGTTTAGGGACAGAGAAGGACACTCGTGGCAATTTTCAGTGTGCTATTCTGTGCTAAATCTTGTTTGTAGTGAGGGACAGAGTAGGACAGTGAGGGAAAGTGTCAGTGTGCTATTCTGTTCTAAACCAATTTTGCTGTTCCATATTTTCAATCCTTGAGTTTAGGGATAGAGAAGGACACTCGTGGCAATTATCAGTGTGCTATTTTTGTGCTAAATCTTGTTTGTAGGGAGGGACAGAGTAGGACAGTGAGGGAAAGTGTCAGTGTGCTATTCTGTTCTAAACCAATTTTGCTGTTCCATATTTCAAATCCTTGAGTTTAGGGACAGAGAAGGACACTCGTGGCAATTTTCAGTGTGCTATTCTGTGCTAAATCTTGTTTGTAGGGAGGGACAGAGTAGAACAGTGAGGGAAAGTGTCAGTGTGCTATTCTGTTCTAAACCAATTTTGCTGTTCCATATTTTCAATCCTTGAGTTTAGGGACAGAGAAGGACACTCGTGGCAATTATCAGTGTGCTATTCTGTGCTAAATCTTGTTTGTAGGGAGGGACAGAGTAGGACAGTGAGGGAAAGTGTCAGTGTGCTATTCTGTTCTAAACCAATTTTGCTGAACCATATTTTCAATCCTTGTGTTTAGGGACAGAGAAGGATAGGCAGGGGACAGTGTCAGTGTCATTGTTGCTAAGCCTCCTGCACAGTATACACCTGAAGGTAGCCCTTATTGCTCTTTTTCCCATCTCCCTGCAGGCCATCCATTAAAATGTCTGGAAGGCAAACAAGGAGAGGCAGACAGTCAGGAGGCAAAAAAAGAGGGCAAGCAGGCTCTGTGTCTGGGGGCAACAGTGCTGGTCGTGGACGCGGTGCATTGTCATCAGCACATGGCCATGGGACACGCTTGTCCTTCTTTTCGGCAGCTGGACATGTTGAGCCACATCATGCCGAAGACTTGGTAGAGTGGATGACCAAGCCCACCTCATCCTCCTCATCCTCTCTCATCCAGGCTCAGGGTACTGGCAAAGCAGCTGCCAAAGCGTCCTCTTCTCTGGTATCATTATCTTCATTAGTCAATCCTTCCCTAGACCCACCATGTCCTCCTCCTGAGGAGTCCCCCGAACTGTTTGAGCACAGTGTTGGGTACATGATCCAGGAGGATGCCCAGCGTTTGGAAGGATCTGATGATGATACCCAGCTAGAGGAAGGCAGCAGCGTGAGAGCAGAGAGAGGGGATGCTCAAGAAGGACACCAATCTGGCAGTCATGCTCCAGCAGCTGCAGCATACTGCCAGATTGGCTCCAGTGATGAGGAGGGAGGGGATGATGAGGTCACTGACTCCACGTGGGTGCCTAATAGGAGAGAGGAGGAGGAGGAGGAGGATGAGGAGGAGGCACATCTCCAACGAGGCAGGATGCCCTTGAGTGGCCAGCGTATGGGCAGCACACCGACGGAATCACACCGCAGAGCTCCGCCTGTGCAGGGCGCTGCCTCTGCCCATCATTCAAAAAGTTCTTTGGTGTGGGCCTTTTTTGAGGCGAGTGCATCAGATCGCACAGCTGCTGTTTGCAACATATGTCTCAAGCGTATATCGCGTGGCCAAAACATCAGCCGCTTGGGCACCACATGCTTGATCAGACATATGTTGACCTGCCATGCAGCTCGTTGGCAAGCCTACCTTAAAGACCCACACCAAAGAACAAAGCTGACCTCTTCTTGCACCGCATCAGCTGGGATCTCCAACCCCACTATACCTTCACTCCTCTCTGAAACCTGCTCTGAGAGGAATGAAGATGTAGAATTAGGTGTGTCACAGGCAAGTACTTGCGGGCACTCTGCTAGCAGTACACCAACGTCCGATTCTAGCAGGCAAATTTCCCTGCCCCAGCTGCTGGACCGTCGAAAGAAGTTCACTCCCAGCCATCCACATGCCCAGCGGTTGAATGCTAGCTTGGCTAAATTGCTAGCGCTTCAACTGCTGCCTTTTCAGTTGGTAGACTCGGCCCCCTTCCGTGAGTTTGTGCAATGTGCGGTTCCTCAGTGGCAGGTTCCCAAACGACACTTTTTCGCACGGAAGGCGATTCCGGCTCTCTACAGGCATGTGGAAGGCAATGTCTTGGCCTCGCTGGACAGGGCGGTCAGCGGTAAGGTGCATATTACCGCTGACTCATGGTCCAGCAGGCATGGACAGGGACGTTACCTTTCTTTCACGGCCCATTGGGTCACTCTTTTGGCAGCTGGGAAGGATGCAGGACAAGGTGCAGTAGTGTTGGAGGTTGTTCCACCGCCACGCCTCCAAAATGCTACTACTGGTTGTGACACACCTCTCTCCTCCACCCCCTCCTCTTCTTCTTCCTCCATGGCCTCTTCCTGTGGTTTGTCCTCGGAACCAGCGGTGCTCCGTAGGCGTTCAAGGGGCTACGCAAGTACGCAGGCAAAAAGATGCCATGCCGTGCTTGCGCTGGTGTGTTTGGGGGACAGAAGCCACTCTGGGGCAGAAGTCCTGTCTGCTCTGCAGGGGCAGGCCGAGAGGTGGTTGACGCCACGCCAGCTTAAGCCAGGAATGGTGGTTTGCGACAATGGCACCAACCTCCTCTCCGCCCTCCGACAGGGACAACTGACCCATGTGCCCTGTATGGCTCACGTCCTTAACCTGGTGGTGCAGCGGTTCTTGGGCAGGTACCCGGGCTTACAGGATGTCCTGAGGCAGGCCAGGAAAGTCTGTGTGCATTTCCGCAAATCTTATAATGCCAGTGCTCGCCTGGCTGAGCTGCAAAAGGAGTTGAACCTGCCCAAGAACCGCCTTATATGTGACATGCCCACCAGGTGAAACTCAACGTTGGCCATGCTGCAGCGGCTGCACACGCAGCAGAGGGCCATCAATGAGTACCTGTGCGACTACGGCACCAGGACAGGGTCAGGGGAGCTCGGGTTTTTTTCACCACGCCAGTGGGGCATGATCAGGGATGCATGCACTGTCCTGGCACCATTTGAGGAGGCCACGAGGATGGTGAGCAGTGACAGTGCATGCATCAGTGACACTGTACCTCTTGTCCACCTGTTGGAGCACACGCTGCGTGGAATAATGGACAGGGCACTTGAGGCAGAACAGAGGCAGGAAGAGGAGGACTTCCTTGCCTCTCAAGGCCCCCTTTACCCAGACAGTGTTCCTTCTGTCCCACCCATCGCACAGGAAGAGGAGGAGGAGGAGGAGGATTGTGTCAGCATGGAGGTGGAGGCTGGCACTCAGCATCATCAGCAGCAGTCTTTTAGGGATGATTTACAGTCCCTAGAATCCAGTGTACTTGTACGTGGCTGGGAGGAGGTGGCTGCGGATCATGTCGTCCTTAGTGACCCAGAGGACTCCGGACTGAATGCCTCAGCTAACCTACGCTGCATGGCCTCCCTGATCCTGCAAAGTCTGCGGAAGGATCCTCGTATTCTTCGGATCAAGGAGAGGGACCATTACTGGCTGGCCACTCTCCTTGATCCACGGTACAAGGGTAAGGTTGCGGACCTTATCGTACCGTCGCAGAGGGAGCAGAGGATGAGACAACTCCGGGAGGCATTGCAGAAAGGTCTGTACAACGCGTTCCCAGAGACTGGGAGGTTACAAACTCCTGGTCCTGGACAACGAGTTGCTGAGGCTTTGGGCAGTCAAAGAAGGAGAGGTGGGGAAGGTGGCCGTCTGACCGATGCGTTCAGACAATTCTTTCGTCCGCAGCCCCAAAGTATGATCGGTTCCAGCAACCATCGCCAGCGTCTGATATACATGGTCCAGGAATACCTAGGGGCAAGGTCAGACTTGGACACCTTCCCCACCGAAAATCCTCTGGCTTACTGGGTCTTGAGGATGGATCACTGGCCAGAGCTTGCACAGTATGCAATTGAGCTACTGGCCTGTCCTGCATCCAGCGTTCTTTCAGAACGCACATTCAGTGCTGCTGGAGGATTTGTCACGGATCACAGGGTGCGCCTGTCCACCGACTCGGTTGATCGACTGACTTTCATCAAGATGAACCAGTCTTGGATCACCACCAGCTACCACACACCTGATGCTGATATAACAGACTAATTGATTTTAAAATGTCACATCCCTTCAAGACTGATGCTGATGCTGAGTGCCTGTGCTGTTATGTTGACTGGCTATCCTCCTCCTCCTCCTCAATGATACGATTAATGATGATAGCTTGGAAGATCATTTTGGTTTATGGGTGACGCCACCAGTGGCTAAGGCCCAATTTTTCAGCCCCTGTTCAACAGGGGCATGCAATTATAATTATTGATCTAATAATTCACAGCAGGGCCCATTGCTGCGCCCACCAAGAGTAACTGTCAGGCCTTACAGTGTTGTGGCACCAGCACCACCATCACCACCACCACCACCACCAAAGGCCCAATTTTTCAGCCCCTATTCAACAGGGGCATGCAATTATAATTATTGATCGAATAATTCACAGCAGGGCCCATTGCTGCGCCCACCAAGAGTAACTGTCAGGCCTTACAGTGTTGTGGCACCAGCACCACCATCAAAGGCCCAATTTTTACTACCACTGATCAACAATTATATGTTATTACAATTCCTGATATAATAGTTGACAGCAGGGCGTTCCAGCACCCACCAAGAGTAACTGTGAGTGCTTACAGTGTTGTGCCAACACCAACACCTAAGGGGCCAATTTCTGCAGAGTATATACGGCAGGTCCCTACTTTCAAACATCAAACTTACAAACGACTCCTACTTGCAAACGGAAGAAGACAACAGGAAGTGAGAGGAAATCTACCCCTTGGAAGGAAAATTCTCTCCTGTAAGAATTAATATGGGAGAAAGGTGTCTCCTCTCTACTGATGCTTTATCACCAATCCTTGTTTCAATAAAAACACCACATTTCAAAAACAGTTGTCATTGGGACGCAAAGTGAGGTGAAATGTTCTGAACAGGGGCACAGACAGCAAAAAAAATGTGACAGGGGTGATAACCGTTCCCTATGTTTTCCAAAAAGCTAAAAAAAAGGAATTTGGCATGGAGCTACACTTAAACAATGCAGCTGTTCAAAATTACAAACAGATTCTACATAAGAACAAACCTACAGTCCCTGTCTTGTATGCACCGCCTGTATACGGCTGTTCAGAGTATATAGGGCCTTTTTTAGTTTGTGTGCGGGGTTCCCCTTAATATCCATACAAGACCCAAAGGGGCTGGTAATGGGCTGGGGTAGGGGGGGGGGGGGTTGATGGGGTAGCTATGCCATTTTTCATAAAGATTTTCATCCATATTACCGGGACCAGACATTGCATTAAAGCCGCAAGCAGTTTTAAATGGCTTTTTTTCCTTTAGAAATGTTATTTTGTGCAGGGACAGTTCTAAAAACGGGAAACACGTGGCACTTCACAGGCATACTTTAGACACCCCCCAGGTACAATATTTAAAGGAATATTTGACTTTTTTTTTTTTACTTTATGCATCATTAAAATGACTGCTCCCGGAAAACGTCCGTTTTTAAAACTTCTTTTTGCATTGATACATGTCCCCTGGTGCAGAATCCGGGTTCCCAAACTCTGTTTCGGACAATAACATGGATAATAGTCGTTATAATTAGCACTTTAGAATCTGAACGTTCGCATCCATTGTATTTAATAGGGTTCTAATGTTCGTGCGAACTTTCGGTCCGTTCGCGGGTTCTGGTGCGAACCGAACCCGGGGGTGTTCGGCTCATCACTAATGAATACCTATGAATACATTTTCATTCTCATATACCTATAGATACTTATAGATACTTATAGATATTTACACAATCATTTACATAGTAATTTTCTATTCCCCTCCCTTCTCTCCTCCCGGTTCCCCCCCTCCCCCATACAAGTGAAAGAGCAAGCCCCCCTTCCCCAAAAAAAAAAAAAAAAAGAGAAGAAGAAAGCAGAAAAAAAATATCATGACACCCCGCCCTCATTCCGAGGGATACGAAAAAATTTAAAAATAAAATAAAATGGAGTAAGCCAAGACAAAAAAGCACCATCCAAAGAAATTCCCACCAAAGAAAAAAAAAAAAAAAGAAAAAAAAAACCAATGAAAAAATACAGGGGGAGGTGACCCCTTCTTCCTTCCTTATCTGTCCGGGTCATGTGGGGAGATAAAAATAAATCCCTTTGGGTATATTATTTGGGTATAATGGTCCATCAGATTATCTGTCATGTCTCAATTCTTTGCCTGCTGTCTTCATTATTTGTGTTTATTGTTGCGGGGTTTGGTACGGGTTCCATCCAGACTGGTAGACTTAACCAGTTAGGGACCTCAATGCCTTGAGCCCCCAAAAATTTAAATAGCTCCGGGAGTTGGTCTGGTTCTCTCAGATTGAAGCTTCGTCCCCCCTTCTTCACATACACTGCCAGTGGATATCCCCACCTATATGTACCTCCGTTTGCTAATATATGATCCAGGAGAGGCTTTAACATACGCCGCCTGGTTTTTGTTTGTTTGCAAATATCTGGGAATATTTGTATCTTCCCTCCTTCATATTCCACATCGCCCTCCTGCCAGGCGGCTCTAAGGATGTCTTCCTTAATTCTATAAAAATGGATCCTACAGAGTACATCTCGTGGGCTAGTCTGCATGTGGTTTGCATTAGTGGGTACCTTATGTACCCGATCTAATTCAATCGCAGTTTCTGGTGCCTTTTTTAGCAGGCGGTTTAATATATTTATCACACAGTCTCTTAGTATCTGACCCTCCATGTTCTCAGGGACCCCCTTAATATGAACATTGTTTCTCCTGCTCCTATTTTCGTTCTCCTCTGACTGCAGCTGTAACATGGCTAATTGACGAGATTGCTGGTGCACCTTTTCTTCCAACTGAGCCATACGTGGATCCATCGCACTTTGTCTAGACTCCCATTTACAAAGTCTATCATCCATCCCTTCCAGCTTTGTGCGCACCTCCTCTATCTCCTCTCTTAGTGCCCCTGTTACGCTGACCATCAGGGTCTGCATGTCTTCTCTGGTGGGCAGTGCCTGTATTAACTGAAACAATCGCTTTATATCAGAATCCCCCCCCCTGTTCCTGCATCGGGGTGTCTTGTTCAGCAGGTTTCCCTGCCTGGGGTCCCTGGACATTAGACTGTGTTAAATTATACGGTACATTACCACTATTAGGTACCTGCATAGCTGTAGGGATTTTAGCTTCTCGCCCTCCTGGCTGCTGTACCTTCTGTGGTGTAGGTATTGCTGCTGCTGGTGTAGATATCTCCGGCAGGTGCTCGCGGAGCAGAGCGGCTTTTTGTACACCTTCTCCGTCCTGTCTGCTCTCCTGCTTTGCCGTCCTATAGCGAGTTGGATAGTTATGAATTGCGATATGCGGGACGGCTTCACTCTTCCCCTGCCTCAGCATGAGCGATAACTCTCCACTATCAAGCCTTTGGGGGCTCTCGGCTCTCAGCTCTCAGCTCTCGGAGGTATCGGAAGTATCCGGGAATCACTGACGTTCTGCTGGCGAGTGCATGCTCCGGTGCCTAGTTCTCTCTGCACGCCAGCTCACTCCATCGCGCCGTTACCACTCCCCCCGGAAAGCGGAAGTCATCATCCGTGTTGGGGCATACCTTTGACATAATAGTAAATAATAATAGGACAGCCCCAGCAACGCATGCAAGGATCATATACACCTCTCATGTGAATCAGTTAAGAGCTCTAGCCTCACCTGTTTGAAGCTAATATAAACTAATAAAAAGTGCAACATTCTAGGTGCTCGGCACAGGGTACATAGCTACCCACTCACCCAATCTGCTTTCTTGCCCGCAATTGGGGCGCCCATTTTAAGTGCGTGACTCCCTGTGAGCAGAGTTGCCTGTGGGGCGGACCAACCTTGGAGCGGGAGGCAGACGCTTTGGCGGCATGGACCTCTCTTGGGAGACTTGGGGAGACCATAGGAAATCTAGCTTTTTAAATCTCCGGTTCAGCCATACTATGTGGCAAGGAAGGTAAACAGGCAAATTTCTCTAGAAATAGATATATGTATAGCATTCCTTTTTTATCGGCTGTCCCTCCATTAACTGATATTGACTACTATGAAAGATATTCTGTATTAACCTTATGACTTGCTGTAACCAATGGGAGACGCTTAAAGTATGCTTTAATCCTAATATATTGTTTTTTGACATTCCATAGACTGTAAGACCCCCTTGAGGAAGACCTTAATGGGTCGAAATGCATCGGGGCTCTCTTCTGTTCACCATATGCATTCAAGACGTATGATCTTATTATTCATCTTGTCCACCTTTCTACATGACTTGAACCGTCTTTGTATACACTATGTCTGGCTTTGTAAATACCGGAGCTCATAAAATTATGTACTAATTTTTAATCTACAAGGGCCAAGCGCCTTTTCATCAAATAAAACTTTTTTACTAAATAATGATTTCATTAATTTCTTGCTGCTAAAAAGTCCCACGGGAAACTTTTTCTCTCTCCATGTCCAGCATTCAAATCGGGATGCGCAGCCCTCTCACATATCCCATATGTGTCTAACCAAGCCAAATCTAATAAAGTAAGCCATTGTTTATTACAAACAATAGGTCAGTAATTACTGTATTTATTGGTGTATAACACTCACCTTTTTACCCCGAAAATAGAGGGTAAACTGTGCCTGCGTGCTATACGCAGGGGGCTGTGGAAAGTTTTTTTCCTGAAACATCCCTCTTAAAGTTAGGGTGCGTGTTATACGCCTGTGCGTGTTATACGCCGATAAATGCGGTACCTTAATATTCTGGAAACTGTAAGATAATTTTTTTCATTTAAGTGGGTAAACCTATTTGTAGTTATTCTTTCAAAGGTTGTCACATGGATTCCAAGCCTGGGACCTCATCCTCTAAGTGAATTTTTATTTTATTATCAATATTTTAGTAGTTTTCATCTAGACCAGGGGTAGGCAACCAAACAAAAAATGTAAATGAACACTAACTGTTCTGAGCCCCCTATAAGGCTGCTTTCACAATGATGTGCTACGGTTTACTTGCACAACGGGTACAGCGCAGTGCATTTGCAATAGGGTGAACAGACATCCCCGGTTTCCGGGGACAGTCCCTGGATTGAGGACACTGTCCCCGCACCAAGTCTGTCCCCGGTTACGTCCCCGGATTGGATTTGAACAGGGGCTGGGGCAATTTCAAAGACAGTCAGTGCAAAATTGAAAAAAAAAAAGATTCTGAATTACACACCGCTGCTCCTACTAGCTTAAGGGGGGGGGGGTGTATTTTTTTGTGGTGGTCGGAGCAGAGGGAATATTTCTTCAGTTTCGGGTGCATGCCCATTTAGCTCCGCTCGCAAGTTCTTCTGCCTTGGCTCAAGTCCCAGCCAGCCGCCTGCCTATCTCCTTGATTTCCCTGGCGGAGTGATCTTCCTGCGCTCCCCACCCAGTAGTAACCGGGGCCCAGAGAGTAAGACTTGGCAGGCTGTGAGGCGGGGGGCGATGGGCAGAGAGTCGCTGATTGCCGCCATTACTAGTAAAAAAATAAAAAAATAATATCTCCCCAGATTTTAAAAATCTGGTCATCTTAATTTGCGACTTTCCAGTGTTAGCTGCGCTTTGTCATAGACTTCTATTATATCCTGCAGGTGTGGTGCACTTTCTGAAAGCGCATCAAAACTCCTGCATTCAGAAAGTGCACCAAAACCTGCAGGATATAATTTAAGTCTATGGCTAAGCACAGCAAACTTGCAGGAAGGCTGCAGGTACACCGCAATGTGGGTAAACAGCAGCACATCAGTGTGAAAGCTGCCCTTTACTATTGTGCCCAGTGTATTGCTTCACATTGACCTAAAGATCTCCTCTTTCCTGCGGCTGGCACCACTCCGGAGACCACTAGCTGGGATAAGTGATGGCGTGCAGTTAGTATCCCTCCACATGGGGCAGGATCCGGCACTACAGAGGAGGCATCGGCTTATGCAGATCTTGCTCCCTACTACACCTCCAACTTTACAAGTAGTCCCTCTGCATTGCACTCTGTTTGATACTCTGGAATGGCGGGTCAGCAAGCCCAGACCGGGATCTACCAGTCATCTGGCTGTGATCTACTCATGGCTGACCCCCGATCTAGACCATCCATAGGAATATATTTGACTGTTGATTGTTTTACAGTTGTTACCTTTCTGCTGTCAGAATACACAAAAAATATGTTCTTTAAATTTATGTATAATAGTTGAGCAATTGATGGTCAAAATGATATTCATTAAAAAACTCTGTACTGATTAGTTGGATTGTTGTACACCAAAAACAGATAGTGATGGGATGCTTCCTCCAGAAATAGCTGTACGGGCCCTCAGTGTGGCATCCCCAACAGCAATCAGCTAAGAGAGCCAGTAGAAGAACTATTGAATAATTCCAAAGGCGTATAATTCCACTTAGTCATAACTTCTTGTGTTGATACTACATGATATTGTACTAGTAATTGCAAAAATCGAATCTAGTGTGGGACCCAACTCTGTCCGGTGCTAAACCCAACAGTTTTCCTCAAAAAGTGGGGCGCTCAAAGCGACACAGGTAAAAAAAATGTTTGTTTTGAATATAATGATGAAGGCTTAGGACCTTTGTTAGGTTTTTAATGTTGCCTGTCTCGCCATTGAGAAGATTTCCCTATATGTTTTGTGCTAATGATGAGTATTTTTTAGAACACAAATGTGAGTTATAAAGAACAATAACATCCTGACAGATGTTTGTACCCTTTCACACCCATACAAATCTCTAAAACAACCCCCCCCAAAAAAAAAATAACTTTTGGAAGTCTTTAGGCTTTAAACACAATAAAAAGTAAAATATGCATTGAGAAAATTGCCTTTTCAAGTCTTGTACACAGACTGTACATGGTATGAAGCTCAAACGTGCGCTGAGTACACTTGTGAGCCTGTGAAACACTATCACAGTAACATTGGAATAATTAGGCATTGTGACAGATGGAAAGCCTGTCACTGTCTATAGATACAGATAGCGCCTGTTTCCACAAAGAAAGGGTCCCAGATCAGGTGTAAGACTCATTGGAGACAGGTGGGTGTTGGCCAACAAAAGAGAATCAGTCTAGTCAGTCAGTGATACCTTCTCAGTAAACAGATTGCTTCAGTGTATACAGACACGCAAGGCACGTGTGTCCAGGCCTGTCTGGCCTTACAGACAGGCACTATGGCTAGGCCGATGCCTGAGGAAAATTTCAGTCTATGCTGAAATCGGGTGAAATTCCAAGCAGACCAAATAGCCAGGGGGCTGATTACTAACTTTGTATCTGTGTAAAGCTGAGAACCCATGTGGGGGTAAGGCTGGCCATATATGATTTATTTTTTCTTTGCGTTTGTGGGGGTACTTTTCACTGTGCACACGTTCATCAATGCCCGGGACCAGGGGGGACTATGGTAATGTGAGAATCAAACATTAAAGGTTAAAAAAATTAGCAAACGAAAAAAATAATAATAATAATATAGCGTATACAAGTCTAATTGTAATTGAATGTTATTAAAAAATTACCTTTCTATTTCAATCTGCAGCACTGTAATTCAGTAAAATACAATGCAATATGGCTACCTGGAGGCATTCTGTACACAGATGGTTAGGTGACAGCAGCAAAAAATTATAATTGGAGATTTAGAGGAGGCTGTGAGAGCAATATAAGGTACCTTTTAAAGTTAAAGGATAACTTCGCCTTTTGTAACACCATATCCAGAGTGCAACATGTGACATGTTATGAACTGACAGGCCCCCGCACCTCCCTGAATCTCCGATCTTACAGCTAGTGGAGATCGATCCCCTCCCCCGCTAGCTGTCACAATTTAAAAATACTGTGAATGGAAAACTACAAAGTCCGGCAGCCTTCGCAGCTTTCGGTTTGTAGTTCTCAATAAACTACTATGGTGCTGTGGAGCGCTGCGGTAGTGCATTCTCTTTTCTGTCATCTATTTATTATTTTCTGTCACTGTATCTGAATACATACTTGAAGAGAATTGTTTTTCTTTTTGAACCAAAGTTTAGTCTCTTTAACTTTACATTTTTTAAATGCATAGTTTTAAGAGCCTGTTCACACCATTTACTTCGGGAACATGCTCAGCAATCTAGAGTGCATTAATGAGATGCGAGGCCATGCAGATGTTGCAGCTCACCACAGCAAGCCATCATGCAAAAAATAGTACCTGTGCCTTTTCTTGCGCTAGGCAAGCTATTCATATGAATAACACAGTACAAAAGTTTGCTGAATGAAATATAATCTTCCATTGCTTTAACAACCTCTCATAAAAGAGGAACTTAAAGAGGAACTACAGTCTGCTCACATAATTTGTAATAAAAACATCTTTGCCATTCTGAAGCTTCCCTCCAACCACTTTGCATATTATTTTATATATACTGTGATTCTGTACTTGCCAAATATGCTGCAGAAATCTCCCTCCACTAAGTCTGGCTGCATCCATTTTAACTGTGGGCAGCTGAAGCTGCTGCCTGTTCACTTCCTGGATTTACGCAGACAGACACACAGAGGCACACCTCCAGCTCTGTAGCTCTCATTGGTCCTCTTATGACTCATTATCCCCTCCCTTCCTGGCAAACTCTCACTAGAGTGAGAGAGAGAGTGTTGTGCATGATGTCATAAGCCTAGACTAATGACCAGACAAGAAGGAGGAAGTGGGCTGTATAAGGTATTTACTGGCAGAAAAGTGTTTTACTATTGTCAAAACAACAAGGGCAGAAGATTTAATAGATGGAAAGATGAAAAAATTACTTAAGTTACGCTTTAAGCGTTGTGAAAATTAAAAGTCTCACAGCGACAAATACTGCAGCTGCTAGGTTTTAAATAACAGGTTCTGACCAGGTACTTTTTTGAATAAGTACATGCCTTCTCCAACTCCAGCAATCAGAGGAAGCCTAAAACTCATTTATAAAATACAAAGCTTCCTCTGAGTGGCGAGCAGTGCTAAGCCCGACTATTTTTGTTCCAGGAAGGAGATGGGAAGTTTTAGTCTTGCTGCTGGAAAACAGTGCTGTATACTGGTTGTAGCTGATGCTAATTTGAAGAGAGCTCACAGTGGGCGTCTCTATTAGTAAGGGAAATTGTTATTTTGGACCAGCTTGGTCCAAATGACCCAGTTAAAAACATAGTAAACCTGGAGTTAGGCTTGTGCCAAACAAGCTACTGATTATTCCTGTGCTTTCAACTCACACTGGAATAAATACCATTGTAGGTCCTGTTCATTACTGGTTTGTTCACTTGGTAAACCAGTCAAGCCCTGATGAAACACATTTCTTTATCTGTACCCTTGACCTTTTATGGAACAAAGTTGTATCTGGACCTTTTAGCTGTAGCGTGGCGCTTAAATTTCAACCTTCCTACATTACACTACTTATGCCGCGTACACACAATCGGAAATTCCGACAAGAAAAGTTCAATGTGAGTTTTTGGTCGGAAATTCCGACCGTGTGTAGGCTCCATCTGACTTTTTCTGTAGGAATTTCCGACAACAAAAATTTGAGAGCTGGTCCCCAATTTCTGATCGTCTGTATGCAATTCCGACGCACAAAAAAAACCTATGCTCTGAATTAATTTGACGCATGCTCGGAATCATTGAACTTCATTTTTCTCCGCTCGTTGTAGTGTTGTACGTCACTGCGTTCTTGGCGATCGGAATTTTGTGTGACCGTGTGTATGCAACACAAGTTTGAGCCAACATTCCGTTGGAAAAAAATCCACGGTTTTCTTGTCGGAATTTCCGATCGTGTGTACGCGGCATTAGACTTTAAGAAGTCAGCCATGACAGCTTCTAGATTTGCATTATACTACTTTCTCTGGATATTATGCAACTATCCTTTTAGAGCCCATTTAGGGCCCATTAACACTTTCTTCTTTAGTAGCATGCATTACAAAGGTCAGTATGCTGCAGTGTCATACATCCTAAATGGCACCCCAATGCACCTTGCCGATGCAGTGAGCAGTAAAGCACTACTGTAAGTTGCTATGTGGTGCACTGCTAAAAATGTTATATACGCCTATTTAGGTGCATTAAGCAGCTTTTTGATTCGGGCTGCCATAACACAAAGTGTGTTACCGTGCAGCATGAATATTAATGGGAAGTTTTAAGTGGTTGGTGTGTCCTCTGAGAGATACGACACCTCATCCCTTCATTTTAGTGAAAAAGGAGGTAGGGACTATGGGATTATAGCGGTGCCAAAAATAAAAAAATGTCAACATATATAGTAAAAAATAGAGATATTTTATTATTACAGCAAAGACAAAAAAGCACAATAGAAAAACAGTACACGTTATTCACTCATTGTACATAACCAATGGATTAACCCAACATGTTTCACCAATACATTGGCTTCATCAGGGGTAGTTGATTGTACAGTGTAGCTTAGGGGAAGATCTATAAAATAAAATGTAAATAGTATATATAAACAGTATCACACAGTATTGCATATCACGAAAAAGAGAGACAAAAAATGGGTGCCCAAAGCAGGAAGCAATGGGTAGCGGAATGAGTATACACATGCAAAGACTGCCATACCTACCAGTCTCCAAGGACAACGTAGTCCAGAGCCACCAAGGGCCAACCGGGAAACCGGACAAATTGTGACTGCAGGGGGCTACTAGAAAATATAAAATAAAAAATATAAAATATAATGTATGATATGTAAGGATGACTAGTGTAGCAGAATAAATTGCCACAGCTATTAGACAACATAGTAAAGGACTAGCATAGTCTCTTATAGACTTGTGCACAACGGAAAAATTTGTTTAGTTTCGGTTTGTTTCTTTTCGGTCCTGTTGATTCGCAATCGTTTGTAATTTTGCTAGACGGGATTTTTCGTGTTCGGACTAATTCAACATTTTTCGTTGAATCGGAATGATTCGTATTAATGTAAGCCTTATTTTTAGTTGATTTATAATTCGTACTTTCGGTAGAGTACATTGTTTTTCGTTGATTCTGGACACATATATAGTGCCGTCGTACGTGTTGTACGTCACCACGCTTTGCTGGAGCATTTTTTTTTTCACGATAGTGTGTAGGCAAGGCAGGCTTGAGAAGAATCACGTCGAGAAAAACGCAGTTTTTTTCGATGACATTAAAAGCGGTCGTGTGTACGCTGCATTATTGTGCTTCGAATGGATTTGTACATTCGTAACTTTTTTCATAACGAATTATGCCGAAGACATTCGGGCATTCGCTATTTGCGATATAATTTATTTCAGATTCGGTTTTATTCGTAATTGCTTTGTTCGGAAATTCGAATGCTTCCGAACGTCCGAAAGTTGCTAAATTCGGACGAATTTCGATTTGTTACGAAACGAATTGCACAAGCCTAGTCTCTTATACATACCAATAATTGTGTAGAAGGCATACAAAAATGTAGGGGCGCTGAATGAAGTGTTTGGACGGAAGTCCAGACACAAGGAAGAGCATCAATGTTTATCTGAAACAAAAATAATTGAAGGACATTCAATCACCTGAATACAAGGGAAATGCCCACAAACGTATTGGGATGGAAGAGGGCTTACCTGCAATTGTAAAGCTAGATGGAGACAAAGAATCACTCAAAATATGGTTGTGCAAAAGCAGGGACCCAGTGGGTAAAATGTAACAAGCAGAAGGAGACAGCCCGAACAAGGAATATTAATGGGCTAACATAACTCCTTCCCTGATGCATCAATATCCAGATACAGAATTGCTGAGAGACCTCTCATCTTCTCTTGTGGCATCGATGTCACCAGTAGAAGAATCACCCGTGTGTTTTGGCCCTTATGCATCACATATTACAGTAGATTGATTCCTTAACAAAGTAATATTTTTTTGAGGGACAATTTATAATTGCATTACAGCCAGAACACCAATATAACTTTTGTTATAGGGTTCTATTTGGAAGTTTTCCTTCACAGCTCAAGACTTTTTATTACAACAGATAGGTATCTCTGCAGGTTTTGAGTTAAATAAAATGAATTTTGATCTCAAATGGATGCTTGCCTTGCAATTGAAATAAGACAATTTCACATAATCATACTTCATAGCTTGACTGACTAACCTAGTTATGTCAGAGAAATGTCTGCTATGCAAAAGTGAGAGGCGTCTACTTCATATGATAGAAAATGATCAATGATGTTTACAAGATAAGGCACTTACTGGAAGGTCCAGTGCTTTTATTACTCTGAACTTTAGATTAATAGAAAAAACTATTATTGTGCGAGAATACTATACGGAAATCTGATATAAAAAAAATGGTTATGATGTGAAAAAACTTTTTATTACAAATGTATGTGATTAAGGCTGGGTTCACACTATTTTCGCATGCAGCTCACAGCAGGGGTCCAGTGTGTCCCCGTTCACCGTTTTAGGTCCAATTTCAGCCTGAATTTTTGCCTGAATTCGGACCTGAAACGGACCAAAAGACACACAGGACCCCTGTGAAAATTTTCACCGGAGCCGCAGCGGAGATATGCGAACCAGCTCCGGTCAAAATCTCCTGCTATTGCGAATAGTGTGCGAGGAACCCGCATCCAATTCGCAATAGTGTAAACCCAGCCTAAATTATATATATAGCATTTGAAAGCTATGTGGACTATGTTATTTAAGCCAGGTGTGTTTCAAAAAAAGCTATCCAACCAAAGAATAAATAAAACATGGTTTAAAGTGGAGGTCCACCCTGAAAAAATCTATACATTAAAAATCATAAAAAAAAAAATTAATAGAAAAAAAAAAATTGTATGCTCACCCTAAATGTCTGTTGCTATGCGGAAGTCCCCTAATCTGCCTCTAATGTTCTTCTTCTCGTCCGCGGTGGCTCTCCTTCCGTTTCCTCTTCTTGTGAATGGGCCGCGCTGCCTTCTGGGAACTGTGTGTATCCCAGGAGGCAAGTCGCCCATTCACAAAGCGCCGTGCGGGTGGCGCATGCGCAGTAGGAAACGGGCAGTGAAGCCTTACGGCTTCAATGTCTGTTTCCCTTACTCAGGATGGAGGAGCCGCGTCCTGCCAGCAGCGATCAATCGCCGTGGCGGGACCGACGTCGCGGGTGAGTAGGACAGGTAAGTGTCCTTATTAAAAGTCAGCAGCTACACTGTTAGTAGCTGCTGACTTTTTTATTTTATTTTTTATATTGGCTGCACCTCTGCTTTAATAGAAATGATCTGGATATAGCTCTTTGTGGATATGTGAGCTATATTTATGGTAAGTATTTTTGCATGATTGTTACAACAAGCATCTCTATAAACTATGGACTGTATATCAGTTTGGTGTCTGTGAAACTGAATTTAGGGAGGGGTGAATATATGAGTTCTGCAAATCCTGTTTAAAATTTGGCAAACTCTAACTTTGTGATGGGCCCCATTGAAGTCGACTGTACAGTGCCTTGAAAAAGTATTCATACACTTTGAAATTTTCCACATTTTGTCATGTTACAACCAAAAACGTAAATGTATTTTATTGGGATTTTACGTGCTAGACCAACACAAAGTGGCACATAATTGTGAAGTGAAAGGAAAATGATAAATGGTTTTCCAAATTTTTAACAAATAAATATGTGAAAAGTGTATTGTGTATTAGTATTCAGCCCCCTGAGTCAATACTTTGTAGAACCACCTTTTGCTGCAATTACAGCTGCAGTTCTGTTTGGGGATGTCTCTACAGTGTCTGTGAACAGCAATTTTCAAGTTTTGCCACAGATTCTCAATTGGATTTAGATCTGGACTTTGACTGGGCCATTCTAACACATGAATATGCTTTGATCTAAACCATTCCATTGTAGCTCTGGCTGTATGTTTAGGGTCATTGTCCTGCTAGAAGGTGAACCTCCGCCCCAGTCTTAAGTCTTTTGCAGACTCAAACAGGTTTTCTGTTAAGATTGTCCTGTTTTTGGCTCCATCTATCTTCCCATCAATTCTGACCAGCTTCCCTGTCCCTGCTGATAAGCATCCACACAACATGATGCTACCACCACAATGTTTCACTAGGGGGGTGGTGTGTTCGGAGTGATGTGCAGTGTTAGTTTTCCTGCCACACATAGCGTTTTTCTTTTAGGTAAAAAAGTTCAATTTTGGTCTTATCTGACCAGAGCACCTTCTTCCACATGTTTGCTGTGTCCCCCACATGGCTTATCGCAAACTGAAATTGGGTTTTCTTATGGCTTTCTTCTTGCCACTCTTCTATAAAGGCCAGATTTGTGGAGTGCACGACTAATAGTTGTCCTGTGGACATATTCTCCTACCTGAGCTGTGGATCTCTGCAGCTCCTGCAGTTACCATGGGCCTCTTGGCTGCTTCTTTGATTAATGCTCTCCTTGCCCGGCTTGTCAGTTTAGGCGACGGGCCGACGGCCATGTCTTGGTAGGTTTGCAGTTGTGCCATTCTCTTTCCATTTTTGGATGATGGATTGAACAGTGCTCCGTGAAATGTTCAAAGCGTGGGGTATTTTTTTATAACCTAAACCTCCTTTATACTTCTCCACAACTTTATCCCTTACCTGTCTGGTGTATTCCCTGGCCTTCATGATGCAGTTTATCACTAAGGTTCTCTAACAAACCTCTAAAGGGCTTCACAGAGCAGCTGTATTTATACAAAGGCAATTGGTTCTACTAGATTTTTGTTGGGGATATCAGAGTAAAGGGGGCTGAATACAAATGCATGCTAGACTTTTCATAAATGTATTTGTAAAAAAATTTGAAAACCATTTATCATTTTCCTTCCACTTCACAATTATATGCCATTTTGTGTTGGTCCATCACATACAATCCCAAGGGGTATGAATATTTTTTCAAGGCACTGTATATAGAGTAAATTCTGCTTGTAGATTAGGCCATTTTAGGGCTAATAGGCAAACTACTGAATAATTTTAGTTTGAAAAAAAAAATTTTTTTAGGACGTTTTAGCAGTAACACATGTTTTTTCATCGAACTGTAATAGGCCTGCTTTGACCAGAAGATAGAAATACACCAGTAGCTCACTGACAGTCCCAATTCTTGATGATGCAAAACGGCCCTGACGCTGGCCAACTTCTATCACAGATGATGATCTAATTAGCCAGCAGCAATACATTTTTAATGAGGGACAATTGGATAAAATGTACTGGAAAAAGTACATAAAGGGGGTTTTCTACAAAAATGTAATTACTGCAGATTACACAGCAGTGTAAAATTGGCCAGCAGCAGGACAATTTTAAACAGCAAGGCTAAGCTAAAAGTTACAAGAGACAAAAAGCGCAAGCTCGGGATTTACTATACGTTTACATCAATCAAGCTATTGCAGAGGGTAAAGCAGTGTAAAATTAGCCAGCAGCAGGACAGTTTTGATCAGTGATAATAGATACAACTAGTATACAGTATGTCTAACTTTTATCTATGTGAATAAGGGTGTGTGGTGAATGTGAGTAATTGAATGTGAATGATATAATCTTAGATTATTTTAAATGCACACTTTTCTTGCACTTAGATTTTTTTTCTCCTAAACTATGTAGCAGCATGCTGCAAAGCAATGGGGGCGCCAAGAAAAGATGGTCAGTAACAAGTTAACGCTGTGCTTTTAATACCTCAAATTAAAAAAGAGGTTACACCAAAATAAAATAAAATAAAACTCCAAAATACCACATTTGAAACAAAAGCACTTTGTTATTTAAAGGTAAGCCTTACTGAAAAAAAAAAAAAAAGAAAAAAGTTTAACATAAAATAAAGACCCTATCAACGTTAAATAAAGAACTATATACACTGAAAATAAATGAAACCCCCAAAATACCACCCCCATGAATCAAAAGTCTATTTTTGAAGTAGTGAAGAAAAAAAGTTTGGACCTGGCACCAGCTAACTGGATATTCCGACCATGTGTATGCCCCAACAGATTTTTTCCATCGGAAATTCCGAGGAATTTCATCGGAGTTTAGATAGAGAACATGTTCTCTTTTACTCCGATGGAATTCCTTCGGAATTCCGATGTGATTTTGGCCGGGCAAAAGTCTGACCGTGTGTACAGGGCATATGTGATGCTACAAAGAATTAGCAATTGAATTGTTAATTAATGAATATTATAAATTAATTTTATCAGTAAGGGAAACATCTATCTGTAGCGTCCTCCTCACTCCCCTCTTTGCATCAGCTCGTCTCTCTCTTGTCTAGGGGTACCTTAGAGGGGAGGGAGCAGGGTCACCACGCCAAGCCTTCACCACATGAGGTCTGTGCGGTGTAAGCAAAGTTCTTTCTCTACCTTCGGGTCAGTGTTGTGCACCTGGAGTTACCTTGAACAATGTCCACCAGAAAAGAGCCTCACACCATTAAAGTCCAACACTCCTTTATTCTTCTCGAGTGAACAGCACAATCAGTTAGACTCCCTTAAAGAACAGAACAAACAAGGAGGTGTGGGTGTGAGTAGGCCCAGACACAATGAACTCTCCACTTTGCTCCCTGAAAGTGGGCTGAGGTCTCCAAGCAGAGGGGGGGTTTCCTTCCTGGCGGTCTCCGATGGGAGGCTCACCTGTCACTGGCAATCTGCTGCACCCGGTCTTCAAGTGAGTATCTCCCCCCGGTCCATTACGTCTTCCGGATTCGGGTACCCAATCCCTGGGTTCCCTAGGACCTCCTTCCCTCGCGGAACTCAGTGTTGGGCACTGAGCTCCAGAACTCTATCCGAGTACCTCACCCCAGGCTAAAGGTGCCTGGGATGGAACACGACCTCCGGACGTCCTCCAGGCCTAGGCCACCTAGAGGACCGACACGAACCACCGTCCACAGGCTGAAGGTGCCTGGGACTCGACCCCGTGACAAAGATGGCCGGCCCTTTATACCCTCTCCCAGAAAGCACGGCTGGTTCCCCGCCCCACCATACCGCTGCTGAGGGAGGACAAAAAGGAGGCACAGCACACAGCAATGGTTCAACCCCAGCCCAGGGCGACAGCGCCACCTGTTGGGCCGCAAGGAACTGCACATCGCTGGTGTCTCTGCCAGTTTTAAATGGAAAGAAAAGTGTATACCCGCTACATATATAAACTAAAAATTACTGGTAAGTTTTGAAATACAGAATTCTGAAGCAGCTTTGAGAGAAAATGCAGTTACTAGTGGATGTCTGAGAATGTATGCACAAGATACGAAAAAACAGTTAAGTGATTTGAGTAAGGTGAGCTCACGCCTACACTTTTTTGTTCATCCATGCTATTTAAAATTGGTGATCATGTCTTGCGTCTGAAAGATTTTGCTAGGAGAAAACCCTAAAATTTGAGACTGTCATTGATGCTGCCCATTGAGAAGGTCAATGGAAGTGCAGCTTCCACAATAGGTCATACCTGGAACCACCTTAAAATGAACACGTCCTTTGCCCATGTAGGACAAAGCAACAGGTTCTCTTTATTGCTAACCCCAGCAGTTGTGCATCCTTACCTTCTCTTGTATCGTTCATCGGAACTTCAACTCAGATGGTGCACTGTGTGGGAGATGTACTAAAACTGGAGCATGCAAAATTTGGTGCAGCTCTGCATAGAAGCCAGTAGGCTTCCAGGTTTTATTGTCAAAGCTTATTTAAACAAGCTGAAGTTAGAAGCTTCAGCTTACTATGCACATCTGCACCAGATTGTGAGTGCTCCAATTTTAGTAAATTAAAGAGTAGGGGACTATTTTAATACCTCTGACTACCCACACTATCATAGGGGAACGGACTATTTTATTACCTTCTGACTACCCACGCTAGGGTAGGGGACCTTTTTTGAAAACGTGCATATTACACATATCACATATGCAGAATCAATTGCTAGTAATTACAATCGATAAGGCAGTGAACAAAAACATTCATCAATGCATAAAAGTTCGCTGACATCCACATGTGAAAGTTTGCAAAAAGCACATCTAAAAATTGAAGATCTGAGAGAAAGTCTGTTCAATGAAGAAAGTGATGGCTAATCATCTGTAAGACCACATTCACACTGAGGCGCTTTTCAGGCGCTTTCACGTTAAAAACAGCGCCTAAAAAGCTCACGAAAACTTGTTTCCATTAAAATCAATGAATGCTTTCACACTGGGGCAGTGTGCTGGCAGGGCTGTGAAAAACTTCCCTCTCCATTGAAATGAATAGAAAGTTCTTCAAAAGCGCCTGAAAAGCGCTTCAAAAGCACTCAGTGTTTTTACTGGCAGTTTAGAAGCCCCTCAGTGTGAAAGTGGCCTAACAGGATCACCAGGGATTGTGCATCCACCACCCATGGATAGGGGTAAGTACTCTTACCGGATACTGTGGACTCACATGCCAGTGGCAGTGAGTCGGTCAAGCATAAGGATGGAGACAGGAACTCATGAACCGTCATTGGAAATCCAGGGGCAATGTGTCAGCGTCATCCTCCAGCGTATGATCATGGATTAAATCATGAAGGAAAAATAAAAAAAGGCCTCTGCATACCATAGATCAAAAATGGATGGGTTTATTTAAAAACATATGTACAAACATCAAGGCTGATGTGTACAGGATACAATTAATGTGATTACAAAGGTTATAATGGCGCAATATATGGTTGAAGTCCTGTAGGACGAAACATGCCGGTTTATAGAGAGTCCTCTCCATATATTGTGCTCATTGTAACCTTTGTGATCACATTGATTTTATCCTGTAATAAAATAAAAACTGCAGAGGTGATCAAATACCACCAACAAAAAAAACTTTATTTGTGGGAAAAGGACAACAATTTTATTTGGGTACAGTGTCGCATGACCAAGCAATTGTCAGTTATTGTAACGCAGTGCCGCATTACAAAAAATGGCCTGATCATGAAGGGGGGTAAACCTGCCCAGAGCTCAAGTTGTTAACGCACCCTTGTAAACACGCATCAGAGTTAATTTACTAAAACTGGAGAGTGTAAAATCAGGTTCAGCTGTGCATGGTAGCCAATCAGCTTCTAACTTCAGCTTGTTTGATTAAAGGGGTTGTGAACCTTGGTGTTTTTTCACCTTAATGCATAAAAAACACCTTGTTGTGTCCGGCCCCCCCGAGCCCCCGTTTTACTTACCTGAGCCCCGAATTTCCGAGGGCACGATCCTGCGTTGTTCTCTCCATGACTGATCGGCTCCTCATTGGATAGATTGATAGCAGCGCAGCCATTGGCTCCCACTGCTGTCAATCAAATCTAATGACGCAGCCACCGGGGGGGCCGAGTCATACACTTGGAAGCTATGCACGCCGAGTGTATAACACTGGAGCGCACCCACAAGGTAACCCCTTCGGGAGAGAGCTTCCCAGGGAGAGTAAGCTCTTGCGGGGTGGAGCCGAGACAGCCGCCGTGGGACCCCAGAAGAGGACGTTCGGGGCCACTCTGTGCAAAACAAACTGCACAGTGGAAGTAAGTATGATATGTCTGTTATTTAAAAAAAACAAAAAAAAAAAAAACAAACCCCGTAGTATCACTTTAAGCTTTGACAAAAAACCTGGAAGTTGATTGGTTTCTTTGCAGTGCGGCACCAGATTTTGCACTCTCCAGTTTTACTAAATCAACCCCCTTGTGTCATGAAGTGCTATATGATATGATGTAGTTTGCTGCAATGCATGTGTGTTGGTCCTGCATTTCTTAAGTGTGTTACACTAGAGTACATAACATTGGTTCAATGCACTGCATTTATATTTGATAAATTCACTTTACCATTTGCTTATCGCTAATACAAAAAAAATGATTAAAACCACTAG
Source organism: Rana muscosa (assembly GCA_029206835.1). Taxonomy (NCBI): domain Eukaryota; kingdom Metazoa; phylum Chordata; class Amphibia; order Anura; family Ranidae; genus Rana; species Rana muscosa. The sequence continues at coordinate 797,441,074 of CM055118.1, forward strand.
CAATATCAACTTCTCCTTCTGTTTGTTTAACTGAATTCTATATTTATAAGCTGGGAATGGGATAGAGATTTCTTGGGAAAACATGCAAATAAATAGTAATCTGAATCTCTTGTCCATTTAAAGTAAACCAGTGCCAAGAGGAATGCTGCCCACATTCACAAAATACTTGTTACCTAATTGCCGCTGGCTTCAAGTGCCTGAAATTAAGAACAACTGATCAGTAATGTGATTTCAACAAAAAAAAATGTGCTGTAAATTACCAATCTTTGCATAGGCAAGACTTGTTTAAAAAAATCCACTCTTCATTGTATTTTTCTTTTTTTTTCTATTTTTGGAGGTGGGGAGGGGTATATTTATGGTAATTTATCTTATTTTATTTAGTTGGCTTTGTATTTATGTTTTTACCTCAGTTTTTCTCTTTTTGATCATGATGTTTGTGTACTGTTAAATTTTTCCTTTCCATGTTTTGTTTTTGTTCTGCTATCCTTTTTTAAAATAAAGAGGCCTTGCAAGATGGCGTCCCAAGAGAACGAACACAAGCCCCGCCTCCCCTTTTAAAAGGTCCTCCCAGCAGGCAGTGTGGGGCGCCATGCTCCTTCACAGCAAGTGGCGTTGTGGGCCTTGTAGTCTATTTCTGACCCATAGCAATAGAGTCTCTGTCTCTCCACACCACAAGGCCCGTCATGCATTGTCCTACCATAGCTAAACCCAACAACTTGCAGCCTTATGGGGCAAACGTATAATGAAAAGAGCTAAGTTCTTATAAGCACAAACTGTAGTCCATAAGCTACGTGCAAAAGTAACACCTTGCTACAGATGTCTGTTTCTTCCCCCTTGCTGTGAGTGACAGGTGATTTCCTTATCTCATGCATGAGTGTGAGAGAGGCATTCTGTGTACTTCACATTCCCCCTCCTTTCTTCTCCAGCTCTCCCAGGATTGGCTCACACCTCAGCATGATTGGGCATGCTGAAGTCATGTGGTGACTTTCCTGGGTTTTGACTGGATGTTAGTGATCATGGGGCATAATCCAAGAGACCAGCAGAAGTTCAGTGTAAGAAAAATCAATGCCTGGCCAAGGGGAGCGTAGAGGTGGGTGGGGAGTCTACTAACATCATGACTCCACCCACTGAACCCCGGACAACAGACATCCACAGAATCCAGAGTATTGCAGGGCTCCAAACAGCTAAAGGGGAGATATTTGAAAGGTAAGGATACATGCAGGAGGCATGTATATCCTTATAGATCAGCACTATGGAAGTAATTTAGAAATGATGAGAGTGGGTTTTTCATCCACTTTTTTTTTTTTTTCCATTTTTCATCCACTTTAAGTCTGGGCTCTGACTAGGCCATGCAAGGACATTCACCTTTTTTCCTTCAACCACTGTGTGGTAATTTTTGCTGTGTGCTTCGGGTCATTGTCATGTTGGAAAGTCAACTTTCTTCCCATTGACAATTTTCTGTCAGCGGGCAAAAGATTTTCCTCAAGAATTTGATGTTTTTTTGCCCGATCCTTTTTTTTATACTCACAAGTGCTCCAGTCCCCGCTGCAGAGAGACAATCCCCATAACAGGATAGATATTACCACCTCCGTGCCTTACTGCAGGAATGGTGTTACTTGAATGGTGAGCTGTAGGGATGAGCTTCGTGTTCGAGTCGAACATACGTTCGACTCGAACATCGGCTGTTCGATCGTTCGACGAAGATCGAACGATTTGGGCCGTTCGCGCCAAATTCGAGTGACGCGAACGGCCCACAATGCACTACGCCATTGCAGTGTCATCCAGGCGCTGTGATTGGCCAAGCATGCACTGTGACCCCGCATGCTTGGCCAATCACAGCGCCGGCAGCGAGGAGAGCAATGATTGGCCACAGGCAGGATGCCTGTGGCCAATTATTGCTGAGGGGGTTTAGTACACGCCCCACACTATAAAAGGCCGCCAGCGCGGCGGCCTTGTGTAGTGTGTTCCGGACCGGAGTAGGGAAAGAGAAGCATAGGCAGGGACAGTGTCATTATTTTTCCTTTACATAATCCTGGATTCCTTGTGTTTAGGGACAGATAAGGATAGGTAGGGAGAGTGTCAGTGACAGTGTGCTATTCTGTGCTAATCCTTGTTTGTAGGGACAGAGAGGTACAGTGAGGGAAAGTGTCAGTGTGCTATTCTGTTCTAAACCAATCTTGCTGAACCATATTTTCAATCCTTGAGTTTAGGGACAGAGAGGTACAGTGAGGGAAAGTGTCAGTGTGCTATTTTGTGCTAAATCTTGTTTGTAGGGACAGAGAGGTACAGTGAGGGAAAGTGTCAGTGTGCTATTTTGTGCTAAATCTTGTTTGTAGGGACAGAGAGGTACAGTGAGGGAAAGTGTCAGTGTGCTATTCTGTTCGAAACCAATTTTGCTGTTCCATATTTTCAATCCTTGAGTTTAGGGACAGAGAAGGACACTCGTAGAAATTATCAGTGTGCTATTCTGTGCTAAATCTTGTTTGTAGGGATGGACAGAGTAGGACAGTGAGGGAAAGTGTCAGTGTGCTATTCTGTTCTAAAACTATTTTGCTGAACCATATTTTCAATCCTTGAGTTAAGGGACAAAGAGGTACAGTGAGTGAAACTGACAGTGTGCTGTTCTGTTCTAAACCAAATTTGCTGTTCCATATTTTCAATCCTTGAGTTGAGGGACAGAGAGGTACAGTGAGGGAAAGTGTCAGTGTGCTATTCTGTTCTAAAACTATTTTGCTGAACCATATTTTCAATCCTTGAGTTGAGGGACAGAGAGGTACAGTGAGTGAAACTGACAGTGTGCTATTCTGTTCTAAACCAATTTTGCTCTTCCATATTTTCAATCCTTGAGTTGAGGGACAGAGAGGTACAGTGAGGGAAAGTGTCAGTGTGCTATTCTGTTCTAAAATTATTTTGCTGAACCATATTTTCAATCCTTGAGTTGAGGGACAGAGAGGTACAGTGAGTGAAACTGACAGTGTGCTGTTCTGTTCTAAACCAAATTTGCTGTTCCATATTTTCAATCCTTGAGTTGAGGGACAGAGAGGTACAGTGAGGGAAAGTGTCAGTGTGCTATTCTGTTCTAAAATTATTTTACTGAACCATATTTTCAATCCTTGAGTTGAGGGACAGAGAGGTACAGTGAGTGAAACTGACAGTGTGCTGTTCTGTTCTAAACCAAATTTGCTGTTCCATATTTTCAATCCTTGAGTTGAGGGACAGAGAGGTACAGTGAGGGAAAGTGTCAGTGTGCTATTCTGTTCTAAAACTATTTTGCTGAACCATATTTTCAATCCTTGAGTTGAGGGACAGAGAGGTACAGTGAGTGAAACTGACAGTGTGCTGTTCTGTTCTAAACCAAATTTGCTGTTCCATATTTTCAATCCTTGAGTTGAGGGACAGAGAGGTACAGTGAGGGAAAGTGTCAGTGTGCTATTCTGTTCTAAAACTATTTTGCTGAACCATATTTTCAATCCTTGAGTTGAGGGACAGAGAGGTACAGTGAGTGAAACTGACAGTGTGCTGTTCTGTTCTAAACCAAATTTGCTGTTCCATATTTTCAATCCTTGAGCTGAGGGACAGAGAGGTACAGTGAGGGAAAGTGTCAGTGTGCTATTCTGTTCTAAAACTATTTTGCTGAACCATATTTTCAATCCTTGAGTTGAGGGACAGAGAGGTACAGTGAGTGAAACTGACAGTGTGCTGTTCTGTTCTAAACCAAATTTGCTGTTCCATATTTTCAATCCTTGAGTTGAGGGACAGAGAGGTACAGTGAGGGAAAGTGTCAGTGTGCTATTCTGTTCTAAAATTATTTTGCTGAACCATATTTTCAATCCTTGAGTTGAGGGACAGAGAGGTACAGTTAGTGAAACTGACAGTGTGCTGTTCTGTTCTAAACCAAATTTGCTGTTCCATATTTTCAATCCTTGAGTTCAGGGACAGAGAGGTACAGTGAGGGAAAGTGTCAGTGTGCTATTCTGTTCTAAAATTATTTTGCTGAACCATATTTTCAATCCTTGAGTTGAGGGACAGAGAGTTACAGTGAGTGAAACTGACAGTGTGCTGTTCTGTTCTAAACCAAATTTGCTGTTCCATATTTTCAATCCTTGAGTTGAGGGACAGAGAGGTACAGTGAGGGAAAGTGTCAGTGTGCTATTCTGTTCTAAAATTATTTTGCTGAACCATATTTTCAATCCTTGAGTTGAGGGACAGAGAGGTACAGTTAGTGAAACTGACAGTGTGCTGTTCTGTTCTAAACCAAATTTGCTGTTCCATATTTTCAATCCTTGAGTTGAGGGACAGAGAGGTACAGTGAGGGAAAGTGTCAGTGTGCTATTCTGTTCTAAAATTATTTTGCCGAACCATATTTTCAATCCTTGAGTTGAGGGACAGAGAGGTACAGTTAGTGAAACTGACAGTGTGCTGTTCTGTTCTAAACCAAATTTGCTGTTCCATATTTTCAATCCTTGAGTTGAGGGACAGAGAGGTACAGTGAGTGAAACTGACAGTGTGCTGTTCTGTTCTAAACCAAATTTGCTGTTCCATATTTTCAATCCTTGAGTTGAGGGACAGAGAGGTACAGTGAGGGAAAGTGTCAGTGTGCTATTCTGTTCTAAAACTATTTTGCTGAACCATATTTTCAATCCTTGAGTTGAGGGACAGAGAGGTACAGTGAGTGAAACTGACAGTGTGCTGTTCTGTTCTAAACCAAATTTGCTGTTCCATATTTTCAATCCTTGAGTTTAGGGACAGAGAAGGACACTCGTAGAAATTATCAGTGTGCTATTCTGTGCTAAATCTTGTTTGTAGGGAGGGACAGAGTAGGACAGTGAGGGAAAGTGTCAGTGTGCTATTCTGTTCTAAAACTATTTTGCTGAACCATATTTTCAATCCTTGTGTTTAGGGACAGAGAAGGATAGGCAGGGGACAGTGTCAGTGTCATTGTTGCTAAGCCTCCTGCACAGTATACACCTGAAGGTAGCCCTTATTGCTGTTTTTCCCATCTCCCTGCAGGCCATCCATTAAAATGTCTGGAAGGCAACCAAGGAGAGGCAGACAGTCAGGAGGCAAAAAAAGAGGGCAAGCAGGCTCTGTGTCTGGGGGCAACAGTGCTGGTCGTGTACGCGGTGCATTGTCATCAGCACATGGCCATGGGACACGCTTGTCCTTGTTTTCGGCAGCTGGACATGTTGAGCCACATCATGCCGAAGACTTGGTAGAGTGGATGACCAAGCCCACCTCATCCTCCTCATCCTCTCTCACCCAGGCTCAGGGTACTGGCAAAGCAGCTGCCAAAGCGTCCTCTTCTCTGGTATCATTATCTTCATTAGTCAATCCTTCCCTAGACCCACCATGCCCTCCTCCTGAGGAGTCCCCCGAACTGTTTGAGCACAGTGTTGGGTACATGCTCCAGGAGGATGCCCAGCGTTTGGAAGGATCTGATGATGATACCCAGCTAGAGGAAGGCAGCAGCGTGAGAGCAGAGAGAGGGGATGCTCAAGAAGGACACCAATCTGGCAGTCATGCTCCAGCAGCTGCAGCATATTGCCAGATTGGCTCCAGTGATGAGGAGGGAGGGGATGATGAGGTCACTGACTCCACGTGGGTGCCTAATAGGAGAGAGGAGGAGGAGGAGGATGAGGAGGAGGCACATCTCCAACGAGGCAGGATGCCCTTGAGTGGCCAGCGTATGGGCAGCACACCGACTGAATCACACCGCAGAGCTCCGCCTGTGCAGGGCGCTGCCTCTGCCCGTCATGCAAAAAGTTCTTTGGTGTGGGCCTTTTTTGAGGTGAGTGCATCAGATCGCACAGCTGCTGTTTGCAACATATGTCTCAAGCGTATATCGCGTGGCCAAAACATCAGCCGCTTGGGCACCACATGCTTGATCAGACATATGTTGACCTGCCATGCAGCTCGTTGGCAAGCCTACCTTAAAGACCCACACCAAAGAACAAAGCTGACCTCTTCTTGCACCGCATCAGCTGGGATCTCCAACCCCACTATACCTTCACTCCTCTCTGAAACCTGCTCTGAGAGGAATGAAGGTGTAGAATTAGGTGTGTCACAGGCAAGTACTTGCGGGCACTCTGCTAGCAGTACACCAACGTCCGATTCTAGCAGGCAAATTTCCCTGCCCCAGCTGCTGGACCGTCGAAAGAAGTTCACTCCCAGCCATCCACATGCCCAGCGGTTGAATGCTAGCTTGGCTAAATTGCTAGCGCTTCAACTGCTGCCTTTTCAGTTGGTAGACTCGGCCCCCTTCCGTGAGTTTGTGCAATGTGCGGTTCCTCAGTGGCAGGTTCCCAAACGACACTTTTTCGCACGGAAGGCTATTCCGGCTCTCTACAGGCATGTGGAAGGCAATGTCTTGGCCTCGCTGGACAGGGCGGTCAGCGGTAAGGTGCATATTACCGCTGACTCATGGTCCAGCAGGCATGGACAGGGACGTTACCTTTCTTTCACGGCCCATTGGGTCACTCTTTTGGCAGCTGGGAAGGATGCAGGACAAGGTGCAGTAGTGTTGGAGGTTGTTCCACCGCCACGCCTCCAAAATGCTACTACTGGTTGTGACACACCTCTCTCCTCCACCCCCTCCTCTTCTTCTTCCTCCATGGCCTCTTCCTGTGGTTTGTCCTCGGAACCAGCGGTGCTCCGTAGGCGTTCAAGGGGCTACGCAAGTACGCAGGCAAAAAGATGCCATGCCGTGCTTGCGCTGGTGTGTTTGGGGGACAGGAGCCACACTGGGGCAGAGGTCCTGTCTGCTCTGCAGGGGTAGGCCGAGAGGTGGTTGACGCCACGCCAGCTTAAGCCAGGAATGGTGGTTTGCGACAATGGCACCAACCTCCTCTCCGCCCTCCGACAGGGACAACTGACCCATGTGCCCTGTATGGCTCACGTCCTTAACCTGGTGGTGCAGCGGTTCTTGGGCAGGTACCCGGGCTTACAGGATGTCCTGAGGCAGGCCAGGAAAGTCTGTGTGCATTTCCGCAGATCTTATAATGCCAGTGCTCGCCTGGCTGAGCTTCAAAAGGAGTTGAACCTGCCCAAGAACCGCCTTATATGTGACATGCCCACCAGGTGGAACTCAACATTGGCCATGCTGCAGCGGCTGCACACGCAGCAGAGGGCCATCAATGAGTACCTGTGCGACTACGGCACCAGGACAGGGTCAGGGGAGCTCTGGTTTTTTTCACCACGCCAGTGGGGCATGATCAGAGATGCATGCACTGTCCTGGCACCATTTGAGGAGGCCACGAGGATGGTGAGCAGTGACAGTGCATGCATCAGTGACACTGTACCTCTTGTCCACCTGTTGGAGCACACGCAGCGTGGAATAATGGACAGGGCACTTGAGGCAGAACAGAGGCAGGAAGAGGAGGACTTTCTTGCCTCTCAAGGCCCCCTTTACCCAGACAGTGTTCCTTCTGTCCCACCCATCGCACAGGAAGAGGAGGAGGAGGAGGAGGAGGAGGAGGAGGATTGTGTCAGCATGGAGGTGGAGGCTGGCACTCAGCATCATCAGCAGCAGTCTTTTAGGGATGATTTACAGTCCCAAGAAACCAGTGGACTTGTACGTGGGTGGGAGGAGGTGGCTGCGGATCATGTCGTCCTTAGTGACCCAGAGGACTCCGGACTGAATGCCTCAGCTAACCTACGCTGCATGGCCTCCCTGATCCTGCAAAGTCTGCGGAAGGATCCTCGTATTCTTCGGATCAAGGAGAGGGACCATTACTGGCTGGCCACTCTCCTTGATCCACGGTACAAGGGTAAGGTTGCGGACCTTATCGTACCGTCGCAGAGGGAGCAGAGGATGAGACAACTCCGGGAGGCCTTGCAGAAAGGTCTGTGCAACGCGTTCCCAGAGACTGGGAGGTTACAAACTCCTGGTCCTGGACAACGAGTTGCTGAGGCTTTGGGCAGTCAAAGAAGGAGCGGTGGGGAAGGTGGCCGTCTGACCGATGCGTTCAGACAATTCTTTAGTCCGCAGCCCCAAAGTATGATCGGTTCGAGCAACCATCGCCAGCGTCTGATATACATGGTGCAGGAATATCTAGGGGCAAGGTCAGACTTGGACACCTTCCCCACCGAAAATCCTCTGGCTTACTGGGTCTTGAGGATGGATCACTGGCCAGAGCTTGCACAGTATGCAATTGAGCTACTGGCCTGTCCTGCATCCAGCGTTCTTTCAGAACGCACATTCAGTGCTGCTGGAGGATTTGTCACGGATCACAGGGTGCGCCTGTCCACCGACTCGGTTGATCGACTGACTTTCATCAAGATGAACCAGTCTTGGATCACCACCAGCTACCACACACCAGATGCTGATATAACAGACTAATTGATTTTAAAATGTCACATCCCTTCAAGACTGATGCTGATGCTGAGTGCCTGTGCTGTTATGTTGACTGGCTATCCTCCTCCTCCTCCTCAATGATACGATTAACGATGATAGCTTGGAAGATCATTTTGGTTTATGGGTGACGCCATCAGTGGCTAAGGCCCAATTTTTCAGCCCCTGTTTAACAGGGGCGTGTAATTAACATTTTTGATGCAATACTTTGCAACAGGCCTCATTGCTGTGCTCCAAGTACAGTATCTGTGAGGGGTTGCAGTGTTGTGCCACCAGTGCCTAAGGCCCAATTTTTCAGCCCCTGTTCAACAGGGGCATGCAATTATAATTATTGATCTAATAATTCACAGCAGGGAGCATTGCTGCGCCCACCAAGAGTAACTGTCAGGCCTTACAGTGTTGTGGCACCAGCACCACCATCACCACCACCACCAAAGGCCCAATTTTTCAGCCCCTGTTCAACAGGGGCATGCAATTATAATTATTGATCTAATAATTCACAGCAGGGAGCATTGCTGCGCCCACCAAGAGTAACTGTCAGGCCTTACAGTGTTGTGGCACCAGCACCACCATCACCACCACCACCACCACCACCACCAAAGGCCCAATTTTTCAGCCCCTGTTCAACAGGGGCATGCAATTATAATTATTGATCTAATAATTCACAGCAGGGAGCATTGCTGCGCCCACCAAGAGTAACTGTCAGGCCTTACAGTGTTGTGGCACCAGCACCACCATCACCACCACCACCACCACCAAAGGCCCAATTTTTCAGCCCCTGTTCAACAGGGGCATGCAATTATGATTATTGATCTAATAATTCACAGCAGGGACCATTGCTGCGCCCACCAAGAGTAACTGTCAGGCCTTACAGTGTTGGGGCACCAGCACCACCATCAAAGGCCCAATTTTTACTACCACTGATCAACAATTATATGTTATTACAATTCCTGATATTATACTTGACAGAAGGGCGTTCCAGCACCCACCAAGAATAACTGTGAGTGCTTTCAGTGTTGTGCCAACACCAACACCTAAGGGGCCAATTTCTGCAGAGTATATACGGAAGGTCCCTACTTTCAAACATCCAACTTACAAACTACTACTACTTGCAAACGGAAGAAGACAACAGGAAGTGAGAGGAAATCTACCCCTTGGAAGGAAAATTCTCTCCTGTAAGAATTAATATGGGAGAAAGGTGTCTCCTCTCTACTGATGCTTTATCACCAATCCTTGTTTCAATAAAAACACCACATTTCAAAAACAGTTGTCATTGGGACCCAAAGTGAGGTGAAATGTTCTGAACAGGGGCACAGACAGCAAAAAAAATGTGACAGGGGTGATAACCGTTCCCTATGTTTTACAAAAAACTAAAAAAAAGGAATTTGCCATGGAGCTCCACTTAAACAATGCAGCTGTTCAAAATTATAAACAGATTCTACATAAGTACAAACCTACAGTCCCTGTCTTGTATGCACCGCCTGTATACGGCTGTTCAGAGTATATAGGTCCTTTTTTATTTTGTGTGCGGGGTTCCCCTTAATATCCATACAAGACCCAAAGGGGCTGGTAATGGGCTGGGGTAGGGGGGGGGGGGTTGATGGGGTAGCTATGCCATTTTTCCTAAAGATTTTCATCCATATTACCGGGACCAGACATTGCATTAAAGCCGCAAGCAGTTTTAAATGACTTTTTTCCCTTTAGAAATGTTATTTTGTGCAGGGACAGTTCTAAACACGGGAAACACGTGGCACTTCACAGGCATACTTTAGACACCCCCCAGGTACAATATTTAAAGGAATATTTGACTTTTTTTTTTTCACTTTATGCATCATTAAAATGACTGCTCCCGGAAAACGTCCGTTTTTAAAACTTCTTTTTGCATTGATACATGTCCCCTGGTGCAGAAGCCGGGTTCCCAAACTCTGTTTCGGACAATAACATGGATAATAGTCGTTATAATTAGCACTTTAGAATACGAACGTTCGCATCCATTGTATTTAATAGGGTTCTAATGTTCGTGCGAACTTTCGGTCCGTTCGCGGGTTCTGGTGCGAACCGAACCCGGGGGTGTTCGGCTCATCACTAGTGAGCTGTATTGGATTTCGGCCAGATATATTGTTTGGTGTTGAGGCCAAATAATAAAATTTTTGTCTCATCTGACCAAAACACCCTTTTCCATGTGGCCTCAGAATCTTCAAGGTGCATTTTGGCAAAGCTCAGTCATGACTGCATGTGGCCTTTCTTGAGGAGTGGCTTTTTTCTTGCATCCTCCCTTACAAGCCACATTTGTGGAGAGTTTGTGATATTGTTGTCACATGCACACAATGACCACTCTTTGTCATAAATTCCTGCAACTGCTTCAGAGTTGCTGTTGGCCTCTTGGGAGCCTCTCTGACCAGTTTCCTCCTGGCTCTTTTATCCAGTTTGGAGTGACATCCTGACCCAGGGAGGGTCTCTGTTGTACCATATACATTCCACTTCTTAATAATAGACATCACTGTGCTTCTAGGCCAGGGGTAGTGAATTAAAATTCAAGAAGATCCGGCAACGAAAAAAATGATTTCAGCCAAGGTCCAAATCACAAGTCTGTGCCATGAAATATGGTACATGTCTACTTTCCTTTTTTTGGCGCAAGCCACACTCTCTGTTGCTTTTTTTACTGTTTCCTCCACACACTCTGCTAATACTCTGTAAATGTAAATGTCCCCAATAGTGTTCCCCCTTACATCAGGTGCCCCTACCACAGTAATTCATTACATTGGGTGCCCCCATCAGACTACTCCCATAAATCAGTTGCCACCATGGGAGTACTCTCTTATATCATGTGTCCCCATCAGAGTGCCCTCTTACATCAGGTTTCTTCATCAGAAGGCCCCCTTACATCTGGTGTCTCCCATCAGTGTGCCCCCTTACATTATTTGTCCCCATCAGAGTGCCCCCTTACATTATGTGCCATCATCAGAGGGCCCCTTTACATCAGGTGTCCCCATCAAAGTGCCCCTTTACATCAGAGTGCCTCTTTACATCAGTTGCCCCCATCAGAGTGCTCCTTTACATCAGGTGTCCCCATCAGAGTGCCCCTTTACATCAGGTGTCCCTATCAAAGTACCCCTTTACATCAGGTGTCCCCATCACAGTGCCCCTTTACATCAAGCATCCCCATCACAGTGCCACCTTACATCAGGTGTCCCCATCAGCGTGTCCCTTTAACATAATATGTGCCTATTAGCATGCCTCTTTAACATAAATTGTGCCCATCACTGTGCTCCCACTAACATATGTGCCTATTAGTGTGCCCCCTTAACATAAAATGTGTCCATTAGCATGCCCCTTATTTTATGTTAAGGGACACTCTGATGGGCATATTTCATTTTAAGGGGCACTCTGATGAGCACATTTTATGTTAAGGGACACTCTGATGGACATATTTAATGTTAAGGGGCACTCTGAAGAGCACATTTTATGTTAAGGGGCACGCTGATGGGCACAACAAAATATGCCTATCAGTGTGCCCCTTAACATAAAATGTGCCCATCAGTGTGCCCCTTAACATTAGGGACACATTGATGGGCACATTTTATGTAAAGGGGCACACTGATGGGCACATTTTATGTTAAGGGGCACGCTGATAGGCATATTTTGTTGTGCCCATCAGCGTGCCCCTTAATATTAAATTTGCCCATCAGAGTGCCTCTTAACATAAAATGTATCCATCAGATTGCCCCTTAACATAAAATGCGCCAATCAGTGTGCCCCTTAACATAAAATATGCCCATCAGAATGCCCCTTATTTTATGTTAAGGGGCACACTAATGGGCACATTTTATGTTAAGGGGCACACTGATGAGCACATTTTATGTTAAGGGGAACTCTAAAAGGGCACATTTTGTTGTGCCCATCAGAGTGAACCTTACATTAAATGTGCCCATCAGTGTGCCCCTTATAATAAAATGTGGCCATCAGAGTGCCCCTGTAAACACCCCACATACCTTGTGGCAGGCAGGGATCAGGAGGCAACAAGCTGCAGGAGATGAGAGGTGCGCTTGGAGTCTTGTTGAAGGGGCGTGCATACCACATCATACCTCACGGCTCTTGACTCTCACTCTGTGATCACAAACAGCAGGGGGTGGGGCAGGGGCGTGCACGTGATGTCACGGCTTACCTCGCGGCTCCGGCCAGGAGCCACGAGATAGTAAGCAGCGGGGCGCACACGCAATGTCATTGGTTGCAGGGCAACCCTGTCCCAGCAACCAATGACTGCTGAATGGAGCAGTGGGATGTGGTGCTGTACACTGGCAGCCTTACAGTCTGGACAGGAGTGTCGCTCGGTCCGTGTTCGGACCGCAGGCCGCCATTTAGTGCCGGTTGTTCTAGGCAGTGATAAAGCCTTTGATGTTTTTGCCATCCATCTCCTGACTTGTACCTGTCCACAACTTCATCCTGGAGACCTTTTGACAGTGCCTTGCCACCCATAGTTGATTGCTTGCTTCAGTTGCCTTACCAGAGACTAAAATGCTCCAGGAAAGCAGTTTTCATGCTAAGCTAATCAAAATGACTACAGCTGAGCACAGTTGAAAGTCAAATGGCTTTATAAAAGGTGATTAGCTACACCTGATTGAGTTTACAAGTCTTTTTCAGGAGGGGTGATCCTTTCTCCAACTCAGTGATTCTGTTTTAAGTTTTTAAAAAAAAAAATCTGACATGTTGGTGTTATATCTTTGAGTTGTCAATACAGCCGGATAAAATAAAAACTGTGTCTGTATTAATTTCAGTGTGTAAAAATCAATGAATGGTGTTGCGCTCCAAAATAAATGATAAAGTTCTGATAGGTGACACAAGTCTGGAAAGAGTAAAAACTTCCAAACGCAAAAATTGCAAGGTGCAGATAAAAGTGTTGTATGGCATCAACAAGTGGCACTGTGACTTCAGTGATGTGGAATCTTAGGTGCAGGGGCGGACTGACAACTCATGGGGCCCCCGGGCAATAGAAAATCATGGGGCCCTCAGGCTTACAGGTGGCCGCCATGCCAGGAGTAAGTAACAAACAAAACATATAGAGTACAGCAGTCAGGATGAGCACCACACTCACATCAGAGTCCTCCCTTACATCAAAGTCCCAACATTCTCCCTATACATCACAGTCCGCAGAGTCCCACCCTATGGCAGAGCCCCCCTCAGTGTTCCACCCTATGGCAGAGCCCCCCCCCAGTGTGCCACCCTATGGCAGAGCCCCCCCAGTGTGCCACCCTATGGCAGAACCCCCCCCTAGTGTGTCACCTTCTATCAGTGTCCCCTTACACACACCTTTCCACCTTAGTGCTTATTGTGGCAGGCAGCTGGCTGATCCGAGGCCAAACTCAGCAGTTCACCATTCAGGTGCCTCCGAAGGGCCACAAGTGGATTTTTCACGGGCATGGGATTGTTAGATCGACCCAAAGAAAAGGGGGGTCTCCTTCACGTTCCTTCCAGGGGTTTCTGTCCAAGGGGTGTTGGTATGTGTAAAGCCTGATAAGCGCTTCCTCTAAGTTCTCTTCTCACAGGACTAGGTCAGCAACAAAATCCACTGAGGTAAACAAACCGAACATAAACGGGGGAAATTCTGAGAAAATAGGGAACCTCTATAGTGTAGTATGTTTGGTAAATGTTTATTTATGACAATAAGCAAAGATATTTAGGTACTCACATTTCGAAAGTATAAAACATGCACAGGAAAAAACGAGCAGTGAGCTCGCGGCCAGAAACGTCACTTCCAGCGTCCGTATGTCCTACTCGTGTCGTCACAGTCAGGTGACTCTGATGACATCCCTGATGAAGTCACCTGACTGTGACGACACGCGTAGGACATACGGACACCGGAATTGATGTTTCTGGCCGCGAGCCCGCTGCTCGTTTTTTACTGTGCATGTTTTATTTTCAATACCCACGGTATGCTCAGTATGATATGTATAGGTATAATATGACATGTGTAATATAGGTATAGTACAATATGTGTAGTTTGATATGTATAGTATATGTATAGCATGATATGTGTAGTATAGGTATGGTATGATATGTTCAGTATAGGTATAGTGTTATATGTGTAGTGTGAAATGTATAGTATATGTGTAGTATAATAGTTTAGTATATATACAGTATGATATGTATAGTATAGGTACAGAATGATACTGTATGTGCTGTATGATATGTATAGTATAATATGTATTGAATGATAGGTATAGTATATGTATACTATGATATGTAAAGTATAGATATTGTATGATATGTATAGTATATGTATAGTATGATATGTATAATATAGGTATTGTATGATAGTATAGGTATAGTATGATATGTATAGTATGATATGTAAAGTATAGGTATAGTACGATATGTGTAGTATGATATGTACTGTATAGTATAGGTATAGTATGATATGTAAAGTATAGATATAGTACGATATGAGTAGTATTATATGTATAGTAATGGTATAGTAAGATATGTAAAGTATAGGTGATATGTATAGTATAGGTATAGTATGATATATAAGGTATAGATATAGTACGACATGTGTGTATGATATGTTTAGTATAGGTATAGTATGATATATAAAGTATAGGTATAGTACAATATGTGTAGTATGATATGTAAAGTACAGGTATAGTAAGATATGTGTAGTATGATATTTATAGTATATGTATACTATGATATGTATAGTATAGATATTGTATGATATGTGTAGTATGATATGTACAGTATCGGTATATAGTATGATATGTATAATACAGGTATAGTAAAATATGTATTCTATGATATGTAGAGAATATGTATAGTATGATATGTATAATATAGGTATTGTATGATAGTATAGGTATAGTATGATATGTGTTGTATGATATGTATATGTAGCGGGTATTTGAATTTAGGGGAGGCAACTGGGTGGTAGTGTAACCCAGATGCATTGATTGTTAGGGAATCTGAGACCCTTTTATGGTTCTTGGAGGACTCTGGTGGTGTGAGGTTCCCTGCGGCCTGCAGGTGGTGCTGTCGCCCTGGGCCGGAACACTCACCGCAAGACTGCATCGCTTTTTGTCCTTTCCTGGCGCTGGTACAGTGGGGCGGGGAACCGGCTGTGACGCTAAGGGGGAGGAGATAAAAGGGGTGGACGCCCTGACCTTGGGGTTCAGAGTCGGAGGACGCAGCCGCGCCCAGGCACCTTCAGCCTGGGTGCTGGCGTTCCGGAGTTCCGGGCCCAGATGCCCTTGACCTGGCCGGAGCGGGAGATGGAGTCCATCCCAGGCACCTTTAGCCTGGGGTGAGGTACTAATGTGGAGGCCTGGGACTCAGTACCTTCGACTGAGTTCCTCGAGGGTGGAAGAATCCGAGGGGGCCCTAACGCCTTGCGTGCCCGTGTCTGAGATGAGGAGGCTGGTGAGCGGAACTTCTCCGGAAAGTCTGGCGCAGCATTTGCTGGTGACGGAGAGGCCTCCGGTAACTCTCTTGGACGGATGTCTTCCCTCTGACAGGGGCTGTGATAGTAAAGGTAATTCATGCTCTTGTTCTATATAGTCGGTGGCAGTGACTATACATCATAACCATTGGTGACATCACAGTGGTTAGCTCTACTTAAAGGATTGTGCCTTGACCTACTCCCCACAAATACTGAAGTGTTCTCTGGGTCTCAACCTGTCTGTGCTGTAGACATGTGCAAAAGGAAAAAATTTGTTTCGTTTCGTTTCGTTTTAATTCGTTAATTAATTAATTTCGTTTAGTTAGATTCGTTAAATTTGTTAAATTTGTTTTCGGATTTCGTTTTGTTTTCGACTGAATTCGAAAATCGGTCGCATTCGAAAATATTTCAACCGAATTCGAAAATATTTCTACCGGATTCGAAATTATTTCAACATGATTCGAAATTATTTCAACCGCATTTGAAACTATTTCAACCGGATTCGAAAATATTTTGCGACCCGACTTTGGGTCCACGTATCTCAGGGTCACTTAGTAATAGAAACCCCAAATTTGGAGATGTTATAGTGCTAGTTCTACTGTGTTTGCATACCAAATTTGGGGTTTCTAGCTACAAGTGGCCCCGAGATATGTGGCCCCAAATTCGGGTCGCAAAATGTCATTCTCTGCTGCAGAAAAGTGTTTGACATTTTGCGACCCGATTTTGGGTCCACGTATCTCGGGGTCACTTAGTGATAGAACCCCCAAATTTTGTGTGCAAACACAGGAGAACTAGCACTAAAACATCCCCAAATTTGGGGTTTCTATCGCCAACTAACCCCGAGATATGTGGACCCAAATTCGGGTCGCAAAATATTTTTGAATCCGGTTGAAATAGTTTCAAATGCGGTTGAAATAGTTTTAAATGCGGTTGAAATAATTTTGAATCATGTTGATACTATTTAAAGCGGATTCGAAAATATTTTGCGACCCGACTTTGAAAAAAAAAATGAAATTGATTCTAACAGTCTGCAGGAGATCTGCAAAAAAAAAAAGAAGTGAAATGGCTGTTAATAGTCTACAGGAGATCTGCTAAAAAAGAAATAGATGCTAATAGTCTGCAGGAGACCTGGTGAGAAAACTAAATAGATACTAATAGTCTGCAGGAGATCTGCAAAAAATAAAAAATAAATGCTAATAGTCTGCAGGAGATCTTATGTAAAAAATAGTAATCTGCAAAAAAAAATTAAACATGAAATAGATAGTATCTATATTCTATTCTATTCTATTGTTTTTCTAGTGTATTCTCTATTTCTATTCTAATCTATTCTATCCAAAGTTAAAATTAATTAATTACATTTTTTTTAATTCCTACTATTCGAAATTCAAATGTATTCTATTCGAAATTCGAATTTCATAAGATGGTTGCATATTCTTTCTATTTTATTCTATTCAATTATTTTTTTTTCTATTCTGTTCTAATCTTTTCTATTTGAATTATACATTTTGAAAGATGGTTAGTTACTTACTTATATACATCTGTCACATAAAAAAAAAGATGTGAAATGGCTGTCATGGATGTCGATCGCAAGGCAAGTACATATGCTGTATGTCATTGTCCGAGTGCCACGTGACCGGCCACGTGACCAAGTTGTGGATTGTCCACTTGCCACAAGTTATGGGGTTCCTAGCACCAAGTGACCCCCAGATATGGGCGATATGTCAAGTGCTTTTCTGCAGCAGAGAATTAAATTTTGCGACCCGACTTTGAGGCCACGTATCTCGGGGCCACTTATAGCTAGAAATCCCAAAATATTTGGTATGCAAACACATTACAACTGGCACTACAATAACCACAAATTTGGGGTTTCTATCACCAAGTAACCCCGTTGTAATGCTAGTTCTACTGTGTTTGCATACCAAATTTGGGGTTTCTAGCTATAAGTGGCCCCAAGATACGTGGCCCCAAAGTCGGGTCACAAAATGTCATTCTCTGCTGCAGAAAAGTACTTGACATATCGCCCATATCTGGGGGTCACTTGGTGCTAGGAACCCCATAACTTGTGGCAGGTGACGTGGCAAGTGGACAATCCACAACTTGGTCTCGTGGCAGGTCACGTGGCACTCGTGGCCGTTCACGTGGCACTCATGGCAGGTCACGTGGCACTCGTGGCCGGTGTCGTGGCACTCGTGGCCGGTGTCGTGGCACTCGTGGCAGGTGTTGTGGTAAGTGGACAATGACATACAGCATATGTACTTGCCTTGCGATCGACATCCGTGACAGCCATTTCACATCTTTTTTTTTATGTGACAGATGTATATAAGTAAGTAAATAACCTTCTTCCAAAATTTATAATTCAAATAGAAAAGATTAGAACAGAATAGAAAAAAATATATAATTTAGAAGAATAAAATAGAAAGAATATACAACCATCTTCTGAAATTCGAATTTCGAATAGAATAAATTTGAATTTCGAATAGTATGAATTCAAATTTTTTAATTAATTAATTAATTTTAACTTTGGATAGAAAAGATTATAATAAAATAGAAAATAGACTAGAAAAACAATAACCCCAAATTTGGGGTTTCTATCACCAAGTAACCCCGAGATACATGGACCCAAATTCGGGTCACAAAATATTTTCGAATCCGGTTGAAATAGTTTCAAATGCAGTTGAAATAATTTCGAATCATGTTGATACTATTTCAACCAGATTCGAAAATATTTTGCGACCCGACTTTGGGTCCATGTATTTTGGGGTTACTTGGTGATAGAAACCCAAAATTTGGAGATGTTGTAGTGCTAGTTCTTCTGTGTTTGCATACCAAATTTGGGGTTTCTATCACTAAGTGACCCCGAGATACGTGGACCCAAAGTCGGGTCGCAAAATGTCAAGCACTTTACTGGAGCAGAGAATGACATTTTGCGACCCGATTTTGGGGCCACATATCTCGGGGCCACTTGTAGCTAGAAACCCCAAATTTGGTATGCAAACACAGTAGAACTAGCACTACAATATCTCCAAATTTTGGGTTTCTATCACCAAGTAACCCCAAAATACATGGACCCAAAGTCGGGTCGCAAAATATTTTCGAATCCGGTTGAAATAGTATCAACATGATTCGAAATTATTTCAACTGCATTTGAAACTATTTCAACCGGATTCGAAAATATTTTGTGACCCGAATTTGGGTCCATGTATCTCGGGGTTACTTGGTGATAGAAACCCCAAATTTGGGGTTATTGTTTTTCTAGTCTATTTTCTATTTTATTATAATCTTTTCTATCCAAAGTTAAAATTAATTAAATAATTAAAAAATTTGAATTCATACTATTCGAAATTCAAATTTATTCTATTCGAAATTCGAATTTCAGAAGATGGTTGTATATTCTTTCTATTTTATTCTTCTAAATTATATTTTTTTTCTATTCTGTTCTAATCTTTTCTATTTGAATTATAAATTTTGGAAGAAGGTTATTTACTTACTTATATACATCTGTCACATAAAAAAAAAGATGTGAAATGGCTGTCACGGATGTCGATCGCAAGGCAAGTACATATGCTGTATGTCATTGTCCACTTACCACAACACCTGCCATGAGTGCCACGACACCGGCCACGAGTGCCACGACACCGGCCACGAGTGCCACGTGACCTGCCACGAGTGCCACGTGAACGGCCACGAGTGCCACGTGACCTGCCACGTGACCTAGTTGTGGATTGTCTACTTGCCACGTCACCTGCCACAAGTTATGGGGCTCCTGGCACCAAGTGACCCCCAGATATGGGCGATATTTCAAGTACTTTTCTGCAGCAGAGAATGACATTTTGTGACCCGACTTTGGGGCCACGTATCTCGGGGCCACTTATAGCTAGAAACCCCAAATTTGGTATGCAAACACAGTAGAACTAGCATTACAATGGGGTTACTTGGTGATAGAAACCCCAAATTTGGGGTTATTGTAGTGCCAGTTGTAATGTGTTTACATACCAAATATTTTGGGATTTCTAGCTATAAGTGGCCCCGAGATACGTGGCCTCAAAGTCGGGTCACAAAATGTAATTCTCTGCTGCAGAAAAGCACTTGACAGATCGCCCCTATCGGGGGGTCACTTGGTGCTAGGAACCCCATAACTTGTGGCAGGTGACGTGGCAAGTGGACAATCCACAACTTGGTCACGTGGCACTCATGGCAGGTGTTGTGGTAAGTGGACAATGACATACAGCATATGTACTTGCCTTGCGATCGACATCCGTGACAGCCATTTCACATCTTTTTTTTTATGTGACAGATGTATATAAGTAAGTAAATAACCTTCTTCCAAAATTTATAATTCAAATAGAAAAGATTAGAACAGAATAGAAAAAAAATATAATTTAGAAGAATAAAATAGAAAGAATATACAACCATCTTCTGAAATTCGAATTTCGAATAGAATAAATTTGAATTTCGAATAGTATGAATTCAAATTTTTTAATTAATTAATTAATTTTAACTTTGGATAGAAAAGATTATAATAAAATAGAAAATAGACTAGAAAAACAATAACCCCAAATTTGGGGTTTCTATCACCAAGTAACCCCGAGATACATGGACCCAAATTCGGGTCACAAAATATTTTCGAATCCGGTTGAAATAGTTTCAAATGCAGTTGAAATAATTTCGAATCATGTTGATACTATTTCAACCGGATTCGAAAATATTTTGCGACCCGACTTTGGGTCCATGTATTTTGGGGTTACTTGGTGATAGAAACCCAAAATTTGGAGATCTTGTAGTGCTAGTTCTACTGTGTTTGCATACCAAATTTGGGGTTTCTAGCTACAAGTGGCCCCGAGATATGTGGCCCCAAAATCGGGTCGCAAAATGTCATTCTCTGCTCCAGTAAAGTGCTTGACATTTTGCGACCCGACTTTGGGTCCACGTATCTCGGGGTCACTTAGTGATAGAAACACCAAATTTGGTATGCAAACACAGAAGAACTAGCCCTACAATATCTCCAAATTTGGGGTTTCTATCACCAAGGAACCCCGAGATACATGGACCCAAAGTCGGGTCAAAAATATTTTTAGATTCGAAAAAATTCGGATTCGGTTAAATTCGTTAGTATTGTAATTCGGTAATTCGGATGCATCCGAATGTCCGAATAATGAAAAATTCGTCCGAATTTCGATTCGGAACGAAACGAAATGCACATGTCTACTGTGCTGTATGACTATTTATTGCTGGAAGAGAATAAATACGAGTTGGACCTTTTCAGTGTGTGGAACTCTGGTCACTAGGAGCAAAGGGAGTAATTTCGGAGAAAGGATTTGAATCTGAGACATACACACAAAACCCGATAGTTCTGGCTTTCACCTCCAGCCTCTCTGGAGGACATGGGCCGTGGTGTATCGCATCCCTCCCCCCAGTACTAACCCCCTAGACAAGACCAACAAGCCAAGAATGAGAAGGGGTGAGAGGGGTGAGGTCGCTACACGTGGGGGCATCGTTTCCAGGATGTGTATTGTGTCTGAATTTGAACTTTGCTGCCCGGAGGAGTTCCGAGTAGGTCAGCCATATTGGCCAACGCGCCACGAGGCACGCCATAGCTGCGCAGTTCGTGAGCGGGAAGAAGAGGAAGCTCGCAAACAAATGCAGAGTATGGGAGGAGTCTGGCCATGTGGAAGGACACACGTGGGGATTCCGGCGCAAAGGGGTCAGTGCGCATTGGAGCAGCAGCCAGTCAGGATGACCTCAAGTACTCCATGGATTTCTGTTCCTTCGACAGCGGAGATGACTTCTTTTGCTGCTCCGATCACGGACACAGGAATAAGACTAAGGCCCCGGGGGCAGTTGGCTCTGTATACCTGCAGAGACATAGAGGCCCTCGGTGTGATCTGTCCCGGCTGTTCGGGACTGGTGGTCCATTTGAAGCCGTTCGGGCGATGTGAGGTCTGCAAAGAATTTCTCTTCGAGGTGGAGCCATCCACAGAAAGGCCTCGCGCCTTCCACCTCAACTACCTCACAGGGAGAGATCGATGCCTATGCGGACATTCCTGCGCGCATTGACCAGGGCGAAGTGACTGCCCCAGCGGAGATTGATAGAGAAAAATCAGAGGATGCTGCCTCGGTCACCACAAGCTCCCTGCTCCCACCGCCGAAGAGGAAAGTTGGCCTGGTGATGGCATCCTGTGGTCGTGGAAGAGCTTTGCCCCATCGCTTGCCTGGCCTGGATGGATCCGGAGGGAAGAGCCCTGGACATCCCTGTTCTTCTAAAGGCCCAGGTGAGCCAGGGGTTGGGACTGTGTGTGTGGTTAGAGGTGTCGGGAGCCCACGGTCGGTGGAACCCATCGAGGGGGGTGATTCCATGTCTACGGGGAATTACCTGCCTGCAGAGTGTTATGACACCTCCGACCTAGAGTCACTATCTGATGCCGGTGATGATTGGGAGATAGATGAAATCTTCTACAAGAAGGGATGGGACAAGATTAAGTTACCCTCGTCCCGTGTCACAAGGGACCCACCTATGTCCATTGGGGATAGTACGCCCCGGTTGGAGGCCTCGGAAGCCTAGGGAAGAATCTGGTCCCCTGCCTACACTTCCGCTTCTTGAATCA
This sequence comes from Rana muscosa, assembly GCA_029206835.1. Classification (NCBI taxonomy): domain Eukaryota; kingdom Metazoa; phylum Chordata; class Amphibia; order Anura; family Ranidae; genus Rana; species Rana muscosa. The sequence goes on from CM055118.1 coordinate 797,463,455, forward strand.
TCGAATGTTTCACCTGCACCTGTTGCGGGAGTGCAACGCGCATCACTGCGGGCTCCTAGGCCCAAATCTACCGAGGTAGTTGGAGTGCCTCGTCATCCTGAATCAATCGTTCTGCCTGGAGAAGGAGACCGTGCCACAATGCCACCCTTGGCAAGGCTGCAGCGTCTCTTTTGTCAGAAGGTTGCCCGAGAATATGGGTGGGAATACCCATATCTACCCCGAGAATTGCTCTACGAGGTGGAAGTTTTTCGGCAGCGGTGGTACAATGATTTCGTCTGGACAAAGCTTAAGGTACCTCACGCACGCCGATACCTCTCATGCTCCCCTACAGTTACCAAGAAATTCAAGGACTGTAAGGCGGAGTGGATGTTGGGAGGGCACATCCATGCTGACAGGGTGATTATCTGTCGGAAGGATGGGGGGAACATTGAATACAACGTGGAGGCTTTTGACAAGCATTTGAAGTCTTTGTTCCTGCCACATCCAAAGTTCTATTTATAGGAGAAAAAGACTCCTTTATATTCCCTTTTTGTTGCTGAACTTTCCAGAGTATTTGCTGGAACACAGGGACTGTGCCCTATATTTTTTTTTGGGGGTGTTTTTGCTCTTTGGAGAAATGGGAGCTGCTATGGGTTTTTTTCCCTCCTTCTTTCTCCTTTCATCAAGAAAAGAAATCAGTGACTTTGGGGCATAGCTAGTATAGGGTCACAGTACAAAACAAAAAAGAAGAAGAGAGAAAAGTTCATCTGGTGGCTGTGTTGTGCAATGATTCTGGTTTTTTTTTCTGTACACTATACACCATGATCATTGGAGCGAGTGGGTTTCTCCCTGTATAGACCCATTCCTTCCAAGAAAACATATACATTGTGTCAGGATGTGTGTTTTCTTTTGTTTTCCCTCTGCAGGAGACTCGTCTGTCAAGGCTGCTGAGAGTGGGGTGGTTCTTAGATAGCGAGGGGGGGAAATTTCAATGTGTAAAATCATTTAAAGTTTTTTTTTATACCAAGTTCACTTTTTTATATTCCTGTTTCCCTTTCCCGTTTTAGGTCCTGCCACAATTTATGACTAAATTGTGAGGTTGGATTCTATGTGTAGTTTGGTCTCTGGGTCGAACTTATGTTACCACTCTTTGGGAGACATAGGTTTGCACCAGACACTGGGGACCAGTGTCAAATTACCAGGGGGAGAGTGTAGCAGGTATTTGAATTTAGGGGAGGCATCTGGGTGGTAGTGTAACCCAGATGTATTGATTGTTAGGGAATCTGAGACCATTTTATGGTTCTTGGAAGACTCTGATGGTGTGAGGTTCCCTGCGGCCTGCAGGTGGCGCTGTCACCCTGGGCCGGAGCTGAACACTCACCGCAAGACTGCATCCCTTTTTGTCCTTTCCTGGCGCTGGTACAGCGGGGCGGGGAACCTGCTGTGACGCTAAGGGGGAGGAGATAAAAGGGGTGGACGTCCTGACCTTGGGGTTCAGAGTTGGAGGACGCAGCCGCGCCCAGGCACCTTCAGCCTGGGTGCTGGCGTTCCGGAGTTCCGGGCCCAGGTGCCCTTGACCTGGCGGGAGATGGAGTCCATCCCAGGCACCTTTAGCCTGGGGTGAGGTACTAATGCGGAGGCCTGGGACTCAGTACCTTCGGCTGGGTTCCGCGAGGGTGGAGGAATCCGAGGGGGGCCCTAACGCATTGGGTGCCCGTGTCTGCGATGAGGAGGCTGGTGAGCGGAACTTCTCCGGAAAGTCTGGTGCAGCATTTGCTGGTGATGGAGAGGCTTCCGGTAACTCTCTTGGACGGATGTCTTCCCTCTAAAAGGGGCTGTGATAGCGAAGGTAATTCATGCTCTTGTTCTATATAGTCGGTGGCAGTGACTATACATCATAACCATTGGTGACATCACAGTTAAAGGATTGTGCCTTGACCTACTCCCCATAAATACTGAAGTGTTCTCTGGGTCTCAACCTGTCTGTGCTGTATGACTATTTATTGCTGGAAGAGAATAAATACGAGTTGGATCTTTTCAGTGTGTGGAACTCTGGTTACTAGGAGCAAAGGGAGTCATTTCGAAGAAAGGATTTGACTCAGACATACACACAAAACCCGATAGTTCTGGCTTTCACCTCCAGTCTCTCTGGAGGACATGGGCCGTGGTGTATCGCATCCCTCCCCCCAGTACTAACCCCCTAGACAAGACCAACAAGCCGAGAATGAGAAGGGGTAAGAGGGGTGAGGTCGACAAAATATAGTGTAGGTATAGTATGATATGATATGTATAGTGCAGGTATATGATATGTATAGTAAGATATGTATAGTATAAGTATAGTATGATATGTAAAGTATAGGTATAGTATGATATGTGTTGTATGATATGTATAGTATAGGTATAGTATAGGTATAGTATATGTAAAGTATAGGTATAGTATGATATGTGTGTATAATATGTATAGTATAGGTATAGGATAGGTATAGTAGGGTATGTATAGTATGATATGTATATAGGTATAGTATGATATGTATAGTATAGGTATAGTATGATATGTATAGTATAGGTATAGTAGGATATGTGTAGTATGATATGTATAATATAGGTATAGAAGGATATGTGTAGTATGATTTGTATAGTATAGGTATAGTATGATATGTATAGTATAGGTATAGTATGATATGTAGGGCTGCAACTAACGATTATTTTCGAAATCGATTAGTTGGCCGATTATTGTTTTGATTAATCGATTAATCGGTTAATAACCTTGGAAGAAAAAAAAAGTAATTTCGCTGCGATTTGCATTTTTACATTTTTTTGCCCAATTTGCTGTTGGGCAGATTAAAAAACACAAATTGCTGCAAAAACGCATTACATGCTTTTCTGCAGCTTCTCTATTGAAGTATATTGAACCAAAAAAACAAAATGGCACCGTTTTGCATTAAAAAAAAGTCCTTGCCCTTTCCAAATACGCAGCAGCTGAAAAAATCATGGATGTGAACGTGTCCCATAGGAAACCATGTAAATGAACTGTAGTGTGTTTCTGCAAAAAGCACCAAAAAAACACAGGGCCTGAGATGTTTAGTAACATAATGGGGTTAAAAAGACAAAAATTAGTACAAAAAGAGCAAATAATCGCTGTAAGGGGTTCATTTTTTTTTTACCGTGGGACAGTGAAAGTAATATTTACAGTAGCGATTTGCTCTTTTTGTACTATAAAGGGCTCATTTTAGTTTTTTTTTTAACCCCATTATGTTAGTTGGCCGATTAATCGATTATGAAAATGGTAATCTATTCATTTCATAATCGATTAGTTGTCGATTAATCGATTAGTTGTTTCGGCCCTAATGATATGTATAGTATAATATGTATAGTATAGGTTTAGTAGGATATGTGTAGTATGATATGTATAGTATAGGTATAGTATGATATGTATAGGTATAGTAGGATATGTATAGTATAGGTATAGAAGGATATGTGTAGTATGATATGTATAGTAGTATAGGTATAGTAGGATATGTATAGTATGAAACAGTATGTATGGTATAGGTATAGTAGGATATGTATAGTATAGGTATAGAAGGATATGTGTAGTATGATATGTATAGTAGTATAGGTATAGTAGGATATGTATAGTATGATACAGTATGTATGGTATAGGTATAGTAGGATCAGAGGCGTAGCGTGGGGGGGCAGGGGGGGCCGTCGCACTGGGCGCAACATTTAGGGGGGCGCCCGCCAGTATGTATCACAGTGGCTGCCTCCTAAATGAACTGTGTCCCCGTCCCTGTGTCACCGTGCCCGCTGCCATGTTCAGTCTCAGGCGCCCTGTGATTGGGCGTATGAGGTCATGTGCGGCGGCGGGGCTGGCCTGTCCACGATCGCGTTAGAGCCTGGAGTCCCGCCTTCGTCCAATCACAGAGTGCAGGAGACTGAACATGGGTGGAGGCGGGACTCCAGGATCTACCGCGATCGTGGATAGGCCAGCCCCGCCGCCACACATGACCACATACGCCCAATCACAGGGCGCCTGAGATTGAACATGATGGCGGGGAATATCGCCGAACAGAGGCTGCAGAGCAAAGCAGGTGCCGAACATGGCGAGTCGGATTACTCCAGCAAGGTACCGGAGATCGGGAGGAGGGCAGCCGCTGACACTCTTCCAGGCAGGCTGAGCCAATGCTGGGGAGGAAGGAGAGCACGGAGCCGGGAATAGAGCACAGGCAGCAGGGGGTGGAGGGGAGAGGGAAAGTCACAGCATGGAGGAGAAGAGAGGAATGGAGAGGAGAGGGGGATCAGCCTGGAGGAGAGATGGAGGAGAGGAGAGGGGGATCAGCCTGGAGGAGAGATGGAGGAGAAGAGAGGAGAGGGGGATCAGCCTGGAGGAGAGATGGAGGAGAAGAGAGGAGGGGGGGATCAGCCTGGAGGAGGGATGGAGGAGAAGAGAGGAGAGGGGGATCAGCCTGGAGGAGAGATGGAGGAGAAGAGAGGAGAGGGGGATCAGCCTGGAGGAGAGATGGAGGAGAAGAAAGGAGAGGGGGATCAGCCTGGAGGAGAGATGGAGGAGAAGAGAGGAATAGAGAGGAGAGGGGGATCAGCCTGGAGGAGAGATGGAGGAGAAGAGAGGAGAGGGGATCAGCCTGGAGGAGGGATGGAGGAGAAGAGAGGAGAGGGGGATCAGCCTGGAGGAGAGATGGAGGAGAAGAGAGGAGAGGAGGATCAGCCTGGAGGAGAGATGGAGGAGAAGAGAGGAGAGGGGGATCAGCCTGGAGGAGAGATGGAGGAGAAGAGAGGAGAGGGGGATCAGCCTGGAGGAGAGATGGAGGAGAAGAGAGGAGAGGGGGATCAGCCTGGAGGAGAGATGGAGGAGAAGAGAGGAGAGGGGGGTCAGCCTGGAGGAGAGATGGAGGAGAAGAGAGGAGAGGGGGATCAGCCTGGAGGAGAGATGGAGGAGAAGAGAGGAGAGGGGGATCAGCCTGGAGGAGAGATGGAGGAGAAGAGAGGAATAGAGAGGAGAGGGGGATCAGCCTGGAGGAGGGATGGAGGAGAAGAGAGGAGAGGGGGATCAGCCTGGAGGAGAGATGGAGGAGAAGAGAGGAATAGAGAGGAGAGGGGGATCAGCCTGGAGGAGGGATGGAGGAGAAGAGAGGAATAGAGAGGAGAGGGGGATCAGCCTGGAGGAGGGATGGAGGAGAAGAGAGGAATAGAGAGGAGAGGGGGATCAGCCTGGAGGAGGGATGGAGGAGAAGAGAGGAATAGAGAGGAGAGGGGGATCAGCCTGGAGGAGGGATGGAGGAGAAGAGAGGAATAGAGAGGAGAGGGGGACCAGCCTGGTGGAGGGATGGAGGAGAAGAGAGGAATAGAGAGGAGAGGGGGATCAGCCTGGAGGAGAGATGGAGGGAAGAGAGGAAAGACACACTTCTATATACACACGAATGGGACAGGAGGAAATCAGTGTAGCTGGGATTGTCACATTCATATGGGGGGGGGGGCATGGAATCAGTAGGAGATGACATTAACAGGAGCTGGGACTGTCACATGAGATGAGGGGTCCATGGATGGGAGCTGAGAGGGGTCCATAAATAGGGTACAACACACACAGGGACAGGAGAGAAACGTGGGTGGAGGCATGGACACTTAAGCCTCGTACACACGAACGAGTTTCTCTGCAAAAACCAGCAAGAAACTTGCTGGCAGAGATTTTTTGCCGAGAAATTCGTTCGTGTGTATGGTTTCTCGTCAAGAAAAGCGACAAGAATCTCGACGAGAAAATAGAGATCCTGCTCTCTATTTTCTCGTCGAGATTCTCGTCAGCCTGTTTCTCGACGAGAAAAGTGAGTGTGTGTACATTTTCCTGTCCTCCGGGAAGCCCGCGCATGCTCAAAATGACTTTCTAGGCATAGATAGGGTATACCAAGATGGCGGCGACGGCATCGAATGTGACGAGCGCATGCTCGTCATAGTCGATGATGTCACCGCGTACGCTCCATTCAAAGAACCGCGGGTTCTTTGAATCGAGCGTGTGTACACTCGGCCGGGACAATTTTCTTGTCCAAGAATCTCGTCGAAAAAAACGACATGTTTTTTTCTACGAGAATCTCGGCCCTGTGTACGGGGCCTTACTGTGTGTTCTATGAACAATGAGATCCGCAGGACTTCCACACACCAGCCCACTCCCCCCACCTGTCATACAGCTATGCTATCCTGGACATCACAATCCCAGTACACTGCACAGCACACCTCCACTACACCGCACAGCACACCTCCACTATAAGGCGGGGGGGGGGGGTCATTGGAAGGCGCCACAAAAATCTCCACCTACACCGTATAGTCAGGGGCGGAGCCAATGGGGGTGTAAAAATTAGGTTTCACACAGGGTGGCAAAAATCCTTGCACTGGCCCTGGTCAGTGTAGTGGTCAGTGTAGGAATCAGGTAGGTCAGTGTAGTGGTCAGTATAGTGTGTAGTGGACAGTGTGGGAATCAGGTAGGTCAGTGTAGTGTAGTGGTCAGTGTAGGAATCAGGCTGGTCAATACTATTGTAGGAAGGGAAGGGATAGGACTCGGGGAGAGCTAAAAGTCCGCAGGTCAGGGGGGCGCAAATTACTTGCCTTGCCCCGGGCGCTGACAACCCACGCTACGCCACTGAGTAGGATATGTATAGTATAGGTATAGAAGGATATGTGTAGTATGATATGTATAGTAGTATAGGTATACTATAATAGTAGGATATGTATAGTATGATATGTATGGTATAGGTATAGTAGGATATGTATAGTATGATATGTATGGTATAGGTATAATAGGATATGTATAGTATGATATGTATGGTATAGGTATAGTAGGATATGTATAGTATAGGAATAGAAGGATATGTGTAGTATGATATGTATAGTAGTATAGGTGTACTATAATAGTAGGATATGTATAGTATTATATGTATGGTATAGGTATAGTAGGATATGTATAGTATAGGTATAGAAGGATATGTGTAGTATGATATGTATAGTAGTATAGGTATAGTAGGATATGTATAGTATGATATGTATGGTATAGGTATAGTAGGATATGTATAGTATAGGTATAGTAGCATTTGTGTAGTATGATATGTATAGTATAGGTATAGTAGGATATGTGTAGTATGATATGTATAGTATAGGTACTGTATAGTAGGATATATGTAGTATGATATGTATAGTATAGGTATAGTAGGATATGTGTAGTATGATATGTATAGTATAGGTACTGTATAGTAGGATATATGTAGTATGATATGTATAGTATAGGTATAGTAGGATATGTGTAGTATGATATGTATATTATAGGTACTGTATAGTAGGATATGTGTAGTATGATATGCATAGTATAGGTACTGTATAGTAGGATATATGTAGTATGATATGTATAGTATAGGTATAGTAGGATATATGTAGTATGATATGTATAGTATAGGTACTGTATAGTAGGATATGTGTAGTATGATATGTATAGTATAGGTACTGTATAGTAGGATATATGTAGTATGATATGTATAGTATAGGTATAGTAGGATATGTGTAGTATGATATGTATAGTATAGGTACTGTATAGTAGGATATATGTAGTATGATATGTATAGTATAGGTACTGTATAGCAGGGTTCCCCAACCCCCGGTCCGCGGCCTACTGCCGGGCCGTGGCCTATTTGCAGATGGGCCGCGAAGGCTGCACTGTGTGAGGTGTGGCAGCGGGCAAGCAGAGAGATGACATCTCTCACCGCCCGCCCGGATCACGGCACTTCCGCCCACACTGCGGTGAGGGGCGGGAGCAGAGAGATGAGATCATCTCTCGGCGCCCGCCCATAACGCGGCACTTCCGCCCACACAGTGGGGCTGCTATACTGCAGCGAGGCGCGGGAGCAGAGAGATCATCTCTCACCGCCCGCCCCGCATTACCGCTGTTCTCCCTCACCTGCCTGTGCTGCCACCACGGCAGGTGACAAAAAAATCTACTGGCAGGTGGCAAACCACCTCTGGTGGTAGGTGGCAATCCACACCTGGTGGCAGGTGACATGGCAAGTAGCAATCCACACCTGGTGGTAGGTGACGTGGCAATCCACACCTCGTGGTAGGTGACGTGGCAATCCACACCTGGTGGCATGTGCTGTGGCAATCCACACCTGGTGGCAGGTGACGTGGCAAGTGGCAATCCGCACCTGGTGGCAGGCGACGTGGCAATCCGCACCTGGTGGCAGGCGACATGGCAATCCACACCTGGTGGCAGGTGTTGTGGCAAGCGACAATCCACATCTGGTGGCAGGCGAGGTGGCAAGCGACAATCCACATCTGGTGGCAGGCGACGTGGCAATCCACATCTGGTGGCAGGTGACATGGCAATCCACACCTGATGGCAGGTGAAGTGGCAAGCAACAATCCACACCTGGTGGCAGGTGACGTGGCAAGCAACAATCCACACCTGGTGGCAGGTGACGTGGCAAGCAACAATCCACACCTGGTGGAAGGCGACATGGCAAGTGACAAACCGCATCTGGTGGCAGATTCTGCATTATGGTGAGTTTGAACTATTTCATTTTATATTACAATGCAATGACAGAAATAATGCGCTTCAATCATCCCAACACCATATCAGCCATTGTTCTGTGATGATTGAGGCGCTAACACCAGCCATTTCCCCGACAAACTGCCCGCGAAAAGGTACATAACAACCCAACCCCCCCCCCCCCCCCCCCGGGCCTTGGCACGATTCTATTCCACAACGCCGGTCCTCGGTGCCAAAAAGGTTGGGGACCACTGCTGTATAGTAGGATATATGTAGTATGATATGCATAGTATAGGTACTGTATAGTAGGATATGTGTAGTATGATATGTATAGTATAGGTACTGTATAGTAGGATATGTGTAGTATGATATGTATAGTATAGGTACTGTATAGTAGGATATATGTAGTATGATATGTATAGTATAGGTATAGTAGCATATGCATAGTATGATATGCATAGTATAGGTACTGTATAGTAGGATATGTGTAGTATGATATGTATAGTATAGGTATAGTAGGATATGTGTAGTATGATATGTATAGTATAGGTACTGTATAGTAGGATATATGTAGTATGATATGTATAGTATAGGTACTGTATAGTAGGATATGTGTAGTATGATATGTATAGTATAGGTACTGTATAGTAGGATATGTGTAGTATGATATGTATAGTATAGGTACTGTATAGTAGGATATGTGTAGTATGATATGTATAGTATAGGTACTGTATAGTAGGATATATGTAGTATGATATGCATAGTATAGGTACTGTATAGTAGGATATGTGTAGTATGATATGTATAGTATAGGTACTGTATAGTAGGATATGTGTAGTATGATATGTATAGTATAGGTACTGTATAGTAGGATATATGTAGTATGATATGTATAGTATAGGTACTGTATAGTAGGATATGTGTAGTATGATATGTATAGTATAGGTACTGTATAGTAGGATATGTGTAGTATGATATGTATAGTATAGGTACTGTATAGTAGGATATGTGTAGTATGATATGCATAGTATAGGTACTGTATAGTAGGATATGTGTAGTATGATATGTATAGTATAGGTACTGTATAGTAGGATATATGTAGTATGATATGTATAGTATGATATGTATAGCATAGGTACTGTATAGTAGGATATATGTAGTATGATATGTGAAGTATAGGTATAGTAGGATATGTGTAGTATGATATGTATAGTATAGGTACTGTATAGTAGGATATGTGTAGTATGATATGTATAGTATAGGTACTGTATAGTAGGATATGTGTAGTATGATATGTATAGTATAGGTACTGTATAGTAGGATATGTGTAGTATGATATGTATAGTATAGGTACTGTATAGTAGGATATATGTAGTATGATATGTGAAGTATAGGTATAGTAGGATATGTGTAGTATGATATGTATAGTATAGGTACTGTATAGTAGGATATGTGTAGTATGATATGTATAGTATAGGTACTGTATAGTAGGATATGTGTAGTATGATATGTATAGTATAGGTACTGTATAGTAGGATATGTGTAGTATGATATGTATAGTATAGGTACTGTATAGTAGGATATATGTAGTATGATATGTATAGTATAGGTATAGTAGGATATGTGTAGTATGATATGTATAGTATAGGTACTGTATAGTAGGATATGTGTAGTATGATATGTATAGTATAGGTATAGTAGGATATGTGTAGTATGATATGTATAGTATAGGTACTGTATAGTAGGATATGTGTAGTATGATATGTATAGTATAGGTACTGTATAGTAGGATATGTGTAGTATGATATGCATAGTATAGGTACTGTATAGTAGGATATGTGTAGTATGATATGTATAGTATAGGTACTGTATAGTAGGATATGTGTAGTATGATATGTATAGTATAGGTATAGTAGGATATGTGTAGTATGATATGTATAGTATAGGTACTGTATAGTAGGATATGTGTAGTATGATATGTATAGTATAGGTACTGTATAGTAGGATATGTGTAGTATGATATGCATAGTATAGGTACTGTATAGTAGGATATGTGTAGTATGATATGTATAGTATAGGTACTGTATAGTAGGATATGTGTAGTATGATATGTATAGTATAGGTACTGTATAGTAGGATATATGTAGTATGATATGTATAGTATGATATGTATAGCATAGGTACTGTATAGTAGGATATATGTAGTATGATATGTGAAGTATAGGTATAGTAGGATATGTATAGTATGATATGTATAGTATAGGTATAGTAGGATATATGTAGTATGATATGCATAGTATAGGTACTGTATAGTAGGATATATGTAGTATGATATGTATAGTATAGGTATAGTAGGATATGTGTAGTATGATATGTATAGTATAGGTACTGTATAGTAGGATATGTGTAGTATGATATGTATAGTATAGGTATAGTAGGATATGTGTAGTATGATATGTATAGTATAGGTACTGTATAGTAGGATATATGTAGTATGATATGTGAAGTATAGGTATAGTAGGATATGTATAGTATGATATGTATAGTATAGGTATAGTAGGATATATGTAGTATGATATGCATAGTATAGGTACTGTATAGTAGGATATATGTAGTATGATATGTATAGTATAGGTATAGTAGGATATACATAGTATGATATGTATGGTAGGTATGGTATAGTAGCATATGTGTAGTATGTAGTCCCATACACCGTAGAGCTGATGAAGATGATTTCCCGAAGATTGAAGTCCCATATAAGGCAGTGGTGGGGGGGGGGCGTGTCGCCTCCTACGCGTCTCCAGCAGGGGGCGGTGTCCCATATAAGTAGTGCCGAGGATGTACAATCCTACTCACTGACTATGATCTAGAGAACGGTTTACCCGGAGATTACCCGGACAGTCCAGCAGTAGAGAGGCAGCAGTGCAGTCATTCCGTCCTCCTCACCAGCACACTACAAGAAAGCCAATGCACGGATTAGATGAAATATGCTGGGGCTCCACAACAGCTAAAAGGATCTTATCCGAGCTCCCTGGTCTGGATTGCGGCATCTTTTCCTTATGAAGAAGACAAAAGTAAGTAGCTGGGGATTACTATGGCAGGAAAGCAGACATGTCAGAGATCCAGGTGTTTTATGGAGTGATGTGTGCAGCCCTCTCCACCACAGGACGTACACTCTGCAGTGTGATATGGACAGTGCCCGCGGTGTGCCCTGTGCACACATGTATCCTGTAAGTATATCGGTCGGGGGGACAGGGGACTACTCTAGGGGTTTTAGTGCCTGCATGTCAGGGCAACCAGACTGGGAGAAAATGTGCAGCTCAATGAACTTCGGTGCCACCCAGGTAGAGAGTTGAGTGATTAGAATTGGTACCAGCCTGTGGCAGAGCTGACATAGAGCGCTGGGTGCATAAGATTAATACCAGCCTGAAGAAAAGCTGGCATAGAGCACTGGGTGCCTAGAATTGGTGTAATCCTGGGGCAGAGCTGGCATAGTGCGCTGATTACGTAAGATTAGTACCAGTCTGGGGCAGAGCAGGCATAGGGTACTGAGTGCATAGATATGGTGCCATCCAAGACAGAGCTGACATAGAGTACTAGGTGCATAAGATTGGTAACATCTTGGGGCAGAGCACGCATAGAGTACTAGGTGCAAAGAATTGGTGCCATCCAGGGGCAGAGCTGACATAGAGTACAAGGTACATAGGATTGGAACCATCTTGGGGCAGAGCAGGCATAGACTACTGGGTGCATAGAATTGGTGCCATCCAGGGGCAGAACTGACATAGAGTACAAGGTACAAAGTATTGGAACCATCTTGGGGCAGAGCAGCCATAGACTACTGGGTGCATAGAATTGGTGTCATCCAGGGGCAGAGCTGGCATAGAGTACTAGGTACATAGGATTGGAACCATCTTGTGGCAGAGCAGCCATAGAGTACTGGGTGCATAGAATTGGTACCAGTATGGGGCAGAGCAGGCATAGGGCACTGGGTGTATAGATATGGTGCCATTCAGGGGCAGTGCTGAAGAGCTGACATAGAGTGCTAGGTGCATAGGATTGGAACCATTTAGGGGCAGAGCACGCATAGCGTACTGGATGCATATAATTGGTACCAGTATGGAACAGAGGCGGCAGGCATAAGGTACTGGGTGCATAGAATTGGAGCCTACCAGGGGTAGAGCAGACATAGAGTATTGGGTGTATTGAATTGGTGCCATCCAGGGGCAGAGCTGACATAGAGTACTAGGTGCATAGAGCTGACACCATCTTGGGGCAGAGCAGACATAGAGCACTGGGTGCATAAGACTGGAGCCATCCAGGGGTAGAGTTGACATAGAGTACTGGGTGCATAGAACTGGTGCCATCCAGGGGCAGAGCAAGCATAGAGTACTGGGTGTATAGAACTGGTGCCATCCAGGTCGGAGCAGGCATAGAGTATTGGGTGCATAGGATTGGTGCTATCCAGGGGCAGAACTAACATAGAGTACTCAGTGCATAGGATTGGAGCCATCCAGAGGCAGAGGAAGCATAGAGTACCCCATACATAGGGTTGGTGCCATCCGAGGCAGAGCTGGCATAGAATACTCAGTACATAGGATTGGTGCTATCCAGGGGCAGAACTGGCATCGAGTACTCAGTGTATAGGATAGATGCCATCCTGGGACAGAGCTGGCATAGAATACTGTGCACATAGGATTGGTACCATCCAGGGACATAGCTGGCATAGATCACTGGGTGCTTAGAATTGCTGGCACCGAGCACAGAATGCTAGGGGTAGGGGAAGTACAGGAAAAGGATTCTTTTCTCCTGACTTGTTGCTATTTGCATTCAGCTATTGTACTTTTTGAGAGATATTTGGCTTTGCTCCTACTGGAGATCCTTCTTGCAAAACAGGCTTTAGGTTGCAGGTTTTTCATTGTTCCCAGAGGCATTATTGCTATAGGCTGTAATATTCGGAGGGCTTGCAGTGCACACTGGCCTGGGTCAAATGCTTCGTGTGAGCCCCGCAGCCTCCAATGCATAATGCACTTTGGGACAAGACGCCGTTTGAGAGTGTCAGCAACTTGCATTTGCCTTGTGGCTCTCTCTGTGTCTTTCAGTAATTATGAGTCGTTTTCTGGAATGTTAAGACTGTGTGATTTTACACCCAGAGGTCAATCAAATCTAACTTCCAGGAAGTTTCATTGCTGTGTGAACCTTCCTTGATAATATGATTATATTGCATTCATAAAAAATAAAATGCCATGGTGCATGCCGGTCATTGGACAGGACAGTATGACAGTGGGTGCAGCCATACACAGATATCTCCCAGAGCAAACACTTACCCACCCACAGAGGAGTTTGCTCTTTGGAAATCATATGCCGACATTGTAAACTGTCACTTGTTGTTTGATTTCTCAGTCAGTTGTCCCATTGCTCTGAAAAATGCTAATTGCTTGGCTATCTATTGTACTTTCTCCGTCTTTGGCTCCAAACAAGTAAGCAGCAAGTGAAGAACGAGTTCCTGACCTGCATACTTTATATCAGAAACGTTTTGAACCCGGTATGGGTGTCAGGCAAATAGCATTTTAGCAAGCCGAGGCCAGAAATGGCACACTCATACATCCGATGTGTAGATTTCATTGCAAGGGCATAGCTACAGTCATTAGATTGTGCAGGCCCAGTACTGTGCAGCTATTCGGCACTTCAGCTCAATGTATCTGTTGGATCACTTAAGCCCTGTACACACGATCGGATTTCCTATGGTTTTTAAACCGATGGATTTTTCCATCGGAAATTCGATGACGCTGACTTCCATCAGTCTTGCCTACACACCATCAGTCAAAAATCCGACCTACCCAAACGCGGTGACGTAAAACACTCCGATGAGCTGAGAAAAATGAAGTTCAATGCTTCTGAGCATGTGTCGACTTGATTCTGAGCATGCGTGGGTTTTTTATCCGATGGACTTGCCCATAGACAATCGGAATTTGCTATCGTTTTTTTTCCCATCGGATAAATTTAAAACATGTTCTATTTTTTGACACCGATGGAAAAAAGACCGATGGGTACCATACACGATCGGTTTGTCCGATGAAAAAAATCCATCGGACTGTTTTCATCGGTAAAACCTATCGTGTGTACACGGTTTAAGTTGTTTTCCTTAGAATTTTACAAGGGATGGATCTCGGTACTGGGAGTAAAAGGGCTCATTCATGGGAGGAATTGCATTTTACACAATGCACATGGTCTATACATCTGTATGCAAGATGTTCCCCTGCGTTGGGCAAGGACTTAGTTCCTATGCGTGTTTGGGCTGATTGGGAATAAAATGAAAGCAGATCAAATAAATCACAAAAAATGTCATCCACTGCAATCTATGTAATACATAAAACACGCAGAGAACAAAACATACAACACTATAGATACTAACAAAAAATAACTTTTGTTTTTATTATTCAACACTCTGAGCAAAACCATATATTTGTAAGGAGGGGCATTGCAAAGCTACACATTACTTTCTGAATACATAGTTTATTAATATATACATAGTTATATAAAATATATCAATGTTAGCTACATCTTCTACTTGCAATATTCACATTATGTATTATGGAAAGCAGTAATGTAAAAAACAGGACTTCCTATCGATAGCTACATTGTAAATTATCCTATTGCCGTGTTTTTCACTTTTACATCCAAATTGGAATAACATATACTTTATATTTGTTACATGTTTCCATTCACATAACACATTTAAAAATATTTAGGAAAGGCTGTTTGCCTTCTTATTTGTTTTAAAATTCTACCTGGGGCAGGGAGGTGCGCTGACAGTATAGCGGCGCTATTTTTAGCGCCGCTATACCGTCGTTTTTACTGCGTTGTCGGCCGATAGCGGGGTGATTTTAACCCCCACTAGTGGCCGAAAAAGGGTTAATACCGCCCGCAATGTGCCTCTGCAGAGGCGCATTGCCCGCGGTATTACCGCGGTTTCCCATTGCTTTCAATGGGCATTAGCAGTAAAGGAGCGGTAAACACACCGCTCCTTCACCGCTGCAAAGATGCGGCTAGCAGGACTTTTGGAGTGGTCCTGCTAGCGCACCGCTTCAGTGTGAAAGCCTTCGGGCTTTCACATTGAAGACTGCAGGGCACGATTTTTTCAGGCGGTATAGCAGCGCTATTTTTAGCGCTAAACCGCCTGAAAAACGTGTCAGTGTGAAAGGGGCCTAAGGGATTGAGGGAGTGATGTTTACCATAGTTAACCTTGTCTGTACTGTGCTGGCAGATCCCATTATCAGTTGTAAGCGAGATGCTAAGGCTAGGTTCATACTGTGAATCGGCGCGTACCCTGTGCAATTCACATGCAATTCAGTGCGGTGCGAATTGAGCCCATTGAAGCTGAATGGATTCCGATCGCACTGCATCACATCAAACTTGTGCATGCACCACTTTGGAAATGCACTGCAACTAGATCTCAGCTGCGTACCCTGTGCAATTCACATGCCATTCAGTGCGGTGCGAATTGAGCCCATTCAAGCTGAATGTATTCAGATCGCACTGCATCACATCAAACTTGTGCATGCACCACTTTGGAAATGCACTGCAAACCGATCGCATGGTGCTTTTGTACCATGTGATCAGCTGCAGGCAAATGCGTGGGTTTTCTCCGGTTACTCCGGTTTCCTCCCGCTCTCCAAAGACATGCTGGTAGGTTAATTGCTCCTGGATAAATTGGCCCTAGTATGTGTATGAATGAATGTGAGTCAGAGACCTTAGATTGTAAGCTCGTTGAGGGCAGGGACTGAAGTGAATTTGCAATATATATATGTAAAGCGCTATGTAAATGGAAGTACCTGTAATAAATAAAATGATAGTTCTCAAGGCTAGGGTGGTATGTTGTATATTAATTCACTTTAGAAAAAATTCTCTTAGGCAGGTCATACAGGATTCAATAGGAACCGGCTGAGATTTGACCCATGTATGGGCAGGCTGAATGTACCAAGTTGATCGATCAATCAACTTAGGTACAACCAGCCTGCCAAGTTTTCTTGCGTTTTTTTTTTTGCTAGCGGCTGCTATAGCCGCTAGCTATAATCACTGTCTTCTCCCAGTGGGGATGGCTTTCCCTGCCCTCTCCCACCCCCCCACCGGGAAAAAACAAAGCCCGGCAGGAGGGATTCCCACATTAACACTATCTGTGTTGATGGGGGAATCAAGCAAATTTCTTTCCTGCAACCAAGAAAATTCGCTCTGTGTATGGCCAGCCTTATGCACTGTACACATGGTCGGTTTTTCCGATGGAAAAAAGTCAGATGGATTTTTTTCATCGGAAAAAACAATCGTGTGTGTGGGCCCCATCTGAATTTTTTCCATCGGTGTTAAAAAATAGAACATGTTTTAAATTTTTACGATGGGAAAAAAAAACCGATAGGAAATTTTGATCGTCTGTGTGGAACTCCAATGGAGAAAAAACCCACGCATGCTCAGAATCAAGTCGACGCAGGCTCAGAAGCATTGAACTTAATTTTTCTCGGCTCATTGGAGTGTTTTACTTCACGGCGTTTTGGACGGTCGGAATTTTGTCTGATGGTGTGTAGGCAAGACTGATGAAAGTCAGCTTCATCGGAATTCCGACGGAAAATTCCATTGGATTTTATTTCATCGGAAATCCGATCGTGTGTACAGGGCATAAGTCTGTCCCTTAATCGCACATTCAGTCTGGCCGTACACCATTCAAATTTCTTCATTCAGTCTGCGGTCTAAACGAACAATAATGGATTCCTCCTTCCACGCTACACAGCACGGATGGACAAATCTCCCTCTGTGGCTGATGTACTCTGACAGCTGGCACCAGCGACTGTCAGAATACTTGAACAGCGGCTGCAGCAGATTGGATACAGGCACTGTTTGTCTGACACTTTGATTGTTTGATCGCGGGATGGTGGGTGGCTGGTAGCAGGGCCACCCACCAAGTGAATTTTAGACTGTTTATGATGGACCAAACAAAATTTAATATTACACTTAGTTTAAAACTCAAGCCCCATACACACGGTCGGACTTCCATCTGACTTTTCCGTGGTTTTTTGTCCGAACGGAGTTGGTCGGGAACACCCATAGCACACACACGCTCGGACTTTTCTGCAAACTTTCACAAAACTTTTTGCAACATCACGTGGTTTTTCTGCTCTTTTCTGCTCTTTACCGCCACCCCTTGGTCAACGTCTGCTATTGTTGGTTGATTTTAACATTAGTTGTTTTGTCCATGGGACAAAAGTCCGATGGTTTTCTGTACACACGGTCGGACTTTGCTCCATCGGACTTTTGTTGGGCAAAAGTTTGTCCGTTTGCAGACCCAACTTTTATCCTGATGAAAACAAGAAAAAAGAAAAAAAAGTTTGTCCGATGGAGCGTACACACGGTCGGATTGTTGGTCCAACTTGCTCAAAATGAAGTTTGTTGGCCAAAAGTCCGACCGTGTGTACGGGGCTTTAGTCTTTATATAATCCTGTACCAAACAAACAACTAGAAAGGTAAGAAATATTTTTTGGGTATGTTGTGTGAATGGGAACACATGACAAATATTAGTGAGGGTTTCTCAAATCTAACTGCAAAACTGGAAATACACTTTAATGCCGCGTACACACTATCGGTTTTACCGATGAAAACAGTCCGATGGACTTTTCTCATCGGACAAACCGATCGTATATGGGCCCCATCGGTCTTTTTTCCATCGGTGAGAAAAAAAAGAACATGTTTTAAATTTATGCGATGGGGGAAAAAAAACGATAGCAAATTCCAATCGTCTATGTGGAACTCCATCGGACAAAAAACCCACGCATGCTCAGGATCAAGTCGACGCATGCTCAGAAGCATTGAACTTAATTTTTCTCGGCTCTTCGGAGTGTTTTACGTCACCGCGTTTGGGACAGTCGGATTTTTGACTGATGGTGTGTGGGCAAGACTGATGGAAGTCAGCTTCGTCGTATTTCCGATGGAAAAATCCATCGGATTAGAATCCATAGGATATCCGATCGTGTGTACAGGGCTTTAGTCAATGTCTGTATTTAGAACCTGCAGACGTCTTGCAGTGGCCTTGATTTAGTGCGCTTACTGTAATGTCTGTCAATATGGAGATGACAACACATCCGCCAATACTATGAAACAAAAGGCCGTCAAGGGCACCCTCGTATAACAGGTATTTCCTTAAATAAACAAGAGTTTCACATATCTACAGATTTCCTGTATTTTATTTACATTTTATAGCTGATAACATTCAAACCGGTTTAGCCAAACATCGCCTTCGTCCTTCCTTGCAGACTCCGAATCCAGGAGCGATGTGCAGGCACTTTGAATGTATTGACCCCACGGGAGAGCTGTCACATGATTCCTCTAATATCGTAGAAGTATTAAAGCAAAAAAAAACTTTGAAGTAGGGTAGGATTAAAGGTTTCTAATCCAACTTTTCCAGGGTTTGTCATCAAAGCTGGAATGTGGCAGAGGTGAGAGGTACACTTCACCTCCGGTTTGTAATGACCAATAACATCTCCTGGCCCACATCTGGTCAGTGACCTTGTGTAAGGAATGAGTTAAACTTCATAGTCCTGTTTAGCAGAGGCCAAAGGCATTATCAGTTATCAAAGTCTTAAGTCCTGTTTCTATCCTTGTAAAAGATAAATGGAGTGAGCTGGAAATTTGCCATGGAGTGCTTCCTTGAGAGATAGAAGGACTAGCAGAGTATGGTTTCCTCATTGTCTGGTGAACTACAAGTCTCAGAATGCTGTGATGGAAAGTTTTTTTTATTACCAGCATTTATATAGCTGCAACAATTTACACTGCCCTTTACGTATATTGCACATTCACATCAGTCCCTGCTCTCAAGGAGCTTACAATCTAAGGTCCCTATCTCTAAAATAACATCATTTATAATATCATTCTATGATATGGGGTAGAAGCACAGTGGGAAAGGGAGAGTAAATGAGGGCGACGGGGGAGAGGCGTATAGAGAAAAAAAATTATCTGCCCCCATCACACTGCCAGCATCACTTCACGCTGCCCCTAGCGCATCGAATTGACCACAAGCACATGTCCCACAACACATCACATGTCCCACAACACATCACATGTCCCACAACAAAACACATGTCCCACAGCACAGGTTCCACAACAAAACACATGTCCCACAGCACAGCACAGGTTCCACAACACAGAACATGTTACACAACACAGCACATGTTACACAGCACAGCACATGTTACACAACACAGCACATCACATGTCCCACAACACATCACATGTCCCACAACAAAACACATGTCCCACAGCACAGGTTCCACAACACAGCACAGGTTCCACAGCACAGCACAGGTTCCACAGCACAGCACAGGTTCCACAACACAGCACATGTTACACAGCACAGCACATGTTACACAGCACAGCACATGTTGCACAACACAGCACATGTTGCACAGCACATGTTACACAACACAGCACAGCACATGTTACACAACACAGCACAGCACATGTTACACAACACAGCACAGCACATGTTACACAACACATGTCCCACCGCATATACCTCCGCACATTGCCACCATCACACTGCCACTGTGCCCATCACACTGCTGATTTTGACCCCCAGAATTAGCCCCACCACTTACCGCTCTCAAATAGAGTTTTCTTCCACAATAAAACGACTTTGCCTCCGCCGACGATGTTGATCCTTTGGATGCTAGATAAAGACTGGCAAACAAAGGCAGGCTTCCCATACTTAAAATGGTGCCGGGCGTCGCCGTGCATCGCGTAATTTCCTGTTTAGAAATAACGCGATGCTACGGCCCAGGGTCTCCTGGGATTGATGACAAACATCTCCCAGGAGGCCTATCGATCAGTGTATGACGCGACGAGTCTGCTGCGGCCGCGGCAGGAGATACAAATAGATTACTACTAAACAGTGAGTTTTTAAAAATAAAAATTATAATATGCCAATTGTTATTAAGGGGACATTACTAGAGAGGATAGAACAAACTTGAAAAATAGGGTGGAACTCCACTTTAAACAGCAGAGGATTAACCTATGTTAATGTTTTTGAAGTGTAGGAGGGAACCCAAGCAAACCCAGGGAGAATATGCAACTCCATACAGTTAATGTCGTAGTTGGGATTTGAATTGATGACCCTAGTGCTATGAGGCGCTAAATAAATACCTGTGATAAATAAATACATTAAGAGGGGAATTTCCCCACTCCCTGGTGTATCTACAGAACAGTAACAAAATGCAAATTTCCCCAGTAGGATTCTGACTTATGATCAGGTCCCAGAATTATGAACTTGCTCAATGACTGACAACGACTTATGTAAGTTTTTCCTATACGAAGACTGTCAATGCCCTGGAAACTAATTTAATGTAGCAGGATGGAGTAGTATTACCAACTAAATAAAAATGCCTTGGCATCATGCAAAGATTTTCTATAAACAATAACCGGCTACCAGATTCGGTCTATGAATTTGTACTTAATGAACAGGTCACTCCCGTTTTGTTGCATCATTTTTTTTTTTTTTTTTTTTACTGGCCTCTGCTTTACATATAACAATTCTAGAGTAGGGGTTGTTTTACTGGTTTATGGCTTTAGATAAAGGGTCACAGTTTATCCAATGGCAGGCTTATAAATGTTTAATTCTGATCGGAAGCCAAGGGTTACTAGAAC
This sequence comes from Rana muscosa, assembly GCA_029206835.1. NCBI lineage: Eukaryota > Metazoa > Chordata > Amphibia > Anura > Ranidae > Rana > Rana muscosa. The sequence goes on from CM055118.1 coordinate 797,484,654, forward strand.
ACTTTTTTGCAATATGATATTAAATAAGCCAGTAAACAGAAAAAACTGCCCTTCCACTGCAAGGGATTAAATGATCATGAGATTTGGGGGGTAGAGGTACAGACAGAATTACTTACCCTATCTCCTGCACAGAGAGGTGAGGGAGGAGAAACAGCAGTACACTGATCTTCCCACTGATAGGCTGTGCAGGGGGGGGGGAGGGGGGCGTGTGAGCAGAAGTCTGATCATTGGAGGAGAGCAAACTGAGTTCCTAGCATAGCTAGAAAACTGACCACCCTTTGTGTAGTCCGTTTTTAATAGGAAAGCAGAGGGACTGGCAGGAACACCAGGGAGTTCACACAAAGGAAGAAATACAAAGAGGACTGAATATTTTTTCATACAAGTACATGGCTCAACAGACACATACACTATATTGTCGAAAGTATTGGGACACCTGCCTTTACACGCACATGAACTTTAATGGCATCCCAGTCTTCATCCATAGGGTTCAATATTGAGTTGGCCCACCCTTTTCAGCTATAACAGCTTTAACTCTTTTGGGAAGGCTGTCCACAAGATTTAGGAGTGTCTGTGGGAATATTTGATCATTCTTCCAGAAGTGCATTTGTGAGGTTAGGCACTGATGTGGACGAGAAGGCCTGGCTCGCAGTCTTCGCTCCAATTCATCCTAAAGGTGTTCTATCAGGTTGAGATCAGGACTCTGTGCAGGCCAGTCAAGTTCCTCCACCCCAAACTCACTCATCCATGTGGGCCAAATCAATATTGAACCCTATGGATTAAGACTGGGATGCCATTACAATTCATGTGTGTATAAAGTCAGGAATCCCAATACTTTTGACAATATAGTGTATCAGGAATATGAAATATTGGGTTTATATATCCTTTAACTCTGCATTGTAGATTTAAAAAGAAATAGCTGGATTGCCGCACTCCAAATATTCACCTTTTATTGTAAGGTTAAAGGAACACTAAAGGTACAATTTTTTATTTTTTTTAAATAACAAGCATGTTATACATACTTCCACTGTGCAGCTTGTTTTGCACAGTGGCCCCGAACCTGGTCTTCTGGGGTCCCACGGCGGCTGTCTCGGCCCCCCCCCCCCGCAAGAACTTTCCACCTTCATGCGAGCGAGCTCACATGGTGGAAAGTTCTTGCGGGCGTGCTCCTTTGATACAGCCGGCTGCCATAGCCGCTCACTGTATCACTCAGCCCCACCCCCCGGCGTGCAGCGTCATTCGATTTGATTGACAGCAGCGCGAGCCAATGGCTGCGCTGCTTTCAATCAACCAATGAATGAGCCGAGAAGCCGACGAGAAGCCTGCGCGTTCATGGCGCTGGACTTTCGAAGGGTCAGGTAAGTAAACGGGGGCTCGGGTTTGGGGGGGGGGATGGGCGCTAATGCTCAGATGTTTTTTCACCTTAATGCATTAAGGTGAAAAAACATGTACCCTTACATGGTAAGTAAGTAAGAGGTAAGTAAGACCTTGGACAGAGGGGTGGCAGTGGACGTGGTATACTTGGATTTTGCAAAAGCGTTCGATACAGTTCCCCACACACGGCTCATGTGTAAGGTAAAGTCTACAGGATTGGAAATATCAGTTTGTAAATGGATAGAAAACTGTCTAAAAGACAGAATTCAGAGAGTAGTGGTTAATGATTCTTACTCTGAATGGTCCAAGGTTATCAGTGGTGTACCCCAAGGTTCAGTGCTGGGACCCTTACTTTTTAATATGTTTATAAATGATATTGGGTCTGAGATCAAAAGTAACATTTCTGTCTTTGCAGATGACACCAAGCTATGCAGTGGAATAACGTCCTTACAGGATGTCGCCAATTTACAAGCCGACCTCAATGCTCTGTCTAATTGGGCGACTATGTGGCAGATGAGGTTTAATGTTGATAAATGTAAAGTTATGCACTTGGGGGCTAATAATATGAATGCATCATACATACTAGGGGGAGTACAACTGGGGGGATCCGTAGTGGAGAAGGATCTGGGAGTTTTGGTAGATCATAAGCTCAATAATGGCATGCAATGCCAAGCTGCGGTTTCCAAAGCGAGCAAAGTCCTTTCTTGTATTAAGAGAGGTATGGTCTCCAGAGAGAGAGATATCATTTTGCCCCTGTTCAAATTATTAGTAAGACCTCATCTGGAATATGCAGTTCAGTTTTGGGCCCCAGTTCTCAAAAAGGATATTGGGGAACTGGAGAAAGTGCAGAGAAGGGCAACCAAACTGATAAGAGGCATGGAGGAGCTCAGCTATGAGGAGAGATTAGAGGAACTGAATTTATTCTCTCTTGAGAAGAGGAGATTAAGGGGGGATATGATCAACATGTACAAATATATAAGGGGTCCATATAGTGAACTTGGTGTTCAGTTATTCACTTTACGGTCAACACAAAGGACAAGGGGGCACTCTTTGCGTCTAGAGGAAAAGAGATTTCACCTCCAAATACGGAAAGGTTTTTTCACAGTAAGAGCTGTGAAAATGTGGAATAGACTCCCTGCAGAGGTGGTATTGGCCAGCTCAGTAGATTGCTTTAAGAAGGGCCTGGATTCTTTCTTAAATGTACATAATATAACTGGGTACTGACATTTATAGGTAAAGTTGATCCAGGGAATATCCGATTGCCTCTCGGGGGATCAGGAAGGAATTTTTTCCCCTGCTGTAGCAAATTGGATAATGCTCTTCTGGGTTTTTTTGCCTTCCTCTGGATCAACTGTGGGTATAGAATTGGGTATATGGGATTGTACGATATATGTTTATTTTTATTTTTTTATTTTTATTTTTTACGGTTGAACTGGATGGACTTGTGTCTTTTTTCAACCTGACTAACTATGTAACTATGTAACTATGTAACCCCTTTAAAATCAAGGCATCAAAAGTCGGTACAGACTAACTGCACTGCCGCTGACATGTTTCACACCAGACACGGTGCTTAGTCATCCCAAACTCTGCATTGTACTTGGTGGTGGCAAGGATGCAACCCGGCCATGAGTGGCTTGGGGAGGAAGCTACAGTGAACTTGTCCCAATGCTGGAGGGCGGAATATACTTAGTATTTCTTCTTATTCAGGCACCCCTAGATATAAGGAGCATTTAAAGCTTGCAGTATGGGGAACCCATCATAAGTGTATTTTTTTGTGGTGCCTGGAGTTTAATTAATAAAACAGCACAATAGATCTAGAGTGATTATTCGCCTTACTAGATAATTGCTTTGTTGTGTACCCAGTGAATTATTTTACAAATTGTGTGCATCTGGCTGCTCTAGGCAGCTTTGCCCAGTGTAGTCCCAAAGCACAGCAAATCGCCTTATGTCCTGTTTGTTTAGTTCAATCCACTACATTGTGGAGATGTATGTGGAAAAAAAGTAGAACAAGCAGTACTTCTTTTCACTGCACTGCATTGCACTATACCACACGTCATTTTGTGACATTGCAATAAAGTAAAAAAAAAATAAATAAACAATAGGATGCACTGTAATCAGCGCACCAGCACTGCATACTACACGGCACACACACCAGTGTTATCCACTTCCCTACTGTGCACGAAAACCCCCTTCCTGCCCAAGCCATTTTTCAGCTTTCAGCGCTGTCACACTTTGAATGACAATTGCGTGGTTGTGCGACGTGGCTCCCAAATGAAATCTGTGTCCTTTTTTTCCCACAAATAGAGCTTTCTTTTGGTGGTATTTGATCACCTCTGCGGTTTTTATTTTTTGCGCTATAAACAAAAGAAGAGCGTCCAGTTTGGAAAAAAAACACAATTTTTTACTTTTTGCTATAATAAATACCCATTTTCTTTTTTAAATAAAATTTTCCTCAGTTTAGGCCGATACGTATTCTTCTACATATTTTTGGTAAAAAAAAAATCGCAATAAGCGCGTATTGATTGGTTTGCGCAAAAGTTATAGCGTCTACAAAATAGGGGATAGATTTATAGCTTTTTTTTTTTTTTTATTAGTAATGGCGGCGATCTGCAATTTTTATTGTGACTGCGATATTGCGGCGGACACATCGGACACTTTTGACACATTTTTGGGACCATTCACATTTATACAGCGATCCCTGCTATAAAAATGCATTGATTACTGTATAAATGTGATTGGCAGGGAAGGAGTTAACCACTAGGGGGCGGGAAGGGGTTAAATATGTTCCCTTAATGTGTTCTTACTGTGGGGGGAGGGGACTGACTGGGGGAGGTGACCGATGGTTGTCCCTATGTACAAGGGACACACCATCGGTCCCCTCTCCCTCACAGGACGTGGATCTCTGTTTACACACAGAGATCCACTTTCCTGCTCGTTTCCCAGGCAATCGCGGGTGCCCGGCGGCAATCGCAGCCGCCGGGCACGCGCATTGGGGCCTTGGGAACGCGGCGCGCGCGTGCCTCCTAGCTCATTTTAAAGGGAGGACGTCATATGACGTCCTCCCAGAACGAGAGTGTCCTCCGCCTGCCGTCAATTGACAGTGGGCGGGGGACTAGTGGTTAAAAAGTGACTTCTGGTGTGAATCAGCCCTAATACATTCATGCTGTATCTCCCAAACCTTGACAATACACAGTTGCTGACAGTTGTCAGATTCAGTTACAAAATAGTGATAATTTACCCTCTGTAAACTCAAAGCACGCCATCTCCCAGAGAACCATAGTCTTTTTCCATCACCTTCACTTTAGCTTTCTTGTAAGCCTCAAACTTAAAGCTGAACTCCAACCTTCCCTTCACTTTTGCATGGTTGTACTGAAATAGCTTACCCGGATTTCACTGCACACTGTGAGATTCTCACAGTGGGGTTGATTTACTAAAGGCAAATCGACTGTACATTTTGAAAAGTGCAGTTGCACTCTGCAAGTGCAGTTTCTCCAGAGCTTAGTAAATGAGGTAAATGTGGTAAAGAATAACCAATCACATAGAAGAAAAAAAAAACAGCATATTTGCTTGCATGTGATTGGATGATGGAAGTCAGCAGAGCTTCTGCATATTTATTAAAGCAGAGTTTCACCTTTTTTTTTTTTCTTTTTAAAGTCAGCAGCTACAAATACTGCAGCTGCTGACTTTTAAAACAAGGGCACTTACCTGTCCAGGGCGCCCGCGATGTCGGCACCCGAAGCCGATCTGTCCCTCGGCTCTCAGGTGCTGCCACCGCCATCTTCGGTAAGGGAATCAGGAAGTAAATAATAAAATAACAGTGCAGCGCAGCAAATGTCCATATAGTGATGAACAATATAAACACCCAAGGAGTGGGAGAGTCTTCAAGCAATAGATGACTGTCTTCCAATAAGAAAAACCTGCTTACCAGAACAGATGGACCTTTTGAATGAACAAGAGGTCAGATACGCTTATTTCCACCATGAGGGGAAGATGGTCTTTGATGAATGGAATCCAACAGCGTGGCAGACGAACATCAGGTGATACGGCAATAAATGGAGAGTATGGAGAAAAAAAGAAGAAATGGCAGACGATCTAAGTGTAGACTTGTCATTTATATTCCATATTTCCATGCTTCATATTTTTTATATTTTTTATCTTTGCACCTCAATGGTGATTCAGCTGTTGTGCCCATGCACTTACCACCCAGAGAGGACTATTGTACACTTACGTTGTTGTCATTGTTGCTGTGGACTCTGGATTGTGTTTCGATCTGGTAGTTTTGCCATCTTTTGCAACTTGCTATTTGCATTCAGGACTTAGTGACTATTTTGACACACATATTTTTTATATCATGCTATGCATGTCACTCAACATTTTTATGGAAAATAAATGACAAGTCTACACTTAGATCGTCTGCCATTTCTTATTTTTTTCTCCATACTCTCCATTTGTTGCCGTATCACCTGATGTTCGTCTGCCACGCTGTTGGATTCCATTCATCAAAGACCATCTTCCCCTCATGGTGGAAATAAGCGTATCTGACCTCTTGTTCATTCAAAAGGTCCATCTGTTCTGGTAAGCAGGGTTTTCTTATTGGAAGACAGTCACCTATTGCTTGAAGACTCTCCCACTCCTTGGTGTTTATATTGTTCATCACTATATGGACATTTGCTGCGCTGCACTGTTATTTTATTATTATTAATTTTTTTAATTTTTTTGTGATCAACCTCATTGGTGTTCAGCTTGCAGTAGGTTACAGTTATACACTTACTACATATGTGCGCTGATTGCTTTTTATATTAAATCAGGAAGTAAAGCCTAGCGGTTTCACTTCCTGGTTCCCTACTGCGCATGTGTGACTCGTGTTGCGCGATCCCACCGGTCCTTGCTGTCTTCTGGGACCTGTGTGTCTCCCAGAAGACAGTGGGGGGACAGAGAAGGCGCTGGAAGTGGCGTAGATACCTGCGGGTGGCTCGGATATCTATGCCCGGAAGTGGGAGCAAAATACCTGTGTTTGACAGGTATCTGCTCCCCCCTCCCCCCCTGAAAGGTGCCAAATGTGACACCGGAGGGGGGGAGTGTTCCGAAAAGCGGAAGTTCCATTTTTGGGTGGAACTCTGCTTTAAGCTCCGGAGCAATTGCCCTTGCAGAGTGCAACAGCATTTTGCAAAGTGCACAGTCTGTTTGCCTTACGTAAATCAACCCCTGTGTGTTCAGAAAGCTATGTATAGCAACTTGCTGACCCCTTCTCACCAGCCAAGAACTGCCATCCCTGCATAGAGAAACACAGATGAGGTCTAAAATAAGGAATGTGATAAAAATAGAAAGCTAAAAATGTCATTAGCATGCTGATATAGGGGAAGAAGAAGAAACCAGCGAAGACAAAATAAAAGCATATTCAAGTTCAGCTTTGAATTCACGTACATGACCTTTGCTATGCATAGATACGTGCATATATTCCTATGTGAAATGTTTAGTCTTACTGTCAGCATATAACCCAGGTATCTCCCTTACAATATGGAAGCTTAGGGAAAGATTAGTGTATCCTAGGGAAAACCTCTAAGCTCTTTGACCCACCATAAAGCATACTTCTCATGTAGGGAATTTACTGTTGTTTTCCAGTTAACTAGCAACCTTAAGTACTGGACTCTATAAAGTTTGTATTTATCTGAAGTGAGCCTTAAACAGGTCTGGACTGGTAGTCTGGCAACTCTGGTATTTGTGTATGTAGCGGGTGTTTGAATTTAGGGGAGGCATCTGGGTGGTAGTGTAACCCAGATGCATTGATTGTTAGGGAATCTGAGACCCTTTTATGGTTCTTGGAGAACTCTGGTGGTGTGAGGTTCCCTGTGGCCTGCAGGTGGCGCTGTCGCCCTGGCCTGAGCTGAACACTCACCGCAAGATTGCTTTCCTTTTTGTCCTTTCCTGGCGCTGGTACAGCGGGGCGGGGAACCCGCTGTGACGCAAAGGGAGAGGAGATAAAAGGGGCGGACGCCCAGACCTTGTGGTTGGTGGTTCAGAGTTTGGAGTCGGAGGACGCAGCCGCGCCCAGGCACCTTCAGCCTGGGTGCTGGCATTCCGGAGTTCCGGGCCCAGGTGCCCTTGACCTGGCCGGAGCGGAGATGGAGTCCATCTCAGGCACCTTTAGCCTGGGGTGAGGTACTATGGCGGAAGCCTGGAGCTCAGTACCTTCAACTGAGTTCTGCGATGGTGGAGGAATCCGAGGGGGCCCTAACTCCTTGGGTGCCCGTGTCTGAGACGAGGAGGCCGTTGATCGGAACTTCTCCGGAGAGTCCAGCGCAGCCTTGCTGGTGACGGAGAGGCCTCCGGTAACTGTCTTGGATGGATGTCCTTCCCCTGATAGGGGCTACGTTAGCGAAGGTAATCCATGTTCTGTTCTATATAGTCAGTGGCAGTGACTATTCGCCACTGGTGACACTACAGTGGTTAGCTCTATCCAAAAGAATTGTGCCTTGGCCTACTCCCCACAAAGACTGAAGTGTTATATGGGTCTCAACCTGTCTGCTGTATGACTATTTATTGAGAAGAATAAATACGAGTTGGACCTTTTCAGTGTGTGGAACTCTGGTTACTAGGAGCAAAGGGGAGTCAATCTGAGGAGAGGATTTGACTCTGGGACACATACACAAAACCCGATAGTTCTGGCCTTCACCTCTACACATTGGAGGACATGGGCCGTGGTGCATCTCATCCCTCCCCCCAGTGTTAACCCCTAGATGAGACAGACAAGCCGTGAATGAGAAGGGGTGAGAGGAGTGAGGTCGCTACACGTATAATATATTTTATATTGATTTCTTTTTTTTTTTTTCATTTGTTGCTGCTAATATGGCTAATGTTTTAGTGTCTCGTTTATTTTATAAAAGTCAGCCTGTTCAAGCACGCATTTGTGAACAATGTTTTCCGCTGTTTGATTTGTATGCAAAATAGCATAGACATGCTTTTGCACTTTGTTTCATTGAGAGTTGTATGAAATGGAAGCATGAGTCATGGTATAAAACAATGGAAAGGGTCATTTCATTAGTAAATGAGAACACACAAGTGTTTGATGTGAAGAGGTCACCAACATCATTCAGCCTAGGTTCACATTGGAGCGATTTGTCATGCGATTTGAGAGATCAAATCGCATGACAAGTCGTAGCCTTTTGGCAGCAATGGCACTGTTCCAATCGGTGCGACACAGATTTTGCGGTGCCGGACCGATTTGCAAAAGTAGTTCCTGCACTACTTTTGACGATTTCAGGTGCGACTGCAATAGACATCGGTGTATGAAGCCACACAGATGTCTATCAAGTAGCACCTGAAATCGCAATGACCTTGCTACTTTGAAATCGCACTACTTCAATTGAAGTAGCGTGATTTCAAAGTAGCATCAATGTGAACCAGGGCTTAATGTCTCCTGCTCTTCATTATGACAATCTGATAACTGTTATTAAAGCATACTACATAACAGTAGATGCCTGGTGTCTCTGTTATTACATGATGTCCTTGTGATCAGAGCAATATCAAGTCATTAAAGGATAACTAAACCCAAAACAAAAAAATGAAATATGTTGCAACTTGAATTCCATGGGTAACAACCATGTCCCCCTTGACAGATACAATGGAGTACAGGAAGGTTATTATTTGCGGGATCACTGGGTCAAAACAAGGGGGAAAATCCCTGGGAAAAAAAAGTGAACAAATCCATCCACCATATCTAAGGACTGGTAAACTGCAATACATTACATTTTTGTTCTGGGTTTAGATATGCTTTAAGTTTTGAAAGCTCTATGGCTTTTTTTCAATGGCCATTGTATTTAGTGTGCATTTATAATTTGCAATGTGGATCATTACTTGCTTAATGCTATGTTGACTATTAAAAAAACAGTTTAATACAGTTATGATATCATCTGCTAGTGGGAGATCTAAATCTTTTGCCAAGTTGGATGTTTTACATTACTAGGCAAAGAGGTGAGGCCTTGATACTGGTTTAAGCTCTATGCAGGCTGTTATAGGCTCCGAATAAATTACTAGTGATTATCACTATTGTATATGAGACATAGCATGACCAACTGATAGTGCACTGAATATGTAAGTATAGCTCAAACCTTTTTTTTTTTTTTTTTCTTCTCAGTTTTGGATTGTGTGGGTGGTTTAACTTGTCAAGTTTTTTTTATTTATTGCTGTTTGTAATTTCTCTCTGTTTATTTGGCCTGGTGACCATTATCCTTGAGACCGAATGGGATAGTAAATACAAAATGTTATAGTTGTCATAGGCGAGAGTAAAGCTGACCATGGAGGGCTTGAAATGAAGCTGTATTTGCCTAAATCTGAGCCTTGGGTGGGCATGCAAGAACCACCCAGCTTGACAAAAGTTTTTTTTTTAAATCAGTTGAGCCAGGTAAAGGATTGTCAGCTGAACAGTGAGTGCATCTGAAATGCTTATCGGGTCAGGAAGCCACAGGTGCTGCGACTGTCTAAACACAATAATCAGTAGTGGACATTTCTTCACCCACGCTGCCTTTGTATGGCCACCTTAAATCCTTCGATGGGGACACTTGTTCCAGTGACAACTGTCTAAGAAAGGAGCTCACCTCACATTGTAGAGATTTCCTCTCACTTCTTGTTGCATCTCTGGAACAGGTAGTGAAGGAAAAATGCCCTAATGGGACACAGGTTGCAATAAATAAACTAACAGGGGGTTCTTAACTATTTCCTACTCTCTAAAAGTAGAAGCAAAGTTTTGGCTATATCTACGCTTGAAAAGTCTCTTGTAAAGTTGTGACCCTTCCTCAGTTAGGATAATGATCATGCTCAATGTACACAAAACATGACCTGCTGCCAACTTCCAAGGGTTGTAGAAGTGTTTTGTAAATGCTATAAGCTGACTCTGCATGCACAGGCCTGTTGAGTTCTTTGGCTATCTTTCTTTGAGCTAAAGGTAAAGCATTTTAAACAATTTGGATGGCGCCCACTCATACAGTCAGGTTTTGTAGCTGGAATAGGCCACAATTCTATGTTTATAATGCCTGTAGACTGGTTCTCTTTGGGGGAACAATGCAGGTTGATAAACCTGTTGCAGGTGCTATTGTTTCCAGCTGTGATATGCGGCACCGACTGTGTCTAGTATCCCAGCTCTCTTCTGCCTCCCCTCCATTCATCCCTGCCAAAACTTTTCTTATTGCGAATGCACTAATCCAAATACTACATAATATCACAATCCCTGCTGAAAACCAGTTTCTCTTCTTGTGAATGTTACTTAATTTAAGACAAGTATGTACAGAATTATCAACAGTATAGTATGTTTTTGCACTAGTTTTGTGAATGCTGAAAAAAAAAATGGTTACGTAAATGAAAAAATGTAATTTATGCTTGTCTTGGCGGCCCCAAGCATTGTTCTCTGCGGGCCAACACCTAAAATCCCACGGCTGTCTGGATTTTCAGCTCATCTGCATAAGATTCTTATCACCTTTAAGAAAGAAAGTTTAAGGATCTCTTATTATGTATTTGCATGCAAATAGTACAGACTTTTGCTGAAGCTCACAAGCTCTTACATTTCTCCAAATAAGTTCTTTGTCCAAAGCTGCAGCTTGATATGTGATCCATTACGATTGCTTGGGGTAAGATTACTTTTCATTGCTTGTTATATTATTATGAACGGTATAAAATGTGCGATGTGGAACTCATTTGTAAATTTAGTTCCCTTAGCCCACATTTTATTGTTCAGGATATAAAGGTAAAGGATATGGTTAGAGAATGCAATAATGCTCCAGCTGAAGAAAGGGAATCAAATGTCCTTAACTGAAGTGCACAATGAGGCAGCTATAATGCAATAAAAGAAATTAGAGTTCTTCATTTGCCATTTCCACCCAAGTGTAGACAGCCACACCAGACTATTATTACTAGTCATTATTCCTGATAAAATCCAATGTATGTGAAGATTCGCACCACAAATAGAAATTGATTATGATAAATGGATGCAGTGTTTCTCTAGGCAATTTAGAAATGAAACACATTACATCTCATATTGTATTACAATGTTATAAACACTAAATAAAAAGTCTTATGCCTCGTACACACGATCGCGATTTCCGACAAGAAAACCGCAGGTTTTTTTTCAGCCGGAAAACGGCTCAAACTTGTCTTGCAGACACACGGTCACACAAATCTTGGATGAAATTCCGACCGTCAAGAACACAGTGACGTACAAGACGTACGACGAGCCGAGATCAATGAAGTTCAATAGGCAGTTTGGCTCTTCTGCTTGATTCTGAGCATGCATGTTTTTTTGCGCGTCGTAATTGCATACAGACGATTGCGATTCCCGATAGGAATTTTTCCCGTCACGAAAATAGAGAACCTGCTCTCAATCTTTTCTTGTCGGAAATTCTCACAAAAAAAGTGCGATGGAGCATACACACAGTCAGAATTTGCGACAAAAAGCTCACATCGCACTTTTCTCTTCGGAAATCGCGATCGTGTGTACGAGGCATTCGTTTAGTTGATAAGATCCAACCAGGGTCTAGCTGTCATTCACTTTTTTTTTTTTTTTTTTTTTTTTTTTTAAGTTTATTGATTTATTTCACATTGCAATTCTACTATCAGTTTTTTTAATTCTTTATTAATCTTTTCAACATTACATTTACATATATTTCAATAGAAAAACATAAAAAATTACATACAACAATAAAAACACTTATACGGTCTCAGTTTTAGCCTCTACCTAAAGATCTCTTCGTAAGCCAATATCCTGAGAGAGCTTCCTTTCTATATAAAATATGTCCACTCCTATATCCCCTTTATTCTCTATCTACTGGTTTATAGAATCACCAAAATAAGAAAGGCAAGCAAAAAGGATGTATGGATAGGTTTAGGGAAAAGGAGGGGAAGGAGAGGAGTGAGAGAGACAAGGGAAAAAAGGGGGAGACAGGATGAGAGAAGGGGGGGTTGAGGCTAGCTGTCATTCTTAGTAAGCAAGTTAGAAAAAGCTATTTAATCTGGTTGCTAATTGCTAATGCACACACATATATTCTCTAGGATACACACATAAATCAGATCTATGGTATCTTACAGATTACTGTATCTTACAGATTGCTGATTTTCTTTTCTATAGGATTCCGTACAGAACAGTTACCTTCAGGAACACTTAAACCACTACAAGTGCTTAGAGAAGAATTCCAGGTATGGCATTTTTTACATAGTTACATTGGTCCATCTTGGACCAATGTAGCTACGTATACCACACTCGTGGAATCCCTCTAGAAGCTGAAAATCACAGTAGTAGACACAGCTAATCCAGGGATCTCCACTAGCCTTTGGGTCATGTGCCGACCAGCTGCCTGCTGCATTCTGAAAACAGAAATTTACCCGCTCGGCATGGGTGCCATGCAGAGAATTAATAGACACATAAAATGATAGTTCTCCTGTATCCCCTTTTCTCCCTCCTGTAAAAGAAAGCAAGTCTCACACACGTAACCTTGCATGTATACACATATCTCAAAGTCCATAGTTTACTTATTAGAAGGAGTCTCAATTGTGCCCAGAAGGTGGTGGGAGTTGGTCAGCAGCACTAACTAGGATATAGCATGTTTTACATTGTATACTATTGGTTTCATTCAGAGAATGCTTTGCATTTTCTCAATGAATGAAAAGTGTTCTCTGACTGACTCATACTTGGAATTCTTCTTTAAACGCTTTGTATGCTTCAATATTCAGAGCTAGCTTTTCTCTATACCAGGGGTCTTCAAACTATGGCTCTCCAGTTATTCAGGAACTACAATTCCCATCATGCCTAGTCACATCTGTGAATGTGAGAGTTTTACAATGCCTCATGGGATTTGTAGTTCCGCAACAGCTGGAGGGCCATAGTTTGCATCAACAGAGTACATTAGACATTGCCCCAAATTTTCAATCCTCACACCGTAGGTATAGTCGAAAAAGTAGAAGTAAAAATAGAAAAAGAAATGAATGTTATAGTATAATACCATACCGGTCTGTATGCTGTTGATTCATAACAAATCAAAAATTACTCCTTGACCAAGTAAGTAGCAATCTAAATATTGCTTTGTATCAATTACTGTGGTGAGTAGGTCTAATAACTCTACATGGAAATGTTAAGCCTAGTAATAAAGAGATCTAGTCTAGTCTATATGTAATATGAATAGATAACTATCTGGCAAAACTTACCAATAGCAGACACCTATACACATATGTACCTGTAAACATAGGGGGTGATTTACTAAAACTGGAGAGTGCAAAATGTGATGCAGTTCTGCTCCGAAACCAATCAGCTTACCGTTGTTTTTTTTTTTTTTTTGTCAAAGCTTAATTGAACAACCGGAAGTTAGAAGCTGATTGGTTACCATGCACAGCTGCACCACATTTTGCACTCTCCAGTTTTAGTAAATCAACCCTATAGTCAATATGTGATAAGTCCCAAGTGCTTCCAATCCATGTGCCGTATAAAAATCTTTGGTTTTAGGTTCAGGGTTTAGGCTCAGCACACCCCTTGTATCTCACTTCTAAGTCATTGTATTGAGGGATGATGTTGGGGACATTTAACATAGTTGAGTTTGAAACTCCCTGGTTATGTAGGAGAGATATTTCCATAAACAGATGATATGTATTGGCAGGGCCTTCCTACTGTTATGAAATTATATTGTTTTTTTTCTTTATGTTCTACTGTTAAACATACAATTACCTAAACAAGGCTACATGTCCACTCTGCTGCCTGGCCCCTTGGCTGCTTATACTTTCCTACGCTTTTCTCCTCTACCCAGGGTTGCCAACTTTCAATAATTTTACGAACAGTTTATAAAATCTGTATTTTTTGCATCTGTCCTTGAATGTCCATTACGGACATGTAGGCTTCATGTCCGTAACTGACATTCATGGACAGATGCAACAATTATGGATTTTACAAACTGTTTGTAAATTCACTGAAAGTTGGCAACCCTGCCTCTACCCCTTGAGTTGCATGAATGAAGTGTCTTACCAAGTACTTTCAGACATGGGAGAACATGTGACTCACTCCAGCTCTTTTGATGTGACAGTGCTGGTGCTTGGTGACTGGCTACCAACCCAGGTTGTTCCAAAGGGGCAAGAATAGAGGTCTCAGCCCAGCATATGTCAATGATAAGCCCAGTATGTTTTTGTTCAACCCAGCGGGCTGAATGAAAAATAACCAAAGAGTTGGGGAAGAGATCCTGCACTAACAATCCAATGTTAGTACAGCGATCTCCCTGCTGAACTATTGTGTTCTGACAGGGGGACAGCCCCCCAGAACACACCAGTAAATGCTCTCAGCCATTGGCTGAGAGCGCTGATTGGATGCCGATCGGCAGACTTTTTTTTGGTCATGCCCCTTTGACAGAAGTCATATGTTCGACCGACGTCTGTTGGACCGGCTGCTGTACACACAGGCCAAATGTCAGCTGCTCTCTATTGAACCGGCTAATACCGCCTTATATTCAGGCCGTGTGTACAAGGCTTTAAGCAGGGTTTTTTGCCTTCACTCTGTGGCATAAAGAAAAGCGGGGAAGCAAACTGAAAGTAGGCATAACTAGTGGTGGAGGCTTGCATTCAGTCTGACCTTTTCCAGAAAAGTGGCTGTATTGGGGTTCAAGTTTTCATTCCAGTCATTGCCTTCAATACAGATTCAGTTTATAATACAGCTGCAAAACATTTCTGTGTATTGTGAAAACAGTTAAACCCGTGTTAAAAATTTTGGGGGGAAAAAAAACATCTTGTTTAGAACTGATTGGAAATAGTTTTATACTGGTGGTAAATTTGTTTTATCTTTTTCCGACATATGTTTTAATATTATCATTTTTATATGTTTCTTGATTGATTAATAGCTCTGGGCTTCATGAGCCAAAAGATTGTATCTTTGAAGCAATTTGTCATATGTAGATTATTAAAATGATAGTAGTGTATGCCTACAAGTTTCACAACTAATTTTGTGTCACGGTCTACTGACCACTTCTCAGGTTTTACTGTATATTGAAACTTGTTTGGCATATTATGCTATTTGTTGCAGCACTTTTTTTTTTTTTACTACCACGGAATAAGCAAAAATGTATCTATGCATTGTTAGGTCCCCTTTAAATTTTATTATGAGCCTTAATTGTCATTCATAAAAGTCACTGTGTAGGTAGAACAAGCTAGTGAATTATGGATAAAAAGAGTTATCAGCCTAATGACTGTTCAAAGGTACTAGATTACGTAAAATGACTTGAAGCTCAACTCCAGTATTATCTATTAACCATTTTCGCTCTTATACATTTATGCCCCTTATGGATCAAAGCAATTTTTAAATTTTCACCATTGGCCTGTTTATCCGTAGATTAGTAGATAATGTTGCCATTGCTTAAGATAATAAGGTAGTACACATATTGTTTGTTTGTTTTTTGGATGGGGGGGGGGGGTACAGGAGTGCGCAGAGGTAAACAAAATTTTCTTTGGAAATATTGTCTTGCAAAAATAATTCTATTTTCTATGCTATATATTTGTCCCATTTAAAACTGCACCAAAATTATTTTTTTGGAACAAAGCATGTCAAAATAGTCTCTTTTCAGAGGTCTGCTACACCCCCCACAATCAATAAAGCTCCTGTATTCCAGCTGATTGGAGAGCTCCAGTTCTGACTCAACAAGGTGCATGTTGGACCTCTGCAGAGAGACCACTACTTCTACACAGAAAGAAAGGGTCATTCTCTACAGCATGTTGGCAGGGGACAGGCATTTCTACGCATGTGATGGCTGCTTTCTAAAGAAAACAAACAGAAAAACTTTGAACACCTTTAGTTTTAATGCACCTGGAATGTATTTAGATTACTCAAATAAAAAATTCAGGCTAAAAAACATGTAATATAAGAAATCAGAAACATTTCAATATTATTTAGCTTAACATTCATTAGATGCTTTTTCCTCCTTAGGGCCCGTTCACACCTGAGCGTTTTCAGTTCGTAAAACGCTCATCTCAAAAGATCAAATGCCCAACAAGCAAAATCCCATTAATTTAAATGGCCCCTGTTCACATCTGAGCGTTCTGAAGCAAAACGCCTGATGCTCAAAAAACTACATTTTGGGCAGATTACAGGTGTTTTTCTGCTTTTTACATTGGTGACCTTTTGACTTGTACAAAAACGCTGCAAAAACTCTGCAAAAACGCCAGAAAAAACGATACGCTCAGGTGTGACTGCAGCCTTACTTACACAAGGTAATCCTGCCAGTAACTAAAACGTGCAAAAGCATACAAAAATGTGCATTAAAAAAAGGCAGAAAAATATGAAGTAATACACTTAGGCAGAGAAATAAAAGCTTAAACACCTGTAAAAGCAGCTTTTATTTTAGCTGCAGTGTGCATAAGCAATAAAATATATATATTTTTTAAATTAAGAAATGTTAGTTTTTTGTTCCTGAAACTATATTTCTTAGCACTGCTGGGTATCTGAATTGCTATGCATCCTATAATCACTAGCCTATTCATGTACTTCAAATGTGTATATTATTTAATCTTTGTTTTACTGAGTGTTTTTAAGTGTTTTGGGCGGCTGCTTTTATTTATAAAACACAATTGTTGTAAATGCATTAAACAATAAATGATTGCATACCTCCTACACTCAGCTGCGCCCATGCTGGCCTTTGGGTGGGTACGTTCTAACAGCCTGACTGCTGCTAAGCCATTCTTTGGCTCACACTTTTTGTATTTTTTCCTCGATTGGATCAGTGCTTTTAGCTTTTACCATCATGTCCTGTACATTGCCAGTAGGTATTTTTTGCCATGCCCAATTGATGGAAAAAAAAATAAAAAAAATCGTATCAATTTTCATGTGATTGCCAAGTGTAAGGGTAAGCAATAGCATTCTTATGAAAGATAAGTTGGCAGCTAAAACGCTCACACTCCCACACAGATTTCAGCTGATAGAAAGCAAATCCTTCTCCCTTGAGTCATTCTCTACTTGTACTTGTAAAGGAAGCATCTAAAATCCTTAGAGATGATTTTGACAGACGTGATTACTCTACTTTTTTGCTGGCTATCTAAGGAGAACGGAATAAATTATATAACAGCTACATTCTTTCGCAAACATTGGTGAAATTGTTACATTAATATTAAAGTGAAATTTTACTTTTATCATATTGTAAACTAGGAAAGCTCTGTACTAAAGAGCTAATATATGAGGTATGTTTGATAAATTATAGTTTTTAGCATTAGTTTCATCTGTTAAATGCTATCATTATATTGGCTCAGTTTTATTTTCCCTTGGTTTACAGACAGTTGCTAAGCTCCTAGTAGGTTCCTGACATAAAAATGAAGAGTGAGTCCTAATGGCTGGGCCTTATTGTTGTCTGCTTTCTTCTAATTAATTTATCAGGCTGCTTCTGAAAATCAGGATCAGACTGCTGAGCAATTGTTTTTTTGTTTTTTTAAAGATCATCCATTAACATTTGGATCATCCAGGGACACTTCGGTGTAATTATTATTTTGAGGAAATTGTAGAAACTGTAAAAAAATCTTGCTGAGCAGTCTTCTGTTCCCAAAGCAATGATTAGCCGAGGATGATTGTCAATACTCATTTTCATGGCCATCCTACAGATTGGGTGATCATCATATATTTACCTAATTTGCCAGCAATTGTCCCATGTGTATGGACAAATAGGCTGGTCTCTAGCCGTGTCTCCTATGTTTTTGAGCTGCTTCTGTTGAACAGATACAGTATCTGGATCTGTGTCAAATGCCTGGTTGACAATTTCCCATAAGCACATGTGTGGTATGTTTTCTGGTGTATGCATAGCTATAAACTAATCCTTGCAGCCTTACCTTAATCCTCCAGTCCCTCTACCCCTTCTGAAACCTAACTACTACCAGCACCATACTATGACACTGCTGTTTTCCAAGGCTAAGTCCACCTCTCTTTGAAACGTATTTTTAACTCGTTCTAAGCATAACAAAACTTTAGTGTCAGATTGACTCTTTTAATTTACAATCAAATATTAAGATACAATTGTCTTGATATCATCTTTTGGAATTTTACAGTGTATTCTTTTAAAGCTATTTAAAATTTGTAAAAGCAGCCGGCAACTCCATAACATCAAGTGTATTTATTGTAAAGCCTTCACAGTGAGTACAGTCAGCAGAAGATTAGTTTTGGCGATAAGCCTTGTTCACAGCATTATTTAAAATTTGTGGGTATACATTTTGTTAGAATTATTCGTTATTTTCAGTTGGGGTAATTAAAACTAAACCTTTTTAAAAATTCAAAAACTGCAGTTCTGGCTCGAGATGCAACAGAACCTACATGTACCAGTGTACCTTTTGCACCATAGCTATAAAATGATCTCTAGTAGGATTTCCACTAAAGCCCCGTATACGAAGCTGAATGTCAGACGACATCAGTCGGATCAATAAAAATCGTCCGACATTCGTCCTGTGTGTATGTCAGCCGGTTCGTCATAAGCTGGCCAGAAAACCAGCAGCCAACCATTTCTCAGCCAACGCTCTCAGCCAATGGCTGAGAGCACTGATCGGAGTGTTCTGGTGGAGGGCTGCCCCCTGCCAGAACACAACAGCTCAGCAGGGGACATCCCTGTACTGTTGGATCTTTAGTACAGCAGCTCCGACGGAAGCTGACTTTTTTTTTTTTTGTTTAACCACTGGGTTGAACGGAAAAAAAACTCTGGGTTGAACAAAAAAAAAACCTCAGTGCGTACCAGGCTTAAGCATAATACTTGTGTTCGTCTCTGAGACGGAAGTATGGCTCCATTCTTAGCCTTTCCAGAAACTTTTTTGAACCCCTTTGTTATCTATCCTGAACTGTTGTCCCTACTTTTGTTCTGTTACTTCTCATACCTGGATACAAAGATCAATACAAAGATCCTCATGTTTGTTCCATAGTGATTATGAGACACAGGAGTGGGGAACTCTATGAAACGAGAACCTAGGTAGCATCAGAAGCTGGGGTCCAAAGCCTTTCCCACTTTGCTAAGAATTTTAAAAAATTTACACTGGGACCTTTCTCAACTTTGCCAAACAAGGGAACTGTCCTTTCTGGAAAAATGCCATACTATATATATTTTTTATGTATTTTAGTCATGTAGTTATTATCATGGTACTTTTTATACCAGGTGGCAACACTTGAATGGTACCCCAGTTTGTTTCAGTGCTACACAGTAGTGCTTTGCTTTTGAAAAAAGGGCCACGTCCAATTTTTGACATGTTTTTGTTATATTTTTCTCTTCTATATATATATTGCTAGGAGCTCACTTGTAGTTCTTTAGATGACCATTTGTTATACATGACAAATGAACTGCGCACATTCAGCTGAACTCCAGTTAGTAAATTACCTTCTATAGGTTATGACATGTATTCGTTTTTACCGGAGGCACTTATCTTCCTTCATAATGATTTTAGAATTGAGTCTGCAGTTTATAACCAGCCTGATTGGGTCTAATCTGCCTTCACCAAATAAGGAATTAGTCATTTTAAGGTTTTAATAACTCCTTTATGTCACAAGAAATCATTGAGAACATTGTATATCAAATTAGGTTGTCTGTGGAGACACATCAATCAGGTTAGCTTTATAAAGTTATTATATATGGGGTTCTGGAAAACCCTGCAGTCCATCCACTATGCCAATGGGCTGAAAAAGGATTAGACAAGATGAAGTGCATCTCAGTACAAGATTTAACAGGTGCTGCTAATGGTGTGGAGAAGTTTTGTTGTTTTTTTTTTTTCTTTATTTCTTTTTTTTTTTGTAATTAACAAAGCAGCAGAAAACATCTTGCAGTGCTGAAAGTAATTATTCATCTCATTGGCTTGTTACTAGTGAAACCTTTTTTTACTACTTACTGCTATATATCAGCTTACACTCAGCCACAAAGTGACATCAGATCCATCCATTAGTCTCCAAGAGTCAGGAGTGAAAAAAACTATTAATCAGTAACATGATTAAAATAAAAAAGTGACATTTCCAACCTTTTTAGCGGAATGACTGGTCACGTCTGGTGTTTGTGAATCGTAATAGTCGTTTCAAGTGCTAACTCTGATTGAAATAAATTCAGGCACATACTTAAGTTCTTATCTCGTTTTATGATTGTGGACACCATAAAAAGTTTCTGGCCTTGGAGTCAGATTTGTGGGGAGAGCAGGTTCTGTTGCAATTAGTGTGCATGCTGCCGACCATTTGTACGGCCGTAACGCACACCACAAAAGAGAATCTGAATCTGCGAATGCAATTGAAGATTTTTTTTATTGTAGTAGATTGAGTGCTAAACCCTCTAAGGAATTAACCTTAGAAATTGGAAAGAAGTGTGGGTTTGTGGTAATCTTAATATGTACACTGGGAAATGTATACCCACTAGAGAAACCCTGACATTAATGGCAGTAATGACTTGTTCCAGCTGACTTCAATTAAATAGGCAGCTCTGCCTTGGCTCATTGCATGTTACAAATCTCATATCTTTCTCCATCATTAGCTATCCTGGGAATAAGTGTGATGATTGAAGTAACTCTATTTAAAACATTGTACGCTCTCTTAAGTTGCACCTGTAAGTAATGCAATAAAATGTGTAACTCAAGAACAATGAACGTTTAAAAGAAGTGAAAGAAAAACCTGCTGAAGCTTTTTCCTCTGAAATGTTCATAACATAAAATCTGCTTGGCTAGCAAACGCTGAAGAGTATAGGTTTCGCCAGTAAATATGTAGGGCATATGATGCTTGACACAATATATGTTTTATTACACATATTATTTATATTATTGCCATCAGTTTTCAGTTACTTTTGAACTCTGTACTACCGAGTGGAACTTGGCACACATACATGCATGTTTTTCTCCTATGTTTAAAGTGGTTGTAAAGGCAGAAGATGTTTTAGCTTAATGCATTCTGTGCATTAAGATAAAAAGCATTGTGTGTGCAGCAGTCCCCCACAGCCCCCCTAATACATACCTGAGCCCCATCTCTGTTCAGCGATGTCCACGAGTCCCTCGGCCTTCCGGGGCCCTCTCTCCTAATTGGCTGAAACAGCAGCGGTGCCATTGGCTCCCGCTGCTGTCAATCAAAGTCAGTTAGCCAATCATTAGAGAGAGGGGATGGGGCCAAACTGCAGCTCCGTGTCTGTATGGACACACGGAGCTGCAGCTGAACCCGGGTGATCCCATAGCAAGTTGCTTGCTGTGGGGGCACTCGACAGCGAAGGAGGAAGGGGCCTGGAGCAGCGAAGAGTAGGTAAGTATAACATGTTTGTTATAAAATAAGACTTTACAATAACTTTAACAATAAAATATGACCAGTTTTAGACTTTCTCTGTTTTATTGTACCGTATATTCTCGAGTATAAGCCGACCCTAATATAAGCCGAGGCACCTAATTTTACCACAAAAAACTGGGAAAACGTATTGACTCGAGTATAAGCCTAGGGTGTCCACCTGCATGCCTCACTGTGCCCATGCCTCACTGTGCCCATGCCTCACTGTGCCCATGCCTCACTGTACCCATGCCTCACTGTACCCATGCCTCACTGTACCATGCCTCACTGTGCCCATGCCTCACTGTGTCCATGACTAGACTTACGTTTAACATAGGAGTATATGGAAGGGGTGCCTGGCTTTGAAAAATCGGTGCTTCCCGGCCGAAGGTCCCCCAGACAACAAACTTTTCACACTTGTAGAGGAAGAGTGGGGCTATATGTGTGCCAAGATTGGGGTCCAGGGGACCTACGGCCAGCCGGTACCGGGTCCCCAAATTCCAGGAGATCAGGCGCAAAAAGGTGACTCGAGTATAAGCCAAGGGGGGCATTTTCAGCACAAAAAAATGTGCTGAAAAATTTGGCTTATACTCGAGTATATACGGTACATTTTACCACTAAACACAGATAAAATATATCTGATTTATTTAAGTGTCAGACTGCTATGTTTAATAACATTTTTGTCTGGCAAAAATATAATACTTTCTAAAACACCTGTGTGCAGCTTCCCTCTCAGCCCCCCTAATACTTACCTGAGCCTCATTTTGATCTAGTGATGTTGCACAAAGCCACGAAGTCTGGGGACTCTCCCTCCTTATTGAACGAGACACAGCAGCTGGCGCCATTGGCTCCCGCTGCTGCCAATCAAAGTCAGTGAGCCAAGAGATGGGGTGGGCAAGATACTTGCTATGGGGGCACTCGTCAGAAGGGATGGGCCAGGAGTGCCGGTAGGGAAACCAAGAAGAGGAGGATCTGGGCTCCTCATGCAAAATCAAAACCACTGCATAAAGAAGGTAAGTATGACATGTTTGTTATTTTTAAACCAAAAAAAATAAGACTTTAGTATCACTTTAAAGCTATGTCAGGGCAACATAAAAAAAAAAAACTTGTATTGCACATCTCTGCTATACAAGCACATTTCTCATGTTTTCCTTTGGAGACCCTGCAAGTACAGAAAAAAATGCCCATTTGACTGCCAGAAATGCACCCAGCTCCTAATCTCCTGCAGTGTAGAATAACACTTTTTTTGGTCTGAAAGTGCAAAAAACGGTGTCAGCTCTGCCAGTTGTCATTTGTTCAATTACTGAACTCACCCCCCTCCAGCTCTACAACACAGGGGCAGTTTGTTATGTAGCTCATTATAAGAACTAGATAACACAGGAAGTGTGCACCGCACACAGTCCTGGTTATAGCTGTACTGTAGCTGGTTATAGCTAAGGTATATTTACCAACCCAATATGAATTAGGCGTTACCGGTCTTTTCAAACTGCCTGAGGGGAAATAATAGTTTAGACCTTCCTTTCAATAATTATATGCATATGCCTTTATAGTAAATTCTATAATACCACTTGTTTTTGCAGTCTGTTCCTTATGGGCATGTATAATGTATATCCATATTTGTTGTTGTCCACCATCATGGATAATTAAGCCTTTTGCTGACTGGGCCACAAGCTTCTGAGATGTTTCAGGCAGTGTGGTCTGCATTTCATGAATGTGGCTCAATGATGCAAATACACTTACAATGGCTGTATCACTATGTAGTAATTGGAATGCTCTGAATTCATAGCATATAATGCATATTGTGTCAGATCAATAGAGCCTTATTTATTGCAAGCAATAGAGGTCAATGTCTGCCTTCCTCCCCAGATGCTAATAAACCAAAACACATAGTGAAAATAGTCGTTTACAGTTTGTCTGCATAAGACTCAGACACAGATCTAATTATAAATGTAAAATATTACTTTATTAAAAAAAAAAAAACTAAGAAAGAGCTATGCAATTAAAATATTCAGATCAAATGTCACCATCACCTCCATATTTAAATCAGGACAACAATGTCGCTACACTCAGCCACACTCACTTACACATTTGCAATGTCAATACACTGGGGAAAATAAATTACACTATATGTGGTAAAAAATTAAGCAGAATTTCAACTTCAATCAAGGTAAATAATTCACACAAATGGAGGAATTGTGGCTACATTGTTGAAGCTCATTGTGAGCGCAGTTGACTGCACTCCTGCACATGCACAGGAGTGATATCATCCTGCACCATTTAATCAAGATGGCCAAACGCCGGCACCTAAAAGAAGCTGGGGAGAAGATGCTGGTACTGGTGAGGGACTTTGCAGCTGTCAGACCATTGCAGAAGAGGTAAGTATTTTGGACTTTATTTCCACTTCCACTAGTCACAACCAATTTAAAGGTAAAGTTATCAGGACAGGCATACCTGGTCCAATGTTTTAGAAGCAATGTGAAAATACTATCATGGCTTTCTTACCGTGTTTCTTATAAAACAGTCAAATGACTAGGGCCTAAATGTGAAGGGGGCCTAAAGGATCCAAGCATGGAAACTTTAGTATAGGATTATATGTCACTAACACTTAGCTACTGTTATAAATCTTTGCAATATAGAAGAAATGTAACCCAGTTGGGGGTTTTATTAAAAAAGATGACTTAGTGTTAGACAAATAAAAAAAAGAAAACACTGTGGGGTTGATGTACTAAAGGGGTAGAGAATGGTCTCTTTGCAAGGTGAATGTTTGACTAGCATAGTTCATAAGATAAAGCTGTGTTGATGGTGAATACGCAAGATAAAGCAAGCAAAATTGCTTGCACATGATTTGAATTGTTGCAATGAGCACAGCTTCACCTTACTAAGAGTCTACTTTGTGACATTCATATACACTTGATAACAAGTGGTTTTCCTATGACTTTTCCTCCTAAACTGGCTTCAGGCTGTGTCTTACATCAGTCATTCAATGGGACTTTACTGTATGAGAATGGTCACTTGTATCCATATTTGAAGGGTCTCCATTTTAGTTGTGGTGATTTTGTTATAAGATTGTGTCACAACCTGTCTATGGTGATGTAGTTGTAGGAGTGGCAGAAATAAGTTTGCTGCTTTACTTTCTGTGCTGTACATTATGTGGCCCAATATAAAAACTTTCGAAAAGCCCTTGTGTAACATCTTAGTAGTATGAGTGTAGTAAGGTACCTTGTTACACTTGCTGTAGAGTGACAGGGACGGAAGGAGAAGCACGGCTATAGATGGCTTCAGCCTGTAGGAGGCAATTAAACCAGTTATGCAAAGACTACACACATGGATATATACAGTAATTTCAAAATAATGGTTACCATCTCAGCTATTCAGTAGTTTTATAAAATGTAAAGCCCTAAGTCTAGCATACACGGGCCGAATGTCGGACGGCATCGGCCAGTTCAATAGAAACCAGCCAATGTTCGGCCCATGTGTACTGCAACCGGTCTGACAAAAGCCTGTCTAAGGGGGCATGACCGAAAAAGGTCTCCTAATCAGTACCCCTTGGGGCATCCCCCTGTCAGAACACAATAGCACTGAAGGGGAGATCGTTGTACTAACATTGCATCGTTAGTACAGCGCGGCTCCTCTTGAGCTGTCAGGTTTATTTATTTTGCCGATCAGACCTGCTGGGTTGAATGAAAAAAAACTAGTTGTGTACTAGGCTTTAGTTAGCAGACAAACAGTACAAGGGACATTGCTTAATGTCAATGTGATTTGTCCCTTGTGCTGCTGGCTGCAGAATTAGTTTAATTTCCTCCTCTAACCCCCCTCTACCCTTGCAATAATTTTTTTGGTGTAGTACATCAAGAGTGCTTGTAGAATACACATAATAATAGCATTTTGCCATATCAGAATAAAGATCTACAAGAAAAGAAACAGCGTTGACACCATAGTACAGGAAATATGTTGCTGAAAGGTTTACCAGGTGAAAATAAAGAAAAGAAAATCTGAATATAAAAAAACAAATACACAATTTAAAGGAGTTGTAAAGGCAGAAGGTTTTATATCTTAATGTATTAAGATTAAAAACTAGGGTTGTCCCGATACCGATACTAGTATCGGTATCGGTACCGATACAAAGCATTTGCGCGAGTACTTGTACTCGCGCAAATGCTCCCGATGCCCAGTCCGATACTTTTTTTTTCTCAGAGCGGAGAGTGGGATGGAGAGTGTGCGGCGGGGGGCGGATACCAGGGTGGAGAGCGTGGCGGGGGCGGAGACCAGGGCCGAGAGCAGGACGGAAAGTGTGCGGCGGGGGGCGGAGAGCGGGGTGGGGGGCGGAGACCAGGGCGGAGAGCGGGGCGGGGGGCGGAGACCAAGGCGGAGAGCGTGGCAGAGACCAGAGCGAGTCTTCAGGCAGGTAAGTAAAATTAATCTGATCCAATTGCCTGTCTGCTGCTCAAATGCTCCCGGAGCTGTTCCCCCTTCACCTCCATGCCGCTGTGCCCCCTTCACCTCCATGCCGCTGTGCCCCCTTCACCTCCGTGCCGCTGTGCCCCCTTCACCTCCGTGCCGCTGTGCCCCCTTCACCTCCGTGCCCCCTTCACCTCAATGCCGCCGTGCCCCTCCTCCACCCCCTCGGTATCTCAGGATGGAGAGCGGAGGTAGGAGCCGGTAAATCCGGCTCCTTACTTGTCGGAATGTACAGAGTCATCACTGACTCTGTCCATTCACATAACTGAAACATCGTAAACTGTGTTTACAATGTTTCAGTTTATGAATGGAGAGGAGCCGCTGTCTTCTCTCCATTCATTTTCAGCGCAGCTAAGGCTGCTGAGAGAGGGACTGGGGAATATGTGTCCCTAGACCCTTTCCCTGTCTCAAAGGGGAGATGTCAGAGGTCTGTTAAGACCCCTGATATCTCACCAAAGCCCCCCACAACAAGGCTGATAAAAAAAAAGAATAAAATAAAATAAAAATGTATTGTAAAAAAAAAGAAAAAAAAAACACACACACTGACACTGACCCCCCCTTAAAAAAAAAAAGCATTGTAAAAAATAAATAAATAAAATAAATTGTAAAAAAATAAAAAAAATGTAAAAAAATAAAAAATACTGACACATGAGATTAAAATAAAAATTTATTGTAAAAAAAATAAAAATAAAAACACACACACAGACACTGACCCCCCCTTAAAAAAACAAAGCATTGTAAAAAAATAAATAAATAAAATAAATTGTAAAAAAATAAAAAATAAATAAAAAAAATGTAAAAAAAAAAAAATACTGACACATGAGATTAAAAAAAAGTATCGGTATTCGGTATCGGCGAGTACTTGAAAAAAAGTATCGGTACTTGTACTCGGTCTTAAAAAAGTGGTATCGGGACAACCCTATTAAAAACCTTCTGTGTGTAGCAGTCCCCCCAGCACCCCCCCCCCCCCCCCTAATTACCTACCTGAGCCCAATCTCTCTCCAGCGAGGTCCACAATTCCCTCAGCCATCCAGGACACTTCTCCTGATTGGCTGAGACAGAGCAGTGGCGCCATTGGCTCCCGCAGCTGTCAATCAAAGTCAGTCAGCCAATCAGGGGAGAGAGGGGACGGGGCCAGATCGGGCTCCGTGTCTGAATGTATACACGGAGCTCTGACTCGGCATGGATGCCCCCTGTAGCAATATGCTGGCTGAGGGGCACTCAAAAGAGGGAGGGGCTTGGAGCAGCAAAGAGGGACCAGAGAGAAAGAGGATCCGGGCTGCTCTGTGCAAAACCAACTGCACATAGGAGGTAAGTATAACATGTTTATTTTTTTTAAAAAGAGCCTTTACAATCACTTTAACTTCTCATTTTAAAAACAGAGGTTTTAGTTGCAAACATTTATACATTGGAAGCCACACTGCCACATTAAGGTACCTCTGATAAGTACAGTGCCTAAGCTGCGCTATATATCAGTTTGTGCTTGGGTGTACATATGAATTATTCTTTGGTGCTTTTCTTTTTCATTGTGGATAACTATGAAATTGTGCGTTACAAACGAAAAATAGCAGTAATTATTTTTTTCTGTGGTGCAAGTGGAATTCTGGCTCTGTTGTTTCCTGTATATTAGCTATTGTAATAAGAATGACAAAATGGATAATTAATCATTTCATGTCTCTGACCTAACTGGTCCTTGAAGCCTTTGACCCTATGAAAAATCACAGTTTATCGGTGAAAAATTACCCATTCTTTGCTTACCTGTCATTAGGCAAACATGAAAACCTTCCAGCTGTCATTATCTTTGCTAAAGTCTGTGTATCAAATGGCAATGATACTGAAACCATGCTCCATGTTTTCATTGAACCTGGGCTGGTATACTTTTAGACTTAAAATGATACTGTCAATGCAAACATTCATTTGCCTCAAGTTTACTTTAGAAAGACATGATTTATTTTTGTACAGCATTTTACTATTTGTAGTAGTTTTAGACAAAGTATATGAAAATCTAATATAACTTATTTTCATACTGTTTTTAAACTAGAACTACTTTGATTATTTGGCTTTAAATGTGCTGCAATTCTATCATTCTACAGGTGCATGTTTCATGTTATTGCAAGAGCACATAGGCCTCGTACACACGACCGAGTTTCTCGGCAAGAACCAGCAAGAAACTTGCTGGCAGAGATGTTTTGCCGAGAAATTCGTTTGTGTGTATGGTTTCTCGTCAAGAAAACCGACAAGTAATCTCGACGAGAAAATAGAGAACCTGCTCTCTATTTTCTCGTCGGCATGTTTCTCGACGAGAAAAGTGAGTGTGTGTACACTTACCTGTCCTCCGGGAAGCCCGCGCATGTTCGAAATGAATTCGACGCATGCGCGGTAGCTTCCTAGGCATAGGTAGGGTATACCAAGATGGCGGCGACGGCATCGAATGTGATGAGCGCATGCTCGTCGTAGTCGATGATGTCACCGCGTACGCTCCATTCAAAGAACCGCGGGTTCTTTGAATCGAGCGTCTGTACACTCGGCCGGGACAAGTTTCTTGTCCAAGAATCTCGTCGAAAAAAACGACATGTTTTTTTAGACGAGAATCTCGGCCGTGTGTACGAGGCTTCAGAGTTGTCATTGGCTTCTATTAAACATTTTTGTTTTCTTTGTATTGCTGGCACAATTCTCATCTGTCTAGAAAAATTTGATTAATTACACCAATTAAAGTGGACCTGATAATAGAATATGACACTCCACCCTGCCCTTTCCCCAGTGATAAAAAATGATAACCTGAAAATCAACTGCCAAAGGCACTGGCTAGTCATGCCTTAGGCCCTCCGAAGAATGCAGGTTCATCAGTAGAGCAACCTCTGAATTAACATCTGTGATGTCACCAGTTGCACTAATTTAACTGGAGGAATTCTAATAGCTATCTGAAAAGTTTCTATCCCCACCCTATACCTATGCACTAACACCTCCAAAGATAGCCAAAATTAGATATTGCAGCGCTAGCGGAATATGTGAACAAAGATTAAATTATTAATGATTAAATTATATAATATAACACTATTTTTGACATATGGATGTTGCCACCCAATTGTATAAACAAAAAACAAAGTGACAGTGCATGACAAATGAATGTTACCAACAATTTGCAGAAACAAAAAGTGACAGTGCTTGAAACTGTGCAAAAAAAGATTGTTGTTGTACTAACATATGATGTACAGATAATATAGTTCAAAAGTGCTTTAAACCAGTGCAAAGAAATGATAGTGCTAACACATGTAGTGTATATACCGTATATACTCGAGTATAAGCCGACCTGAATATAAGCCGAGGCACCTAATTTTACCACCAAAAACTGGGAAAACGTATTGACTCGAGTATAAGCCTAGGGTGTCCATCTGCATGCCCCACTGTGCCCATGCCTCACTGTGCCCATGTGCATGCCTCACTGTGCCCATGCCTCACTGTGTCCATGACTAGACTGACGTTTAACATGGGAGTCTATGGAAGAGGTGCCCAGCTTTGAAAAATCGGTGCTCCCCGGCCGTAGGTCCCCCGGACAACAAACTTTGCACACTTGTAGAGGAAGAGTGGGGCTACATGTGTGCCAAGCTTGGGGTCCAGAGGACCTATGGTCGGCCGGTACCGGCTCCCCAAAGTCCAGGAGATCAGGCACAAAAAGGTGACTCGAGTATAAGCCGAGGGGGCATTTTCAGCACAAAAAAATGTGATGAAAAACTTGGGTTATACTTGAGTATATATGGTATACTGATCACAAAGTGCTGTGTGCTTCCAATATGGTGAGTGTCTGTGTCCAAATCGATGGTTTCCCCTCTTGTGGCCCCATTTACCAAAATGAAGAAATTGATAGTCACAATATAGGTCAAGGATATCCGGGATCCAGAGGTAGTATTGGGGTTTATTTAACAATGAATCTCAGCAGGTTCAGCGAAGAAACGGAGCATGACGAGGGAGAGGGAGAGAAAAAGAGAGGGGGAGACTATAGCCAACATGCTGACGCTTGTCTTTGCTTCAGTCTCGTGAGTGCATTAGCTAGCGGCGCAATGCTGTATGTATAGGCGCTACTTCACATATATATTTTTCTCTCCCTCTCCCTTGTCATGCTTCGTTTCTTCGCTGAACCTACTGAGATTCGTTGTGAGATTCGTTGTGACTATCAATTTCTTCATTTTGGTGAGTGGGGCCACAAGAGAGGAAACCATTGATCTGGACACCGACACTCACCATATTGGAAGCACACAGCACTTTGTGATCAGTATATATACACTACATGTGTTAGCACTATAATTTCTTTGCACTGGTTTAAAGCACTTTTGAATTATATTATCTGTACATCATATGTTAGTACAACAACAATCTTTTTTGCACAGTTTCAAGTACTGTCACTTTTTGTTTCTGCAATTGGTTGGCAACATCCATTTGTCAAGCATTGTCACTTTTTGTTTTTCGTTTTTGCAATTGGGTGGCAACATTCGTTTGTCAAAAATAGTGTTATATTATATAAATCTTTGTTCACATATTCCGATAGCGCTGCAATATCTAATTTTGTCTATCTTTGGAGGTGTTAGTGCCTTTTGCTGCAGCAGCTGCGTTGTCAATTTATTATTGTTTGACCCCTAGCGCAAGTTTTAGTTTGTTTTTATATAGGATTTATATAGCGCCAACAATTTGGGTAGCATTTTACAAAGTGAGGGCAGACAGTAAGTTACAATACAATTTGAATGCCCTGATTATTAGAGTTTGCAATCCAAAATATATGGCTAGAAAACTGACTTTGGCAGAGAAAATTCAGGGGGATTTTTTATTATATAACCTAAAATTAAGGATATAAAATGTATCAACTGGTAACTATTATTCCTAGAATCCTTACCCTCAGCAGAAGAAAGTTGGTGACATGCAGGCACTTTGAGGTTTTGCCTGTCAGTTTAGGGTTCATTTACATGGCTGCAGAAGTTCGAATACCATGAATAGAAGTGCATATCTCTGCCCCCGGGTGTACAGGTGTTTGCATTAAGCAATGATTTGTAAACCCAATTTTTATATGTATTGCGTAATATAGGGGTTGATTTATTAAAGGCAAATAGACTCACACTTTGCAAATGCTCTGCTGACTTCCATCATTCAATCATGTGCAAGCAGAAATGCTGTTTTTTTTTTTTTTTTTTTTTCTTCTTCCTCTTTTTGTATGTGATTGGGTATTTTTTGCAAAGTGAAGCTTCGCCTCATTTACAAAGCTCTGGAGCAACTGCACAATAGTGCACAGTTTATTTGCCTATAGTATATCAACCCTTGTCTCTTTAAAACATGTGCACTTGCAGGATATACATATTGGGGTTGATGTACTGAAGGAATAGAGACTGATCACTGAGCAAAGTACACATTTACTGAGCCTAGTAATCAGGATGATGCCCTGTTTGCTTTGAATACCAATCACATGCAAGGGAACACCCCCCCCCCCCCAAAAAAATGATTTTTGCTTGCACTTGATTGACCTTATTTACTAAGTGAATATTCACTTTGCACTCTCCACTACTTTAATAAATAAATCCCATTGTGTTTTATAGTAAGAGACATATATACATTTGTCTAAATTATTCCAAGTTATGCGGTTAAAATGTAATAATTTCAGTACATGTTTTCTAACAATTTAAAATGTCATTATGATGTACAATGAAATTGCTAAAACCATAATTCAAAGAACAACATACCATTAGTGATCTACAGGGGAATTTGCCCTTTGTGTTTTTATCAACTTCTGAGTAGACACGTTCCTGCTAAACTGATGGACATACCACTCTATATCCTGTCCAACTAGAGACCACATATTATTTTCCATGTCATACTAGTTTAATCCCACTACATGGCTGCAGGCTGCGATCATTCAAACACATTCTACATTCCCGCTGAAGATAAGGCACTCAATTCTCTTTCATCTAGTTCATTCAAGAAGATTGTGGATTAAACAAGACTCTGTTTTTTGCCAGATCAGCAGACAGTGGTAATGAAAAAATGTAACAACCCCATAAATAACTTAAGTTTAGGTAGCAATTTGTAATTTTTTAAGCAAGAACATGCCACTACAGTTTCTAGTCACTACAACCTCTATATATGAATGCAAATGTAATATTTGTAATAATAATTTGTAATTGTAATATTTGTATGCATGTTTATTATTCACCTGTAGACATTGCAGAATCTGCCCTAAACTTCATCTTGCATTATGTGTAAATGAAGAGGGACCGGAGCAACTTCTCATATTTGCCATTTTTTTTTTTTTTTAACATAAAGTTTATTCATTTAGAAAAAACAACATACAAAAAATAACATGAAAAACACTGTGGTACAGTCTCAACAGTCAGCTCATACGAGCAAAAGGTGTAAACCATGATACAGGGTTAGAAGTTAGGGCAGTGTGTCAATGATACAATGGAAAACAGTACACAGATGCAATGTAAGCAGTGAGGGGGAGAAAAGGCCCCCCAATGCCGCAACAGCCAGGGCAAAAAAAAAAGAAAGAAAAACAGTAAATACACAGTACAGGAAGCATATCTCAATTCAGGAGTGTCCCAGATTCATGGACCGTATCCCAGTAGAGGACAGGAGGGTAGATATAGGTCAGCACCTGTCAGGGACCAGGGCAGGTCACCCCGGAAACAGTGTTTCGAAGCCCAGGGGACAGAAGGGGACACCTTATGGCAGGAGCAGGCAAGGATAAGGAGGGACAGGGGAGGCCCACCCAGGAGGGTAGCCCCAGCATACCCCTCGGCAATAGACCCGGGTCCGGACCCTACTCCAGAGTCAACTGTCTCTTGCGAACCCACGCCGCCCAGACCTTATCGAATTTGTTGGGGCAGTTACGTCCCATATAAGTCAGTTTATAGAGGGGAAGGGCCGCGTCCACCAATGCCCTCCACTGCTGCACCGTCGGGGGAGAGGAGGTCTTCCAATTCAAGAGGATCGCTTTCCTGGCATAAAAGGCCACAAAGAATACAAACAATTTCTTAGCCTGTGAGGTTTCCAGCGTATCGACAACTCCCAGTAGCAGCGGCAGGGAACCCGCAGCTTGCCAACGGAATTGATATCAGCCACCACCCCTCCCCAGAAGGCCCGCAGCAGCGGACAGTACCAGACAACATGTCATATTTGCTATTTTATTAGGGTCTCAGATGACCCAACTTGAGTGGGTCATTTACCGTAAGCTCCCCCAGAGGCACCATGTGTGTTTCCAGTACAACAGGTATTCAGGGGTACTTTGTTTGCTTAAAGTACCAACACATTCATAATCTTTCTGGTTCATTTACCATTATGTTACTACTACAGATTTACCACAAAGTGGTGTGAAGTTATTACCAGACTGGTGTGAGGCTGTGGTTGCTACAAAGATCTATATTATTTTACATTTTATCTCATACTTATGGGGTCAAAATGAACACAGATTGCTAGATTTGTATATGACCACATTTTAGTAAAATGTTTGCTATATCCTATCGGTACATTATGATCTGTGCATTGGTTACAGAGATTGGTGGTAGTCAAGATACATATGACAGCTATCAATATATAAAGGATGTTTTATATTAAACTTGCTGATTATCTAATTGCCCTCAAATGATTGAAACATATGATCTATACCCAGTCTTGTCATAACTGGTCAAGTTGTGTGACGTTTATGTCTGTAAACACCTTTTATATTAGACTACCTATATCAGTGGTATTATGCCCTGCACACACGATCGTTTTTTCCGATGAAAGTCCGATGGATTTTTTTCATCGGAAAAAACGATCGTGTGTGGGGCCCCATCTGACTTTTTTCCATCGTTTTCAAAAAATAGAACATTTTTTTAAATTTTACAGATGGGAAAAAAAAAAACGATAGGAAATTCCGATCGTCTGTGTGGAATTCCATCGGGAAAAAAACCATGCATGCTCAGAATCAAGTCAACGCATGCTCAGAAGCATTGAACTTCATTTTCTCGGCACGTCGGAGTGTTTTACGTCACCGCGTTTTGGACGGTCGGAATTTTGTCTGATGGTGTGTAGGCAAGACTGATGAAAGTCAGCTTCATCGGAATTCCGACGGAAAAATCAGTTGGATTTTATTCCATCGGAAATCCGATCGTGTGTACAAGGGCATTAGATGTATACAGACTGGATAGTAATGGTTGGTCTTTTCTTAATGCCAGGACATGCTTTGGTAGTGTAAAGACATACATTTTCAAGGGCAGGCCATAGACAGAAGAGTTGATAGATTAAATTTAATTACAAAACAAATACTAACTGGCAAATATCAAACATACAGTTTCCAAAAGGATGGAAAATGATTCTCAGTAGATGATCTGGGCACATTGTTATGGGCAGTGGAGTTGCTGTGACATCTGTTTTAAATCAGCTACATCAATAGCACATGCAATTGAAATGAGATAGAGGTTTCATGGGAAAAAAAAATCCATACCACTCGGTAACATCTAAAAGTGATACTGTTCCTAACCCAAGCAGGGCAAAGGAAAAAGGTCACTTAACCCCTCCCCAACACCTTATATTTACCTCTTCTTGGTCCCCCCATGCAACCGCCCCCGGTGGTTCTAAACAGAAGGCAGCCTGTAAAAGAAAGTGTACATTCTTACATTTCCAATGATGAATGTGCTGAAAAGCCTAAGCTTTAGGCATGCAACCCTTTGGGTGGGTCGAATACCTCCTACTCTTGCCTGATACACAGTGGTGCTTTCCGATGGCTCATACTTCCTGTATTGAGGTACGCACCAGTGGGAGAAACCGCAACATACAGTGCTAGAGGGGCATTTCAACACACGGGTCCCTGGAAAGTTAAGAATATTTTTTTTTATACAGACTGTCTCCTGTTTAGAAGTGACCCTGTGGGGATGGACTCACTTTAGGCAGCCATTTACTTCTTTTTACTTTACATATTCTATAATAGAGAAGATCTCAGCCAAATTGTTGAAACCTCAGGCCAGCCCAAGTTGCAAAGTGAAAGAATGGAAATTTTTTAACTTGTCCAATCAGCCATTTATTAAATTCTAGTATAAGTCTGAATAAACTTGTAAGACCAATAATCTTTGTACCCAAGTGATCTCTTTGAGCGGTGTCTATAAAGAAATGTAATGTTTGTAATAAACCAGACAGGATACTGTAAAAATTAACTTAATTGTTTTTCGTATGCTGTTAATCTCGGTGACTAAAGTGCATTGCCTTTCACTATTTATGCTGTAGAAATTGCTGTGTCGAAATATGTTCTGCATTCAATTAACCAAGATTCATGTGTTTCCTCATAGACTTGGATTGTCACATGCATTTATCTTCAGCTGCTTTTTATCTGCTTTGGAAGTCCATGCAAAAACCCCGTCACTGATGCTGTGAATGACATTGACAAACTGGTAAGCCTAATTCTTTTTATCAGCTCTCTTACTTTCAAAACTGTATTATAACAGTCATCAGTAAAAAGGTTCAATATGCTTTATGTTCCTTCTGCAATAAAAAAAGGGAATCTCGTAAAAAATTATGAAGCTGGCTGCCAAATTGCAGTTTGCTTTTCTGTTCTCACAAAAGGTAAATTAACTACCTTGTCCTAGTTGCAGTTGATCCACACCCAAAAGCTCTGTTACTTTTTTCCCAGTTGAGGAGAATTTGTGTTGCGACACATGCATAGTAAAAAGGAATGTATTTTCCAGAGAGAAAACTGTATGAGAAGGGACCAAAAGAAAGTGCATGGGCCAGGAATGAGCATGCAGATTTTTGGGCCGTTAAACTCATCTGCTACAATTGTTTCTCTAATTGGGTGATCATCTTTGATGCTAATGTTTTGTTCTGATCATGTAACAGATTTTTGTATGTTTCTCCTATTTTTTCAAGTGCATTCAAATATTAATGCCGTGTAAAGTGCAGGCAATCAGATTTAAAGCTAAATTCCAAATAAACTGCCTAATACACAGTTTTAGTTATATGGGAGCTGTTTTACTTGACAAAGGATTTGTACTTTGGGTAGCCAGTTCTGAGATTTACAAAACCCCCTTAACACAGCACAGACAACCTGGTTACTAGACTTTATCCACTGCAGTTAAGGCTGTTAAGCAACACAGCTAGGTCACTATCCTACCCCCAACCTGTGACTGGAAAGTGAAGGAGCAGCAGCAATTTACAGGCAGCTATAAAAACTTCACAGAAGCTCCTGTCCTTCCTTACGCCATCAAAAAATGAAAAATAAAATGTATGGCTATATATAAAGTTTATTTTTTAATAAAAACAATGCTTCTTTCATTGGTGTTTTTTTTTATATATCTGCCTGCAGCTGAACATTAAATTATATATACACCCAAACACTTAAATATTACAGAATCTTTACCATGTTTTACCAGTAGTTTCAAAGGTAGTTTTCAATATTTTTAAACCTCCAGCTTTCATTTACATAAAACTTGGTGACCCAGCCATGAATATGCTTGACTAAGGCCTTGTACAGCTGAAACGCGTTACCGTGTGTCAGCTGCTATCATACAATAAAGGTCCTTGAGCAGACACTTCCTGTTTGGGGTAATGCTTTATCTCTCATTTGTGCTTTTATATTGTCACCCTGTCACAAGGGCTTCCATTGGAGATAAGTGCCCATTTTAAATATACATTATGCAGACAGGGTCTATTGTTATCAATATCGGAAAACCCACCCTTACAAATTCCATTCAGGCATTGCTGGAGTGTAGGTTGACATGAATTGGCTGCAAAGATGCTGGCAGGTGATCAGCAGCATTGGGATGCAACAAGTTAAAAATTAGTATGTTGCTAAAAATACTTTTTTTTTTTGGTATAGAATGCATTAGCAAACAAAAAAAAAGTGTCATTCCGCTAGGGTTTACATGTACTTTCAGTTTAATGAAGTGTAGGCATTGAAATATTATTTCTAATGGGTTGACATGACATACTGCACTTTGAACGTTGCTCTTGCCTTAGTAATTAAGTCTGGTAGTGTCATCTTGAGACTGATTATAATCGTATAGTATAATATCCATGAAGATTATTAACCCCCTACTTCAAATTACATCCAGAGGGTATTGAATTCCTTTTAGCCTGCATCATGTGGGAACTTTTTATGTGATCTCCAGTAAGGGCTAAATATTTCCTGTTATACAGGTTTATAATGTTTATTTAATCCCTTGAGAATTATAGAGTATATACCAGAAACATTTGTGTTGCTTATGTGTTGCTTATGTAAAAGCCTGTAAAGTGGAATTTCAGAAGCTGGATAAAAGGATACCATGTTATATCCCCAGGGCCCAGCAGGTTACTTGGATTTAGGTAGTCAGAAACATCAAAGACTATTCAGGTATATCTTCAGCTATCTAAAGACACAACACAGACACAGCATTGTGTAGGGACAGATATGTTTTGTCTTTTTATAAAGATTCTATTCAAAAAGTCCTGTGTAAGAAACATATTGCTTTACAAATGGCTTTTTAGATCTAAGGTTGTGTGTTGAAATTTGTTAGTTGCATATGCAGTTTAAGGTAGCCTTATACATGCAGATAATTGTCATAGATCCTTTGATTCATCTGTTGCAAACATCTGGCCATTTCTCACCACGTAGGTGGCAGTACCTAGTGCCTTCAATGAGCGGAGGCATACACTGCAGAAAAAAAATCTAACCTATTAAAAAAATTGCCATTGGCTGGTCTAATCTTTTCTTTTAAAAAGAAAAAAGGGTCAAAGTAACACATATCTGCAGTTGCCACTATTGGGCGAATGTTATGACAGGGCCTGTCATCAGAGCAACCTAAGGGACAGCCAGATATATCCCTTCCAATAATTTTCTGATATGCATATCTCGGACCAGCCTTTAATGATGTAAAACCTGGCTTGCAAGAACATTAGGCAAGTGTAATTTGTGTTCAAAGAGTAGCTACCACTAGAAATGGATGGCAGCTACATGTGTAGGCAAAAAACATGAATTAACTGGTGGATGAACATGCATTATTCTCACATCAACAAATCATTTGATGCATACCCAACACCCAAACAACCCCAGGAAAGGATAATGGGTAAAGAAATCTAACAGGGTGACTGATTATTCGCTGAGAGTATTTGGTTAGGAGTGCCAGGATAACAGTTTTACTAAATAATTATCCCTGTCTGTGTGTACCCTAAAATTCAGCGCACAGTGAATTAATATTTCTGTTAAAAGTATATATATGTCATACTTTCAGTGTTTGATGACGAATTTCCCCACAAATCATTATCGCTCAATTCTGCAAGTGATTCTAATTTATTATCAGTGTTTTCTAGCTGGTCTAAAAGCACTTTTGATGTGAAGGGACACTTTTTCGCTGCTATGGACAATCTCCAGTTTTCAGACAGAAAGAAAAGTATTTATAATATAAAACTGCATGCAGGGCACTGGACAAACCACTAGGGACAAAGGGGGGTGTGTTATTATTTGATAATTACACTCAGGGTTACCGCTTTTGGTATGAAAAATTCACAGCCACACTCTGGAATACCGCTCAGGAGGTTAAGCTGGCCATCTGAATATGATAAAAGTTTATGTTGGTGCTAATGAAAGGTTTGATGTATAGTATACCAGCCACACAAGGATTGCCTTTGGCATCAGATACTTTTCCTCCAAGCATGGGAAACTTTTTAGTCATATTCATGGAAGCATATAACAAAACTTAGAGTGCTTCTTCCATGAGGCTGGGTTTACACTGATACGACATGACTTTTGTACGATTATTATCCTACTTTGCCCTGCTACATCTGTCCTACATTGGCCCTACTTCGGTCCTACTTCCATCCGACTTGAATAAACAAGATAAGATTTTGCTCGACTTTGAGATAGTACGACTTGTCCTTTGACCAATCAAAACAATCCCAGAGTAACATAAATTCTTTTTACTGCCGTTGTATTCACCATGTCAGATGTCACAAGTCAGATGGTTAGGACAAGGATCCTACTTTGACCCTCAAAGTCGGACCGACCTGTGTCGGACCAGTTAAGACGGCTCTCATAGGGAATCATTGATTTGCACACGTCATGCGACATGAGCTCCCAATGTCGGAGCGTTTGTCATACAAGTGCATAATATAAAAAAAAAGTAAGTATTAAAACTATTTGTCAAAAAAAATCACCTTCTTCAAACCAGGTGCCATCAATAAAATAATAATTATTGTGATTGATTGAATTCTCTAACCCAACACACAAGTATCTTGTCCCTTCTAAAATACATGTGTTCAAACACTCATAAGTGCTCTCAAAACCAATTATGTGTGTTTCAAATAAATAAAAAAAACATGCTCACAAAAAACATATTACCACTTATTGCTAAGTAGGCCATGTACGCTTGTTTGAAAAAAAATCCACATGGCTCTATTTCATTCCACAGTTAGGAAACCATTTCCACAGTCTAAAGAAGGTGGATCCACTTGTATATTTGCAAAAAATATATAAACAGAAACCTGCATAGCATAAAACTATTTATTAATGAAAAAAGATAGACAAAGCAGTAAAACTCAGATTCTAGTGCTCGCTCAGGACTGCATGATTAAAAGCATTCTCTAACACTGGTACCTCCGTACTATACAAACATGTGTGATGATATCACCACAGTGTTCTCACCCAATACAGGAGAGGATAGGGTGGTGGAGCCATACCAATGTCTATATACTTTGGGTAAACAGTTAACCTGGTCATAGATGGGTTCTTTTTTTTTTTCATTCAGCCTATGGACAGTGAAGTGAATTGAGGAACCCCAGCCACCGAGACATTGTATTCTGATAGCGGGACTCCCTAATAATCGACAAGCAGGATTGGTCACAAATGATTCACTATTCAGCCGGTCCCTACGGAACAGGCCAGATTTGTATCCATCTGTGGCCAGCTTTAGTGAATAGGTAATTTGATAATTAACTATTTACGGAACACCCCTTCATATATTTCACAACTTAACCGTGCAGTCTCTACATAGGCCCAAATATATAATATACATAATCTACAACAATTTACCAAAAATAAAATAATGAGCAATGAAATGAATGTGATATGAAAGGCATCTTTTTGTTTTAAAAAAAGAGGTTATACTTGGCTGCTCTTCTTCTGGAAATTCTCTGTCTTCTCCTACTTCCTTTGAGTGCTTCCTTGGTAAGCAGTGTGCTATGGAGGCACCCATGCAAGCACTTTCCCGAGCCACACACCAACTGCCTCCACACAGGGGTTTGACTGAAAGCAGCAAAAGCTGGTGCTGCAGCCAGGATAGCGCTAAATTGGTGAAAGGTCTCAGATAAGCGTTTAGTGACAGAGGGGATAGAACAAAAAGTTTGGTTTTTGACCTTAATGCAGAGAATGTATTAAGGTACAAAAAAAAACTATCGGGTTCAGAACAACTTTAAGGTCTCTCTGTTCTTAACACAAGTCTGGTGCTGTTGAGTGCCTGGCTTTCTGCACCTCTTTTACCCAAGTTTCATTAGCATTGTGCATGTGAATCCATTTTGATGTATATAACCTTATCAATTTGTGTTAATGTTTAAAAAAACTGTATATATGTATAGTTTGTGACTACATTTTTATATGGTAGAAGTGATATTTTCTCATTATGTACGCAAGGTTTGCTTGTTTAGTAGAGTTGTGTCCTGCTGATCCTCTTATCTCATTATAAATCTACCAGACAGGTTTTAAAAGGTTAAGGCCCCTTTCACACGGAGGGTCCGTTCAGGTCCGCCTGTCAGTTTTTTAGGCGGACCTAGACGGACGCTCTATGTAGCCCTATGGAGCCACGGATGTCAGCGGTGACATGTCCGCTGACATCCGCTCCGCCAAAGTATGACGGAGGAAAACCCTATTTTTCCTTCCGTCGGCGGAGCGGATCGGATGAACACGGAAAGACGGTCCGTGTTCATCCGATCTCCCCATAGGGAAGAGCAGCGCTCTGACAGGGCGGTCCCTGCACAGTGTGCGGGGACCGCCCAGTCATCCGCCGGCTCAGCGGGGATCAACTGAGCGATCCCCGCTGAGCAAGCGGAGCTTCACGGAGCGGATCTTCACGGATCCGTCCCGTGTGGAAGAGCCCTTACAGTGCTCCTGGTAGCCCGAGATTAGGAGATTTTTTGTCAGTAGAAAAAAATAGGTCAATAATTACTCAAATTAATAAAGTGTTTTGGTAATGCTGACAAGTACTCAAGTCCTGGAAAGATTAAATGTTAAGCCTACTTTATTTTGCTTTAAAAGTTCCCTCAAAGAACTATCCTTCACCCCCAAAGAAAATAAAAGTTTTACAAAACACTCTCACAAAGGTGAAAACAATCTTTATTATAAGTAATAAATTACAAGTCTATTAAGGTGCTTAAAAGCTAATCCAGGAGGGTTTTTGAGCTTTGAGCCGATTTGTTGAGGGTTAAAGTTTGGCAAGGAAACGTAGAGATTCATAATGGCAACAGGTCCATTAGATTCTAGGTGATTCTCACAGTTCGGCACTTATGCTGTTATTGTTAATTCCTATATCCCCAGTTACAGTGTTTGCTTGTTTTTAAAAGGGGAGGGACAGTATTTTGCCTTCCTTTTGAAGGACTAGCCAGGTGCTGGAGAGCAAGCAGGTTGGTATCAGTCTAGCAGGAAACCCAGCTTGCTTTAGCCATAGGCATACTAGCTTGTAGTTTTCACAAGCATGTTTTACTTGTTAAATAAAGAAAAAGTTATAAACTAAAAACTGGGAAAGCCAAGTCTATCTGTGAATCAGCCTGCTTAGGCTGACTCTAGACTCACTCTACTGACAGCATTGGTGGCAAATGTATGGACCACTATTGGGCCTTTTTGGGTCCATCTGTAACCCACAGTGAAAAATATAAATGTAGGTATAGAAGCACCAAATTTTTTTTATTGCCTAGAGCAGGGCTCAAAATTTCAAATTCTGAGCTACTAGCCAGGCCTTAAGGGTTACTAGCCACCAGTTGCCCCAACTGATCCCTACAATACAACGCCCCTAATTCCCCCCCTAAACACGCCCTCATAAATTATCTCATGAAATTACACTTAAATGTTTTATGCAGAATTAAGTCACAAAAATAAATATTAACAACTTTATGAGTGCAGCCTCACCTGTGCCCACCATAGCAGCCTCACCTTTGCCCACCATTGCAGCCTTACCTGTGCCCACCATTGCAGCCTCAGTTCACCTGTGCCCGCCATTGCAGCCTCAGTTCACCTGTGCCCGCCATTGCAGCCTCAGCTCACCTGTGCCCGCCATTGCAGCCTCAGCTCACATGTGCCCGCCATTGCAGCCTCAGCTCACCTGTGCTCGCCATTGCAGCCTCAGCTCACCTGTGCTCGCCATTGCAGCTTCAGCTCACCTGTGCCTGCCATTGTAGCTTCAGCTCACCTGTGCCTGCCATTGTAGCCTCAGCTCATCTGTGCCTGCCATTGCAGCCTCAGCTCTTCTGTGCCCGCCATTGCAGCCTCAGCTCACCTGTGCCATTGCAGCCTCGGCTCACCTGTGCCATTGCAGCCTTGGCTCACCTGTGCCATTGCAGCCTCGGCTCACCTGTGCTATTGCAGCCTCGGCTCACCTTTGCCATTGCAGCCTCGGCTCACCTGTGCCCCTGTTGCAACTTCAGCTCACTGTGCCCCCATTGCAGATTCAGCTCACTGTGCCCCCATTGCAGATTCAGCTCACTGTGCCCCCATTGCAGCCTTGGCTCACCTGTGCAAGAGGATCCTCACAAGGAAGAGAGCATGCAGCAAGAGAAAAGCCGTGGAATTACAGAGCGGATAGCCCGCTGTTACAGCTGTGTTTACATTACAATTGCCTCCGCTCCGCTCGTGGTTACACACAGCCCCGC
Organism: Rana muscosa; assembly: GCA_029206835.1. Lineage (NCBI taxonomy): Eukaryota > Metazoa > Chordata > Amphibia > Anura > Ranidae > Rana > Rana muscosa. The sequence goes on from CM055118.1 coordinate 797,527,570, forward strand.
CTCCTGACCCCGCGCCTGTGATAGACAGAATGCCAGTCCAATGCTGGGATGTGTTCTGTCTATCACAGGCACGGGGTCAGGAGGCGGGGCTGTGTGTAACCACGAGCGGAGCGGAGGCAATTGTAATGTAAACACAGCTGTAACAGCGGGCTATCCGCTCTGTAATCCTGCAGCTTTTCTCTTACTGCATGCTCTCTTCCCCTGGGGTGATCGATGGGAGAACAGCTCCCGATCAACCCCACATGCCTGCTGTACTCGCCCCCCGCCCCCACAGGCAGCCAAGCTCCTCGCCAGAAACAATTTTCCACTCGCAAAATGCGAGTAGGTGAGTGAAAAATTTGAGGGCTGACCTAGAGTATATGTTTATAATCACTTGTCTGTTTAGGTATTTATAGCTATTTTGAATGTTATTAATGATAAGGAGAAGATAGAGGCCTATCATGTAAATGTTTTGCTTGGGCATATTTTAGTTATAAATCTGATCTTTGACCAGCTGGTGTGTTTGTGTAGCATTAGTCGTATTTTTAAGGAGAGGTAACTGATAAATTTGTATTGCTTTGTGATAAATAGTTACTTTGTGTTTGATATATGTCCAGGTCATTCGGTTTGTTGTTATTATAATTTCCATAAACCTTTTATGGCCTATTTTCCCTCACTTTATATAGTCTAATGATTCTGTAATGTGCTTATGATTTTAAGTGCTGAAATTTTTTTTTGTCTTCATTAAAATTCATCTATATCTAATAAATAATGTAATACCTAAACATCATTTCTAAGCAATCTCCAAGGTCTAAAATCTCTTGCAAGATCTGCATACGTTTAAAATGTGTAATTTGTACATTTTAATTTTTTTTTAAATTGTACCAATTACAAACATTTTTGAATTGTACTTAGTATTCAGGCATAGAGATCTTTATACCAAACGGTCTATTCCAACCTAAAAATGTTTGCCTAAATGTAGCAGTAAATATATCCAATTAAGCCACCTACCTCAAAAATTTTATTGACCCTTATGCATCTTAATATAGTCTTCTCATTTAAAAAATTTTGATTAACTGGCAAACAAATGTAATAGCATTAACTTACAGTGAAGTTCTGGTATCGATTCCCACCAATAATGCTATCAATATGGTGTTTATGCATTTTTCCGGTATTTGCATAGGTTTCCTTTATTTGCTCTTGATTTTTCCAGCATTCCAACTTGGCGTATATATAGCCCTGTGGTACATACAATAGACATTATATACGTTGTATCTTCCTTCTGCAGCAGAAAGAGGCATGCATGTTTTCAGTAATTAGTTGTTTAAATGAGTAGTAGCACAGGATATTTTAATAAAACAGATCTAATGGTAATTGTTACAAATAGTTTCAAGTGTACTGTAAGGTACCTGTGATAGGTAGTGTCCGAAGTGGAACTTGTGTGCTGAGGATTCAGGCAAAAACTTAGTCAGGCAGATTAGGTTGGCAACAGATCAGGCAAAATGGTACTTGATCGAAATCCAGAGAGTGGTCAGGCAGGCAAAGGTCATACACAAGCTGGCGGTGAAGTACAAAATCAGCAGGCTAGAGAGTAGTCAGGAATTCAGGCAGAAGTTCAACACGAAAATCAAGATCAAAAAGCAGTCACAACCCTCAGGGAGCTAGTCCACACAAACGGGCACTGAGAGATAGCATCACTCCCTTTTTATGGGCTGCTTTGATTGAAAATTGTCCACAGCTGGCAGCAGGTGGGGCTAGTGAGTCCAAGGTAATGCTTAATACTGAGAGGACATTTCCAAAAGCCCAGATCTCCTCCGTAGCACAACGGAGGGACCAGGAAGATCCCGGTTCAAATACACCCAGGTACATGACATGTACCAGCAATTATGTTTTCAAACACACTAGCCATTTCAATCTTAACCTGAGCCAAGTTCTGTTCAATAAAAAGGTCAGTACATGACCCAGTGGGAATGGATCTTTATGCTGTCTGGCAGTTGCTCACGTTAGATCATGTAATATTATATAAATGCATGCTGTGTGATGGTTTATGATGTCACACCAAGCAATTTGCTCCATATTTACTGCATCATTACCAGTTATAATACCCAACGAAAACTACTTCTATTAACTAGTTGCTGTGCTATGAAACTAACTTTGTAAACCACAAGTAATTTCATGCTATATAAAGAATATTTATAAAATCACACAATATTAAAAATAATGAACTGGCATAGACTTCTTGGAGCAATTTGCTCTATTTTTACTGCATCATTCACAGTTATAACCAATTATGACAATGAAAACTGCTTTTATTTAAACAATAAAGTTTTATTTTTATATTCAAAAAATTTTTTTTACAAATTAAGGTATGAGAGACTATCAAACGTTTTATTCAGTTCAAGCAGCCTCTACCGTTAAGAAGGAATTACAAGAACAGTGTTTCCATTTGAGCTCACTGGCTGCTAAAGCAGATTTGCTGGGCCGGTAAACATTCCTCTTGCACTTTCCATTATAAGACCATGTCTGTCAAAGAACCCTTTAAAAAGTAGTTTTTCTCTAAAGTAAGCTATATGAGGAAACTAATACGCTTCAGAAAAATTGGCAACTTTAGGCAGTATTAAAGTCGAAAACACAATTTTTACATATTGCAGCTTAGATATTGTGGATGCATTCGTTTTTAGCTTTTTTTTAATTATTATTATTTTTTTTTTTCACCTGATGTGGCCGGTAACACACTTCCTGTCTTAGGGTGTCTCCTCTATCCATGGAGGAGCAACAGAACCACCCTTGGACAGCAGCGCTGTCTGGAAAGGTTAGTATTAGATGGACTAGTGGATTTTCGACAGACTACATAAGTCACTAGCAAATTAACGCTGAACTTCAACTAGCATTTTTAAGCAGTTATAGGAACAGTTTATTCTACTTTTTGGAATAAAGGTTTTACATAAATGAATAAAAGCTGACTAATATAAGCACCCCTGTCAGTGTTGACCTCCCTGGCTCGGGGTGAGTTTTTACTACCAAAAGCGGTAACCCTGAGCCAGACTCGGGCTGCATCGCAGTATCCAGGGAGAGTTACTTACCTTGTTCCCTGGATCCTGCGATGTCTCCCCGCAGTGTGTGCGAGCCGTGTCTCGCTCGATCCACACTGCCGAGTGCCGAGCTCCGTTCCCTGCGACGTTGCGACGCACGGAGATGGAGTTCGGCGCCGAATTCAAAAAGTGAAACACACAGTATAGATACAGTATACTGTAATCTTACTGATTACAGTACTGTATCAAATAATTACACATCCCCTTTGTCCCTAGTGGTCTGTCCAGTGCCCTGCATACACTTTTATATAATAAAAACTGTCTGCCTGGAAACTGGAGATTGTCCATAGCAACCAAAAAAGTGTCCCTTTATGTCAAAAGTGGTTTTAGACCAGCTAGAAAACAGCGATAATAAATTAGAGTCACTCGCAGAATTGAGCGATAGCGATTTGTGGGGAAATTCGTCATCAAACACTAAATCTAATGACAGCGACAATTCTGCAACTGAGCAAATTTCAGTGTTTTTGATTTGATTACATTATTGAATCATTTTTATTATTATTATATTATTATTTGTTATAATTATTTATAGTTATTTATTATATTATAATTTATGATTTTGTGTTTCAAACTTTATCATACCCGGGATGTCTACTAGACTCTGGTTTGGTCAGGTTTAGGTGAGTTATTCCTAAGAATTGCAGGCCTACAATATAAAATGCCAAATTTCCATGCAAAATAATTGTACCGCTTTCAGCACCTAAAATCTGACAGAATCATATCGCCAGGGAGGTTAAATAGTTTATTTGAAACTTCAAACTGACACCTTTTTTTTGGGGGGGGGGGGGGGGCTCAGAAAAACAAAGACTGCTTTGTTAATGTTGGTGACAGACTACATCATAAATGTAATTTTAGATTTTTCCTTCAGTGCCAATTTAAATCAAAAATACCTGTTACTTTACCTTTAATTCATATTTTATATAATATGTCAAATGCAGACTTATCATATTTTAATGGTGTATTTGGATGTAGCCAATCAGGAATGCATGTTTGTCATAATTGTCATAATAAAGCTGTAAAAAAAAAAAATCTGAGAATTGCAGAGGGTGTGGATTAGAATTATACTCAGCCAGAGTTTTCACAGGGTCAGAGTGAAGAGCATTCTGAAATAAAGTTGTCTATAGGTGTTTATTTTTTATTTATTTTTTTGGATAGAGCGTGGAAGGATTAGAATCCCTTTCAGGATTTTGTTGCTGTCTGTGCCCCTGTTAATGACATTCACCCTCTCAGTTTGTCCTGTTTACCGTTATCATCAAAAGTGAAAGTAAATGAAAATTCTAAATTTTGGGTTGTCGTCAAAACAGGAAGAAAAGGGGGACATTTTCCTATGGAGACACTGTCTCTTGTGAACCTGGTGACACACCAGGATTCTCTCACTTTTAAAGGATTTCCTCCCACTTCCTGTTTTGGCTATGGGGGACAGCAAGTGAAGAGAAATGTCCTCAATGAGACACAGATGGCAAAATAAATCTTACAGGGGTTATTACCCTCCCTTACTCTATCCAAAAGGAAATCAAGTTTTGGCTTTACTTATACTTTAAGTGGGCTTTACTGTGCTACACACTAGAGCTACACGATTAATCGTGAAGAATCAAAATCACAATCTTTTTCCCTTCCCGATCTTTCAAACAGCATGTCACGGTTCTCTCTAACAAGTGCAGAGAGTTCTCACAGCTGGATAAACAAAATCCAGGCAGCCTGCCAAGTTTTAATACAACACACGGATAAGTGGAAACAAAGTATCTCTGCATACTTTTATCAAAGGAAATAACCATTTAAAGACCAAACCTTTTCTGACATTTGTTGCTTGCAAGTAAAAAAACATTATTTTCTGCTAGAAATTACTTGGAACACCCAAACATGAGATTTTTTTAGCAGAGACCCTAGAGAATAAAATGGTTGCAATATTTTATGTCACACCGTATTTGCGCAGCGGTTTTTCAAACGCAATTTTAAAAAAAAATATATACTTTAATGAATTAAGAAAAAAACTAAACAGCAAAGTTAGCCCAATTTTTTTGTATATTGTGAAAGTAGATGTTACACTGCGAGAATCGTGAGAGAATTGTGATCTTTATTCTAAGCAAAAAAATTGTGATTCTCATTTTAGCCAGAATCGTGCAGCTCTACTACACACTACTAGGGTGAGGCATTTTTGATTGTATTACTCTCATAGCACTATAACCTGTATGGTTATACTTTCTGTTCTGATACAGTGTTCTTATACAATTGTTTCTAATATTAAATGCATGGTTACTGATCAGATCTATTCAGATTTTTTTATGGTAATATTTTATGTGTTGGGCAAACAATAATTAAAAACATACCAAACAGGTTTAGGGGACCAGAGGATCTTGAACTATGGATTTGGTAGAATCAAATCATATAAATTTAGTATATGGAGAACTATCTTTAGAACAGTAGGATGAGCCCCTTATGTTTGCCTTCACAAATTTGGCAGGTGTGCAAGATGTTCTATTCACTAAATAAAACTAAGCTAGCTACTCATAAAGACTTAGGAATATGGCATTTTTGTCATGGTCCATGACTTTTTTATTAGAACAGATGTGTGAACAGCTGGGTTGATTTTGATATTGTTAACCATGGCAGGAGAGAGTTCATAACATTCTATTATAGCTTTGTGAAGGCATTATTAACTACAAAGACTTGGGCAACTCAAAGTATTTCAGCTTAAAAGGTTTCTGCTGTTGGAAGACTGTACCCCCTCCTTGCTAAATCCCATGCTTCTCTTTGGTTAGGCACAATTTTGCAGTTGCTGATCAAAAAATCAGCAAAGTGAGGTATGATTGTAACTACAACCCCTTGGGAGAGTAAAAGATTTGAACACTTTATGGTCTCCAACACTACAGGGAACCTCATGGCCGCTAGATTCTACACATGATACAAACAGATCTTGAATTCCATAAGGCACTACGATTTTGAGAATAGTACTAAAAGCAAGGCTAAACACACAAGCATAAACATTTATGTACTCATTCTTGGTGTCACACTTAAGCCTCATACACATGATCGGACTTCAAACAAACAAACTTTTCCGTGGATCTTTGTTTGAAGGGCGTTGGCCGTGAACGCCCATAGCATACACACGGCACGACTTTTTCTGCAAACTTTCCCAGAATCACGTGGTTTTTCTGCTCTTTACCGCCACCCTTTGGTCAACTTCTGCTATTGTTGGTTGATTTTAACATTGGTCCTGGGCATGCGTGTTTGTACTTTGGACTAAAGTCTGTATTTCTGTACACACGATAGGACTTTGCACCGTAGGACTTTTGTTGCCGAAAAGTTTTTCCGTTTGCAGAGCGAACTTTTGTCCGATGAAAACCGAAAAAGTTTGTCCGATGGAGCGTACACACAGTAGGATTTTTTTGAAAATCTGCTCATTTTGAAGTTTGTTGTCAAAAAGTCCTACCGTGTGTATGGGGCTTTACTTTGGTAGAAGTGTAGACTGTTTCCAAGGAGTCTTTTCACTTGGGGATGCTCTAAACTGGGGAATCCCACAGTGCCATTTGATGTCTTTGTAATTTTATAAGCTTTAGTCCTGAGATGTACGCAATTCTGCTAGACAGCACGGCTAGTCTGGTGGCCTGACCATTAGCTAATGCAGTTAGGCAATAAAGTTAGGTCGAAATGTGAAAGTGAAAAAACTGCGCTAAAACCAAAAATAACTCAAGCCGCCAGCACTCAAACAAACAAAGTGATAAAGCAAATACAAACAAATAGTGCAGTGCTAAAAATATTATAGAAGTTGTTGCCGGAGGGCAGCAAAAAAAACTTTTATAAACAATATTCTGGAACCCACTGTGTTCAAGTGAATATACAAGAAATAAGAGTAGAGTCCATGTAAAGATCAACTCAAATGGGCAGCCTTAATAGTGAGACTGTCCTTCATAACAGTCATAAGAGTGTGGCCCTGATCTGCTACACACAACTGGATTATGGTAAGTGCAAAGGAAACAACTACACAAGTGTAAAAGTTCAAACAATATGTGCCAAATGAAATGAGTGTCTTCTCATGGAGAGCGAAGATATCACTGCAACACTATTGACTGATGGAGGGACCCCAATGTTGATAGTGGAACTCACAACACAAGATATAAGTGGTATAGTTGGGTACTCTTACCGCAAATGTTGGACCCATCTGTCATATGACAGTGGGTCAGTAAGGCTTTATGGTCTCAGTGACCAGGACCGATGAAGCAGGATACCGTAAATACCTCAGGCCGTCTCGGGCAGGATGGTTCAATACACGAATCACAGGATGGAATTCCTCCAACATACGAGCTCCAAGAAGGTCCAAGGAAGATGAAAGAATAAAAAGAAGGTGAACGCTCCAAATGGTGAAGGTCAATAAAACCAGGTGGGGATTTATTGAATAAAATTTGTCTTGCAGAAATAGGACAAAAATATAAAAGTGATCACAAAAACGGATAATAAAAGCAATGTGGGGTGCAACATAAGCAAGCCCGACACATTTCGACTACAAAGTCTTCCACAGGGGCATAATACTGCACCCCCCACATTGCCAACATATATAAGGTCTGAAGTGAATCTGGCCCGACCTGAAGGGGCGGAGCCAGAACAGGAAATAGCAAACTGTTCCACAGATCATCAGACTGACATCGATAAACAGCAATACAATAACCAGAAAATGTTGCTCATTCTATTAGAGGTATATTAAATTAAAATGTGTAAAGAAAATACTGCGCAAGTCAAAATGTGAAAAATTGTAAAATAACACCACTAATGATAAAAAGTGGCCGCTGCTGCAACTAAAAATGTGTATATGCACAAATAAAGATATTGTAAAAACGTGACAGTTGCACTGCGTAATGTAGGTACTATCCTACCACCTAATGGTTAACTATTGTTGGTGACACAATTAATGATGCCCACATCCTATATAAATGAAAAATATAATGACAATATAACCTGGTGACCTTATGATAGTAACCATCTGACACTAATATAACAGTGAAAATTAATATGACATATAATTCATCCTGCAAAGTGTCCAAGGAAAATTAAATCAATGATCTCAAATAAACGAATGTTCAAGTTCAAAAGTTATTTTTCTTAAAAAGGCACTGTAGAAAGTTCCTCCAGGTGAAAAATGGTGACTTCACACTCCAAAACACCCAAGAAAAGTGTGTGACACTTGTAAAGAATAGACTCCTCCACCTTCAATATCAAATCTCCTTACCGACTAGTATGGATCCCTAATGAAAGAGATCACACCCGCCTGTGGCTGTTTCCCCCGCCAAGGGTCTTTAAATAACAGATCAGCAATTGATATCTTCCTCCACAATCAGGCTCCTCAATACCGTTCCCGAATATAAGAACCCAAAAGAAATGTAAAGGCCACCATGGTGAAGTACTTATAGGCAGTTTTAATAAAAATAAAAAGATTGCACTTACAAGAAAGTGATGATAAAATAACGTAAATTCGTTCGGCCGGCTTACGAACGAATTTACGTTATTTTATCATCACTTTCTTGTAAGTGTAATCTTTTTATTTTATTTGAGATCATTGCTTTAATTTTCCTTGGACACTTTGCAGGATGAATTATATGTCATATTAATTTTCACTGTTATATTAGTGTCAGATGGTTACTATCATAAGGTCACCAGGTTATATTGTCATTATATTTTTCATTTATATAGGATGTGGGCATCATTAATTGTGTCACCAACAATAGTTAACCATTAGGTGGTAGGATAGTACCTACATTACGCAGCGCAACTGTCACGTTTTTACAATAATAAATTAAAAAGCTGTATATGATTCTTATTAAAAGGACATAAAGCACAAAATTCAAATATTCCTGCCAAAAATAAACCAATCATGATGAAAAATATAAATGACACCACCCACACAGGAAATGATTGTGTGATCTAACTAGCCAATGGGTGGAGGTGTCCCCCTTTTCACTCACCACCAGCATTAGAACATCATACTGCATGGAAAGGACACTAAATAGACAGAACGCCGTACTACCAGCGGCGCCCTGTCTCAAATCTTGCTCCAAATCTCATTGGGGACACAACTGTAGCATGGCGCCGCGGCGCGCCGTCCCCAGCCCATCCCGTGCGCATTCACTGAAAGTGTTGCAAAGTGATAGAATCCTTGGACCCTCCCTCCCTGAACGGGCTGGTGGGATTTTTAGGGGTGCTCGTTCGATTCATGCGGAAATAGCCCCTAATACGATTGACCCTCCTAAAAAGGTCTCTTTTTTCCCCAGAGGCCAATGGGTATTACCCTTGCAGAAAATGCAATGTTTGTACGGTAAATGTATTGGGCAGACGTAGAACAGAAACTTTTATTTCTAGTGTTACTGGGCGTAGCTACACTATGAAACATTTCACTACCTGTGTTACACGGTTCATTGTGTATCTCATCACATGTCCGTGTAAACTCCAGTACGTAGGACGTACGATTAGAAATTTTTCTATTCGTGTGAATGAACACCTAGCCAAAATACGAAAGGGCTGTGATAAGCACACTGTGTCACGACACTATTTGGAACACCATGCTAAGGACCCCAAGGGCACCCAGTTTCAGGTGATAGACAGGTTCGTCCCTCATTGGAGGGGCGATTCCTGTCTACGGGGTGTCTCTAGATTGGAGACCTATTGGATACACGAGCTCGGGTGTTACTCAGCCCACGGTATGAACGTTGAGTGGGACATCAATTGTTTCATTAACCGGGTGTGAGTACCCTGGGCTCGTGTATCCTCTGGCCCTTTCCATGTTAGTAATGGTTCATGTCCATTCCTTTTTTATGGCAGTCCACTGCTTGTGCGCACTTTTTCAGGTGGTATGCGCAGTGCTTTGCTTCATATGGACCACAGTGTGCTCCCCGTATTTATATGCCTGATCTGTTCTGGTCGGTGTTTACCTGGGGCCGTTCAGTGCATATTATACTCCTTTTTTTTTTAGTGTGTACAGTGATCATTTTTATTTTATTCCATTATTTGGAATAAGCTTTTATTAAAATAAAAATATTTTCCCCATCTAATTGGAATTCTAATGGGAACTGTCATTGGAGCTAGACATTCACTCGATTTGAAATTTACCAATTGGTCATATGCTTTGGGCCATATATTGATGGATGTGTCCAGTTGTAATTTCAGATCTAACGTTTTGCTCTTCCTCCACTAGATGGTGATCCCAGTATGGGCCTTCAATTGCACTACAGCGTCGCTGCGTCTCCCTGTTTGTGAGACGCCGCCGCGCTTGTGTTTACCATACGTGCCCCTGCTGCAGTCAGTGGTGGTGATGAGGTGACGCCTCGACGTGAGTAGCGTTGTGACGTTATTTCCGTGAACGAGCACTGGACGGGCTGGGGACGGCGCGCCGCGGCGCCACGCTACAGTTGTATCCCCAATGAGATTTGGAGCAAGATTTGAGACAGGGCGCCACTGGTAGTACGGCGTTCTGTCTATTTAGTGTCCTTTCCATGCAGTATGATGTTCTAATGCTGGTGGTGAGTAAAAAGGGGGACACCTCCACCCATTGGCTAGTTAGATCACACAATCATTTCCTGTGTGGGTGGTGTCATTTATATTTTTCATCATGATTGGTTTATTTTTGGCGGGAATATTTGAATTTTGTGCTTTATGTCCTTTTAACCACTTCGCGCCCGGGCTATAAGCAAAAGACGTCCGCAAAGCGGTCGTCAATTGCTGATAGGATGTCTATGGACGTCCTCTTATTTACTTCCGCGATGCGCGCCACCGCGGGCGCGCGTCGGGGAAAAACTGTGCCCGCCGTGTCAGGCGAGTGCCGATGCGCGTGCCTGGCGGCCGCGATGTCCGCCAGGTACGAGCGATCGGCTGTTACAGAGCCAGGGACGTGGATCTCTGTGTGTAAACACAGAGATCCACGTCCTGTCGGGGAGAGGAGACGGATGGTGTGTCCCTTGTACATAGGGACAACCATCAGTCACCTCCCCCAGTCAGTCCCCTCCCCCCACAGTAAGAACATCTAGCAGGGAACATATTAACCCCTTGATCGCCCCCTAGTGGTTAACCCCTTCCCTGCCAGTCACATTTATACAGTAATCAGTGCATATTTTTAGCACTGTTCGCTGTATAAATGTGAATGGTCCCAAAAATGTGTCAAAAGTGTCCGATGTGTCCGCCGTAATGTCAGTCACAAAAAAAAATCGCAGATCGACACCATTAGTAGTAAAAAAATAAATAAATAAATAATAAAAAAAAATAACATAATTCTATTCCCTATTTTGTAGGCACTATAACTTTTGCGCAAACCAATCACTATACGCTTTTTGCGATTTTTTTTTTTTTACCTAAAATATGTAGAATACGTATCGGCCTAAACTGAGGAAAAAAATTGTTTTTTTTAAAAAAAAAATTGGGATATTAATTATAGCAAAAATTAAAAAATATTGTGTTTTTTTCAAAATTGTCGCTCTATTTTTGTATATAGCGCAAAAAATAAAAACCGCAGAAATGATCAAAGACCACCAAAAGAAAGCTCTATTTGTGGGAAAAAAAGGACGTCAATTTTGTTTGGGAGCCACGTCGCACGACTGCGCAATTGTCATTCAAAGCGTGACGGCGCTGAAACCTGAAATTTCGCCTGGGCAGGAAGGGGGTTATGTGCCCAGTTGTCAAGTGGTTAATAAGAATCATATACAGCTTTTTAATTTAATATACCTCTAATAGAATGATCAAAATTTTCTGGTTATTGTATTGCTGTTTATCGATGTCAGTCTGATGATCTGTGGAACAGTTTGCTATTTCCTGTTCTGGCTCCGCCCCTTCAGGGCGGGCCAGATTCACTTCAGACCTTATATATGTTGGCAATGTGGGGGGTGAAGCATTATGCCCCTGTGGAAGACTTTGTAGTCGAAACGCGTCGGGCTTGCTTATGTTGCACCCCACATTGCTTTTATTATCCATTTTTGTGATCACTTTTATATTTGTCCTATTTCTGTAAGACAAATTTTATTCAATAAATTCCCACCTGGTTTTATTGACCTGCACCATTTGGAGCGTTCTCCTTCTTTTTATTCTTTCATCTTCCTTGGACCTTCTTGGAGCTCGTATGTTGGAGGAATTCCATCCTGTGATTTGTGGATTGAACCATCCTGCCCGAGACAGCCTGAGGTATTCACGGTATCCTGCTTCATCGGTCCCGGTCACTGAGACCATAAAGCCTTACTGACCCACTGTCGTATGACGGGTGGGTCCAACATTTGCGGTAAGAGTACCCAACTATACCACTTGTATATTGTGTTGTGAGTTCCACTATCAACATTGGGGTCCCTCCATCAGTCAATAGTGTGGCAGTGATATCTTTGCTCTCCATGAGAAGGCACTAATTTCATTTGGCACATATTGTTTGAACTTTTACACTTGTGTAGTTTCCTTTGCACTTACCATAATCCAGTTGTGTGTAGCCGACCAGGGCCACACTCTTATGACTGTTATGAAGGACAGTCTCACTGTTATGGCTGCCCATTTGAGTTGATCTTTACATGGACTCTACTCTTATTTCTTGTATATTCACTTGAACACAGTGGGTTCCAGAATATTGTTTATAAAAGTTTTTTTTGCTGCCCTCCGGCAACAACTTCTATAATATTTTTAGCGCTGCACTATTTGTTTGTATAATACAGTTAGGTCACCTTCCTGCCTCCAACCTGTGATTGGACAGTGAAGGAGCAGTAACAGACTAATGAGGTTATCCCTCTGCTCTGTCTTCCTGCCAGCATGTTTTTGTCAGCACTATAGAACACTTGGTTCACTCTTGTTCTACCTTTCCCTCTCCTAGGCAGGAGAATTCAAGATGCTGAAATTAAGTCTAAATCATGTACTTGTTCTATCTGCAGTTAATATACATTTAGGCTTGGTTTATACTGCTACAATATGATTTGATGCGATTTTCAGTGCAATTATGTATTGTGACTTTGCATATTCTATGGGGCCAAATCATACTGTAAATCGCACCAAAGTAGCACAGGAACCTTTTCCAAAGTTGCACCATGCTGGGACGCATTAAGGAGAATGGACACCATTGAATATAATGTATAATTAATTAATTTTGCTTATGCAATTATACTATGACTCTGTTCACTACATCGACTGTTGTGTACACTCCTCATATAAAGTCCCAAACCCCTTTTTCTTATGTACAAAGGGATGGAGGCACATGTCTACATGTGCCTCATTTAAAGTCCCAACCCATTTTTCTATGAATATAATGTGTTTTCCCTTTGCATGCAACTTGTCAGAAGTCACGCTAGTGTGAACCAGCACTTAAAGTTTATTTTAAATAAATGTATAACTACGTGTAGCACACACACCAACCTTTTTCCTGCCTGTCTCACTTGCAGGTCAAGGCACACCGTGCTATATGCCCGTACCCTCCTGTTTGAAGAGGTTGAGCGGTGTTAACAGTTTTTGGGTTCTGCAGTGAGTTACCTCTTTCCACTGGTTCTCATCCCCAGGGTATAGGGATAAGTCTCTATTTCTTCCCAAGAAGGCCAATGTCCACACCACTTTAACTCTAACGATGAGTTTATTTTCTATTATTGCTTAGTAGACAGGAAGAAATTGTTGAGAGAAAGAATAACAAACTTGGGGAGTTAAGTCCAGGCACAAAGTAGTAATTGTCACCACTCGATCCCGAGTGGGTTTAGCTCACCCGGATAGTCCTCTCTCACAGTCCTAGCAGCCGGAGTGATGCTTGAATATTCACTTAAGTTTCCTTGGGATACGATCAGAAACAGTTCCAAGTTCCGAACTTCCCGACGCTTGCAACAGTAGAACAAGGTGCAACTGAAGCACGTCACAAGGCCTGTGGCGGATCTTTGAATCCCTCTAGTAGGTAACCAGGCCTCTTCTGAGGCGGCGACTCCTTTCACCGAAACTCCTGGTTCCCTCTTGTCTAGAACGGGTCACCCTCTCCCGGGCACCCTGGGACTCTTCTTTCAGGGGTAGGCCCTAGCTAAAGGTGCTGGGCCTACTGGTAGAGTTGCAGCCCCAGGCTAAAGGAGCCTCAAACTCATCACACCCACCCGAACCCCTCGCCATGAGGGCCACCGAAGGTGGGGTACGTGTGTCTCTCACACTCTCCTCCTCTCCAAAAGATGGCGTCTGCCCCTTCTGTACCCCCTCCCGGCATGCACAGCAGGTTGACCACGCCCACTGTACTGCTGCCGAGAGGACACCCTAAGGCGTAGCAATGCCACCCATGATTCAACCCTGACCTGGTATGGCAGTGCATCACATAAGCAGAAGCAAATGCCTAACAATCAAAGTGGTCTGAGCCTGGCTACCAGCTCATACCAACCCCTAAATTTAGGTGCATAGCACCCCTGAAAAGTAAAGGGGCGCTACATACATATATTATGTTTTTGTTTTATATGCCTGGAATTCCATTTTAAAAGGTTATGAAAAATAAAATGAGAGTTTTCTGATCCAGGTAACCCTGTTGTCTGTGAGGGCTGTACTAAGATGTGGATAATCAATATTATTGGAAAAACTTTTATTCAAGCTATATTGTTGCATTTTTACACGTGCCTAATACAATCATTTCACAACATTTCTCGGAATACAATATTTTATTGGGCCTGGACACTTGCTGAATTGCCACATAAATAAATTTGTTTAAGGAATTAGTGCTGACAAGCATTTGTTTTCATCCCCTCAACAAGCTTTGCCAGCATCTTTGAAATAATAGCCTAGTCATGTAGCATTGCAAACACAAATTCATAATGAATGTAGTGAAGCCAAAGCCGTAATCCTGAAATTTGGCTCTCTTCTGCAACCATTATGAATGGAGTGTGTTGAATAACTGTTGCTCAAAACAGCTTCATTATATGCTTGGTTGACATTAAGTTCTAAAGTAAACTCTACTAAGTCAGTTACAAACTCTTATTGATTTATTTCACCATATGGATAATAGAGAGCCATCATTTTAGTTGTGGATGAAGGCCAGTAGCAGGATACTTATGTCACCTGCAGAACAAAACTCTTCTAAGTATTTACTCCATTCTAACCTTTTCTTTGGCTTTGTGTACACATAGTCTACTTTGACCGCCGGCCTCGGGAAAATGCAGCAAAACTTTCCTATCCTGAACACGATTCAGCTGCGTTCAAGAGCGGGAGGTTGAACCTCCCTTAACCACAGAAGCTGCTAAATGATCGTAAAAAAGTCTATGGGTTGATTTACTAAAGGCAAAAAGACTGTGCAGTTTACAAAGTGCAGTTGCACTCTAGCGCTTACTAAATTAGCAGAAGCTCTCCTGACTTCCATCATTCAATCATTTTTTTTCCTTGCATGTGATTGGGTATTCTTTGCAAAGTGAGCCTTTACCTCATTTACTAATCTCTGGAGCAACTGCACTTCCAGAGTGCAACTGCACTTTGCAAAGTGCACAGTGTTTCTGCCTTTAGTAAATCAACCCCATGCACTTTTATGGAGTTGAGTTTAGGATCTTTGGCAAAAAAAATGCCAAAAGCTGTAGTGTACATGAAGCCCAATACTGAGAGCAGATCTTGTTGATGTGTGTCCTTGCTAATATCTCCTGGGTCAAGGTTTAGTGACAGCAACTCAGTTTGTACAAAAAGGTTTTTATTAGATTAGTGCTTCTCAAAGTCAGATTAGTTAGTTCTATCTCAGTCTGTGCAAGTATTAAGTATTACACCTGTTGTTAAAAGCTTGGACATCTCCTTAAGCCCAGGTTCACAGTGGGCAGTGCGAGTTCAGCTGAACACGCACGATTTCACTCCCGCCTGTCAGTCCCGATTTTGGCTGCGATTACAGAGACATCTGTGCAGGTTTCTACTTTTTGAAATCGGTGCAATGCCGCAGATGCGGCATCGAACCGATTAGGACGGTGCCATTGCCGGCAAATGCTGCCGTTTTGACATGCAATTTGACATGTCAAATCGCATGTCAAAACAGCCCTGGTTCACACTGGTGCAACACGAGTCTCCTAGCATTCTTCTTTATACAAATATATTATAAATTATTACAATGTGAAAACGTTTAGTTTATATGGTTAGGGCATGTTTATAGATGAGTTCTGGGTGTCCACGAAAAAGTGCTTCCAAATCCATTAATTGAGTGTTCTGCAAATTGTAGAAGTTCATGGAAAAAAGCTAGTATCACATCACACCATGAATACCATGTTCAGACGGAACTGCACTTCTTAGCATATGTGGGCATTTATTTTTCTATGAGTATAACAGCATTTTATATCAGCCACAAAGTAGGGATGTAGATGGGCCTTTGTGGGTATGGAGAAAGGCATCTAATCGGCATAATTCCAGCAGACTGACAAAAGGCTAAGGGAATAGGACAGCAATCAGAGGAGCTGTACAATGACACTAACATGAACAGAGTGCTGTAGGTAGCATGATGTTGAAACTTCAAACAGGAAGACCCAGAATTGTCATATGAGGGTTCTTCAAAAAGTCTCCACACTTTTTCTTATTATAAAAAGTTAAAAAAAGTGTGCAAACTTTTTGAAGAGTCCTCTTAAATTGTGCAAGACTGTGTGCTACAGACAGAAATATTTTTAACTAGTGATTGATAGATGTACAATACATCTATCTCAGAGATTATTTTAGCAATTCTTCAAATCATGGCAGAAGGCTGGGTGACATCATTTGAGTTCAAGACTGTAGCTCCACTGACATGTTGATGATATGAATGAGGAGCTGTAGACAGATGCCTATCTGCAGACATCCAATGTTTTGAAAGGGTGTGTTGCAGGTACCACTCTTTCTAACCAGCAACTGATTGTTTTATATTTATGCTATGGTTGCTTCTATGATGTCAATCTTGTCTTTGCTGTCTGCGGGTTCGTTTAGAAGTGTGACTAGCTTGCTTATTAAAAAAAAGAATATGATAAGAATCACTTAACCTATGCAGTTTGACCTACTGGCTTTGTGACTTCAGGGCGAGTTCAGCAGTGCGTGTTCCAGATATTTTCAGTTGTAATTGTACAGACTTAAGGAATATGCAGATGCGTGATGGGCAAGTGATCTAATAAGTTGAAAGAAAACAGTTTAACCTAGCTGTCATGTCACCCCTGATGCCTGCTTTAAAAATGCAGTTAAGAAAGTGTTTTGCAACCTTTGTGATATGAAGCATCTGTAACATGATATATTTTGTGGCAGGAGGATTCCAACATTTGTTTCAAATACACTTCCTTCCTCAAATGACTATGGTGGTAGAATGCTGGGGGTTGCCATACCTGTAGCACTCAAATAAGGAGAGATATGTTAAGAGCCATAAAACAGCCTTGTTTTACTTACCACATTCCACAATTATATATGGATGCTTAAGGGCAAATGCATTATGGCAATGCACTTTTTTTTAACATTGACTTGAAAAATTGGATTAAATGAACATATGGTGGCAGTTGCTGATGCTGCCTGACCTCTCTGTAATCACTTGGAGAGGAAGGGGTTGTACTGGACTGTCTCGGTACTGATAACATGGACACAATTAGTATCCTAAAAAAATATATTTTTTTAAGATACTACCGTGTATACTCGAGTATAAGCCGAGTTTTTCAGCACATTATTTTTGTGCTGAAAATGCCCCCCTCGGCTTATACTCGAGTCACCTTTTTGCGCCTGATCTTTGGGGACCCGGAAAACTTGTCACACATGTAGCCCCACTCTTCCTCTACAAGTGTGCAAAGTTTGTTGTCCGGGGGACCTATGGCCGGAGAGCACCGATTTTTCAAAGCCGGGCACCCCTTAGATAGACTCCCATGTTAAACAGTAATTTCTCCGGTGACTTTGGGGACCAAGTACTGGCCGGTCGTAGGTCCCCTAGACCTGAATCTTAGCAAACATGTAGCCCCATTTCTCCTCTACAAGTGTACAAAGTTTGTTGTCTGGCAGACCTAAGGCCGAGGAGCACCGATTTTTCAAATCCGGGCACCCCTTCCATAGACTCCCATGTTAAACGTCAGTCTAGTCATGGGCACAGTGAGGCATGGGCACAGTGAGGCATGGATACAGTGAGGCATGGATACAGTGAGGCATGGACACAGTGAGGCATGCACATGGACACAGTGATGCATAGTGAGACACAGTGAGGCATGCAGATGGACACCCTAGGCTTATACTCGAGTCAATACGTTTTCCCAGTTTTTTGTGGTAAAATTAGGTGCCTCTGCTTATATTCGGGTCGGCTTATACTCGAGTATATACGGTAATTGTGTCCATTTTATCAGTACCGAGACAGTCCAGTACAACCCCTTCCCCTCCAAGTGATTACAGAGTGGTCAGGCAGCATCAACAACTGCCACCATGTGTTCATTTGGTCCAATTTTTCTATTCAAATTTGGATGATGGTACTTTTTTGTTAAATTATTACTGAGCTTTATATGAGGCTATACTCAAATTTTGCCATTAACATTGACTTGAATGAACCTCTTTTTGGTATCTATAATATTCAGAACTACACTTTTTTTTATGGAACCTGGATATTTAAAGTGTATTGTACTTGTGCAACATTAAATCAGAAACTTCTCCCCTTTCTTTATGATTGCCTCTCCTGCCTCCCACATCCCTTCCTGTTACACAGTTACAAAAAAATTTAAAATTTAAAAAAGGAAATACCCTGTTTTTATTTCCAAAGTTCATATCTTCAGACCTTTGCATAGGTGATGTATCCAGACCCTGAGCATGTGCAGAGACAATACATGCCTTGGTTCTCTGCAGGATTCACTGCAGAATTTTTGTGCAGGCTTGAGATCCTGAAAACTGACTCCTGGGACGTCTACATCTCATGCATGCGCAGAAATGCTGCAGAGTTTCTGCCATTATACATACAGAGCTCCATGGCATGTCTGCACACCTGGCAAGGATCTCTGTGGAGTGTCGAGGCAAGATGGCAGTTCTGGAGAAGAGCAGTGTAGGAAGAACTTTGCCTGCAAGCAAGACTACGCGGGATACCATGAACTAGTACATGGGACAAGGGACAAGTGGGTACAGGAAACAGGGACAAGTGTTATCTTTTATAGGTATAGGTAGAGTGGAGTTATTCTTTAAAGCCAAAACATTTCTGTCTTATGCTAAATGTATTCAACATTTATAATACTTTACCTCGCAAAAAATGTTAAATGCTCAACTGTTCGTAAACAGGAGGCGCCTGCAGATTTTAGGTAATCTTCATGTTTTTAAATAGCAGCATACACATTTTGCTTAACTGTTGTTGGGGTGCCAAGCAATCAGCCATTTATTTTTTTTTGAGTACCATCGCTATTGTTTCTCCCAAGATAAGTTTTGTCTTAGATGTCTGCAGTTGTCCTTTATTAACATTCAGGCAATAGGAGTGTATATGCTAAACAAAATATATTTTTCAAAAACGATTGTTCAACAAACAGACCTTTTGAGCATGTTTGACCAGCTCTTAATGTTTTTTCTTTCCTTCTAATGACTAGCTTTATGCTTTATGGAAAAAAACAAAAACAAAAAAATATATATATATATACATTGTATAAAAATTACCCAGTTTTTAGCCTATATAGTTATACTATACTGCAGTCAGCTAGGAGAAAGAATGTGTAATAAAAAACATTATATAATCAGCCTAACCTGGATTCTGCTTGAATAGCTATGAAACAATTATAAGTAAACTTCAAGAGAATTGACAGCTGTTAACAATTACAGACATCAAACAAAAATGGAAAACATTTTTTAATTAAACAATTGTTATTGAGAAAAAGGCATAAAAAAAGAAATTGATAATGTGTGTGTAATGTTTTCTAACATCAGTAAGTAAAAACAGCATTTATTTCTATTGTAATAAAGACAACTATGTTAAAGCATGTTTTTTTACCATAATGCATTAAGGTAAAACATTAAGATAAAACACCTTTTATGTGCAGACTCCCCTTCCCCGCTAAATACTTAGCTGAGCCCAATCTCGGTCCAGCACTGTGTCCCCGAGAATGGCGACCCTACTCTCTCTTTCTCCTCATTGGACTCAGTGAGAGCAGCATGATCCATTGGCTCCTGCTTCTGTCAAATCCAGTGTTTAGTGTGTCAATTTAGTGTGTCAATTAATGCACATAGTGCAGATCAGGATCAAGCCCCCACTACTGCACACCTAGCAAGCGGCTTGCTTGGGGGTACTCAGCAGGTGGGGAGGGGCCAGGAGTGTTGGCAGGGGACCCCAGAAGAGGAGAATCTGGGCTGCTCTGTACAAAACCATTGCACAGAGCAGAATAAGTGTAACAAGTTTGTTATTAAAAAAAAAAGATCCTTTACAATCACTTCAACTACAAGTAACATTGCGTTGTGAAAAAAATTGTAATGGTACTCCAGCTCTCAAGTACCCCCAACAGGTCATGTTTTGGGCTTTACATTATTTTGCACAGGTGATTTAATCAGTTTCACTGCCTTAGTAACTACCACAGCCGTTTCATCTAAGGGAAATCCTGAAAACATGACCTGTTGGGGGTACTTGAGGACTAAAGTTGAGAAACATTGTCCACAGCTTACTGTACACCAATCATTTGAAGAGCTTTTGACTAGCTTATGAATCCTTTAAATGACCATTCTGCTCTACTTTAAGGATGTTAAACTTAGATCTTAATGAAAATACTGGACTGTAATTTCAAAGCCAAACTCTGGGCTGCTTTTGCATTTATCCGTGCAGTGGGATCCCCCCTTGCATTGCATGTGCTAATGAAGCAATAAACCCTTAATTATTAATACCTTATTACCTCTATTTTTACTTTATTAGTTGTATCTTCAATTTCATTTTGTAATTTTACCCCAAATGTTTTTTTTTTAAATTACTTAAATATTTGACGGATGCTGACACTACATGGGTACCATATATACTCGAGTATAAGCCGAGATTTTCAGCCGTTTTTTTGGGCTGAAAGTCCCCCCCCTCAGCTTATACTCGAGTCAGCAAAATTTTACGTTGTAAATAGTACCTGAGAAAAAGTTGAGGCTGCGGCGTCCATCGTTTAAATCCCGCGGTCTCTTCCTGGTCCCTTTCGTGATAGGCGATTCTCAGCAGACACTCTCCGCCTATCACGAACGTTCTCTCATCCTCAGTTTCCCAACAGACGTATGTGATTGGCGGAACACCAAACACAGTGTCTGCTGGGATGGGTGAGGATGAGAGAACGTTCGTGATAGGAGGAGAGTGTCTGCTGAGAATCGCCTATCACGGAAGGGACCAGGAAGAGACCGCGGGATTTAAACGATGGACGCCGCAGCCTCTCAACTTTTTTTCAGGTACTATTTACAATGTTAAATTTAAACAGTGAGGATGGGAACAGTGAGGATGGGAACAGTGAGGCATTGTTGACCCTCGGCTTATACTCGAGTCAGTAAGTTTTCCCAGTTTTTTGTGGTAACATTAGGTACCTCGGCTTATACTCGGGTCGGCTTATACTCGCGTATATACGGTACTTTTGAAAGCAGCCTAGAGTTGGGCTTTAAATAAGCTGCTAGCATACTTCTTTAGCACGACTTGAGGTTTGAAAGCCTGCTACTTGTTTAAGGTGACAGCACTCAGATCTGTGTTCAACATTTCCATTGCGAACTTGAGTTCTTTAAAGGATAAGTTAACCCTATGTTACATATTACACCAATTTTAGGATCTTCCCCCACACCCACTGTCACAATTTAAAAAGAGCGCGGCCATGTGGGGCTCAGCCCACACTGCCGTGTCATACAATTATAGTGATCTATGATTGAATGAAGTACAACTACTATCCGCCACGTGGCAGATAGCTTGGAGCTCTCAATGACCTGCAAGGACGCTGGTGAGTCATGTAGTTTATTGCTCTTCCTGCTCTCCAGTAACTGTCTGTACAGGAGGTACAGGCAGACAGCTATAGTAAGAGTCTGCAGGAGCATGACATTGCTCCCGTCAACCCAGGAAAAATAAAAATAAATGCATATGTTTTACCTGCAAAAATATGCCCATTTACTATTATTTTTGTAAAAGATGAACTTTAAAGCTATCAGCTTTGCAATAATTTACTGCCCATATACAAGCTAAAGCCTGTGTGGAAAAAGGCCTTAAAATGTTACTAATCACTGCAACTATGCTTCAAACATTTGCATTTGCAAGCAGTGCTCTCATTTTTAAAATCTTTCAGCTGGACTTTGATGAGCATTTTATGTTGGTGTAAAATTCATCCCTAATAATTTGGAGAGTTTACATTTACATGTTTGCATTTTTCATGCATGCAGTAAAGCTGAAGTACAGTGCATTTTTTGGACACGTTTTAAATTAATGAATCGTCATCCCTATATAAGGTGTGTTTAACTTGGAAAAAACTAAGATATAGCAAGAAGGATTTCTGTCAACATTTTCTTCTTATCCTTGATAATATTACATTATTAAATGTAATTCCCATTTTCTGTCTCATTTTTAGGTTGGAAATCTCCCAAGTGATTACATTATGCATGTAAACAATATCTCCAGAAGTAGCCTGGTAAGATTTGTGTATTTATATTTATAGACGCATGTGTGTACATGTGAGTAATATACAACTCCAATATACTTTTTTATTGGGCAATGTTGCATGATATCATATATGAATGTGTGATAAATATAAAGTGTGTTTAAGAGAAATATTTAGTAATATGAAAGCTACCAATACTGACCTTCAAAGGCTAGTTAACTGTCTGTCATATTGATCCAGTGGGTACCAGTTATAGAACAAACATATAGAGTCCATATACTGAATTCATGACCATATACTGTATAACGCCTGTGTATAGAGTTCAGCAGGAAAGACGTTAAGGTCTAAAAGTGAAAACTCTAGTGTAAAATCTTGCTGATCTCCAATCACTCTTTGCAGCACATCTAGGAGACTTAAAAATCTCTAGGAGTACAAATAAAGATACAAATAAAGATAGCGGAGAACGCGATCTGAGTGTAGTAAGTATAGTACATTTGTAAACTAGTAAATAGTAAATTGGCAACTCACATATAAAAGTTTGCTCTAATCATTAGTTGGGTCAAAACAATGATCGTTTTCCACTGCAATGCTGAGAAAATTTGATGAATTAGATGAATATTCTAATGAATGTTTGTTAGAAAATCTACAAGTGTATGGTCAGCTTTAGTAAATAGACCCCATTATTTCCTTATTGATTGGCTGGTACATGTGTGATGTGCAGTGTTCAGCTGATATAATGCACTGACAATTGTTAGCAAATGAGACAGAAATGCATATATCTTTGATGCAGACAACACCTTTTTATTACTTTAGTTCTAGTAGAAGATCTAAAAGGCACATACTCATTCCCTGTGTATATGAGTAGCAAAATGAAACCTTACCCTTGATACCTATTGAGTTCAAAGTTAATAAGGAAGTAAGTTAAGCCCACCAGGGAATATTCAGTGACATGCTGTTTCACTGATCTCTTTAGCAATGTAATGTAGAGACAGACACACTTTGGAGAATTAACGAAGGTACAATAGGTCAAAAGTTAGCAAAACTCTGGAATTCAAATGGAAAAGATAACATCAGAGCTTTTGGCCTTCTTGACACGCAATGGTTACATAGGGGTACACACTCAAACATTCTTTCATGGTGTTTTTGTTTTTTTAAAGGAAAAATATCCCATTTTCAGTATATCTTTAAAAATCTGTTTCCGAGGCAGGTTTACATAACTGCTGCCCTCCCTAGCTTACAGTAGTCACTTTTTATGTACTACCCTGCAATTAGGAGTAAGGGGGGAAGCCCTGTTTTAAGGCAGGCTATAGATGATGTGATTTTCTTTCCTGCAACCACAGATTCGAAAACATCTATGGCCGCCTTAAGTTCAAAGTCACCACTTGCAACTTTTAACAGTGGCGGGGACTTTCTCCCCTCAAGGAAAGGGATGGTTGGCACTCAGGATGACATCCAAAATAGTAATCCTTTATTAAATACATGCACAAAGCTGTAAAACAGCCTACGCGTTTCAGACGTTAGTCCTGAGTCATGGCTCTCCTTTCTCCCCTTCTTCATGAAGCAGTGCTGGGTTCCTTAAAGTGTTACTAAACCCACAACAGTAAAATCAGTCTGTATATGCAGTAAAGTTGTTATACTCACTGTGGAACCTAAGGGGTTAATCCTCCATGTTGTGTAAAAGACTGATTGATCCTGTCTTCTCTGCTCCTCCCCTTCTTTTACTGTTCCCAATCCATCTTCTGATAGCACAGAGCCCTAGGAGGCACTCTGCACATGCTCAGTTTGGTGTGTATTGCTTGAGAGATTTTCTTTTTTTGGGGGGTGCATGTATTCGACACAAGGCCAATCAGCACTGTCCAGACAGATGGTCAGTGGTCATGCAGCCTCATAGGACAGTCACAGGAGAATGAAAACTTTTCCTACAAACTTTAACCAGTGCTCGGCCGACACTGATAGAAGTCACAAGACTGCTATAACTGCTGATGAGAAAAGGTTGATATTTACTAAAATAATTGCATTTCCATGTTCTGTGTACTGTGGGAGACCAGATATAGTAAATGCAGGGTCCTGGATTTAGTAACACTTTTAAGTGGCCAGTGAGTAGCAACCAGCAATGTTTCCAGCTGCTCCCCATATTTGTATATAGGTATTTTTCTTCACTCCTGGAAGGCTAATTCAGCAGCAGGAGAGAGAAGGAAAGGTGCAAATGTGAAGATGAAGGGGATGATAATTAAGTGAACCTGTTGATTTTCCCCGCATTGGCAAAGCATAGGTTCGCTTTAAGCCTTAATCATTAACTTGACCCTGTGCAAAGTTGATGTAAAAATGTTTAGACCTTTAGAAAACCTCTTTTTCATCTTTGATGAATACAGGACTTCCCCAGAGATAGCAAGGTACAATACCAGCTTACCTTTGCACCGTCACTAAAAAACAGCAAACGGATAAGAAAATTCCAAGCAGTTGGTTAAAAGTCTAATCCATAGAAAACCCTCTTTTACAGCTGTCTGTAACACTGATTCTTTAGGCCTTCTATACAGTGGCTTCGGATTGGTGTGCTTACAAATGCAATGATGCAGTTAGCTTGTATTGAACTGAACAGCTCAATGTACACAATTCACAATTCTGCAGCCAACACCTGCTTGTATGAACTCTTAGGATCCATAAGTAAACAGATTAATCACGTAGGGAATATGACAATTTATGCTTCCTCTTATAACTGAAAGCATTTAACAAAATAATTTGGCTGTACAGACAAGTGTTTGCTGCTTTATAGACACCTCCAGCATATCGTGCAACAGCGCGTTAAACTTGAATGTAAAAAGTCACTAGCGTACAGTTGGACTGTTTTTAAGAAGGGCAAGTAAGTGACCACACTAATTATATGTCTTCTGCACTCTGTACAGGTAGTTCTTTGTGTTTTTTTAGCTAAATACTTTACGTGCATCTCTTTCAAACATCGCCTGCAGGAGTGGGACATCATTCAAAGCTTTGCTACAGACAATTTGCTGTCTAAATAGCTGGGGGAGACAGCATTAAAAACATGACCAAAACTCAAATTCTTACTCATAACATGCAAAATTATTGTTTACAAAATTTTTATTTGGAAGACAAGAAAATATGACATACTTCATTATAAAGCAATGTGTAAAATACAGTAATGCTAGAATCCATAGAGTGTATACATGAATATGGCAATAAAGGTTAAAACAAAGGTTTACAGTACCAATAGAGAGAGTAAGATGGCCGTTGGGCAGTGAAAAAAAGTAGTGTGAACATGTATGTTATCGGGGAAATCTCAGTGATAGGTTTAAATAGTATGAGTCTATGTTTTAATAGAGAAGTGGGAGGTGAACTTCTATTTGAGTTGATATATAGGTGTTTTTCTTATTGAGTTGGAGGCCAAAACATCCATTTTCCATTAAAAGTGTGCATACTGTCAAAGAGGGTGTGGTGGATTCTCTCAGATAATCTGAGGGCCTCCATTCTGGATAAGACCTGGGACCAGGGTAAGTTGTTTGATTTCCAGTTTAGGGCAATCATCCATTGGACGGAGCTTATGAGTGAGTGGAGCAGTCTGTTACATGGTGAGGGGATATCTGGGATGTCTGCATAAAGGATGCAGATTAGTGGGGAGAGGGAGATTTTTTTTTTGAGTGAGGGTTCTAGAATCATTATTACTGCCTGCCATATGGGTTCCAGGAGTTTGCAGCTCCAGAAGATGTGGAGATAATTTCCCTCTTCGGGGCAACCTCTAAAGCAGGTGTGAGAGACTGAAGGGTAGAAGGAATGAATTTTGGCGGGGGTCATATACCATCTAACGAACAGTTTAAGAGGAGATTCCCTAAAAGCTGCTGCTCTGTTGCTCTTGCGAAGGTTGTCTATCCTCTTTAACCAAGTTTCGATAGGGAAAGTGCAATTCAGGTCCGTTTCCCAACGTATCATAGAGCTCGTTTTTTCAGGTTGGTGTAAATTGTTTAAATAGTTGTAAAGTTGAGAGATAATTCCTTTATCTCTACAAGAGGATGTGCATATACGCTCAAAAATGGTCCCTGGGGAGTCAATGGAGAGGGAGAAGTAAGTGGCAAAAAAGTTTTGAATTAGATGGTATTGGGTGAGTTCTGAGTCAGGGAGTTTGTGACGGGATTGGAGGGATGTGAAAGGTGGAAATTTTAGGTTTATCACCAATGATTTAAGGGTGGTTAGATTGAGTTGAATCCAGTTTTGGAATAGGGTATAGTTTGGGAACGCTGGGGTAAATCTGGGGTCGCCATGGAAGTTTGCCAAGGGAGGGGTGGGTGAGGACAAGACATAATATTCTTTAATTTTATTCCATAGTTGTAAAGAGTGGGCAACTATTATGTTTTTTTTGAGAAGAGAGCGGTGTGGTGTTATAGCAGACCACAGTATGCTCTTTAATGATAAAGGGGAGATGGATGAAGATTCAAAAATCAGCCATGGGATTTGTGCAGTGGGGGAATGCCATTGGGCCATGTGTGAGAGTCTAGCTGCTAAATAGTAGTGCCAAAGGTGTGGAAGGCCCAAACCGCCTTTATTTTGTGAGCTATGCATAAGAACATAGCTACATCTGGGTTTTTTATTGTCCCAGATAAATTTGTTGATTTCCCTTTGTAGGGCCATTATTCTGGTCTTGGGTACATTAATGGGGAGAGCTCTGAAATAATAAAGGAGTTTGGGAAGGATAGACATTTTGAAAGCACAGATTCTGCCTAAAAAGGAAATGTGATGGTTGGACCATGATTTAAGTAATGAGCTTATGTGGGAGAATAGGGGGATATAGTTGGCTTTATACATAGATACGTGGGTTGGGGTAATATAGACACCCAAATATTTGATTGAGCTAGGAGGCCAGATAAAACTGAAATTATTTTGCAGTGTGGTCTGCATGTTTGGGGGATAATTTATTGGTAGGGCAGAGCTTTTTTTGGTATTTATGTATAGGCCTGAGAGTGCATGGAAGGAGTTGAGTTCAGAATAAAGGTTGGGAATGGAGATGATTGGGTCTGTCAAGAATAATAGAGCGTCGTCAGCGTATAGGCTAATTTTAAATTGTGAGGCATTTTTCTGATATCCTTTAATGTTGGTATTGTGCTGATAGCAATGGCGAGGGGCTCTATTGCAAGGGCAAATAATAGGGGGGAAAGTGGACAGCCCTGTCTAGTGCCTTTACTTAAGGGGAAAAATTCAGAGTTAGTACCTGGAATTTTGATCCTAGTCTGTGGAGAGTGGTAAAGGGCATTAAAACCATGTATAAATTTTTCTGAGATACCGAATTTGGGAAGGAGGTGATTGAGGTATGACCAGCTAACACTGTCGAATGCCTTGTGTATATCAAGGCTTAAAAGACAGACTGGGCGGGAATGGAGGTTAGCATCTTGAATAACATTGGAGACCAGTCTAATATTGTCTGTAATCTGACGTCCTGGGATAAAGCCAGACTGGTCAGTGTGTACTAAGGCGGTAATTACAGAAGCAAGTCTATTGGTTAGCAATTTGCCAAAAAGCTTAATGTCATTATTGAGGACAGATATGGGACGATAGTTTTGTGGAAGGGAGTGATCTTTTTGGGGCTTTGGAATTAGGGAGCGGTTAGCCAGCAGCATCTCATCCGGGAATTGACCTCCATTTAGGATGTGATTAAACAGTCTAGTGAGATTAGGTATTAATAGAGGGGCAAATTTTTTATAGTAGGAGGCCGAAAAACCGTCCGGACCTGGGGCTGTGGATGTTTTAAGAGACTTGATTATGTTCAGAATTTCATCATCTGTGCAGGGTATGTTAAGGGAAGAGGTCTGTTGGTCATTAAGTTTAGGGATTGAGAGGTTGTCTAGCCACAATAAAGAGGAGGGATTAGGAGTTGTTTGGGGGCCTGAGAGTAAGTTTTTATAGAAGTTTATGAAGATTTGAAGTACATCCTGGGGGTGGGTCACAAGGTTGCCTTTTTGGTTTCGTAATTTGTAGACATGTGTAGGATTTGAGTTTTGTTTGAGTTTCTTAGCAAACATCGCTGAGGCAGTATTGCTGAATAGCAAGAATCTGGCTTTAGAAAAGCGTAATGATTTTTCAGTGTCACCGGACAAGAGTGTGTTCAATGCTTGACGTTTGGATTGAATTAAGTTAGTTAATTCCGGGGAGACTGAGTAACTCAATTTAATATATAAATCATTCAATTCTTTAGTAAGACATTTAATGTCTGCAATTCTCGCTTTATTCTTTGCCACAGCAATGTTGATGAGGTGACCTCTAAGAACCGCCTTGTGAGCGGCCCATATGGATGTGGGAGGAGTCTCATTATTTATATTTTCTTTGAAGAAATTGTCTATGTGGGAATGTATTTGTTGGATAGTGGCAGGGTCTGTAAGTAATGAATCATTTAGGCGCCAGTTAAAGGTAGTTGGGGCCATTCCTATGTGCGAGGTATCAAAGGCAACCATGTCGTGGTCTGACCAAGGGCAGGGGTGGATTTGAGCTGAGGAGGAGTTTGCCAAGAGTATTGGGGTACTAAAGATATAGTCAAGGCGGGCATAACAATCATGTGGATGAGAGTAGTGTGTAAATGCTTTAACACCTATATTATGGGATCTCCATGTGTCAATTAGCTGGGATTTGTTTAGAGATTGGTTAATGGTTTTGGAGAAGGCTTTAGAGGAGGGGGTTGTGTTACTTCTGTCTAATGAGGGGTGAGCAGCTAGATTGAAATCGCCTCCCACTATCATGTGGGGCGAAGTGTATTGATCTATTATAGAGAAAAAATTATTAGAAAAAGTTGAGTGTAAATCATTAGGGGCATAAACTGATGCTATAGTGATGGAACGTCTGTTTATAGTACCCTTAAGAATAATGAAGCGGCTATCTTTGTCTTTGTAAATATTCTGGATTTCGAAGATAGTACCATGCAAAATTAAAAAGGCAAAACATTTTTTGGGAGTTTCTTCTTGTAAAACCCCATTATGGGATAGTGTGCAGGAGATCTGTGTGCAGTAGATATAAAACGGTTTGCTTGTCTTTAATGGTAATACCTAATACTAATATATTCAAAATGTGTATTTCAGTTTAATTAGTCTCTGGGCTGCATTAATTCCAGTTTCAGTAAAACAGCGGTAAAAATTATATGAACACATTTTATTGTACTTTCCAAAAACTCCACCCAAGAAACGTATTCTGTAGAAATCTGGATATACTGTCTATTCTTGTGCTAATTTCTTTCCTAAAATAGAAATTGTCTATAATTTTAACTAATTTACTCCCATTCCTAAGTAAAGGCAACGCTGTATCCTGGCCTAGGCCAACAAGGCCCAGGCCTAGGGCAGCACTTTGCAGGGGGGGGCAGCACGGAAAGAGTCCCCGCCGGCTTGTGCTACACTGTTAGTGTAACACAAGCTGCTTCTAATTTTGACTGTCAGCCTGGACCACAAACCTTCCTCATTGTGCTATATGTTTTCTGCTGCACCATTGGCATGGTTATATCTTCTTAGTCCTCTCCATAAAATTATCAGAAATTTGTGCTTAAAATAGAACTATAGGCAACACTTTTTTTTTTTTTCATTTTGGATAGTGTAAGGGAGGGTTATAGCCCCTGTCAGTTTATTTTTTAACATACCTGTCCCATTGCAGAGATTTCCCTTCACTTCCTGCCCCATAGCCAAATAGGAGGTGAGAAGAAATCTTTGCCAATCAAGGGAATCCATTGCCCCCCCCCCCAGGCCCTAGGAACTAGTGTCCCCACTCGATAATTTCAAGGTGGGTCTTAAACAGAAAGGGATATGGCCTTGACAGGAAGGGGTGTGTCATATTTAAATTAGGGGGTGCCCCCTTTTTTTTTTTGTTATTATCCCTCCCCATTCCTTTTACACTCCCCATTCCTTTTACACTCCCCATTCCCTTCCCACTCCCCATTTTCTTCCTTTGCTTCCTATACTATACCTTTTCCCTGTGCTATATCCCTTCCTAATATTGCAGGCCTAAATTACTCATTGGGACTCTTCGTAGTCCCTAACAAATCTGACGCATACTTCATGATCTGATCATTGACAGCTCTTAACCTTCTATGTTATTCCATTCTGTCAATCTCACCAATATTTCCACCAAAGTTATTCTATATTGACATTTCTCAATTTATTGTGTTGAGGTGTTGTATTTCTGTTTTATCCTGATGGAAGGACATTTGGCTGCTTATGTTTACTTTCTCATCTGCAAACATTGTTGATTATTGAATGTATTCTTTGAGACATCATATTGTCATTTGAATAATAAAAATATTGAAAGTTAAATTAGGGGGGTGCACAAATTTAGTCAGGCCTAGGGCAGCACAAAACCTAAATACACTACTGAGTAAAGGACAGCATTTCTGTATGATAAATTGTATAACTAGAAATACTAGTTCATCAGCTTGTTGGACTAATTAAAATGGAACGCCGCAACATTCCTATTCAATTGTACCCACATCCTGAAATTCCAATTTTTCGCAATATGGGTTTGTTTTGTAAAACAAATAATGATGATACTTAAAACAGATTTGTCCACAATATTTAAACTATACATCACAACTCTGGAAATGTAAGGTACGCTGTAGTCTGAAAAAATGACAGTAAAAATCTGGTTCTAGTCATATACAGTATGAGAGCCAGCTCGTGTAACTGTTATATTTAACAAATATGACAAACACCTCAAAGTAAATCCTTCTACAAGAATTTTGATCCCTTCACCAATTGAAAACATTTGCATAATTTTTACACATAAACCTGGTTCAAATAGGTCAGAAACGGGTTGATCTTTTGTTAAGTACGGTAATTGTTTTGATCAGTCATACATTTCTTGCAGCAATTTACTTCAGCTTAAAGTGTATCTTCACCGATACACCCCCCCCCCCACAATTTTTTTTAACCCATGCTTGTTTGCGGGTCCTACACAATTAAGATACTCACCCATCCAGCGGATCCAGGTTTGTCGGTGATGAGATCCATCTTCTTGTTTGACGTCATCAGGAAGCTGCTGGCTCCTCCGGTTCCAGCTAGAGGCTCTCCT
This sequence comes from Rana muscosa, assembly GCA_029206835.1. NCBI lineage: Eukaryota > Metazoa > Chordata > Amphibia > Anura > Ranidae > Rana > Rana muscosa. Next base: position 797,559,137 of record CM055118.1, read on the forward strand.
GATGATGAGCCGCTAGGCCCACCCCCCTCCTACTTTCTCAATGAAGGACTATGCCTCCTGTGATATGTGACGTACGTATCCCAGTAGGCACAGCAGGCAAACTGCACGTCATTCACCTAGGCAAGTTATGTGCATGGGGGCACTCCCGCTGCCTCAGCAAAGGAATGCATTACGTTTAAAATTGTTTAGGCTTTTGAACCACTTTAAAACTTGATCACCAGCCTGCCCCAGTACTCTGATTGGGAAGAGTGTCACCGCTGTACAGTGCAGTAGAGACTGAATAGTTTAGAGTGCTAACCCTCCCTTTTCCAATGTGAATCCCACTTATCAGGAGACTACAGAAGGCTGATATCAAGACAGACTCAGGAAATTATGGCAATTTCATGCAAAAATAAATGATTTGTAATGATTTGTATTGGATACAGAACTAGATTAAATAGTGATTTATATCTATCTGGATATTAACTTTAAATATGATTTGGATGTTTGCAATTCGTGCTAGGAAGAAAGGTTAATTTAAAGACACATTGAGGACCTTATTCTGCAACAGAAGACATCTGATGAATTTGGCTTGGAATACTTAAGTCACCTAAACACAGACAGAGAGCAAGTTTTTTCAAATATCAAGTGGCAGAAATAAGCTTTCTGAACTTGGCTGGGTGTTGCTATATAACATTGATTCTCCAATCATTTTATCCATGTGTTCATAGTGTCATTGTTCTGCTAATTCAGGAAAATCTGTTATACCATACTGTGCAAAAAGTTTTAAGCAGTTGTGAAGAAATGTAAGTAAGAATGCATTCAAAAATATATATTTTAATTGTATATTGTTTATTAATTAGCAAAATGCAAAGTGAGTGAACGAAGAAAAATTTTAATCAAATCAATATTTGACGTCACTTCCCCCTTGGCTTCAAACCAGCATCAATTCTTACAACACTTGCATAAAAGCAGGACATTAAGATTGGAGTCAGGTGAATGTTTAACCAATTATACTAAGAAAGTGGTAATGATCATCAATTTCATATGTAGGTTGAAAAACAGTCATTAGCTGAAACATAAATGACTGTGTAGGAGGCTTAAAACTGGGCGAGGAACAGCAAAACTCTGCTACTAAGGCGAGGTTGTGAAAGACAGTTAAATGTCACGGGTCATATACCATGGAAAGACTGAGCCCAACTAGAAATATCTCTTCCAGGCAAAGATTTAAAAGCATATTGGGGTTTCAAGATGTGCTGTTCAAGCTCTTTTGAAGAAGCAGGCAAAGTAGAGGACTGTATACTCAGTGATCAGCCAAAGAAACTTAATTCAGCAGATGAAAGACACATCATGCTTACTTCCCTTTGACATTGGCCAACAACACAGAACTGGTGAAAACCTTTGGGACCAAGGTACACCCATCTACTGTCTGGAGATGTCTGGCCATAAGTGGTCTTTATGGAGGAATTGCTGCCAAAAAGTCATACCTCCGGCATGGAAACAAGGCTAAGCGACTCAAGTATGCGCTTAAACATAGGAACTGAGGTGCAGAAAAAGGGTAGCAGTTGCTCTGGGTGGATGAGTCAAAATTTGAAATATTTAGTTCTGGCAGGAGGCAGTTTGTTTGCCGAAGGACTGAAGAGTGGTACAATAATGAGCACTTGCAGGCAACAGTGAAGCATAATGGAGGTTCCTTGCAAGTTTGGGGCTGCATTTCTGCAAATGGAGTTGGAGATTTGGTCAGGATCAATGGTGTCCTCAATGCTGAGAAATATAGACAGATGCTTATCCATCATGCCATACCATCAGGGAGATTTGTGATTTGCCCTAAATTTATTCTACAGCATAACAACAACCCCAAACATACAGCTAATGTCATTAAGAACTGTCTTTAGCATTAATAAGAACAAGGAGTCCTGCAAGTAATGGTTTGGGCACCACAGAGCCCTGATTTCAACATCAACAAGTCTGTCTGGGATTACATGAAGAGACAGAAGGATATAAGGCAGCCTACATCCACAGAAGATCTGCGGTTAGTTCCCCAAGATGTCTGGAAAAGCCTACTTGCCGAGTTCCTTCATAAACTGTGTGCAAGTGTACCTAGAAGACTTGATGCTGTTTTTAAGGCAAAGGGTGACACACCGCATATTGATTTGATTTGGATTTCTCTTTTGTTCATTTACTTTTTATTTTGTTAATAGATAAAAATAGACTAATTACTCTTCTATTTCTGAAAGCATTCTTAATTTACAGCATTTTTTCACACCTGCCTAAAACTTTTGCACAGTAGTGTATGTCTGACAATTTAATTGTTTTTTTGTAAATTCTGTCAATTTTACAAGATCATTCATCATCTGTGTATTTCACTCTGCACATCCACAGTCATATGGAATGTTAAACATATTTCAGATATTTGTGTTATCTTCAATGCATACCTTTCCGGTCAGTCCATGTACAATATTGCTGATAAATATTAAGCATTTGCTCTTCATTTGTTCAGATGCTCTTGGCACTTACACACAGCAGTTTATAAACATTCAGTTTAAGGATCTCGCCCTGCCTTATAACTGTGTACTGCATCGATTTAGAAATCTACTATAATTTATAAAACAGTAATATTTAATTAGAAAAAAAAGTTTCCAGACCTAATACATTTTGGTTAAAAGATTTAGTTGAAGTGAATTGTAGTTTTACTTACAGTTTAAACTCTTTGTAAAGCAAAAGTATGTTGTAATAAGAAAATGATTTTGTGAATGTGCTCTATAAAGTGTGCTTAAAGCAGAGTTCTATCCAAAAATAGAACTTTCGCTTTAAGTGATGGTGACCCCCTGACATGCCACATTTGGCATGTCATTTTTTGAGGGGCTGGAGCGGATACCCTCTTTATAGAGACATCCAGCTCCCACTTCCTCCTGGGGCTCCCTGCATTCTTCTGGGAAACGTCCCAGAAGATTGCCCGGCCAGTCACAGCATGCAGCGCGGCCGAGGGCCCACAGTAAGAATTCTGGCGCCCTCGAGAGGAGGGGGGAGGAGGTGTCTGATTATTAAAAGTCAGCAGCTACACTTTTTGTAGCTGCTGACTTTTAATTATTATTTTTTCGGCGGAACTCTGCTTTAATAATATAGACTTGCAGCTCTTGACAGAACACTTGAACGTTTTAGTTGCTATTACAGAGAATTTGTTATAAAACCTCCTCAAAATGTACTTAATTTATTTTTATTTAGTTAGGTAAATATGAAATATTACATAAGATTATTTCAAATCTGCCACCAGATATCAGGTGGCTGTGAAAACCCTGCATTTTGAATAAACCCTAATGCCATCAGGGAGCTACCCTGATTTCAGTTAGACTGAGATGGTCAATATGTGATCAGGTAGTGCTGGACTTTTTTAAAAAGATCAGAATTCTCCTCAAATACATAATCTTTGTTGTCCACAGTATGAATTATACACTATATTGTCAAAAGTATTGGGAAGCCTGCCTTTACACGCACATGAACTTTAATGGCATTCCATTCTTAGTCCGTATGGTTCAATATTGCGTTGGCCCACCCTTTGCAGCTTTAACAGCTTCAACTCTTCTGGGAAGGCTGTCCACAAGGTTTAGGAGTGTGTCTATAGGAATGTTTGACCATTCTTCCAGAAGCGCATTTGTGAGGTCAGGCACTGATGTTGGACGAGAAGGCCTGGCTCAGTCTCCGCTCTAATTAATCCCAAAGGTGTTCTATCGGGTTGAGGTCAAGGATCTGTGCAGGCCAGTCAAGTTCCTCCACCACAAACTCGCTCATCCATGTCTTTATGGACCTTGCTTTGTGCACTGGTGTGCAGTTATGTTGGAACAGGAAGGGGCCATCCCCAAACGGTGTGCCAACTTAATATTGAACCCTACGGACTTAGAATGGGATGCCATTAAAGTTCATGTTTGTGTAAAGGCAGGCTTCCCAATACTTTGACAATATAGTGTATGTTTGTAAATTAAAGCTTGTATGGAATTTTTCCAATGTTCCCAATATTCTGTTCTACTTTATCCAAAATGTGCTTAGTGGACTCTTTTCTAAGCCCATTGACATCAATGCCTTTTTAACAAGTGTACACAAGTTAGCCATTTCTTTAAATGGTGCTTGTTCACATCCGTACAGTGCATGTTTTATACATCTATGTGCATTATAGTTCCTATTGATGACAATGGCAGCGCATGAATATGCATAATTGTTAATAACACTTGTAAAAATGCATGAAAACATACATGGAATGGTGTGAATCCACCTTTGCTTAGGATAGGGAGTGGTTAAAATGTATTTATTTTGCCATCTGTGTCCGACTTCCTTCCTCTCAAATAGACACAACAGGAAGTGAAAAGAATCTCTCTAAAGTAAGGGCAATTCTCTATTAGACAGTTCTTACTGAAACAAGTGCCCTGTTATTAGAGGAGCTCCCTAGTGGCAGAGGTTCTTACCCCTCCCTACTTTATCCAAAAGGAAAACCCTTTTAGTCCCCCTGTACCATTTATTGTTTCGTATTTAAGCACATGGTTTCTAGTAACACAAGCACAATCTCTGTGGATACATTGTTACATTCACAGTGTTTGCTCTTAAGTCCATTTTGTCTTATGGACCCATCATAATAAAATAATATGCTCAATTCACTACATTTTATCGGGTTGTGGAGAGTACATTATTTGTTTCAATCTCTGCCAGCTTAGTGTGAGCTGTTTCTTATGCTAAAGGTCTTAAATTTACCAGAACCCAAAGGCTCAAGTTTTTTTTTTTTTCTTAATAACTCTCCAGAGCTCTTTTGAATTGTATAACTGTGTAAAGTATTTTTAGCCATGCAAAGATATCCACTTTCCCATCAAAATGGTTTTTGTGCACAAAACAATGAACATCTGTACTAAATAAAAAAAGTCCATATGGCAATTGTGTGGAAATATAATTTGGACTTTTCTGACATAAAGCATTAAGTCATTTTCTTGTTAAAAAGTTTCCCCTCTAGAGATTTTTTTTCTATTATTGACCATGTTTTACAAGTATACAGAGATGTAACTATTTTGATGTTTGTATTCATTCATTGTTTTTTGTATCTTTTAGTCAAAACACTGCTGGTTATACGTTATGGTATATGAAATGTCAGTGCAGCTTACAGAACTTTCATCCAAACTCTCAAACACATCACAAAATTATCGTATGATAGACAGACTTTCTCTTATATTTCGAGAAATCAGGACATGTATCAAGTCTTCTGAAGAACAGGTATTGTATCTTTCAGCTCCTTAATAATAATAGTTTTCGCACTTATTTTAATAAAAACTGTTTATCAGTTATTTGTAACTTGACACAAGTGTGACATTTTGTAAGTGTATATCCTTCACTTCATTATTACAAAAGCATAATGTCATTATTACAAATTATTAGTTTGCACATTCATATACTATTATTGCTAGTAGACAACACAAATTATTTATCTTGTTATCTTAAAAATAATAAAAAAATTAAATAAAAATAAAAGAACTACAGCTACACAGTATTCACCACACCCCAGAAAGCCTGTATTAGTGTCAGAGACATAGTCAGAATGAAAGTAGATTGTCTTATCTTAATTTACTAATGTTTAAATTGAATTAACTGCCCAAAGGCTTTTTTAAATAAAAGCTTGCTTGCCATAAACTTTGTATGATTTAATAAATCACATTCTGTTTTCAGGATTCTTTGCTAGGTTTTAAATTTACAAATATTACATTCAAGTTTTTTTTGTTTTGTTTTTTTATCAGCAGACTACTAATTGTCTAGTAGTTTTATTAGTTCTAAAATAAAAGGAAACAGTCAAAAATAAATAATTCTAGTGTAGGACAAAAAATATATTTTCTTAAAAAAAATCAAGAGTAAGTTAAAGGGCCTCCCACAGAGAACAGAATGTAGCTGCAGGCCAACACATAATTGCTGGAAAAAGCAGAGCATTCTTTCATGCGTTTGCAAATAGGTGAAAGAACTTTATCCAGTAGCAAAAACATGGCCCCCGACACGTTGTCTGCATTATATGAACACTGTACTTAAATATTTTGCACTCATTCTAAAAATTAGTTAGTCACATTCAACTGGACTTGTTCTGTAGACGTTTCATAGCTTATCCAAGCAAAATTTTCAGTTTTAAATGAGGTCGTTCACAGACATAATCTCAGACACTCATCAAGTGGATAAAGAGAATTCGTAAGCAAGGTTCTTTAGTGTTTACTAGCATCAGGGCTGTGTGTCGAACAGTTGTTCTTCTATATACACAAGAACCATTAGTAATGTTATTGTACAGTTTTGTGATGTTTTTTTTCTTTTTTTGTTCTACCTTAACAGGACTTTGTACAAGACTATTTAGAAAACGTTTCCAAAGAGATGTTATCCCCAAGGATTTTTTTTAATTTGGTTACTGAAACTATTTCAGTTTTCCAAGAAGTAAATAATACACACTTTGATATGTGTATGGTACCTACAAGTGACCCTATGGCAGGTAAAGTTTTATATCCCATGGCTTTGTTTACTGCATCTCCTATGTTAGTATCTTCTATTTTATGAGTTCAAAATATAAAATTGTTTTTCTTATTTTTAGTAGACTCCGTTACAAAAGGAAGCATACAGTATGCATCAAGTAAATTAAGAAATGGCAGCATATCTGGTAAGTACATTTTTAGACTTATGTTCATGTGATAGTAGTTCAGTAATTTTTTTCAACTTTCCATCTATTAAATCTTCTGCCCTTGTTGTTTTTACTTCGGATAGTAAAACATTTTTTATCTGCCAGTAAATACCTTATACAGCCCACTTCCTGTTTCTTGTCTGGTAAAAAGCCTAGGCTTATGACATCATGCACAGCTCTCTCTCTCTCATTCTTGGGAGAGTTTGCCAGGAAGGGGGGGGTGAGTCACAAGAGGGCCAATGAGAGCTGGAGGTGTGTAAATCCAGGAAGTGAACAGGCAGTTAAAATGTATGCAACCAGACTCAGTGGAGGGAGATTTCTGCAGCATATTTGGCAAGTAAAGAATCACAGTATATAAGAATCACAGTATATATAAAATAATATGCAAAGTGGTTGAAGGGAAGCTTCAGATTACAAATTATGTGAGCAGACTGCAGTTCCTCATTAACTTGTATTAGAAAGAAAGATTGTGCTACAGTTTGAACACTCACAGAAATAGCAGAAACATTTTTTTTTTTTTTTACTATTTATTTAAAAAAATATATATATTTAAATCATTGTTATTGACTTATGTGACTTTCAGATTTTTACAAATTTGCTGTTCCTTGTTTTTATTGTTTAAAAGGATAGATATTTGTTGAATAACCACTCAAGGGGAGCTCTAGGTGACTTATTGCAATGTATCTATTACATAATAGGGTGATGAGCTATTGGTCACACAGGGAGAGCATTGTTTTTAATGAGTCAGCTGACACAAAGGGGTTGATTTACAAAATGAATACAAGCTATTTACTTTGGCAGGTGTATGCTCACTTTGCAAAGTGATTGTTAGTGAATAAGGTGACTCCATTTTCCCTTTGAATACCCCATTGCGCTAGCGAAAATCCTGCTTTTTTATTGCATCAGCATCAGGTTGCTGCATGAGATACGGTCCATCTTTCTTTGGCCAGGGATATCTAACACATATTAGATACTATAGCATCTGTGTTCTGTCTCTCAGATAATACTAATTAAAAATTGCAACCTGAACAAGCAACTGTGACAGTTATCATTGACGGCATGCCTTGGATGTAACACTTTTGTGAAACTGGATTAAAGAGGATGTAAACCCATTCTGTAGGCTTGTACCTACAGATAAGCCTATAATAAGGCATACCTGTAGGTACTATGAATATCTCCTAAACCTTCATGGTTTAATAGATATTCAAACTTCATGCAGCCGTGATGTCACCGACACATGCGCTCTGAATGGACGGTATACCCGTGCCGTCCCTTCAGAACTCTGTGCTGCTGTCCGTGACTCCCGTGCGCATGCGTGGGAGTGACATCATTGCGGCGTGGCCGAACAGAGAGCGGGAGGAAGCAAATCCGAAAGGAAGACCGGGTGAAGATGGAAGCATCTGTCAGAGCTCACAGCGCGGCAGTGCAGGGCTTCCTTCTAATGTAAGTATTTCATTATGTGCTCGTATGTGATGCATACTAGCACATTATGCCTTTACTTTTCATGGGGATTTAAAAAAAAAAAATTGTAGCTGTTTACTTCCGCTTTAAGGTTATAGGCATCTCTATCACAATGACTCTTATGTTAAACTCAGCCAGCAAACTATTTTCAAACTGGTTCAGCTTCACCACTCTTGCCAATACCATTTTTCACAAAGTACCTGCTGCAGAAAACCATTTTAACATGTCTGTGAAGCACTTGAATTTATTGATATTTATATTAAGTATTCTAATGTTATACAGTTCAATAGGCAGTGTTCCATATCAGATTAACCTACTCCAAATATTTACATTGATGCATATTCTTGTACTATACAGTATACACTCTACCTTTCACATTCTAAATAGAGAGACATTTGGTGTACTTCAGATACTTCAAAGTTTGTATTTTTTTTTCTTTTGTTTCTCTTTCTTACTTTACATCATACCTGGCAATCTTTTATAACAATTAATCTTATTTATAAAATATTTACACTGAACAGGAGTTGGAAAGGAATGTAATGTCATAGTTGTATCTCCCATCTAACTGCTATGTTTGGTATTTCGTTTTGGTTCTGGTCCTTTTAGAGCGTCACACAGTAAAACACATGTTGCATAAATGATTGCCTTTTTTTCAACATAGCTTTTGTTGTTTTTTACTTTACAAAAACAGTTCAACAGGAATAATACAGTGTATATACAGTAAATGTAATCATTTTTAGCCAGGCACCAATCCCACAAATGTACATTTAGATCAGAAGGTGGGTGGATAGAGGAGTAATAAGAACAGATAAGTCAAAGTGTAGACATTCCGGCTGACTGGTGACATAATTCCATAGACAAGTACTTTTACTTGCAGTCATTGTCCAGAACACCTCCTTATAACTTATTTCAAGAATCAAAACGATAAAACAAGAGACTAAACTAAAATCAAAACTTAAAGAGTATGTCTGGCCAAAAAATAAGTTTTATCCCTTTAAAAATTCTGCAGATACAGAAGAATACTTAGGTGAACAAGTATGTTGCGCTTAAATTAAAAAAAACAATAAATAAATAATATAAACAAGAGTCACAAACGTGACACAATAGTGAAAGTTTGAATGTTGTGTCACCAACTTCCTCCACCTTGTGCGACCACCACAAAAAAATAGGATGTGCCCTTACTGAAGAGCATTGACCACCTATTATGGGGGGGGGGGTCAACATAGGCTTGTATGTTTGGAAAAACTCCACGTCTGTAAAGAGGTCCGCTCAACAAACTTCAAGCCACCACCAGGAAAGACATCAGGTATTTTTTTAGCATGCTCCGGAAGAAGTCCGATTAGCGCTGAAACCGGTCGAGCGATAGTTAGATATAATTTCTTGTCATCGCGTTTGGAGAATCTATCTCTGAAACCATTGTGTCCAGTAGATGTTGTTTTAATCATCTTTTCATGTAAGTGCATTACCTTTATTAAATCCTGGTAAAAAAAAAGCTTTTACACTATTGTGGCATTTGTCTCTCATTTGGGGTATATGACGTGATGTCAAGGTTGGAGTAAAAAAACCTGATGTCTTCCCCGGGGTGGCTTGAAATTTCTGTTGAGCGGACCTCTTTATAGACATGGAGTTTTTCCAAACATACAAGCCTATGTTGGCCCCCCCGTAATAGGTGGTCAACGCTCTTTAGTAAGGGCACATCCTATTTTTTTTGGTGGGGGTTGCACAAGGTGGAAGAAGTTGGTGACACAACATTCAAACTTTCACTAACCACTTAAGCCCCGGACCATTTGGTATCTAAAGGACCAGAGGTGAATTCAGAATTTTGCACTGCGCTGCTTTAACTGTAAATTGTGCGGACATGCAATGTTGTACCCAAACGAAATTTGCGTCCTTTTCTTCCCACAAATAGAGCTTTCTTTTAATGGTATTTGATTGCCTCTGCGATTTTTATTTTTTGCGATATAAACGGAAAAAGACCGAAAATTTTGAAAAAAAATGATATTTTCTAATTTTTGTTATAAGAAAAATTGAATAAAGTCAATTGTAGTCATACATTTAGGCCAAAATGTATTCAGCCACATGTTTTTAGTAAAAAAAATGTCAATAAGCGTATATTTATTGGTTTGCGCAAAAGTTATAGAGTTTACAAACTAGGGTACATTTTCTGAAATTTACACAGCTTTAAATTTATGACTGCCTATCTGATTTCTTGAGGTGCTAAAATGACAGGGCAGTACAAAACCCCCCCAAATGACCCCATTTTGGAAAGTAGACACCCCAAGGAAATTGCTGAGAGGCATGTTGAGCCCATTTAATTTTTTTTTTGTCCCAAGTGATTGAATAATGACAAAAAAAAATAAAAATTACAAAAAGTTGTCACTAAATGATATATTGCTCACACATGCCATGGTTATATGAGGAATTTCACCCCAAAATACATTTTGCTGCTTCTCCTGAGTACGGGGATACCACATGTGTGGGACTTTTTGGGAGCCTAGCCGCGTACGGGACCCCGGAAACCAAGCACCGCCTTCAGGATTTCTAAGGGCGCAAATTTTTGATTTCACTCCTCACTACCTATCACAGTTTCGAAGGCCATAAAATGCCAAAATAGCACAAAACCCCCCCAAATGACCCCATTTTAGAAAGTAGACACCCCAAGGAAATTGCTGAGAGGCCTGTTGAGCCCATTGAATATATATTTTTTTGTCCCAAGTGATTGAATAATGACAAAAAAAAATAAAAAATTACAAAAAGTTGTCACTAAATGATATATTGCTCACACATGCCATGGTTATATGTGGAATTACACCCCAAAATAAATTTTTCTGCTTCTCCTGAGTACGGGGATACCACATGTGTGGGACTTTTTAGGAGCCTAGCCGCGTACGGGACCCCGAAAACCAAGCACCGCCTTCAGGATTTCTAGGCACAAATTTTTGATTTCACTCCTCACTACCTATCACAGTTTCGAAGGCCATAAAATGCCAAAATCGCACAAAACCCCCCCAAATGACCCCATTTTGGAATATAGACACCCCAAGCTATTTGCTGAGAGGAATGGCGAGTATTTTACAGCTCTCATTTGTTTTTTTCAATTTTCAAAACTTTGTGACAAAAAGCGAGATCTGCAAAATACTCACAATACCTCTCAGCAAATAGCTTGGGGTGTCTACTTTCCAAAATGGGGTCATTTGGGGGGTTTTTGTGCTATCTGGGCATTCCATGGCCTCCGAAACTGTGATAGGCAGTGAGAAGTGAAATCAAAAATTTACACCCTTAGAAAGCCTGAAGGCGGTGCTTGGTTTTTGGGGTCCCGTACGTGGCTAGGCTCCCAAAAAGTCTCACACATGTGGTATCCCCGTACTCAGGAGAAGCAACAGAATGTATTTTGGGGTGTAATTCCACATATGCCCATGGCATGTTTGAGCAATATATCATTTAGTGACAACTTTGTGCAAAAAAAAAAAAAAAATTGTTGTTTTTCCGCAACTTGTGTCAACATATAAAATATTCCATGGACTCGACATGCCTCTCAGTATATAGCTTGGGGTGTCTACTTTCCAAAATGGGGTCATTTGGGGGGGTTTTGAACTGTTCTGGCATTTTATACACAACATTAGGAAGCTTACATCCACTTTTCTAACCACTTGAAGACAAAGCCCTTGTCGCATTGGCGACAAACTACATACATTTTTAAAAGCCTTTAAAACCCCAGTAGATTTACAGAGGAGGTCTACTGCTAAAATGATTGCGCTCGATCTGACCTTCGCGGTGATACCTCACATGCATGGTGCAATTGCTGTTTACATATGACGCCAGACCGACGCTTGCGTTCGCCATTGGGCAAGAGCAGGGCAGGACAGGGGTGCTTTTTTTTTTTTTCTTTTTTTTTCTTATTAATTTTGCTTTTTTATTTTATTTTTAAATTGTTCCTTCCAAGTATTTTTTTTTTTTATCATTTTTAAATGAATGTAAATATCCCCTATGATAGCAATAGGTAGTGACAGGTACTCTTTTTTTGAAAAAACTGGGGTCTTCTGGACCCTAGATTTTTCCTCTGCCCTCAAAGCATCTGACCACACCAAGATCGGTGTGATAAAATGCTTTCCCAATTTCCCAATGGCGCTTTTTATATCCGGGGGGCATTCCCTCCCACTGCTTGTAAAAGCAGTCCAGAGGCTAATTAGCTGCTAGGATTCCTTTTACATGAAAGCCGGCCGCAGGCTGAAAAGAATGATACCAAGATGATACCTAAACCCGCAGGCATCATTTATGGTATAAACATTCAAAGTCCAGCAACATACCAGTACGTTGCTGGTCCTTGTTGGACATGTATTGTAATCTTTTTTTTTCATGCAGCCAGTTGGCTGAACGAAAAAAGAGATTGATCGGTGGGTATGCCCACCATTAGAATACCGCCCTTCATCCACCCACTTCCAATGATGGGCATACACGCACAATTTATATATGCCGAAGCATGGGGGCATCCTCCCGCAAAAAAGTTATGCCGCACACACATGGTCGGACTTTTCCACGGGCAAGCCTCCGTCGGAATTTCGACCGTATGTATGCGGCATTAGGAGCAAAATCGCTCCTCCGCCCCTGCTGCCCCAATGCTTCGGCATATTTGCTTTTTTTTTTTTAACTGTGGTGGTGAAATCACCTCCTACAGCACTGGAGTCGCAGGGATCAGGCCTGTCTCTGCGAACGCTGCAGTTATGTGTGTTTTTGTTTTGTAAGTGACAGTGATCGATCGATACTGCACTTGGGTGGCCTGGGCTGGACGGAGGGGCAAAACGCAGGTGCCAGCAGGTATCTGGGCTGATCCCGCTAACACTGCGTTTTTGGGAACCCTAAACCGCTGGGGACGCTAGTATAGATCTGATCAGATCAGATATTGATCTGTTCAGATACTATACCACTAAGGGGGGTGTATGCTTCACGCGTGGGTGTTAGCGTTACTGGCACTAACCTGACGCTGCCTGGGGTGTGACTCAGACCCTCTCTGAGGCTCAAACCTAATTGATATCACCCGCCGGGCGATCAGGGGGTTAAACCTTTATTGGGTTATATACACGGCGGGTGCCCTGACACTATAAAAAGCAAACTAACTAACCAGCGTCACCCGTAACACTTATATGGTGATCACTGGTGAAAGGGTTAACTAGGGGCAATCAGGAGGTTAAAACCTTTATTAGATAATATATTGGGGTACCTGACGCTATAAAAACCTGCGGCGAACCTAAAAAAAATTACCAGCTACCGATCTGCATCACCGACACTAAGACAGCGTTTAGAAAAACGATTGCTTAGCGACAGTGGTGATGGGGGTGAAAGGGTTACCTGGGGGCGATCAAGGGGGTTAAACCTTTATTAGATAATATATTGGGGTACCTGACGCTATAAAAACATGCGGCGAACCTAAAAAAAATTACTGGCTACCGATCTGCATCACCGACACTAAGACAGCGTTTAGAAAAACGATCGCTTAGCGACAGTGGTGATAGGGGTTGAAAGGGTTACCTGGGGGGTGATCAAGGGGGTTAAACCTTTATTAGATAATATATTGGGGTACCTGACGCTATAAAAACATGCGGCGAACTTAAAAAAAATTACTGGCTACCGATCTGCATCACCGACACTAAGACAGCGTTTAGAAAAACAATTGCTTAGCGACAGTGGTGATAGGGGGTGAAAGGGTTACCTGGGGGGCGATCAAGGGGGTTAAACCTTTATTAGATAATATATTGGGGTACCTGACGCTATAAAAACCTGCGGCGAACCTAAAAAAAATTACCGGCTACCGATCTGCATCACAGACACTAAGACAGCGTTTAGAAAAACGATCGCTTAGTGACAGTGGTGATAGGGGGTGAAAGGGTTACCTGGGGGGCGATCAAGGGGGTTAAACCTTTATTAGATAATATATTGGGGTACCTGACGCTATAAAAACATGCGGCGAACCTAAAAAAAATTACTGCCTGCCGATCGGCATCACTGACGCTAAGACAGCGATCAGAAAAATGATCGCTTAGTGACAGTGGTGATAGGGGGTGAAAGGGTTATCTGGGGGGTGATCAGGGGGTTAAACCTTTATTAGGGGGGGTTAGGGGGCTACACTGGACCTAAGACTAAACTTTGGTGACACTTTTACAGTCACAAATGTCACTGATTGCAGTGATCACTAAATAAATGGTCACTGCAATCAGTGACACTGTGACTGGGGGCTGGGGGGGTGATCTGGGTGGTGATCTGGGGTGTCTGGGGGGGCCTGGGGGGCGATTTATGTCCCTATGTGTCCTGGTGTCAGTGTAGTGTTGTGTGCACTGACCTGATGTCTTCTCTTGTACGGCGCTCGGTATATGTGAGCGCCGCACCAGAGATGACATCACTTCCTCCTGCTCCCTCTGTCTGACACAGACAGAGGGGGCATTTCCATTCGCCGGGAGCGATCGTGAGGGGGTGGCCAGAAACGAATGGCTGCCCCCTCATCCCGGAACGCTCCCGGACACTTAGCCACCGCTCACTGTATAGGAGGGGGGTCCGATTGGACCCCCCAACTATACAAAGGCAATCACGTATGCTCTACGTGATTGTGCCTGTCGGTGCCATTCTGCCGACGTATATATACAGTGAGCGGTCGTTAAGTTTCTATTGTGTCATGTTTGTGACTCTTGGATTCACTTGTTTATATTATTTATTTATTGTTTATTTCATTTAAGCGCAACATACTTGTCACCAATTTCATTTTTGTGATAATATCCCACTTGATTGTTGAAGCTGCAATTTTTGTTTTTGTTTATCATAAACGCAGTTTATTTTTGATTTCTTACCACAGAAGAATACCTGTTGATCTGCTAGAAATCAGTAATGCTAACTTTCTGTTTGAGCTGGCAACACAGCTCCTTCTCTGTAGTCAGGGTCGGGCCGAGGCATAGGCAGAAGAGGCACCTGTCTTGAGTACTGTGCTTTGGAGGAAACATCTCAGAAGGGGGCCTCTCTTGCCTCTTCATCACCATGTTAAAGTATAACTAAAGGCAAAAGCTAGCTTTGCATAGAGTGGAGAGGGATTAGAACGCTGGTCAGTTTTTATTGCTGTCTGTGCTCCGTTAGGGAGATTCATCCTCTCTATTTGTCCTGTTTTACTTTAACTTTCAATGATAAAGGTAAAGAAAATCCCATGTCTTGGGTTGTCCCCAGAAAAGTAAAAAAATATTCCAATGGGGACATTAGTTCTGGTGACCTGGGGGTCCTCAAAGAATTCCCTAAATTTGCGGGGATTTTCTCTGCCTTCCTATTTGACTATGAGACAGGAAGTGAAGGGAAATCTCTGCAATGGGACACAAATAGCGGAAAAAAAATTGACAGGGGTTATAACTCTTCCTTGCGCTATCCAAAATGGAAAAAAAAAGCTTTGCCAATAGTTCTACTTTAGGTGCTGCACTGCACTGGACTGAGCTGTCAATCAGTCTCACCTTGTGTAACCAGCGGTACTCCCCTCTGCTTTCAGTTGGAGAGCTGCCTGTTCTATATCAGTAGCATGGGGGTAAAACGGGAGAGTGCAAAATCTGGTACAGCTCTGCATAAAAACCAGCTTCCAAGTTTATTTTTATTTTTTGTCAAAGCTTAATTGAACAAGCTGAAATTAGAAGTTGATTGGCTACCATGCACAGCTGCACCAGATTTTACACTCTCTAGTTTTAGTAAATCAACCTCACTGTGTGTTCTTGATAAACAGATCACAGTTCTGGCTGTCATGGAGCCTTGATAATCATACAGGGAAAGCTGCATATTCCCATGTGTAATCGTCCGGACTCATCTATCAGTTTGACAGTCTGGGTCCCATTTTGCAGTTATTTATGAATTAAAGCTACTATTATAAATTTAAAAAAATGCCCCTTTTTAACCCTTAGTGAATTCTAATTTTTATTTTTAATCATTTGTAAATACACTTTTTAAATTTATGATTGTAGCGCAAAATTTGAAAAATAAAATGTGTCATGATTTTAGTGCCATTATAAAAGCGACAAATGGCAGAATAAAATTAGTTGTTAATTCTGATTAGTTTTTTAAACACCAATATTTGCAGTTAATTTTTCGCTTCTTCAATCCATTTCTGTAGCTTTTTTACCAATTCAACTGCTTGCTGACCACTTCACTTAGAAGTATGACAGCAAAGCGGCCTCTCTGCGCTGGATCACGTATCTGAGATCCAGCACTTCTCGGTAGGGGGCGCGCGCACATGTAAATGTTAATACATTTTCTAAGTTAGACATTTTACGTCTTGTAAATCATTATATATACAATCTGGATACTCCATACACAATAGCAGTGGAATTAATGGCTATAATATTTGCTAAGACTTAGAAGTCTTAAAGACTTGCATAGATAATGCAAATTCACAAAATATAAAACTGCAAATCCAGGCCTAGCTTTAAGAACATGCAACCATCTATAATATACTGTATGTTGCCTAGCATTAAAATATACAAAATATGAATATTTCCAAAAAGATGTCTACTGGGGGGGAAGAGGGGTATGCAAGACTATTGGCTTCTGCTTTGTAGACAAGCTTCTGGGAATAGTTTACTAAAGTATATTTTTTTTTATTAATCAAATGGCCTTGTATTCATTTTTAACACCCAACCATGTTCAATTAAATTTATCGGAAAGATCTTGCTATGTTTTTATCTACAATGGCTCATGAGCATAAGTGCCGAAAGATGCAATTAGTACAGGTTCCGCACCTGCAAGAGGAGAATTAGGTCATATGGCTTAACATAATTTTGTGCATTACAATTCTTACTTCTCTTCTTCTTTAATCAAACTAAACTGAACACCGACTGCAGAATTGGCCAATGCTGACTCTGCAAGCCCTTCCTGGATGAGGGTAACTCCAAGTTTGGATTAAGGGATTTTTACATTGATACTGGGTGGACTTAAATGCTTCAAAAAATACCTTAGATGTTTTAGAATGTCAACGTAAGTCTATTTTCTGTCTCAGTCAGAATTTAGATAACAGCTGCCTGTTATGTGTTTACTCTTTTAATAAACAAGGGTATCATTAAATTGCACAAGTTTTAGATTCTGCTCCATTTTGTACATGATATCATGACATCTTTTAACTGATTGCAGAGAAAGACTGTGCAGAGCTGTAAATGGATATATTAAACGTGTAACTTCAGATCATTTGGCCGTATTTTGATAATTTATGAATATGAATGTGTCAGCTGTACTTCTAGCTTTGTTGTTTTATCTCAAAATGTTTCCAGCAGGTGAAAAGTACGTCATTTGGTTCATATCCAAAATGTATGAACTGCCAAGCACAACATTTATAACAGCAAATGTTTACTTGAACTTACATTTTGGATATTCCTCATGTGATACCTTCATAGCACATAGACCTTGTTAATAACACATGAGTACAGCAAACTACCTGTTTTAATAGTGTAACTAATTTAGAATGCACAATTCATATTTTCGCTTCATTTATACAAGTGTGTTGCAAATGCACTGCTGTGTTGCTTTAGTGCCCCCATTTAGATTCAAACTTAAACAGGTGCTTGACAGTTGAAGATTAAAAGTTTGAATTTTTTTAAGCAATAAAGGAAAAACACTTTCATTACTTTTATCAGTTGATGCAGCTTTTTTTTGTCTCAGACGTGTTGGGGCAAAATCGGTCTATAGTCAATAATTATGATTTTTTTTGTTTCATATCACAAAGAACATAAGGCTGTAGACCATAGCGCAGTGTTACAATCAATGAGGTATAATTTCTGAGATTTTATTGCCAAAGCTTAATTGAACAAGCTGAGGTTAGAAGCTGACCGGTTTCCAGCTTTTACTAAATAAACCCCACTGTGTTTGTTTAATGTTCTAGAGCAGGGGTCTCCAAACTTTATACTTCGAGGGCCACATTGTATATTTTACAGATATTCACGGGCCGAAAAAAAAAAAGTTGTTTATAAATGAATCTTCAGCCATGGAATAGAGTAGTATTTAAAAAAAGGCTGCCATTAGCGGGACTGGATGGTGCACCTGTATCCTCCGCCCGCACCTAAATGCCAGAGCCTCATACACCAGGGCTAAACATTAAGTGTGCATGAGGCCTTACATCTGTCCCCCCTCTATACTTGTTTCTTAACCCCCCCAGCACTGCCTGCTATTTCTCCTGTAGATCAGTGTTCATTACCGCTGTGCTGCTTCTCTGATGGGCTGGCATTAAAGCAGACATACTGCACTTCCCGGGTCCCGCCCCACTTTTACACAGACATGCTGTTACAGCAAAAAATGACACTGAATCTAACTGAGGGGCAGGAGCTGAGAGGTGCAGCAGGTCTGCACTGAAAAAACATAGGCTTCGTTGACCTACTCGAGTCGCAGGACTTGCGCTGCACACCCCCTCAATGCTTGTCAGAAGGCAGAGCAAGCCCTCCAACTCAAGAAGTGTCTGTCCCTGCAGTGAGTCTGATGACTGAAGCTGCGGGCCGGACAAAACGTCCTAGCGAGCCGGATGTGGCCCGCGGGCCGTAATTTGGAGACCACTGTTCTAGAGTAAAATGGTGTTGTGCAGCAATGTACAGCAACCAATCAAAAATCTGTAACTTAGACCAAACTGATGAAAATTATTTCATATTGGTTCATAGATGAAGGCTACTCTTTGCACCTTGCTTTATCCTTGAATAAATATGTGTGAGCATTTTCTGTGTGTAGATTTCACTGCCTTTTGACACATGAGCTGCTGGAAAAAAAAACAAAACACTGCTTAGATATAAGACTTTTTTCTATTCAATCATTCACATTTTTCTAGAAATATTTAAGGATACCACCAATCCTAATTATTACTTTTATTTACAGGATATACAGAGAAAACTGAAGTTAGCAGCAGCAGTTCATCCTTACCATGGACTAGCATATCATCTATAGCAATCGCCTGTACGATCGCTGGATTTTTTCTTGGTGTAATGTGCTGGAAGGTAAGCTATTCTCACTAAATATAGAATTTAATAGGTTCTAATAATATCAAAGGTAGTATTAGTATTAGTATTATTATTATTCGAATTGGGAGTAGTATAGTAGCCTAGACTGTGACATATAATTTATTTATCAACATAATTGGGCTTGATTCACAAAGCTTTACACAAGCATAAGGATCTTTATTTTCAGCCATTTAAATTTTCAAATCTCACTGGAATCACTTTTTAACCACTTCAATACCAGGCACTTATACACCTTCCTGCCCAAGCCAATTTTCAGCTTTCAGCGCTGTCCTAATTTGAATGACAATTACGCGGTCATGCTACACTGTACCCAAACAAATTTTTTATCATTTTGTTCCCACAAATAGAGCTTTCTTTCGGTGGTATTTGATCGCCACTGCGATTTAAATTTTTTGCACAACAAATAAAAAAAGAGCGAAAATTTTGAAAAAAACTAAGTTTTTCTTTGTTTCTGTAATTTTTTTGGGTAAATAAGTATGTTTTCTTCTTCAATGACGGGCACTGATATGGCTGCACTGACGGGCACTGATAAGGCGGCACTGATGGGCACCAATGAGGTGGCACCAATGAGGTGGCACTGATGGGCACTAATGATGGGCACTGATAGGCGGCACTGATGGGCACTGATAGGCGGCACTGATGGGCACTGATAGGTGGCACTAATGGGCACTCATAGGTGGCACTGATGGGCACTTATGGGTGGCACTGATGGGTACTTATGGGTGGCACTAATAGGTGGCACGGAAGGGCACTGATAGGTGGGCACTGATAGGTGGCACTGATGGACACTGGTGGGTGCCACTGATGAGACTGGTGGGTGGCATTGCTGGGCATCACAAAAAAAAATGGTGCCAATATGGTGCCAGTCAGTGCCCATTTGTGGGCACTAATTGGCATAAGTTAGGCATATTTTTATACATGTGGATGGCCATGGGGGACTTACCTGGCCATCCACATGTTAGGTGCTTCCCTGGTTGTCCTGGGCGGCATCCTGGTGGTCTAGTGTGGGCATCCGAGGGGGGCTGCGCTGATAAAGAATCAGCGCAAACCCCCCTTGTCAGGAGAGCCGGCTCTCCTCTACTCACGTCTGTCTGATCAACGGCTCTTCCTGTTTACATCGTGATCAGCCGTGATTGAACACGGCTGATCACGTGGTAAAAAGCCTCCGCCGGAGGCTCTTTACCGAGATCAGTGTAGCGGTGGGTCAGACTAACACACCACTCCACCGATCGCCACGATGCGTGCCTCCCCGGGTGCGTGGCGGCTGTTATCCTGCAGGACGTCAATAGACGTCCAGTCAGGATAATGAAACCACTTCCCGGACGTCAATATGCTATTGACCGGGCGGGAAGTGGTTAAAAAAAATAGGATCCTCCTTCTAGCGTTTAAGCTTTGTTAACTGAGCCTAATGTCAAGTATCAGATTAAATAGCTGTTAATCTCAAAAATAGCCTACATAACATGCATTTATTCTTTCTTTTTTCAGTTAAAACACCAAAGAAGATCAAATAATGAAGTATCTGAAATTCACACTGATCAAAGAGACACTAACGAATTAAATAAGTATGTTTATTTCTTCATTAATTGACTACATACTGTCTGCTTCTAAGTATAAAATGGTCCTTGATGGATACACAGATGCAAGGAGGGAAATTTACTAAGACTGGGGCAAGCAGATTGAGAAGCAGCTGTGCATGGCAACCAATCAGCTTCTATTTTTTTCTTATCCTTGTTTTTAACTGAACAAGCTGAAGTTAGAAGTGAATTGGTTACTATGCACAGCTGCTCTAGATTCTGTCTACTTCAGTTTTAGTAAATCCCCCCAGAGTGTCATAGAGTATTGCCAGATTTGAAAGTTGACTATCCATACATGAAGATAGGTTGGCCCTTATGTAAGAAAGTCCTAGGTATTGAAATAGGCCAGATGCAATGCATGCTAACGCCAATGTAATGTCGTAAGACATGCCACTTAAAGGGGTTGTAAAGTCAGGAGGTTTTTTATCTTAATGCATTCTGTGCATTAAGATAAAAAGCCTTGTTTGTGCAGCAGCCCCCCTCAGTCTACCTAGTACTTACCTGAGCCCCATCTCTGTCCAGCGATGTCCACGAGTGCCTCGACTGTCCGGGAAGGAGTGGGCGGGGCGCAACCGCAGCTCTGTTCCTGAATGCATACACAGAGCTGCAGCTCGGTTCAGGTGACCCCATAGCAAGCTGCTTGCTGTGGGGGCACTCAACAGGGAGGGACCAGGAGCACAGAAGAGAGACCCAAGAAGAGGAGGATCTGGGCTGCTCTGTACAAATACACTGCAGCAGAGCAGGTAAGTATAACATGTTTGTTATTTTTTTTAGAAAAAAACAAGACTTTACAATCACTTTAATCATGACTACGCTCCTCTATGGCTGACCCAAAGCTGCCTTAATGGTGCAGCATACATTTTCATATATGAAATATGCTGTACAAAAAATGTAACAAATCTTTAAACCCAAGAAGCCTCATGACTGTTCACTAAGTGTTCTTGCAATGTTACTGCTGATTAAAAAGCAGCCCCATTATGACATAAAGGAGGGGCATGCCAGTTCCTACATGAGCCCTGATGTTGCATGATATTAATAATACTTTATTGGTAATGTAACAGCTTCATTGTATATGAGGTAATTAATACCTCTGCAGTATTTCTTGGGTAAGAGGTCCTGTTAAATTGTACACAGAATGACAAATGTGCAAATTCAGTAAAAATGGGATATCCCATTCCCAGCTGTAAAAGTAAACTGATATCTAACACTATAAAGCCAATGCATATTATACAGGCCATTTATATCATAGTAGATTATATATGTGTTTAATGGTTTGGACTCTCTTCTGTATGAACTATAATGTAAGTTTTCGGATGCAATCTAATACTCCTTCACATATTTCCATTGAACAGGACTTTATTCAGTGATTATTCTGCGAAAGTATATCTTGAATCCTGCAATAATGTGTATATTTAACTTGAATTAGTATATTAAAAGATTTCCTTTATTTTTTAGCATGCTACATCAGACAGCGAAAGAAGTTTCAATAATTTAGATATTATTTCAGCAATTCCCAGTAAGTATTATTTTTTTTCATTATTGTAACATTATGTGATTTTCTGCACATTAATCTGATATCAGAACTAGTTATTTTTAGTTAGAAGTGTAGCAAATAAACGATTAACACTGGTCACTGACTGTTTGCCAGTCAGCTTACTTTTTTGTATAATGTGATCAAATAAAGCTTTGTGAGACCTAAGTCAAATCTAGATTTAATAAAGTTAGTTTGCTTTTCTGTTTCATTTACAAATTATGGATGGAGATAAAAACATCCCTCCAGTTCCTGATTCCTAAGACCAAGAATTCAAGTAACTTAGATCAGAACAAAACATGTTCATTCGGGTTGATTTATTGTAGTTCAAAACCTCCCAAATAAAATATTTCTTCAGGAAAATGTTGTTGTAAAAGAAATCTTTGCTTGTTTTCATGCCTTTTTTCACTTATATGCATACATTTTTATATACATATATTGAATATGAATATATATATATATATATATATATATATATACACACACACACACAGTGGAACCTCGGTTTACGAGTAACACGGTTAACGAGCATTTTGAAAGACGAGCAACTTTTTTGTTTAAATTCTGACTCGGTTTGCGAGTGTTGTCTCGCAAAACGAGCAGAATTCAAGCTAATGGGGCCTGCAGTACCGCATTTGGCCTGAGGTGCAAGGGCGCTGGAGCCGAGCGGAGCCGATCGGAGCCGGAAATACTCAGAAATACTCAGTTTCCGAGCCTTTCCAAGGGTTTCCAAGGTCAGCCAAGCTGTCTTTGGGCCTTTCCAAGTGTTTCCGAGGCTCTCCGGCGCCCCCCCACCTCTGGCCACATGTGGTATTGCATGTTACTGAAGTCAATGCGTAACAAATTATTTTAGTTTCCATTGACTTCAATGGGAAAACTCGCTTTGATATGCGAGTGCTTTGGATTCCGAGAATTCTCCTGGAACGCATTATGCTCATAATTCGAGGTTCCACTGTGTGTGTGTGTGTGTGTGTGTGTGTGTGTATATATATATATATATATATATATATATATATATATATATATAATATATATAGTAATAAAGTGACAAAGCAACATTATATGTAAGCATGTAAGCAATGTTGATGTATCTAATTGTTTTAGTTAAAATTCATACTTAAGATGAACCACACAGGACACGTCAACATTACTAAAATATATTTTTTGAGTAAATGTCATGAACTAAAAAAATAAATGCTACTTGCAAGTGTGACCTAAATCCTGGACAAGTGATCCCACTGTGGATGACTACTTGGAGGCCTGTGAGTGCTTTACATCCTTAAGCTTGCCATATACTGTAACAAGAAAAATTTACCGATTCCTCCATTCACATTAAACGGTAGGGATGGAGGAATCTCAGCTGCAGGGTGCATATTATTAGAATACCCAAACAATGGATGCTTCTGATTGGATGCAGCCGCAGTTTGGCCAACCGTTTTCCATCTGGCTTCTTTTGATTTTCAGTCCAGGCCAGGGATTCTCTAGGTAGTGAAGCCAGTATGGACTAGAGTAGACTAAAGGCAACCCTAATATTTTTGTTCCTATAGGTTCTCTTTAAGAACGGTGCAAAACCATCTATTGCACTATAGACTGCAGTAAGTGAAATAAAATTTGCTTAGCAAGGCACAACTACTTGACAGTTCGTAATGGTTTTTTTGTTTGTTTTTTTTTTTAAATAGTGACCACTAAATTTCCTTTATACTACGATGTAAGAGGACATATTGTACTCCCCAAAGCCCATAGCTTTCATGCATGAGCACATGTATTATAAGTACTTTTGATGTGATATTAGTTAAAGCTGTATCACTTCTCATGCAGTCTCTTACAGATGGCCCACTTCTTTTAATGTGTGATGAGGATCATAAAAGAATCTATTCTTGCTTGCCCGCAGCATTTAATATGTTTGGTGTTTTGTTCTTGATTATGTATAATGTGTTAATTTAATCCACAAACCCAACTTAAGAAGCACACTGTGGCATAATCTTGTATATTAAAATCAAATGTTTGATCCACAGTATAATTTAACAGGATATTTAAATAACTAGTACAAAGTTTGTCAAATGTTCTTTTTCCAATTAGAGTAATATTATTATTCCTAAAAAATTAAAAGCTATTTCCATCTCATCTAAAAAGGATCTTTGGGAAATATAATGCTCCATCTGACTTCAAAATTCCTATTGCAACCCAGTGCCATGTAAGGATGTCTTTTATGCTAATAAAAGCTGTACAGCTGATATCAGTAGGCATAAAATAAATTGTTCTGAAAAATATTGATTGATCTGTATAGAACACAGGTAACAGTAATTCAGCTTGTATCTCCAAGAGTGTTTGGGCTGTCAGAAAATGAATCTGAAATTTCTATCACAGTCAAATGGACAATGCATTCAATAGATGATAAAAAAAAAGTCAGCAAATTCCTGTTCTCCACCTATGAAGCTATTTATTTTAATATACAGTATGTCACAAAAGTGAGTACACCCCTCACATTTTTGTAAATATTTTATTATATCTTTTCATGTGTCAACACTGAAGAAATGACACTTTGCTACAATGAAAAGTAGTGAATGTACAGCTTGTATAACAGTCTAAATTTGCTCTCCCCTCAAAATAACTCAACACACAGCCATTAATGTCTAAACCGCTGGCAACAAAAGTGAGTACACCCCTAAGTGAAAATGTCCAAATTGGGCCCAAAGTGTCAATATTTTGTGTGGCCACCATTATTTTCCAGCACTGCCTTAACCCTCTTGGGCATGGAGTTCACCAGAGTTTCACAGTTTGCCACTGGGGTCCTCTTCCACTTCTCGATGATGATATCACAGAGCTGGTGGATGTTAGAGACCTTGCGCTCCTCCACCTTCTGTTTGAAGATGCCCCACAGATGCTCAATAGGGTTTAGGTCTGGAGACATGCTTGGCCAGTCCATCACCTTTACCCTCAGCTTCTTTAGCAAGGCAGTGGTCATCTTATAGGTGTGTTTGGGGTCGTTATCATGTTGGAATACTGCCCTGCGGCCCAGTCTCCGAAGGGAGGGGATCATGCTCTGCTTCAGTATGTCACAGTACATGTTGGCATTCATGGTTTTTCAATGAACTGTAGCTCCCCAGTGCCAGCGATACTCATGCAGCCCCAGACCATGACACTCCCACCACAATGCTTGACTGTAGGCAAGACACACTTGTCTTTGTACTCCTCACCTGGTTGCGGCCACACATGTTTGACACCATCTGAACACAATACGTTTATCTTGGTCTCATCAGACCATGGGACATGGTTCCAGTAATCCATGTCCTTAGTCTGCTTGTCTTCAGTAAACTGTTTGCGGGCTTTCTTGTACATCATCTTTAGAAGAGGCTTCCTTCTGGGACGACAGCCGTGCAGACCAATTTAATGAAGTATGTGGCGTCTGATCTGAGCACTGACAGGCTGACTCCCCCACCCCTTCAACCTCTGCAGCAATGCTGGCAGCACTCATACGTCTATTTTCCAAAGACAACCTCTGGATATGACGCTGAGCATGGACAATCAACGTCTTTGTTCGACCATGGCGAGGCCTGTTATGAGTGGAACATGTCCTGTTAAACCGCTGTATGGTCTTGGCCCCAATGCCACAGTTTCAGGGTCTTGGCAATCTTCGTATAGCCTAGGCAATCTTTATGTAGAGCAACAAAAAAAATTCAGATCCTTCAGAGTGTTCTTTGCCATGAGGTGCCATGTTGAACTTCCAGTGACCAGTATGATAGAGTGAGAGCTATAACACCACATTTAACACACCTGCTCCCTATTCACACCTGAGACCTTGTAACACTAATGAGTCACATGCCCCCGTGGAGGGAAAATGGATATTTGGGCCCAATTTGGACATTTGCACTTAGGTGTGTACTCACTTTTGTTGCCAGCGGTTTAAACATTAATGGTTGTGTGTTGAGTTAATTTGAAGGGACAGCAAATTTACACTGTTATACAAGCTGTAAACTCACTACTTTACATTGAAGCAAAGTGTCATTTCTTCAGTCTTGTCACATGAAAATATATAATAAAATATTTACAAAAATGTGAGTTGTTTTCTTACTTTTGTGAGATACTGCATATTTAAATACAGAAAACTATACCTGAGCAGAATGCATATACTCAGCTTTCCTGGGAGACAACAAAATGTGAGAGATAATTGTATTGTATTGGATGCCTCTGTCAGTTTGGCAGTTGTGCAGCCGGTATGCCAATACTTACACAATCTATTTGACTCATTTCATGAAATGTGTGTTTTGGCCAAACAATGGGTTACTGTCAATTTCTTAATACACCAAGGCATAATTACTGATTACGTTCATGAGCAATCCCTAGCTTTTTCTCCTTCTGGATTGTTAATCTGTGTTTAATTTACTTTTTCAGGTGGCAGACCTATGTTCATATTTTATCTGGAGCAGTTGAAAAGACTCTTTTACTCTTGAGCTGCAACAAACTTATTTGGACTCCTTTGTGATACACATGAATTTAATCTTTGCCCTGATTTAACACAGCCTACAAGAGCATGTGCTTCATGGGACTGTTTTGTGCAAGGGGACACTGTTTCCTAAAAAATAAGAGCTCAGCTTGTAGGACATCTGTGATCATAGGTTACAGAAGCATAACTACGAAAAAGTAGTAAAGGCTCAAGGGGAACTCTGAGATGAAAAGGCTCTCCTGTCAAGTTGAAAATGAAAAATACCTTTTGGACTATCAATTAAGAAAAATGTTGGAACAATCCAGTGGTTCCTCATATTTCCGCACCAAATATACTGTAATTCAATGAAAATCTTTGGAATCAAACACTCCCACTAATTCTTCTTCACCTTGGAAACTGTTCCTCTACATCAGCCATGATGGAACAACAGCACCTAACGACAGTAGTGTGAAGACTCGTCATAGCAAGTCATCTATGGGATTTAAAGGGTCATTTCCTTAATAGATAAGAACAGTGCTTCTCCTACCAGCACAAGAGTCAGGATATATGCATATATAATTTTTTTTTTAAGTTCACATAATAAATATATTTTTTTATATTGGATGCACATTTCTGTATATAAAGTATTATAGTACATACCACTTACGTTCGTTGGTAATTATGATAGCGAAAGAGCCTGGTAGGCATAAATTAATAAAATCACTATAAATAATATGACTAGAATATGAATGGCATGATCTGTTTAACTCCATTAGTGAGCTACAGAGTCCTGAAGTCAACCATGCAAAGAATGCTCCACCAATAATGTCCCCTCAGTAAAGTATCATGGAAAATTATTGGTGGGGCAGGGTGACAAGAAGAATGTAAGAAAAAATATATAATTTTAGTTATGCCTTGAATGGCATAATCAAGTGGTCTGTATTTATATCCAAGTTTAAATTATTTATTGCAAGCATTTACTATAGTAGAAATTATGATCTTAAATACTTTATTACAAACCTGATGTCATATCATAAATAATTAATCTTACAGCATATGCCAGTAGTGACAGGAGTGCTTTGTTGGAATCTGTTAACACATTCTTCTCCCAGTATTTGCTGACACTGTCAAGAAATCATGGTAATCCTAATACTCCAACTTATGTTCATTTTATTTTCAGCAACATGAATTATATATTTTCTAAATGTGAGATCACTGTGCATTCATGAAAAGTGTTTTTTATTTTTTTTATTTAGATATGTGAAATGTATGCGTGGGTTTGATGTATTTTTTTGTCTTTACCATGTATATAATCATGTTTCTCATCTCTAGATCTGTTAAAATGAAACAGTTTTATTTTTTGCTGTGCAAGTGGTATGGTTGGGTACTTGTCACGCAGGCCTTAGGCTTGCCTCTAGTGTGGATTCTGCATTTCTATGAAGGTGGCTCATTTCTGATAACTTACATGTTAACATTATTCATTGAAAATGTATAAACTGTGTATAACTGAATATTTTTTTTTTCTTAATTTATAATTGAAGCAGGGTCAGCTTTTATATATATATATATATATATATATATATATATATAAAAATAACTAGGTCTATACATTTTATCTATGTATATCACATGTCAGTGAAGTTGTGGTATATGGAGTAGTAAGAAAGGTTATTCTCAGTTTATAATATTAAGTATTAAAGCAGAACAAAAGTCCCAATACTTACCTCTGCTTCAACAGTGTCAGGTCAATCAATGGTTCCGGCATCTTCTCCTTGGCTTTTTATGGGTGTTGGTCTTCGCCAACTTGATTGGCTGGCGCAGAATGACATCACTGCACATGTGCAGGAATACAGTCATCCTGGCTCACAGGAACTGTGCCGGAATGTAAACTAAGCTGTGCAGGAACAGGCAGGTAGGTTTATTTTATTGCATGTCTCTTCTAAAATAAAGAGCCTGCCTGCTCGCAGTTTTTTTTTTTCTAATTAAGACTTTAGTACCACTTTAAGTCAAACTAATGCGGCGTACACACGATCATTTTTCATGCCATTTTTTTAACCAACGTTTTTCTCGTCGTTTTTTTTTTTTTCATGTTTCCTCTCAAGCCTGTCTTGCATCCACACGATCATTAAAAAAAAACGCTCGAGCAAAGCGCAGTGACGTACAACGCGTACGACGGCACTATAAAGGGGAAGTTCCATTCGAATGGCGCCATACTTCATGTTAGTAAACTTTGTTGAGCGGCGATTCGCGCTTTTCAGCCTCGTGCTTTTCAGTCTGTTACAGCGTGACGAATGTGCTATCTCCATTACGAACGCTAGTTTTACCAGAACGAGCGCTCCCGTCTCGTACTTGATTCTGAGCATGCGCGTTTTTTTTTCCCCTCGTAAAAGCATACACACTATCGTTTTTCACGTCGTTTAAAAAAACGACATGAAAAACAACGTGAAAAAATAGAGCATGTTCGAAATTTTTAATGGCCGTTTTTCACGCCGTTAAAAATGCTCTGGAGCATACACACGATCGGTTTTAATGGCCATTTTAAAAAATGGCATTTTTAACGGCATGAAAAACGATCGTGTGTACGCCGCATAACAGTAGGAGATACCACCTCATCTGATAATGAGTGTAGACGTTTTTCCATACACTTTAATTCTTCAATTACTTGAGCAAAAGATCTTCATCTAAATTAAATATTTATTGTCCAATATACTTGCCCAGCTAAAACAAAAGAACTTCAGATCCAATTTGGCAGAAAGCCCATGCTTCAAGGCATACAGTACTTTGGGATTATTCAGTGAATGGTTGCTACTTGCTTTAAGAAAGTATTCAACAGGTCTAAAATAGTATACTAGAGCTGTCATTTTTCTCCCCTTACTGTGGCTGCTCAACAATAAAGACATAAGGAATATAGGATGTTTAATCTAAACTGTTTGTTAGAAATAGGCACAACTACTCAAACAGGACCCACAGTGGTCACGTATTTATTAAATAGTTAATAAATAGCCAATTTGTCCCCTTGAGTGTCCAATGGACATCAATTACCAGTGATTGTAGACATAATTGATCTGCCTATACTCGTGTACTGTATGTCCATAAAAAATTGGAGGGAAATTGACAAAATTTGACAAATAATCCCTTTTCATTCAATATGACCACTCATTTCACTAAGGGGAACACATGTGCTTAAAACTACTATAGCAGAGGAAATGCCAAATAATGATTTTTGTGCAAGCAATTTGCACAGTGTGTTCAATATATCAGGGCAAAGACACTAAATAAAAAGATACACTTCATTTAATAGCATTGATACATAAAAATAGGATATATTGATTTATAAAGATTAAATAGCACATAAAAAGTGCAGAAGAACCACATTAATTTTAAACAAAACAGGTCACTATAAGATATAACATATTCAGTATCATAAAACTCTTTGCCAAAATACACAGGGGGACATTTATCAATGTAGTTAAATAGTTGCAGCATGTGTGCTATTTAAACACAAGTGCTATTTGCACCTCTGCGACAGATCATTTGAAATTGCTGCAACAGTTTAAGGTTGGTGACGCAGTGTGATTAATTTCACACATTACTCTAAGCAAGTTAGATTTCAGCAGAAAATAGCATCAGATCTGTCACAGAAACAACAAATGATATGGACCAATTTTTAAAATGGCGCACGCACCTTTATATGAATGGTGTAGAGAGAAGTGCTTCTTGCAGTAAATGCCCCTCTCCTTGCTCTGCAATCTCCTCCTGCTCATTCCCTGCCCTATCTCATGGCTCCTGATATTCCACTGAAGTAGCAGCCCTGGCTTTGATCTCTGACTGCATGCAGCCAGAGATCAAAGCCCCTATCCTGAATCAGATCGCCACAGCCAGCAGATCAAAGCCTATCATAACACTTCCCTGGCTGCATGTTTGAGTAGCATGTAGCCAAAAGTTCAAAGGTTCCACTGTGGACCCTTGCCTCATCCGGTCTCCCTCAGAGCTTCACCTTTGTAAAAATTATTGCTGGCAGCATGCTGTTGCAACGTGTAGCTGAAAAATCAAGCAAAGATACCTACATCTACCTCTCTGCCCCTCAGCTCACCCCATCAGTCTCCTCACGCATCACTGATTTACTAACAGACATATCAGCCTTCCTCAAACTGAATCTATATAAAACCGAGCTCTTAATATTTCCTC
This sequence comes from Rana muscosa, assembly GCA_029206835.1. Taxonomy (NCBI): domain Eukaryota; kingdom Metazoa; phylum Chordata; class Amphibia; order Anura; family Ranidae; genus Rana; species Rana muscosa. The sequence goes on from CM055118.1 coordinate 797,589,978, forward strand.
CCCCACTTGCCTCTTCCCCTGACTTCTCTGTCAAGATCAATGGTACATCTAGCATTCTGTCCCCACATGCCAGGGTGCTAGGGGTAACCTTAGACTCCGAACTGTCCTTTTGGGGCCCACATCCAATCCCTGTCCAAATCATGCCACCTTAGCATCCGCAACATTTCCAGAATACGCCCCTTTTTAATCAATGACACCACCAAGCTTCTAATTCACTCCCTGGTCATCTCTCGCCTCGACTACTGTAACTCACTCCTCATTGGATTACCTTTACATAGACTATCACCCCTTCAGTCCATAATTAATGCCGTTGTAAGATTCATCCACCTTGCCAACCATTCAGTGTCCTCCACCCCTCTCTGCCAATCCCTCCACTGGCTTCCACTCACCCAACCAATAAAATTCAAAGTACTAAAAATTATTTACAAAGCCATCCATAACTCTGCCCCCAGCTAAATCACTATCCTAGTCCCAAAATACCAACCAAGCTGCTCTTCAGTCCTCCCTAGACTTCCTGCTCTCTAGCTCAATTGTCACCTCCTCCCATGCTCGCCTCCAGGATTTTTCCAGAGCTTCCCCCATCCTTTGGAACTCCCTACCCCAATCTGTCTGACTGTCCCCCCATCTATCCATCTTTAGATGATCCCTGAAAACCCTTCTCTTTAAAGAAGCCTATTGTGCTTCTAACTAATACACTGTTTTACTTCCTCCATCAGCTCATCCCCCACAGCTACTACTTTTTGTATAAATTGACCCTCCCTCCTAGATTGTAAGCTCCAATGAGCAGGGTCTTCTGATTTCTCTTGTACCAAATTGTAATGTAACTGTAATGTCTGCCTTCATTTTGTTAAGTGCTGCGCAAACTGTTGGCGCTACATAAATCCTGTATAGTAATAATTTAAAAAAAAGACACCTAGCGTGGTGCTTCCAGCATGGTGCTTGACACTTGAAGTGGAGGGATATCTGCACATGCCTGAGTGCATAGCCCCCTGCTTGCACCATAGTAGCTACACAGCAGCTTCATTAGACTATTGTTGTAATGAGGTTCTGCAAAGAAAAAACACAGTAAGGCAGATTGGAGTACTTTATAGCATCTGTGACATATCTACCACACAAAATGCAACAGATTGCTAAATAAGATGTACATATCCAACTTTTCAAAGTGGTTTGGCAGAATAATATCCACAAAAACTGCAACAATCTTGATAAATGTCCCCCCACAGTTGGTTACTTCATAATGAGACAGAACATATTTATATATTTGGATTATCTTATTTTCAGGATTTTCTAAAAAGAAGACGTTTGAGTGCATACTTTGGTCAGAGATTAATTAATGATTTTTGTGTGAAGTCAAGCAGACTAAGAAAGAAACCTGCTATTTGCACTAATTACTGAACAAGTGCTGGAACAAACACTGTCTGGTATACTATTAAATGTCCATCTCAAATTGGGCTGCCTAAAACTCATAACATAGTAATTGGCAACACTTATATTAGCATACTTAGTTCATAGGAATACAACTTTAAGGTCTCTGACCTTTATACCTGGGCATTAGACAAAGATTTGGCTAAACATGCATATTGACACATCTGTTAAATCTAGATATTTCAGATCCAAGCGAACTAAAGGAGAAGTATAGCCAAATATATTTTGGCTGTGCTTCTCCTATAGATCACAGGAGTGCAGTGAGTTCTGCACTCCTGTGACCTGTTTTCAGCCAGCAGTGGGCTAAAGACATCACAGAACTGGTCCAGGCTCTGAAAAGATCCCAACCATATGGTCAGGATCCACCCAGATGCCTGGACCGGCAGCTGGCTCAGCCTCTCAGCGAGCTGCTGAGAGGCTGAGCCAGCCGCTCCTGCCCCCTCCACTCCCTGACGCTCCAGTCAGTGTAGAAGGATCAGAGCAGAGAGCCGGTGAATGACAGTCACCATCTCTCTGCAGGCTGAAGACTGAGTGATCAGCGATTTTTGATCACTCAGTTCTTGGTTTAAGAGCCAGTGGGGGACAGCTGCAGCTGTGTTCGGTGCTACAGCCATCTAGGGGAGTATAACTTTAAAGCCATAATTCTCTTTTAACAGTAAAGAAAATCATACAGTGACCTCAGAAAATTAAAATGTCATGAATTTTCCAACCTATCAGATCAATATCCAAATTAAAATCAAATGACAGAATAGTCATATTCATCACCAAAAAGAGCAATTAAATCTGTGTTTTGTATGATTTCCTACATGCTCAGGATGCTATTATTTTCTTCTGCTGTATCAAGCAAACCTAATGACCACAAAGGGTTTAATAAGTCATAGATCTTTTGTCACTACTAAAGTAATTCCTGTGACATTTATAGCAGTTACAGGGGGGGACAAACCTCTGCAAACAACATGTTTGTGCTTTACAAGTAAAAAAAAAGAATGTCTTTAAGAATGTCCAGGAACAGCTAATGTTGCTTATGGTCCAAAAAGAGAGCTGTACCAAAATTGGCAACCTAGAGTTGTCCCTTGAAAGCAATAATGAACTTCTGTAGTCAGAAGTGCTTACTATGACTTACTGATTTCCCAACTGGTTGGGGAAACTCTGTGCAACGTATCTAATTATTACCTCTTCTCAATTACAAGAAAGAATTGTTGGTACATCTTTCCATTATGTATACATTTCCTCCATGTTTTGTCTCTTTATAAATGCTGCAAGTACAGAATTCCGTGTACTCCCAGCTTTCTTTGCTCTCTGCCTGTGCACAGAAACTTGGGCGTGCAGGGAATTTATGGCAGGATCACCAAGTATTCTGTACTGGCAGCATTTATAAAGAGACAAAGCAATGAAATCCAAAGACTTGTTATCAAGCCTGCTAGGTACATATTTGTAAAGTACAGAATGCCTTCTCCAATGTTATGGAGATAAGAAAATGAAGTTCTGTAGTTCAAGGCAGGCACAGCAGCCTAGGATGACAATACTGCTCCACTATAGATACAGTACAGTGCGTTAACATTTTTAACCTAGGACAGAAAGTATGTTTCTAGCAGGATCACCAGGTGAAAGTAATGGAAAAAAAACAAATGCAGCCATGGTATCCAATAACTGGTAAGCTACAGCATTTTTATTCTTGGGTCTAGTTGTATGTCACTGTTCAGACAATTGCATCATTGTTGCATTACTTACAAATACTGACACATGTTAATTACTTACAAATATTGAGTCGTATGGGAACCTATATGTTTGGCCAAAAACAGACATCACATTGTGCATTCTTTATTTTTTTTTTAAATCAGATCTTTTTTAATTTATATACGCAAACAACATTGAGACACAACAGACAAATTGTACAAACAAAATCACATTAAACAAAACACAACCCAGGACAATAGCACCTTGAACCTGATTACTTCAAATACAGAAATAAGGATAAAATACTTAGGATTTTATTGATAGTACTATTTCTGTTTTTTTATGAATACCAATGCAAATAAAGTTGATTGCGATTAACTGTTCTGTCTTACACATGCCAAGCCAAAGTTGTAATTATTGTCAAGAGAAGAAAAAACATAAAAATGCAAAAAAAAATTATCAAAGAGATGTTTATTACATTTTTATTAAACATTTGTGCATTTGGCAGAGTCACTACTTGTCAGGGGTTTTTCATTTACTAGAACGAATACAGCTAACAAGGAAATTACTTAAATTGATATCCAAGACTGAAATAATAACCAAAACTAATGTGAAATAACCAAATGTTGAAACTGCAGACAGGGCATGGGTTATTGAAACAATCTGTGATTGTCTTTTTCATGTTAACTGGTATTCAGGAGTAGTGAGCATGACTCGATTAAAGGATGATTTACTAAAAGGCTTATAGTAGTCACGTATGTTTAGAAGCATGAGAAAAGTAGCATAGCTGGAGGTATCCAGAGCACCACTGACTGCCCCTTTATTTACTGCCACAGTACTGCCCTCTTTTTTACTGCTAAAGATAAAAAAAAATTGCAGAGCACACCAAAAATAGAGGTGCTAATCCCATCCTCCAGAGCATGTTGCTGGGTATATGCAGTGAGGCTCCCCCATGCATCTTTTTCTGTGGGTCATGTGATCTATGAGAAATTACTCAGGAAATACATTGGAGCATCATTGCATTTGGTATTAGCCTAAATCAGCTTCCCTGCACTACTCTGCTCATGAGATATGAACACTTTTCCATTTGAAAAACTTTGCACACTATTCAGCAAAAATGTAAGTGCCGATGCATGTTGTGACAAAAGAGGGACAGACGTCCTGGGAACAAGTGCTGTGACCATACTTCCATTGCATTGCTCAGGAGTCCTGAAACCCAGGGTACTCTTGTAATACCTGATGCTTACTTTATGAAACTTTCCTGTATTTTATTTGAAATCAGTGAACCTGTATTTGATTTTTTACACTTATCCCATTTTAGAGATGACTTACTAAATAAGTTAAAAATCTACACACTTCAAAGACCAAATCATTTGCAGGGAATGTCTATTGGTGATTTCTGATTGGGTTTGGCCAATTTCTGATTAAGTAAAGTAAACACTGTTTAGTTGAGTCACCATAAAATTAGCATTTTAGTAAATCCATCCTATGATCTTTACAGCAAATCAAATCCTGAGGTCAAGTATAAGAATCTAACCCCATAATGGTAAAAACACTTCACTATGGCAGCCCCACAAAAAAATAAAAAAATCTGTTTGTAAGATATGGTCACCAAAACTTTTTGTTTTGTGAACAACTGCATTCAAAGGAAAGATGAATCCACCAATAAACTTTGCACATCATTTTACTTTTTTAACTTTTACATTTATTACAGTTTTTTTCTTATGGCTTTCCTAAATGTTTGAAGATACAAACAAAATGTATTTTAAATGATCCAAAGCATTGCCAATTGTCTACTTGGGTATGATAGGAGTATATAATCTTGACTCTGACATTTTTCTTTTTACTGCTGGTATGATAATATAATATATATATCCAAAACATTGCCATTTTTTCTAGTGGTGACATAATTGAATGTTTTGTGGCACTTGAAAAAACTGAGATTGTTTACAGCACCAATACAGTTATCAGCAGTATAACCATTTGATGTTACGGTTTGGATAATTATATTCTGACTGCAGGCCAAAAGAAAAATAATGACAAACTTTTATATATTGTGATATGTATATATTTGTTTTAAAAATGTATGTATTTCCTGATTTATTTTTTACTGGTTTGAATTTGGTATTGCTTTGTATACATATACTTTATTGTTATAAATAAAGAATTCTATGCACTGCCAGTATACCTCTGTGTTCTTATTTTTGGAAGACTAGAGTTACAAAGGTTTAAGCTTTCTGCTAAAGCTAAACAAAGTTTTATAATGCAGTTGCAATGAATTGTTGAGTGTGATTGATTAAACTACATGCTACTTACAGTGCCACATATTTATTTGTAAAACAATTGTAAGACATTCGGAGAACCATTTATAAATTTTCCTTCCATTTCACAATTATGTACAACTTTGTGTTGGTCTATCAAATAAAATCTCAATAAAATATATTTACGTTTTTGGTTGCAACATGACAAAATGTGAAAAAAAATTCAAGGGGTGTGAATACTTTTTCAAGCCACTGTAGCTTACAATAAATCAATCAATTTAAAAAAAGATGTTTATCCAAAATCCAACTTCTAGAACCTACCACTATAATATCACCTTAAAAATATCAAAGTATATTAAATAATTATATTAATATTTAATAAACAAATGTTATATAATAATAAATCTCACATGTAAAAGTCTAAAATTGAGATCCACTGTGCATATTGAATAAATGCCTCTCCTTATTACATACATTGCACAAAAACAAATACATAAACTACCCCCTAACTCAAAGTTATATTTACCTGTACTGCCTGCGTTTTGAACCCCCACTCCTTTGCTCCAAATCACAATCATTTACCACTGCCCTATAAGGATGGTCTTTACATCACTGATGAAAAAGTTCCAACCTATTTCTGCATTCAGTCCTCTAGGTACTAAGGTGTTAATATCATAAATCCAATTTGTTTCCCTACTGGAGAGGTTTCTAACAAAGTTGTATCTCCCTCCATGGGCCTCTTCCATGGACTTCCCTAAAATGTTTGTATAAAGTTTGCTGTTAGAATACATTAATATTATCTTGAATATGTTTGGATGTTCCTTTTTTAGGGAGTCTTCTTTGTGCGACCAACATAAAATAGCCCACTTGGCCATTTGATGATATAAACCACATATGTAAAATTATAGGTTATAAATTCTATTACAGGTTATCAAATCTTGTAGATTGTAGCTTTACACCATTGCTTTGTATCTGGCACACTGGGGGTTATTTACCCATGGTGCAATCTTTTAAAAAACAGTGAGTAGATGGGTGCAGTTTGGCTCTGTTTTTCTGGAGCAAGAGAACCATGAGATATGTGTTTGGAGGCGTCATTAACCATTTCAGTTTTGCATGCTAATCATCATAGATGTGAGACATTGAGTTCTGGTGAGCCATTGAATTCACATTGAGGGAGTGATGATCACAAACATTGAAGAAGGAAAGTATTTCAATATATGTGGACACTATTGGTTCATAATACACATTGTTGTGGGACATTTTTTGGGACATTCATTTGCTTCTACTTCTTACTCTCTTATAAAAAGCTATTAATTGGTTATAGTTTGATTCAATTGTATATGTATTCATATTATATTTATTGTAGGTATGAGGATTTTCAGCTCCACCTAATGTCTGTTTAGAGTAAAACCTTGGATTGCGAGCATAATTCGTTCCGGAAACATGCTTGTAATCCAAAGCACTTGTATATCAAAGTAAGTTTCCCCATAAGAAATAATGGAAACTCAGATGATTCGTTCCACAACCATTTATTTACAAGTCCTTCCATTTATAGTCCAAATAAAAAGATTATAGCAATATGACAGGTTGTGTAACCATAAAATATCCATCCACAAATGGAAGCCTCTACAAGGGGATTAGAAGCAAAATCCAGCAGGAGCTACAGAGTATAAAAGAGAGGCGCCTATAAGTGTTACAATATGGTTACATTTAACAAAGGTACAACATTTAGCAACTCACATGGTTGATGATTAAAACAGGCACATCTAAGTATGCAGACATCCAGGGTAAAGCTGTCCACATACACTGTCCTCTGCACCACCGGCTCTCACCGCTGTCAGTCTGAAATCGTGAGCGAGAAGACTACCCTGAAGTAAATCAATCTGAAAGGCTTTAAGCGCTTGTGGAAGGGGTGATGTCGATGGTGGTGTGGAGGATGGTCTATGTGGACAGCTTTACCCCAGATGCCTGCATACTTAGATGTGCCTGTTTTAATCATCAACCATGTGAGTTGCTAATTTAAAAAGGTTGTACCTTCATTAAATGTTAACCATATTGCTAAACTTAGAGGCACCTCTGTTCTCTTTTACACTCGGTTGTAACATGACGCTACATGACGCTACTTCTTATATCAAGTCATCGCTTGTATATCAAGTGAAAATGTATTAAAATTTTTTGCTTGTCTTGCAAAATGCTCTCAAACTCTCAAACCAAGGTTTTACCGTATTTGATTTTTTTCAGACACTGATTTGATTTGTTTGATTTTTAAAGGGGCAGCAGCACTACACATTATTTGTGTTTAATATTGTTTTTTTGTGTGTTTAATATTTACACATAGTAAAGATTTGCCCATTTAAGTGTTTAGTCTGTGGCACAATGTAAGTGTAATTTATATATTTAGGAAAATTTGCGCAGTACAGGTGTTATTAAAACTTAAAATATCTTTAGTGATTGTTGCTAGCTGCTCTAGCAGCCGCTATCAATATTTGCAAGTGAATCTGACAGGCTGGTTGTATCCAAGTTGATGAATCGATCAACTTGAAACATTCAGCCTACCCACACACAGTTTGAATCTCGGGCAGTTCCTGCTGAACCGGCGGTGATTTATTATTTTTTTTTTTCAAATATAAAGTTTTTTATTAAACACCAAAAAAAAAGGGCAAAGCCCTAACAGTACAAAAGAATCGTGAACAGTTCTACAATGTGCAAAGTCCAGGCATAGATAAGAGATAAAGAAATATCTCCACATTACATGGTAATTTTAGACAAAAGCCCAGACGCTCATGAGATACCCGGCGTACGTTCACAAATAGCAAATTCCGTGGTGGCGTCAAGAGGCATGGGGCTCACCCTTAATTCCTTTTCACTTTTTCTAGATAACTCCAGTAATAGTGTGGAATTATGTTATGAAAGAAAAAAGAGGGATTCATAGCTAGGGAGGAAGGATGAGAAAAAATTGGGGAAAGGGGGACGGAAGGAAGGAGGGGGAGACATGGCGGTGACAGACAGACAGTCTAGCAGTTAAAAATTTGTGGGGACTAGGATCCCAAGAGGCGTTGCCCCTCGTCAGAGTAAATAAAGATACTCCATATAGTCCAGGTTTCTGTATAGGCTTCCCGTCTGTGTTGTGCAGAGAGAATTAAGTCCTCCATCTGTCTTACTTCCTCCACCCTCCTCAACCATTGTGCAATGGTAGGTGGAGACCTCTGCTTCCATAATAGGGGTATGCATGCCTTAGCCACATTAAGCAGGTGGCTGACTAGCGACTTTTTGTATGCTTTGGCCAAGATCGTTGAGTGATGCAGAAGGAAGAACGCTACATCCTCCACAATGTCATACTCTGTAAACTTCTGCGTGATGCGGCGGACGTCACCCCAGAAGTCTCTCAGCCTGGGGCAGGACCAAAAAATATGAAGGAGCGACCCCTCCTCCCACCCACAAAGCCAGCAGCGGTCCGAGGAAGAGGGGAAGCATTTGTGTAGTCTTAGGGTGTCAGGTACCATCTGGCTAAGATTTTGAAGTTCGTCTCCTGTGTTTTAGTGCACAGAGACGATTTGAGTGCAAAGTTGATGATACGTCGGGTTTGCGTTGTGGAGAAAATACTCTTCATTTTACAGTAAAATTACTTCAGTGTTGTTGCACTTGCTGCTGTTATAGCTGCTTAGATGCTGGTACCTCTGATAGTCCTATAAATGAAAAGCCATGCCTACCTTCACCTACAGCCTTTCAGATTGACAGTACATTTGGGAGCTTAGAGAAAACATAAACACGCCTTGCCCAGTCCTTCCTACCCTCTTTTTCAATGTCTAGCCAGGTACATGGGAAATACAGCTTGTGAACTGAATTTATCATTTACAAAGATGAATTATATTTCTTTTAACACATTTAATATGCCAACTTGCATTGACAATGCTGATTCCTCACCATGAGAGAAAAGAAAAACTAGAGGCTTTAGATATAAGACTAGAATAAAAACCCTCCAAAGGCAGTTAGGCCCTGTTCACACTGGGGCGGGGGCGTCGTCAGCGGAAAGGGTTAAAACCACTGCAAAGCGCCTCTGTATAGCCACGGTGCCCTTTGATTTCAATGGGCAGGAGTGGTGGAGGAGCTCCTTCACCGCTCCAAAGATGCTGCTAGCAGGACTTTTTTTACCATCCTGCTAGCGCACCGCACCAGTGTGAAAGCCCTCGGGGCTTTCACACTGGAGAGACAGCAGTGGCTGTTTCAGGTTGCTTTACAGGTGCTATTTTTTGCGTTATAGCTCCTGCAAAGCGACCCAGTGTGAAAGGGGTCTTATAGGATATCAAATCCCACAACTGTCCCTAAACAATTTAACAATGCAATCACAAGAACAGACACACATGTAAACATTTATCAATAGGGAATTGTGAGAATTTTAGTGAGTAAGCAGAACAGTGGGAATTTTCTAACTTAGGAAGAAGAGTTGCATAAATGAATTTTCTTTATTTTTACTTTTTTTTTACAGTTATTAGGACAGACACTTCATGGAAGGCTGCCCCTAACAATTACTTTTTCCATAAATAATTCAATATCTTTCTAGCTCCATATGTTTAGACTGCATAATTTATGCATCATGTCACTAAACCATGCATGCTATGTCAGCTATATCGTCAAAGCAACAAAATGTACTATTAATATGGAGCAAAAGATATATAATATCAATTGGAAATGAAACCAATTGTTTTTTAAGAAAAGCAGAATATTCACAACCTGAACTTTCCCTGAACTGGTAAATGAGACAGATGCACTATGGCCTTTTCTAAGCAGACAATGACTTGATTTTTTATTTCAGACAGGCTAAGACTGAACATTTAGTCAATGCTGAAACTTGGGATATACAAGAGTTTACCATATTAATACAGAGATATTGTAGTGGATCATAATAAGGTCAAAGGGATAGGCCATGTGGGGCTTACATTTAATAAGAAAGTTTTAGTTCTAGATTAACCAGAGGGAGAGATTTTAACATATCAATAATCTTCTTTTGTCCTAATATGATGTAATCCAAAGCACTAGCCCCTGTGTATCTAATATTCAATGATATATCTGTTGTCAGGAAGGACTTCTTTTCAATAAAAAAAATAAGTGAAAAAAATAAAATACATGCGAATCGAGATTCTGTGGGACCTGATACTAATGGTGATAATTAAATAATAAAAATATTGTAAAGAATTGTCTGTCCCTGCAGTAAATTATAGGATGTACGGTATCAGAAACAATAAGCATAACCTGAACAGAAAAGAAAGCTGTGATGTTTTTACATTCTCTTTAGGCTGTATGAATTACAAGGATATTAAAACACACTGAGGTTCATTCACCTGTTAAAAGCACACAACCGTATCCCTTCCTAATATCTTAATGCTAATCTTTACTACTTTCTTGAAGGTGGTAAATTCTTTCAAATTCACCAAGGCTAATACAGCTTGATAGACAATAATAGGATACACTTACCAAAACTTCACTAGCTTTCAGCTGTCATTTTAAGAAAGGTGTATGGCAATTGCTGTATTAATGGGAGGTGCTCAATTTAACCACAAATAAGCGCAGGAGATCTGCTCCCAAAAAATTACATTTACTAGGGTGTATCAGCTCTCTCCCCATCATCACTCCCCTACTACTGTTACTGGCAATTATCAGCTGTCAAAATGACAGCTGGGAATTGCTTTGTATTACATAGCAGAAGTCAAAATCGAGCCACTCCTTGTGTAAACTTACACTTGCAGATATTCTGATACACTGTAATGCAGTGTAACAATGTACTAATACATCGTGTTTACTATTTATATGTAGACCGAAGGTCTAATACAATAAATAAATAAAACGGGCACCTATTTAACCCTAATCAGTCCTAATTAATGCCTCCCTCCTCTTCCCTCCTTAGCTTTATATTTCTATTTTTTTTCAATTAATTTTCTCTTTTTTTTTTTTTTCTTTTTTTTTACATCCAGATACAGGCTTATAGAAGCAGGCCTAGAAAAAAATAAGATAAATTGGACCCTTCCTATAATAATTCTTGTATCAGTGTCAGCAGTCCTATGTAAATTATTCTAAAAGATAAAAATGTTGCAGGGTGACTATGCTGGAACTAGAGTTTTCTGGCCTCAGCAACTTCACAACAGCCACCAAAATACTCTCACCTAGTGTAATCTTTTGAATTGTAGAGCTTTAAACTTATCATGCTGTTGTCTCCTATTTGAAAAAGCTGATATACCACCTGCAGTGCTGCACAAGGTCCAAACCAAACTAAGTAAACAATCAGGAGTGTTCTATAATTAACATAAGGGCCATGTATTCAGGATGGAGAAGGACTCACTTCCAAAAATCACCTGGGCCCTTCTACAGAGGGACCCAGCTGTGTTTTCAACTAAAAATAGTGGTGTGGCATGAGACTGGGTCTGTGTTTTAAGTGTCATAGGAAGTATCACCCTTAGTGTTGAAAATGTCAGAAAGCGTGAAAATGCATTGTACAGGGTTGTGAATGGTAGGAGAGAAGGGATAAAAGTGTAGTTTGCAAGAATTGCAAGCAAATATAATGTTCTGAAGGTTCTTGAGGGATTTAGAATTAAGCTGGATAATACTATAGCAATAGGACAGGTGTGGACACAAATGAATATCCAAGAGGTGACATGTGGATTCAGTGCACAGTACATTTAGCAACATACACTCATCTGTTAATATCTGTAGCACCTACAGAGACCCACATCCAAAATTAGAAGCAAGACCTACATCCAAAATTAGAATCAACACATTAAATAAGTATGCAAAAAAATGACCTGCGTTTCCCCAGACATGGTCCTGTGGTCCACAACCACCAAGCTGGATAACTTTGTGGAATTGACAGTACCATGGAAAGATGGTGTTAAAAAAGCTTATGGGAGATTCCTATATACAGTGCCTTGAAAAAGTATTCATACCCCTTGACATTTTCCAAATTTTCTCATGTTACAACCAAAAACGTAAATGTATTTTATTGGGATTGTATGTGATAGACCAACACAAAGTGGCACATAATTGTGAAGAGGAGGAAAAAATATAAATGGTTTTCACAAATATGTGAAAAGTGTGGCGTGCATTTGTATTCAGCCCCCCTAAATCAATACTTTGTAGAACCACCTTTTACTGCAATTGCAGCTGCGAGTCTTTTTGGGTATGTATTTACCAGCTTTGCACATCTAGAGAGTAGGGATGGGCCCGGTGTTCAATTCGAAAGTAAGATCGACTCGAACATCGGGTGTTCGCCGAATAGCGAACATTATGGGGCGTTTGCGGCAAATTCGAGCACCGCAGAACGCCCCATAATGCACTGTGAGATCGCAGTGCATTGATGTCTGATGATTGGCCAAAGCATGCACCTGACCTGCATGCTTTGGCCAATCACAGCCCGATCCACTGCGAGAGCCATAATTGGCCAAAGGCAGGGTACCTTTGGCCAATCGAGGCTCAGGGGGCTAAGTCCATGCCCCACACTATATAAGGCTGCTTCCACGGTGGCCGTATATAGTGTTATAATAACGTGGAGGAGATTGAGAGAACGTTAGCTAGAGGCAGGTTAGTTAGTGGCGTGCAGGCTATGACAGAATTAAGAACATAAACTGCATGGGTCCCCGTCCCCCCCAGTCCCCCCCAGTGGTATGGATTTTAACCACTACTGCCTAGGGAAGGATTTACCCCCTTTCTGACCAAGCCATTTTTTGCGATACAGCACTGTGACGCTTTAACTGACAATTGCGCTGTCGTGAGATGTTGTACCCAAACAAAATCTATGTCCTTTTTTTCCCACAAATAGAGCTTTCTTTTGGTGGTATTTGATTACCTCTGCGGTTTTTACTTTTTGTGCTATAAACAAAAGAACAGCAACAATTTTGAAAAAAACACAATATTTTTTACTTTTTGCTATAATAAATATCCCAAAATTTTTAAAAAACTAACAAAATTCTTCATCAGTTTAGGCCGATATATATTCTTTGAAATATTTTTGGTAAAAAAAAAAAAAAAAAATCGCATTAAAGCCCTGTACACACGATCGGTTTTACCGATGAAAACAGTCCGATGGACTTTTTTCATCGGACAAACCGATCGTGTATGGGCCCCATCGGTCTTTTTTCCATCGGTTTTAAAAAATAGAACATGTTTTAAATTTTTCTGATGGATCAAAAACCGATAGCAAATTCCGATCGCCTATGGGCAAGTCCATCGGATAAAAAACCCACGCATGCTCAGAATCAAGTCGACGCATACTCAGAAGCATTGAACTTCATTTTGCTCATCGGAGTGTTTTACGTCACCGCGTTTGGAACGGTCGGTTTTTTGACTGATGGTGTGTAGGCAAGACTGATGGAAGTCAGCTTCATCGGATTTCCGATGGACAAAACCATCGGATTAGAATCCATAGGATATCCGATCGTGTGTACGAGGCTTAAGCGTATATCGATCGGTTTGTGCAAAAGTTATAGCATCTACAAAATAGGGGATAGATTTATGGCATTTTTATTCTTTTATTTTTTTACTAGTAATGGCGGTGATCTGAAATTTTTATCGGGATTGCGACAATGCGGCAGACAGATCGGACACTTTTGACACATTTTTGGGACCATTGACATTTATACAGCGATCAGTGCTATAAAGATGCACTAATTACTGTATAAATGTCACTAGTAGGGAAGGGGTTAACACTAGGGGGCGATCAGGGGGTTAAATGTGTTCCCTCAGTGTGTGTTCTAACTGTGGCGGGGTGGGACTGACTTGGGTAGGAGACCGATCGTTGTTCCTATATACTAGGAACAACAGATCAGTCTCCTCACCCCTGACAGAACGGGGATTTGTGTGTTTATACACACAAATCCCTGTTCTCGCTCTGTCAGGAGCGATCGTGGGTGCCCGGCAGACATCACGGCTGCCGGGCATGTGCATTGGCTCCTTAGGGACGTGCGCACCACCTATACTCCCTCCTTAAAGCGACCGCCGTACAGCTACGGCCATTTGCGCAGGAGTGCCATTCTGCCATCGTCAATCAATGGCGGGCAGTCAGCAAGTGGTTAAGGAGGACTCCACACCATAATTAAAAAAAAACAACGCGGGGTCCCTCCCAAAATCCATACCAGGCCCTTTGGGTCTGGCATAGATTTTAAGGGGAACCCCACGTCCAATTTTTAAAATTTCTCTTGGCTGTAACAGCTGTTATATAGGCAAGGGCGGCGTCACAGCAAAAAGACAGCAGTCAGTGGGAGAGAATTTTTTTTCAATTTTTCGGGTCCATCGCATGGCGTGATTGACCATGGATGTAAATCGTGGAGCACTTTTTATTTTTTAATAAAGGAATTGTCAAAAACTGTCTTTTGTGGTTTTTACGTTTTTACACTTTTTTTGGGGTGAATAGGTAGGGGGGGGCAGGATCTGGCGGCCAGATTCCAATAAGCCCCCCACCCGCATACCCCCACAACCACCTGGCCAGGGTTGTGGGGACAAAAAAAAAATATACCTATAATGGAGAGTCCACTTATATGCGTCTCTCACCTACTCAAGATGAGACATCCCATATTTATACCATAAGTATTCAATCCCCAATAGAAAACAGTAAAGACAGGGAAAAGGGAGGAAAGGAGTAGAGAAAGATAGAGGTAGAGGAGTATAAGAGGAGATGTCCTGCCAGAAACTCCATACACATTCAATCAAAGCTACGGAGTCAGAGGGACATGCATGTAATTGGCCCACGGTTCCCAAGTGGCTTTGATCCTCTGCACCGAGTCCTGTGGTATACTGACCATCTTCTCATGGGTCATGTTCCAAGAGATTTTATTTTTTGCCATGGCCCAGGATACGTAAGGCTCTCGCTATTGTCAATTTAGCCCCCAGGAAGATGAAGTGGGTCAGCCTCCTTTTGCTTTTGGAGGCTTTTTCTATTGGAAAGTTTATTAAGGCTACAGTATATGAGGGGATTGAGGGATTGGGAAATGTGTAACCTTTCACACTATTGAGAAGATCTTGTTAAAGAACCCTCTTATTTTGGGACATTTCCACCATATATGTGTCATTGAGCCCGTGTGCGAGCAGTCTCTGAATATCCAATATAGGAAATGCCAGTATACTGCACGCTAGTAAATATATAGTCCGTGATTTAGTAGATGACAGATATCTCGCTTGATGGGGGCAGGTGTCCAGAAAATAAGACTTATGAGATCCACAAAACATCAATATATAACACCAGGTGTCCAATAAGACAAACCAGACTGGTATAAGAAAGTGAAGCCCGACTGATAACTGGATCCAGACAACGAGATAATCGCCAGAGGACGTGTGCAGTAGAACCCCCAGGAGACAGCCTCACGCTAGCGTGCAGTATACTTACATTTCCTATATTGGATATTCCCCACATAGGGAATGTTTGCCCAATAGTATATTCTACTTCATCTGCTAGCAGAATCCCAGATATATATATTATCTCTATTATATTTCCTATGGAACTTCCTCTGCCTATATAGAGTTTCTGACATTTGGATGTTTATATATCAGATCCTGTCCATCTTAAGATAGTGAGACTTGTTCTCTGTTCTTTCTATCTCTTTTTGTTTGTCCTGAAGAAGCCTCACGGTGAAACGCGTAGACGCACAAGGGACCAAATCTATACTTTCGAATATCTTGTATGTTTTTATATTCTTGAACACTGTGTTAATTTATCTGTATTTTTTGCTACTTCTATTGTTGTTTTGCCTTTAAAGTCCGACCATTAGTTACCCCTTTAAGTAATCTTCTATGTTTTCCCCTTGAAATATACGGATGTGGGATTGTGAGTGCTTTCCCTTTTCCCTTTATTATTCGTTGGGTTGAGACCATAATCTAAGGTCTGTTTCTATTTTTTTTTAGAGTGGGTGAAATTGGCGAGGTATAGTTGCTCCCAGGGATGAGCCGAACACCCCCCTGTTCGGTTCGCACCAGAACCTGCGAACAGACAGAATGTTCGCATGAACTTTAGAACCCTATTAAATACAATGGACTTGAACGTTCGAAATCTAAAGTGCTAATTATAAAGGCTTATATGCAAGTTATTGTCCTAAAAAGTGTTTGGGGACCCAGGTCCTGCCCCAGGGGACATGTATCAATGCAAAAAAAAGTTTTAAAAACAGCCGTTTTTTTCGGGAGCAGTGATTTTAATAATGCTTAAAATGAAAAAATAAAAGTGAAATATTCCTTTAAATTTTGTACCTGGGGGTGTGTATGATATGCATGTGAAGTGGCGATTGTTTCCTGTGCTTAGAACTGTCCCTGCATAAAATGTCATTTTTGAAGGAAAAAAAGTCATTTAAAACTCACTCACTATTAATGAATTGTCGGCTCCCGGCAATACATACAAAAGTCATTGATAAAAAAAAAAAACGTGGGGGTCCCCCAGAATTCAATTACCAGGCCCTTCAGGTCTGGTATAGATATTAAGGGGAACCCCGCCGCAAATAAAAAAAAAATGCGTGCGATTCCGCCAAATATCCATACCAGGCCTTTCAGATCTGGCATGGATTTTAAGGGCAACTCCACCCCAAATAAAAAAAAAATGGCGTGGAGTCCCCCCAAAAATCCATACCAGACCCTTATCCGAGCACGCAACCTGGCAGGCCGCAGGAAAAGAGGGGGGGACGAGAGAGCGCCCCCCCTCCTTATTTTATTTATTAATAAAGGACTTTTCCAAGGTGTTTGTGTGTTTTTTTTTACATTTTTTGACACTTTCTTCGTGAAATGGTAGGTGTACAATGTACCCCTTACCAATTCACATAGAGGGGGGCCAGGATCTGGGATCCCCTTTGTTAAAGGGGTCTTCCAGATTCCGATAAGCAGACCCCCACAACCACCGGGCAAGGGTTGTGGGGATGAGGCCCTTGTCCCCATCAACATGGGGACATCCTCCCCATGTTAAGGGCATGTGGCCTGGTACGGTTCAGGAGGGGGGGCGCTCTCTCATCCCCCCCTCTTTTCCTGCAGCCTGCCAGGTTGCGTGCTCGGATAAGGGTCTGGTATGGATTTTTGGGGGGAATCCACGCCATTTTTTTTTAAATTTGGGGTGGAGTTCCCCTTAAAATCCATGCCAGATCTGAAGGGCCTGGTATGGATATTTGGGGGAACCGCACGCATTTTTTTTTAATTTGCGGCGGGGTTCCCCTTAATATCTATACCAGACCTGAAGGGCCTGGTAATTGAATTCTGGGGGACCCGCACGCTTTTTTTTTTTTTTTTATCAATGACTTTTGTATGTATTGCCGGGAGCCGACAATTCATTAATAGCCGGGAGTCAGTTTTAAATGACTTTTTTTCCTTCAAAAATGACATTTTATGCAGGGACAGTTCTAAGCACGGGAAACATGCGCCACTTTACATGCATACTATACACACCCCCTAGGTACAAAATTTAAAGGAATATTTCACTTTTATTGTTTCACTTTAAGCATTATTAAAATCACTGCTCCCTAAAAAACGGCCGTTTTTAAAACTTTTTTTTGCATTGATACATGTCCCCTGGGGCAGGACCCGGGTCCCCAAACACTTTTTTATGACAATAACTTGCATATAAGCCTTTATAATTAGCACTTTAGATTTCTCCCATAGACTTTTCGAATTTGCCGCGAACACCCCAATTTGTTCGCTGTTCGGCGAATGGGCGAACAAGCAATGTTCGAGTCGAACATGAGTTCGACTCGAACTCGAAGCTCATCCCTAGTTGCTCCCCTCTATTAGAGAGAAAGACCCCTAAGTAGGGTATAGTGGATTGACTCCAGGTGAAGTCGAAATGGGCCTTCAATTGGAAGATTAAGGACTCTTGGACACTGACATTAACCTTCCTAGCGGTATTCCTGAGTGTGGCTCGGTGTGAATTTTTCATACCAAAAGCGGTAACCCCGAGCCACACTCAGTATGGCATCGCAGGATCCAGGGAAAGTTACTTACCTTGTCCCCAGGATCCTGCGATGTCTCCCCGCTGTGTCTGCAAGCCGTCTCCTCTGCTCGATTCATCACCGTGCCGGGCTCCGTTCTCTGTGAGCGTCGCGTCACACGGGACGGAGCCCGGCGCCAAATTCAAAAAGTTTAAAACACATACAGTACACTGTAATCTTTAAAATGATTTCACCTTCCCTTTGTCCCTAGTGGTTTGTCCAGTGCCCTGCATGTAGTTTTATATTATATAAACTGTTCTATCTGCCTGGAAACTTGAGATTGTCCATAGCAACCAAAAAGTGTTCCTTTACATCAAAAGTGGTTTTAGACCAGCTAGAAAACAGCGATAATAAATTAGAATGATTTGCAGAATTGAGCGATAGTGAGTAGTGGGGCAATTCGTCATCAGACACTGAAATTAAGGACAGCGACAACTCTGCCATTGAGCAAATTTCAGTGTTTTTTATTTGATTACATTATTGAATAATTTTTTTATTTGATTACATTATTGAATATTTTTTTTATTATTATTATATTAATATTTGTTATAATTATTTATAGTTATTTATTATATTATAATTCATGATTTCGTGTTTCAAACTTTATCATACCCGGAATGTCTACTAGACTCTTGTTTAGACAGATTTAAGTGAGTTATTCTTAAGAATTACAGACCTACAATAGGGATGAGCTTCGTGTTCGAGTCGAACATACGTTCGACTCGAACATCGGCTGTTCGATCGTTCGACGAAGATCGAACGATTTGGGCCGTTCGCGCCAAATTCGAGTGACGCGAACGGCCCACAATGCACTACGCCATCGCAGTGTCATCCAGGCGCTGTGATTGGCCAAGCATGCACTGTGACCCCGCATGCTTGGCCAATCACAGCGCCGGCAGCGAGGAGAGCAATGATTGGCCACAGGCAGGATGCCTGTGGCCAATTATTGCTGAGGGTGTTTAGTACACGCCCCACACTATAAAAGGCCGCCAGCACGGCGGCCTAGTGTAGTGTGTTCCGGAGCAGGGATAGAGCAGCATAGGCAGGGACAGTGACTGTTATTTCTTTCTTGCTTAACCTGGATTCCTTTAGTTTAGGGAAAGAGAAGGATAGGTAGGGAGAGTGTCAGTGTGTTTTGTGCTTGTGCTATAGTGTGCTTAAAAAAAACATTTATTCTAGGGACAGAAAACTGTAGGTAGGGACAGTGTCAGTTTCTTTCACTCTGCAAGTCCTTGTTTCCAGGGACCTGGAAGGACAGTGAGTGAATTGTCCTTGTGCTATATTGTGCTTAAAAAAACATTTATTCTAGGGACAGAAAACTGTAGGTAGGGAGAGTGTCAGTTTCTTTCACTCTGCAAGTCCTTGTTTCCAGGGACCTGGAAGGACAGTGACTGAATTGTCCTTGTGCTATATTGTGATTAAAAAAAACATTTATTCTAGGGACAGAAAACTGTAGGTAGGGAGAGTGTCAGTTTATTTCACTCTGCAAGTCCTTGTTTCCAGGGACCTGGAAGGACAGTGACTGAATTGTCCTTGTGCTATATTGTGATTAAAAAAAACATTTATTCTAGGGACAGAAAACTGTAGGTAGGGAGAGTGTCAGTTTATTTCACTCTGCAAGTCCTTGTTTCCAGGGACCTGGAAGGACAGTGACTGAATTGTCCTTGTGCTATATTGTGATTAAAAAAACATTTATTCTAGGGACAGAAAACTGTAGGTAGGGAGAGTGTCAGTTTATTTCACTCTGCAAGTCCTTGTTTCCAGGGACCTGGAAGGACAGTGACTGAATTGTCCTTGTGCTATATTGTGATTAAAAAAAACATTTATTCTAGGGACAGAAAACTGTAGGTAGGGAGAGTGTCAGTTTATTTCACTCTGCAAGTCCTTGTTTCCAGGGACCTGGAAGGACAGTGACTGAATTGTCCTTGTGCTATATTGTGATTAAAAAAAACATTTATTCTAGGGACAGAAAACTGTAGGTAGGGAGAGTGTCAGTTTATTTCACTCTGCAAGTCCTTGTTTCCAGGGACCTGGAAGGACAGTGACTGAATTGTCCTTGTGCTATATTGTGATTAAAAAAAACATTTATTCTAGGGACAGAAAACTGTAGGTAGGGAGAGTGTCAGTTTATTTCACTCTGCAAGTCCTTGTTTCCAGGGACCTGGAAGGACAGTGACTGAATTGTCCTTGTGCTATATTGTGATTAAAAAAAACATTTATTCTAGGGACAGAAAACTGTAGGTAGGGAGAGTGTCAGTTTATTTCACTCTGCAAGTCCTTGTTTCCAGGGACCTGGAAGGACAGTGAGTGAATTGTCCTTGTGTTATATTGTGATTAAAAAAAACATTTTTTCTAGGGACAGAAAACTGTAGGTAGGGAGAGTGTTTTTTTTCTTTCACTCTGCAAGTCCTTGTTTCCAGGGACCTGTAAGGACAGTGAGTGAATTGTCCTTGTGCTATATTGTGCTTAAAAAAAACATTTATTCTAGGGACAGAAAACTGTAGGTAGGGAGAGTGTCAGTTTATTTCACTCTGCAAGTCCTTGTTTCCAGGGACCTGGAAGGACAGTGACTGAATTGTCCTTGTGCTATATTGTGATTAAAAAAAACATTTATTCTAGGGACAGAAAACTGTAGGTAGGGAGAGTGTCAGTTTATTTCACTCTGCAAGTCCTTGTTTCAAGGGACAGAGAAGGACACCTGAAGGTAGCCCTTATTGCTTTTTTCCCATCTCCCTGCAGGCCATCTATTAGAATGTCTGGAAGGCAAACAAGGAGAGGCAGACAGTCAGGAGGCAATAAAAGAGGGCAAGCAGGCTCTGTGTCTGGGGGCAACAGTGCTGGTCGTGGACGCGGTGCATTGTCATCAGCACATGGCCATGGGACACGCTTGTCCTTCTTTTCGGCAGCTGGACATGTTGAGCCACATCATGCCGAAGACTTGGTAGAGTGGATGACCAAGCCCTCCTCCTCCTCCTCATCCTCTCTCACCCAGGCTCAGGGTACTGGAAAAGCAGCTGCCAAAGCGTCGTCTTCCCTGGTATCAATGTCAGACAAATCATCAGTCACTCCTTCCCTAGACCCACCATGTCCTCCTCCTGAGGAGTCCCCCGAACTGTTTCAGCACAGTGTTGGGTACATGCTCCAGGAGGATGCCCAGCGTTTCGAAGGGTCTGATGATGAAACCCAGCTAGAGGAAGGCAGTAGCGTGAGAGCAGACAGAGGGGATGCTCAAGAAGGACACCAATCTGGCAGTCATGTTCCAGCAGCTGCAGCATACTGCCAGATTGGCTCCAGTGATGAGGAGGGAGGGATGATGAGGTCACTGACTCCACGTGGGTGCCTAATAGGAGAGAGGAGGAGGAGGAGGATGAGGAGGAGGCACATCTCCAACGAGGCAGGATGCCCTTTGGTGGCCAGCGTAAGGGCAGTACACCGACGGAATCACACCGCAGAGCTCCGCCTGTGCAGGGCGCTGCCTCTGCCCGTCATTCAAAAAGTTCTTTGGTGTGGGCCTTTTTTGAGGCTAGTGCATCAGATCGCACAGCTGCTGTTTGCAACATATGTCTCAAGCGTATATCGCGTGGCCAAAACATCAGCCGCTTGGGTACCACATGCCTGACCAGACATATGTTGACCTGCCATGCAGCTCGTTGGCAAGCCTACCTCAAAGACCCACACCAAAGAACAAAGCGGACCTCTCCTTGCACCGCATCAGCTGGGATCTCCAACCCCACTATAACTTCAGTCCTCTCTGAAACATGCACTGAGAGGAATGAAGGTGTAGAATTAGGTGTGTCACAGCCAAGTACTTGCGCCCACTCTGCTAGCAGTACACCGACGTCCGATTCTAGCAGGCAAATTTCCCTGCCCCAGCTGCTGGACCGTCGAAAGAAGTTCACTCCCAGCCATCCACATGCCCAGCGGTTGAATGCTAGCTTGGCTAAATTGCTAGCGCTTCAACTGCTGCCTTTTCAGTTGGTAGACTCGGCCCCCTTCCGTGAGTTTGTGCAATGTGCGGTTCCTCAGTGGCAGGTTCCCAAACGCCACTTTTTCTCACGGAAGGCTATTCCGGCTCTCTACCGGCATGTGGAAGGCAATGTCTTGGCCTCGCTGGACAGGGCGGTCAGCGGTAAGGTGCATATTACCGCTGACTCATGGTCCAGCAGGCATGGACAGGGACGTTACCTTTCTTTCACGGCCCATTGGGTCACTCTTTTGGCAGCTGGGAAGGATTCAGGACAAGGTGCAGTAGTGTTGGAGGTTGTCCCACCGCCACGCCTCCAAAATGCTACTACTGGTTGTGACACACCTCTCTCCTCCACCCCCTCCTCTTCTTCTTCCTCCATGGCCTCTTCCTGTGGTTTGTCCTATGAACCAGCGGTGCTCCGTAGCCGTTCACGGGGCTACGCAAGTACGCAGGCAAAAAGATGCCATGCCGTGCTTGCGCTGGTGTGTTTGGGGGACAGAAGCCACACTGGGGCAGAGGTCCTGTCTGCTCTGCAGGGCCAGGCCGAGAGGTGGTTGACGCCACGCCAGCTTAAGCCAGGAATGGTGGTTTGCGACAATGGCACCAACCTCCTCTCCGCCCTCCGACAGGGACAACTGACCCATGTGCCCTGTGTGGCTCACGTCCTTAACCTGGTGGTGCAGCGCTTCTTGGGCAGGTACCCGGGCTTACAGGATGTCCTGAGGCAGGCCAGGAAAGTCTGTGTGCATTTCCGCAGATCTTATAATGCCAGTGCTCGCCTGGCTGAGCTGCAAAAGGAGTTGAACCTGCCCAAGAACCGCCTTATATGTGACATGCCCACCAGGTGGAACTCAACGTTGGCCATGCTGCAGCGGCTGCACACGCAGCAGAGGGCCATCAATGAGTACCTGTGCGACTACGGCACCAGGACAGGGTCAGGGGAGCTTGGTTTTTTTTCTCCACGCCAGTGGGGCATGATCAGGGATGCATGCACTGTCCTGGCACCATTTGAGGAGGCCACGAGGATGGTGAGCAGTGACAGTGCATGCATCAGTGACACTGTACCTCTTGTCCACCTGTTGGAGCACACGCTGCGTGGAATAATGGACAGGGCACTTGAGGCAGAACAGAGGCAGGAAGAGGAGGACTTCCTTGCCTCTCAAGGCCCCCTTTACCCAGACAGTGTTCCTTCTGTCCCACCCATCGCACAGGAAGAGGAGGAGGAGGAGGAGGAGGAGGAGGAGGATTGTGTCAGCATGGAGGTGGAGGCTGGCACTCAGCATCATCAGCAGCAGTCTTTTAGGGATGATTTACAGTCCCAAGAAACCAGTGGACTTGTACGTGGCTGGGAGGAGGTGGCTGCGGATCATGTCGTCCTTAGTGACCCAGAGGACTCCGGAGCGAATGCCTCAGCAAACCTACGCTGCATGGCCTCCCTGATCCTGCAAAGTCTGCGGAAGGATCCTCGTATTCTTCGGATCAAGGAGAGGGACCATTACTGGCTGGCCACTCTCCTTGATCCACGGTACAAGGGTAAGGTTGCGGACCTTATGTTACCGTCGCAGAGGGAGCAGAGGATGAGACAACTCCGGGAGGCCTTGCAGAAAGGTCTGTGCAACGCGTTCCCAGAGACTGGGAGGTTGCAAACTCCTGGTCCTGGACAACGAGTTGCTGAGGCTTCGGCCAGTCAAAGAAGGAGCGGTGGGGAAGGTGGCCGTCTGACCGATGCGTTCAGACAATTCTTTAGTCCGCAGCCCCAAAGTATGATCGGTTCCAGCAACCATCGCCAGCGTCTGATAAACATGGTGCAGGAATATCTAGGGGCAAGGTCAGACTTGGACACCTTCCCCACCGAAAATCCTCTGGCTTACTGGGTCTTGAGGATGGATCACTGGCCAGAGCTTGCACAGTATGCAATTGAGCTACTGGCCTGTCCTGCATCCAGCGTTCTTTCGGAACGCACATTCAGTGCTGCTGGAGGATTTGTCACGGATCACAGGGTGCGCCTGTCCACCGACTCGGTTGATCGACTGACTTTCATCAAGATGAACCAGTCTTGGATCACCACCAGCTACCACACACCTGATGCTGATATAACAGACTAATTGATTTTAACATGTCACATCCCTTCAAGACTGATGCTGATGCTGAGTGCCTGTGCTGTTATGTTGACTGGCTATCCTCCTCCTCCGAGTCCTCAATGATACGATTGATGATGATAGCTTGTAAGATCATTTTTGTTTATGGGTGCCGCCACCAGTGCCTAACGCCCAATTTTTCAGCCCCTGTTTAACAGGGGCGTGTAATTACAATTTTTGAAGCAATACTTTGCAACAGGGCTCATTGCTGTGCTCCAAGTACAGTATCTGTGAGGAGTTGCAGTGTTGTGCCACCAGTGCCTAACGCCCAATTTTTCAGCCCCTGTTTAACAGGGGCGTGTAATTACAATTTTTGAAGCAATACTTTGCAACAGGGCTCATTGCTGTGCTCCAAGTACAGTATCTGTGAGGAGTTGCAGTGTTGTGCCACCAGTGCCTAAGGCCCAATTTTTCAGCCCCTGTTTAACAGGGGCGTGTCATTACAATTTTTGAAGCAATACTTTGCAACAGGGCTCATTGGTGTGCTCCAAGTACAGTATCTGTGAGGAGTTGCAGTGTTGTGCCACCAGTGCCTAAGGCCCAATTTTTCAGCCCCTGTTTAACAGGGGCGTGTCATTACAATTTTTGAAGCAATACTTTGCAACAGGGCTCATTGCTGTGCTCCAAGTACAGTTGCTGTGAGGGGTTGCAGTGTTGTGCCACCAGTGCCTAAGGCCCAATTTTTCAGCCCCTGTTCAACAGGGGCATGTAATTACAATTCTTGATCTAATAATTCACAGCAGGGCCCATTGCTGCACCCACCAAGAGTAACTGTCAGGGCTTACAGTGTTGTGGCACCAGCACCACCATCAAAGGCCCAATTTTTACTACCACTGTTCAACAATTATATGTAATTAAAATTCCTGATATAATAGTTGACAGCAGGGCGTTCCAGCACCAACCAAGAGTAACTGTGAGTGCTTACAGTGTTGTGCCAACACCAACAACTAAGGGGCCTATTTCTGCAGAGTATATACGGCAGGTCCCTACTTTCAAACATCCAACTTACAAACGACTCCTACTTGCAAACGCAAGAAGACAACAGGAAGTGAGAGGAAATCTACCACTAGGAAGGAAAATTCTCTCCTGTAAGAATAAATATGGGAGAAAGGTGTCTCCTCTGTACTGATGCTTTATCAGCAATCCTTGTTTCAAGAAAAACACCACATTTCAAAAACAGTTGTCATTGGGACGGAAAGTGAGGTGAAATGTTCTGAACAGGGGCACAGACAGCAAAACAAATGTTACAGGGGTGATAACCCTTACCTATGTTTTCCAAAAAGTTTAAAAATAGATTTTTGGTCTGGAGCTACACTTCAACAATGTACCTGTTCAAAATTACAAACAGACTCTACATAAGAACAAACCTACAGTCCCTGTCTTGTATGCACCGCCTGTATAGGGCTGTTCAGAGTATATAGGGCCTTTTTTATTTTATGTGCGGGGTTCCCCTTAATATCCATACAAGACCCAAAGGGGCTGGGGTAGGGGGGGGGTCATGGGGTAGCTATGCCATTTTTCTTAAAGAATTACATCCATATTACCGGGACCAGACATTACATTAAAGCCGCAAGCAGTTTTAAATGGCTTTTTTTTCCTTTAGAAGTGTCATTTTGTGCAGGGACAGTTCTAAACACGGGAAACACGTGGCACTTCACAGGCATACTTTAGACACCCCCCAGGTACGATATTTAAAGGAATATTTGACTTTTTTTTTTTCACTTTATGCATCATTAAAATGACTGCTCCCGAAAAACGACCGTTTTTAAAACTTCTTTTTGCATTGATACATGTCCCCTGGTGCAGAACCCGGGTTCCCAAACCCTTTTTAGGACAATAACATGCATAATAGTTGTTATAATTAGCACTTTAGAATTCGAACGTTCGCATCCATTGTATTTAATAGGGTTCTAATGTTCGTTCGAACTTTCGGTCCGTTCGCGGGTTCTGGTGCGAACCGAACCCGGGGGTGTTCGGCTCATCACTAACCTACAATATAAAACGTCAAATTTCCATGCAAAACAATGTTCTGCTTTCAGCATTAAAAATCTGACATAATCATGCTGCCAGGGAGGTTAAGGGCTTAAGACTTGGACATACAGGTATTTACGTGTAGGTATGTTGCTAAACTCGTTGAGTAGACGATATATGTTGGGTAGGGAGATGAGTGGTGAAGTAATTAACAAGGGGAGATCATCCGCGAAGAATGCGCATTTGTGTGTTTGTGGGCCGCCCCTGACTCCATGTATGTCTGGGTGGGTCCTGAAGGCTATTGCTAGAGTTTCAATCGATGTTGCAAAAATCAGAGGGGATAGGGGGCAACCCTGTCTCGTGCCTTTAGATATCTGAATGGAGTCTGATTAATAGCCTTGGAGGCGAAACTGGTCTTCGGGGGTGGAATATAATGCGCTTAAAACATTAGTGAAGTGCTGACCAAACCCCCACCTCTGCAAGATAGAAAAGAGATAAGGCCAGAAGACAGAGTCAAATGCTTTCTGTAAGTCGATAGATAGGAGGAAGCCTTCTTGGGGCTGCCCTCCATCCCAACCTGACTGCAACAGCGAAATTATGTCTTGTCTAACTTGGTCAGGGCCCTGTCTGCCAGGTATGTATCCTACCTGATCCTTTTGGATGTTTAGGCTGATGAATGAGGAGATCCAATCAGCAAGAATCTTGGTTAAGATTTTCAGATCATTGTTTATCAGAGATATGGGGCGATAATTACTGACTTCACTCAGATCCTTCCACGACTTTGGGATTACTGTTATAAATGCAGAGTTCAGCGAGCTCCCCAGGGTAGCACCCTGCCTTGCATTAAAGAAATGCACTAGGTAAGGCGATAGAATAACTGAGTAGGCTTTATAATAAGGGATCGAGAAGCCATCCGGTCCAAGGGCAGAGCCCTGTTTTAGGTTTTTGATAACCTGAGTGACCTCGTCAGCTGTTATCGGAGCCTCAAATCTGGAGCGGTGCTGATCTTCTAGTTTGGGGATGGGAAGCAAGTCGATATTAGTTTGGTCTACCGGAGTCCACCCACTGTATAGTTTTTTGTAGAAATCGTGGAAAGCACCCATAATTCTCTGAGAGTTGTGTTTTGCCGGACCACCCGGGAGACATATTTTGGGGAGTGTGTGTGTGCAGGGTTTGGGGTTCAGGCCAACCGCTAATATCAAGCCCATTCTGTCTCTCTGTTGGTAGAGTCAGGCCCCACTCCATCTCAAGCTCTTCTCTGCCCCGGAAGTGAGGGCAAGTTTCAAGTCTTGCTGCATCTAGTTTAGCTGTTGAGTATTTGGGGCCCCATTATCCGATAAATTGACAGGGAGTTGTATGCCTAGGTATGTGATAGTGTCCGCTTTCCATTGGAATGGGAAATTTACCTGGCATTGTCGCATTAGATCTGGAGATAGAGAAACATTCAGAGCGGATGACTTTGAATAATTGATTTTCAAGTTTGAAATGTGTTTGAACTGTTCAAGAACTGACAAGAAAATCGGCAAGGACGTTAGTGGTACAAAATAAAGGTAAAATGTCTGGACAGCGGCACTCCAAAAATATTGCTTTTTATTGTAAAAATAAAATCACAGCATAGATGTCACAGCTGACGCGTTTCGCACCAAAACTTAGTGCTTAATCATAGCTATGATTAAGCACTACGTTTTGGTGTGAAACGCTTCAGTAGGTATGCTGTTTTCTGTGACATGTATGCTGTGATCTTATTTTTACAATAAAAAGCTATATTTTTGGAGTGTGGCTGTCCAGACATTTCCCCTTTATTTTGCATTACTATATGCATTGCCAGCACCCGTGACTTCAGATCTGGTGAAGAGGTTCATCATTTACATCTTCTGCCTTGTGCGGTAACACTCTTTCTCTAAGGACGTTAGTGGGGAAGAGAGAAATAGTAACATGTCCTCTTCAAAGGCTGCGATTTTAAATTCAAGTCCATGTACCTGTATCCCCTTTATATCCGGGTGTTCCCCAATACAACGAAGGAGGGGTTCCAGGGTGAGGATGTAAAGTAAAGGCGATAGGGGACAGCCCTGTCTCGTTCAATTATAGATAGAGAAGGCGTTCGACAAGTGGCCATTGACTCTAACTCTAGCCCTTGGGTTGATATTTAAGGATAAGATGAGCGCACGCATTTTGGCATCAATACCCATAGCTCCAAAAACTTCACCCATATAGTCCCAGGCCACTCGATCGAACGACTTCTCTGCATCCATCGCTAGTAAAAAGCCTTTCCCTTGTTTAGAGGTTAGCCAGTGGTGTTTGGCATAATTTTTAAATATATAATTATCCATTAAAATGGAAATGATCCTAATATAGGAGTGGGGGATGTTCACAAAGGGCTAATATTACCTACAAGGTAAATGATATATGTAGGGGCCTGATGGTCTTTACTTTTAAGACACAAGCAGACAACAACCAAAGTTGTACTAGTTGTTGATGAGCTTCGAGTTCGAGTCAAACCCATGTTCGACTCGAACATCGTCTGTTCGCCGAATTTCGAACATTATGGGCCGTTCGCGCCAAATTCGAGTGGCGCGTCACGGCCCATAATTCACTGCGGCATCGCAGTGCATTGCTGGCTGATGATTGGCCAAGCATGCACTATGACCGCATGCTTTGGCCAATCACAGCGCGGAAAAACGAAGAGCCATAATTGGCTAAAGTCAGGGTGGCTTTGGCCAATTATGTCTCAGGGGGTTTAGTACACGCCCCACCCTATATAAGTCCGCCTCCGTGGCAGCCTTGTGTAGTGTGTTGCGGTGTTGGTTAAAGAGAGAGCTTACAGAGAGAGAGAGAGAGTGTCATTTATATTGAGTTCGATAGAGCAGGCAGTTAGCTGCAGTTACAGTGTGTAGAGGATATATATGCATCCTAGGTGTTGTATATATATTTATGCACTGTATTCAGTTTAGCTAGATCCGTTCCTGTTATTCTCTATACTGTGACAGGCAGACAGGTGATTGTGCTAGCTGCAGTGTTTCACTTAGTGTACTGTGTGCTTTGCATAGCGTTCACCTAAAGCTTACCTGAATACAATTAGTGGTGTTCTCATAATAAAACCACATTTCATTTAGTGTACTGCAATACTTCTGTCCTTTGCACAGTGTTCACTTAAAGGAACCTGAATACAATTTGTGGTGTTCTCATAATAAAACCACAGGCAGAGAGCTGCAAGTATTTTCAGTTAGTGTACTGTGTCCTCTGCACAGTGTTCACCTAAAACTAACTGAAGACAATTGCTGCTTTTCTCATACTAATACCACAGCAGGCAGTTGATTCTGATAGCTGCATTATAATCAGTACAGATATAGATATATACAGTGGGTACAGAAAGTATTCAGACCCCCTTAAATTTTTCACTCTTTGTTATATTGCAGCCATTTGCTAAAATCCTTTTAGTTAATTTTTTTCCTCATTAATGTACACACAGCACCCCATATTGACAGAAAAACACAGAATTGGTGAAATTTTTGCAGATTTATTAAAAAAGAAAAACTGAATTATCACATGGTCCTAAGTATTCAGACCCATTGCTCAGTATTTAGTAGAAGCACCCTTTTGATCTAATACAGCCTTGAGTCTTTTTGGGAAAGTTGCAACAAGTTTTTCACACCTGGATTTGGAGATCCTCTGCCATTCCTCCTTGCAGATCCTCTCCAGTTCTGTCAGGTTGGATGGTAAACTTTGGTGGACAGCCATTTTTAGGTCTCTCCAGAGATGCTCAATTGGGTTTAAGTCAGGGCTCTGTCACGGAGTTGTTGTGAAGCCACTCCTTCATTATTTTAGCTGTGTGCTTAGGGTCATTGTCTTGTTGGAAGGTAAACCTTCAGGCCCAGTCTGAGGTCCTGAGCACTCTGGAGAAGGTTTTCATCCAGGATATCCCTGTACTTGGCCGCATTCATCTTTCCCTTGATTGCAACCAGTCGTCCTGTCCCTGCAGCTGAAAAACACCCCCACAGCATGATGCTGCCACCACCATGCTTCACTGTTGGGACTGTATTAGACAGGTGATGAGCAGTGCCTGGTTTTCTCCACACATACCGCTTAGAATTAAGGCCAAAAAGTTCTATCTTGGTCTCATCAGACCAGAGAATCTTATTAGTCACCATCTTGGAGTCCTTCAGGTGTTTTTTAGCAAACTCCATGCGGGCTTTCATGTGTCTTGCACTGAGGACAGGATTCTGTCGGGCCACTCTGCCATAAAGCCCCGACTGGTGGAGGGCTGCAGTGATGGTTGACTTTCTACAACTTTCTCCCATCTCCCGACTGCATCTCTGGAGCTCAGCCACAGTGATCTTTGGGTTCTTCTTTACCTCTCTCACCAAGACTCTTCTCCCCCGATAGCTCAGTTTGGCCGGACGGCCAGCTCTAGGAAGGGTTCTGGTCGTCCCAAATGTCTTCCATTTAAGGATTATGGAGGCCACTGTGCTCTTAGGAACCTTAAGTGCAGCAGACCTTGGCCAGATCTGTGCCTTGCCACATTTCTGTCTCTGAGCTCTTCAGGCAGTTCCTTTGTTCCTTTGGCAGTTCCTTTGACCTCATGATTCTCATTTGCTCTGACATGCACTGTGAGCTGTAAGGTCTTATATAGACAGGTGTGTGGCTTTCCTAATCAAGTCCAATCAGTATAATCAAACTTAGCTGGACTCAAATAAAGGTGTAGAACCATCTCAAGGATGATCAGAAGAAATGGACAGCACCTGAGTTAAATATACGAGTGTCACAGCAAAGGGTCTGAATACTTAGGACCATTTGATATTTCAGTTTTTCTTTTTTAATAAATCTGCAAAAATTTCATCAATTCTGTGTTTTTCTGTCAATATGGGGTGCTGTGTGTACATTAATGAGGAAAAAAAATGAATTTGAGTTAGATAGAGCAGGCAGGCGAGTCAGTTAGCTGCAGTTACAGTGTGTAGAGGATATACAGTATATGCATCCTAGGTGTTGTATATATATGTATACACTGTATTCAGTTTAGCTAGATCTGTTCCTGTTATTCTCTTCCTAATATACTGACAGGCAGGCAGGTGATTGTGCTAGCTGCAGTATTTTCACTTAGTGTACTGTGTCCGTTGCACAGTGTGCACCTAAAGCTTACTTGAATACAATTGCTGGTGTTCTCATACTAATACAGGCAGGGAGCTGCAGTATTTTGATTTAGTATCCTTTGCACAGTGTGCACCTAAAGCTTACCTGAATACAATTGCTGGTGTTATCATACTAATACAGGCAGGGAGCTGCCGTATTTTGATTTAGTGTCCTTTGCACAGTGTGCACCTAAAGCTTACCTGATTACAATTGCTGGTGTTCTCATACTAATACCACAAGCAGGGAGCTGCAGTATTTTCAGTTAGTGTACTGTCCTTTGCACAGTGTGCACCTAAAGCTACCTGAAGACAATTGCTGGTGTTCTGATCATATTAATACCACAGGCAGGCAGCTTCAGTATTTACAGTTAGTGTACTGTGTCCTTTGCACAGTGTGCACCTAAAGCTACCTGAAGACAATTTCTGGTGTTCTTCTGATCCTATTAATACCACAGGCAGGCAGCTGCAATATTTACTGTTAGTGTACTGTGTCCTTTGCACAGTGTGCACCAAAAGCTACCTGAAGACAATTGCTGGTGTTCTGATCATATTAATACCACAGGCAAGCAGCTTCAGTATTTACAGTTAGTGTACTGTGTCCTTTGCACAGTGTGCACCTAAAGCTACCTGAAGACAATTGCTGGTGTTCTTCTGATCATATTAATACCACAGGCAGGCAGCTTCAGTATTCACAGTTAGTGTACTGTGTCCTTTGCACAGTGTGAACCTAAAGCTACCTGAAGACAATTGCTGGTGTTCTTCTGATCCTATTAATACCACAGGCAGGCAGCTTCAGTATTCACAGTTAGTGTACTGTGTCCTTTGCACAGTGTGCACCTAAAGCTACCTGAAGACAATTGCTGGTGTTCTTCTGATCCTATTAATACCACAGGCAGGCAGCTGCAGTATTTACAGTTAGTGTAATGTGTCCTTTGCACAGTGTGCACCTAAAGCTACTTGAAGACAATTGCTGGTGTTCTGATCATATTAATACCACAGGCAGGCAGCTACAGTATTTACAGTTAGTGTGCTGTGTCCTTTGCACAGTGTGCACCTAAAGCTACCTGAAGAAAAATATCAATCTCAATGATTTTCATCCACATTGCCGGGACCACACATTACATTAAAGCCGCAAGCATTTTTAAATGACTTTTTTTCCTTTAGAAATGTCATTTTGTGCAGGGACAGTTATAAACACGGGAAACACGTGCCACTTCACAGGCATACTTTAGACACCCAAAAAAAGGGTAGAGAAAAAGGAAGCGCCACATAAGTGCAGTATTAAAAGATTATTTTAATGACACAAATATCAATCACACTTACAGGAAAGTAAGCAAAGGAAGGCTCATCTGTAAAGATCCTGTAGTCCTCGTCCCGGATCCATGGGCTGCACAGATGTAGAAGATGCAGAGTAGGAAACAGGAAATACAAAGGTTCATCTGTGTGTCAGTGGTCTGTAGGGAAGCTTCAGATCCGGATCCGTTTTTCTATGCAGAGATGGTAAACTGCAGTCGTTGTTGCTGCTCAGCCTGGAGCAGATCCTGTGGCCATCAGGAAGAAGCTGTGGCTGAGGTCACGGGTCACGGGATCACTTCCGGGGGAGGACTCCACAGAGTGAGAAGGGTTGGATAGGCAGGCTACACGCTCAGAGTCACTGCTCCTTCTATTGGCCTGATAGGAAGCTGAAAGAACTGGTGCTTTTAAGCCTGTGCTGGAGCCGTGGGACTACAGGTCCCAGCGTGGACCAAAAAGCAGCAAAAGACCAACTAAAAAAAAAAAAGGGCTAGAGCACCTGGTATTCCCAGGCGGTCTCCCATCCTGGTACTAACCAGGCCCGACCTTAGCTTCCCAGGTCAGACAAGATCAGGCGCTTTCAGGGTAATATGGCCGTGGGCAATAAATAAGTGGACTGACAAGGAATATAAACTAAGTTCGGGGCATATTGGTAAAAACACTGGGATATAAAAGGACTACACGTATGTATAAAATATATAAAAAAAGGGTTAAAAACACCATCATTAGACTATTATAGTTTAAAAACACCATCATTAGACTATTATGGAGGACACAATAGGAACAGTGTGCTTACATAAAGCAGTGAGCCAATATTATAGGAAGCCTATTCGAAAGAGTTTACAACACCCATAAGAGGGAAACTAAGTGGCATAAAATGTCAATATAGTAAAATGGCAGCAAAATATAATATTGGAAATGGGCCAAAATGTGTGAGGAAATACTATAACCATAGTCACAATTTTGCAGCTAGTACTAACCATGGTAGCAGATCAGACAGAAAGTCTCCATAAGGAGAAGAGATGGGGGACATAAAGAGATCTGGATGATTCGCCACTTGTAAATATGTGTATGTCCATACAAACACACATACATGTATAAAAACATATATAAATATATATATAAAAACATATGCATAAATATTTGATAATAATAATAATAGATAAACTATATATATCACACATATTAATATAAATGTGCAAAGGTACGTATGATATGCACACATATATATACATACGCGTGCATAAACGCACACACATTATCTGTAAAAATCACATGAATACGATGTATATGCACACATAAAAAGGATCTATACAGAGGAGAGCAGGATAGGAGTTGGATTCATAGAAGTGTATGAACCTCAATCTCCTCGTTTAACCCCCAGGGGCCAAAGTGCCCAAGGAATATATCCAATATGTTTCTTGCTGACACAGGCGTTTATACCGCTCAGCGGCGGTGTAGGTGGCAGGGATGGACTCAACCACCCACACCCTGAGGCCAGCTGTTGATTGGCCGTGGTGGGTGAGAAAGTGCTTAGGAACACTGTGATGGTCACGACCCTTTTAGATAAACCACCTGTGCTCGCCGAAACGTGCTCTAAGTGCCCTAATAGTCCTGCCGACATAGAAAAGTCCACACGGACAAGTAAGGCAGTACACGACATACTCCGTGGAACAGTTATAAAATTCTTTCAGGGTGTAATTTTTCCCCCTCACGGTAAAAGTTTTCTGTCCATGGTGCACGAACTGACAAGTCAGATAGAGGGGTTTCTTGCACTGGTACATCCCTCTAAGGGGTACGAGGACTAATCGTGATAGAGTAGGTTGTGCTGGCTTACTTTTACTGGGTGCGATTTTACTCTTAATATTTCTACATTTTCTATATGCCACTTTGAGTTTAGTATCAATAGTGGTTTTTAGATGGGGGTCCTCGACTAAAATGGGCCAGTGTGCAGCTAAAATCTTTTCCATGTTTTTGTACTTATCATGGAACTGCGTGATAAAACGTGTAGGTGGCTTAGTAACGGATGTTAAAATACGTGGGCCTGTGGGTGGGTTGCGATAGTCGTTAAAAGCATTATTAATCAGTGCATCAGGATAGCCTTTCTCTAGGAACTTCTGGGAGAGCAATTGGCCGTGGGCCTCATAATCAGAGTCTCTGGTACAGTTCCTACGTAGACGACAGAACTGGCTGCGGGGAATGTTATTGACCCATCTAGGGTGATGACAACTATTATAATGGATAAATGGGTTCCCTGCAGTAGGTTTATTAAAAAAAATTGCATAAATAGTGCCATTCTCTTGACAAAGCTCAAGATCTAAAAATACTAGAGTATGTGGATCAGCCACATGAGTAAAGGATAGGCCCAAAGTGTTGCGATTACAGTACTGTACAAAGCCATCAATATCGTCGGCAGTGCCATCCCAGATAATCACTATGTCGTCAATATATCGACCATAGTATATTACCTGGGCGGCAAATGGATGGTCAGCTGCAAGGTGCATGCTCTCCCAAAACCCCATACTTTAGACACCCCCAGATACGATATTTAAAGGAATATTTCACTTTTTTTTCTCACTTTAAGCAACATTAATATCACTGCTCCTGAAAAAACTGCAGTTTTTAAAACTTTTTTTTGCATTGATACATGTCCCCTGGGGCAGGACCCGGGTCCCAAAACCTTTTTTAGGACAATAACTTGCATATTAGCCTTTAAAATTAGCACTTTTGATTTCGAACGTTCGAGTCCCATAGACTTTAAGGGGGTTCTAAAGTTCGCGCAAACTTTCGGTCCGTTCGCAGGTTCTGGTGCGAACCGAACCGGGGGGGTGTTCGGCTCATCCCTAGTACTAGTCCCCTTTCCTACTATTTCCTACTCTTCAAAAATACTTTTTATATAGTATATATATTTTTTTCAGCCTGTCCTCTTTCTATGAGGAGGTTTGGTGTGAATGGTGGTTCCCAGGCCCATAACTCCAGTTTATTAATGGAGACCTGTAAAGGGAAAATTGCAGGGTCTGCTATGGTTGAAATATAACAATAATGGTTTCCTGGTTGCACAAGCATTCAAGTTAAAAATGCAGGATGAAGTGAAAACTGCTGAACTTCATAAGTGTGCCTCAGTGTGCATCCATTTGATTAGCATAATTGACAATCATTTTTTCTTTTATTTTGTACAAATAGGGAAGTGAGGACCCTTTAAAACTCATTGCGACCATAATCAGTACAGCCTTCAGCGTTAACAGTGAAGAGTAAGACTGCCCATACATGGTGCAAATTTGCATGTTTTCCCCACCAACACAGATAGTGCTGACAGGGGAAATCGTTCCTGCCGAGCCATTGTCTGGCAGGGGTGGGCGGGGAAAAACATCCCTATCGGGAAACGACAGTGATTATTGCTAGCGGCTATAGCAGACACTGCAAGCGAATCCGGCAGGCTGGTTGTACCTGGTTGTACATTCAGCCTGCCCATTAATGGTTGAAATCTCGGTCAGTTCCTGCAGAAACGGCTGAGATTTGAACTGTGTATGGTCGGCTAAAGTATAAAGCTGTTTGAGTAATCTGACACCAGGTCCCTCTTGGCAGCATGGGCTTTCAGGGCTTTCAAGCAGTTCTGCCACTAAATGGAATGCTGCTCAGGTATGGTTATCAGCATTGATATACTGTAGTCACCACAACCACATTCTTCTCTTTTCCATTTATACTATATAGCTAATCTTTCAAGGCTGAATAATGTTTGATATGGCTGAACTTCTTTTATTGTAAATGAAGATGACCACAAGTGTTTTTTCCAGGTGTTAAATTATGACTTTCCAATGACCTTAGAAATGAACAATCATGGATAATTAAATAAAAAAAAAAGCTGCAGAAAGCCCAGGAGGCCAAAATAAATGAACATGTCAGCAACCAAGCCAATATAAATTAAAATAATGATACTGTTAGCTTTAACCACCCAGAATCTTTCTGGGACTCTCTTCAAAATAATTTGTGAGAATCAATAGGAATCCAAAACAAAAGGACAACATCCAGATGAATGTCAAACAAAATGGGCTCCCAGCCAGTAGGAAACACAGCAACATCTCTTTTTTTATTTATTCTTGGCATAGTCATAAATTATAATCTACATCTACTTGAGCAAGCATATGAAAAAAGTCTACATGGATGAAGGCCTCATTATTCTCTGTGCAAAGTTGTGGCATCCTAAACAACAGTATGTGACAAGACGCCAGCTTAGCATCCATAGCTGCAAGGCATACAATGTTCTCTTCATCTAAATGAAGGAAAAAATTCAAATTAAAAAAATAATATATTGTATGCCTTTTTTAAGAGGAGTCAAGTGCAGTTGTCAAGTCATCTTCAAATATT
Source organism: Rana muscosa (assembly GCA_029206835.1). NCBI lineage: Eukaryota > Metazoa > Chordata > Amphibia > Anura > Ranidae > Rana > Rana muscosa. The sequence continues at coordinate 797,627,136 of CM055118.1, forward strand.
TAATATTCAAAATAAAAACATCATTGATTGTGTAGATTCACACTTTAAGTGATTTAGCACCTACAGTACATTGCAGTTAGGACAAAACAGCCACAGCTATGGAAAGTCTTGCGGCACTTCCTCTTTATTATAATAGACGTCTTTGTCTAGAATATGTTGGTGGTGCCTTCAGCTATTCGCCTGTTACCACTATTCTGCCTATTAGAGCAAGTGAAGATCTATGAAAATTCCTCACTCCTAAACAGAAGACATTTAACAATGCTCTATACTGTCTTTAGTAAGACTGGTGCAATGAAACTGCTAATTAATGAAACAGAATGCATTATTCATAGAGAGCTGATACAATACTGTGAAAGAATAAATAGTGTAAGCATATAAAATATAGATTTCAAATCTAAATTGACTTACAATAAAAGACTGTTTACTAACAGTGTATTTAATAGGCACTAGCCTAATATTACTTTTTTTCCAAATACGTTGTGTCAAACTAAGGTCTACAGAGATATTTCAGTAGTTTTTATTGCTTTTGGAAAACAAGTAAAAAAGATAATTTAATGGAGCAGCAAACAATCCTCGGCTACTCCAAGCATGTAACGGGGAAACATACAAATGCAATGCTTGGGAGAAACTGATGAGGACCATAGTACATAGGTAAGCTCTGCCGTAGGGCCCTACAGATATATTTCATGCACAACATTTCTGTAAGTAACTTTGGATGAACTTGCTACAAAGTTAGCTCTCACTTACCTTGACTTTTATTTTATTTTTCATGCTTGTCACCAAATAATTAGCAAAAGCAAATCAATTTCGTTTAAAATAAATGTGAAAATCAGGTCCGTGTTCTATACTTCTGATTGAAATGTTGACCAAATTTAAAGGAATAAAAGGATTCATTGCAAATAGATTTATGTGACCCAAGCCCAAATACTATTTTTTGTTAATTTGTGTACTAATTTTGTCTTTATGGCATTACACATATTTTCTGACCTGATAAAGGTGTCTAAATCTAATTCACCTAGTTAAATAAAGCTGTATAAATCTAATTCACTAGTTAACCTAATAGGCATTGAAAATAGATATTTACCCGGGAAGTGATTGCATATTTGGCATGAACACACAAGTGTCAAAAATAAATCTGTTAACTTGTTCCCATGTAATATACTATGTAAACGTGTGTTATTTTTTGTAGAATCAATAACATTTTTGAAATGTTGAATATTGCTGCTTTAGCAGACAGATGTTATATGTTACAGGTGCAATGAAGGTCATGTTGTTTGTACTTGGAAGCAAAATTGATAGATATTTTTACAAAGTTTAGTAGTACTTCAAACATTAAAATAAGATGATTCTCATAGAAAATTATTGTTTTTTTTTAAGATCTTTAAGAAATACCAGATTCATTAATCAAGTGGGGATATGTAACTACAGCCTCCTGAGCCAAGTCTGGGAGATCTAGCTGGGAGGGCACCTTCCAAAGATCTTTGAAGCCACAAGTCTGGCCTGGGCATACACAGAAAATTGGATTCCCCATTGCAGCCCAAAAATTAAATGCGACTGCAGCTGCTACATTCACCTGGTCTCCGGCTCTGTCCCCCCATAGATTCACCTAGTCACTGATTCAGTGATCCTTGTCTTTTGGGATGAATGATGCCAAGTATCAGTCAACTCACTTCCTGTGTGTCCAGGGCATCAAAGCATCACCTCTGCCCTGGAATCATAGGAGAATTTTGCAGATGCCAAGAAATGGATCCAAAAGTACAGAGTTGGGCTTTATGTTGTAAACCTTAACTGAATGAAATTAAGTTTGCTACAATAATGTGCACCATTAAACAGTATCCTTCATTTAGGAGTGACTAGGCAGAAAACTTGTAGAAAGTGTTAACACACCACACCCTCTACAGCACCGCCCAGGGGGCGGACCCTCTGAGTATAATCCCTCTCTCTGCACCTCGCAGATCAGTTTGTCAAAAAGCAGTACAAACTTAAAACGAGGGGTGGGTGCTGTGTCTGTCCATGAACTCAGAGAAAAGGTTTTTACGGTGAGTAAAAAATCCTATTTACTCTTTCGTTCATGGACGGACACAGCTTCCTATTGACAAGTGGGACGTCCCAAAGCAGTGTCAAAAATGAGGGGTGGGAACAGCATTAAAACAATTTCACCCACCCAAAAAAAGAGCTCCTCAACGGAGGAATTACAACTCTAAACAATACCTTGTGGCCGAAAGAAGCATCCGAAGATGCACACACATCAACTTGTAAAGTCTAGTGAAAGTGTGAATGGACGAGCAGGTCGCCGCCTTAAACACCTGGTGAAACAGAAACCCGTCTTACTGGCATAACAGCCACCAAAGGGACCACTCCCTGATGTTCTCAAACGGTGGTTTCTGAGGGATTTAGAGGCCATGCCGTTAAAGCCATTGACTGCAAGCAGGATGGCATATGGGACCCTGCGACAGCAGGTCCTCTCGTAGTGGTAGACGCCAAAAGGACGTCTGCTACACAAGCCCCATGGAGGTAGTGGAGGGTGGACTAGAGAGTGAGCCACCAGGGGTCGTTTGAAAAATACAGCCAGGGCAGATGCCTGCCCCCTAATTGTACTTAAAGTAACATTTTTGGCCCGTTCCCTGCTGAGAATAGCAGGACTCTGGAACCAAATAAGTACGCGGATGCCACCTCATTTCCTCACAAATGGATATGCAGGTCTTCCAAGTGCAATGGTAATCTTCCTAGGGGATGATTTCCAAGCACTCCTCATGGTAGAGATCACCGAGTCTGACAGGCCCTGGTCTCTTAGCACCTGGCTCTCAAGCCTTGCCGTTAAGCCAGTGGCTGTAAAAAAAACAGGATGGCGTATGGGACCTTGCGACAGCAGGTCCTTCTTAGCAATAGATGTCAAAAGGCGTCTGCTACTAGACGCACTAGATCGGCGTACCAAGGAAGCCAAGGCCAATTCAGAGCAATTGGGACCATTGTAATCCTCTCTGCCTCCAGTCTGCGAAGCAGATTAGGAAGGAGCTTCCGAGGAGGAAAGGCATAGATTAGCCGGTACTGACTCCACAGTGCCATCAACACATCTGTCGTGTTTGCCCATGGGTCTCTTGACCTGGCTACAAACCTCAATACCTTCCGATTGAGTCGAGAAGCCAGAAGATATACGACTGGCGTGCTTCCCCTCTGGTAAAGGAGCTGAAACGCCTCCGGGTGTAAAGACCATTCTCCTTGGTCCAGCATCTCGCAACTCAGGTAGTTTGCCTGCCAGTTTCCCACACCCGGAATGTATATGGCCGACAGGCCTGGTACACTCCATTCTGCCCACCTTAGAAGGTAAGCGACCTCCGTTGCTGCAGCTGAGCTGCTTGTTCCTCCTTGTTGGTTGACATACGCCACCACTGTGGCGTTTGTCCAACTGGATTCTGACTGGACGCCCCTGTAGCCTCTGAGACCATGTGGAGAGGCAAAGCCAGATTGCCTGGAGTTCCAGGACAATGATCGGCAAATGGGATTCCTCCGGAGTCCAGCGACCCCGGTTGACTGAGCTCACCAGACTCCTCTCCAATGGGAAGACAGGCGTCCGCCGTGACCACCATCTAGTAAAAAGGAAGGAACGACTTCCCAGACAGAAATGCCAGTGATGTGGGCCACCAACTAGGGAGGTCCAGACTAGGTGGCTCACCTGGATTTTGACAATCCAGGGATGAAGGGCACTTGACCCTCTGGACAGAATTACCTTCTATAACACTTGCGTGTGAAATAGTGCACATGGTACCGTCTCAAAGGAGACTACCATGAGGCCCAGGACTCGCCTGGAAAAAAAAAATGGCGTGACAATCATATTGGGATGTCAACTGCCGCACCGCAGCCCGAAGGGTCTGCAACTTTCCCATAGGGAGGAAAAAACCTTTGCCAGAATCAACCCTAGATACACTAGGAGTTGAGATGGTATCCATACTGACTTCTGAGTGTTCAGCATTCAGCCAAGAAACGGAGGGTCTGACAGGTTATAGACACGCTCACCTCTAATTTTGAGTTTGAGGTGGCCCTCAGAAGAAGAACGTCCAGGTTGCCCATGATAGCGATGCCACACTGTCTTAGTAGTAGGGCTAGAATCGGGGCAAGCACCTGGGTGAACATCCTTGGTGCCGATGCCAGGCCAAAGGGGAGAGCCACCAGTGGTAGTGGTCTTCCCCAGCCGCTAAACACAGACATCTCTGATGCCTGGTGCATATGGGAACATGCAAGCATGCGTCCTTGATGACCAAGGATGCCGGAAAATCTCCCAGATGGAGGGCAGCGACAACAGAGCGTCTTCAGCACTACGAACAGATTAGAGTAGAATCCCTGAATCCTTTACTGTATTGAGCCAGGAAGGACCACCCTGCGTATCAGCAGGTCTTGAACCGCCCCATATAGGACTTCCCGGCGAGTCGGCTGAAGCTGGCGGTTTAGAGGGAAAAAATCTGTTCGGTAGGCAAGCAAGGTTGGGCTTGCGAACCCAGGGACGCTTCTGTCCCTTAGCAGGTGCTTTATCGGCCTGGGGTCGTTTACTTGCCGCACTAGACGGACGAAAGACCACTTGTGCGCGGTGAAGGAGAGCCCTAGCATATGGCGTGGCTCCTTAGCCCTTTTTGGATTGCGGGAGCAGCAAGCTCTTACCTCCTGTGGTACCCTAACGATGTCATCCAGAGAGGCTCCAAAAAGACTGTCACAGCTAAAAGGCAGGTCCATTAAGGCCTTCTTGCAAGATTTTTGGTCCTTAGACCAGCACTAAACCAGGTGGCATAACACCACCTAATAACCCGAGGCTATAGACAGCAAGGGGATAGTATCCATGTCTAAATCACAGACAAACTTAAGGCCCTGTACCAACTGGTCAGCCAAAGCTACCTCATGGAGGAGCCTCCCGCGCCTTTAACCCCTGGAGTAGCATCTTTGCCCACTCAGTAAGTGTCTGAGACACCAAAGCTCCAGCCAATGCTGGATGCACCGCTGAGCCCACCACAGTGTATAGGTAGCGAGCGAGTGCCTCAGCCTTCTTGACCACAGGGTCCTTGAAGGCAGGAGCCCCCCATATTTTCAGGAACTCTCCTCAAAGGGGTACCGGGGCTGCAAAAAACCTTCAGTGGGTTTTCACACTCCTTGTATAAAGGCTTATCAAGATAAGACACACAAGGAAACACCTTAGCAGTGCGGGACGGCTTACGGAAACCAAAGGGGACCGCCGTCTCTGCTGCATTACCAATTTCAGCGTATCCCTCACTGCAGTGATAAGGTCAGATACCAAAAGCCTTTTTGCGTGTTGACCCGGACCTGGAGTCAGTCTCACTGTCCGACCGGTCACGGTCCGCAGTCTCTGATGCATCAGAATCAGGGCCATGAGCCACAGCCGGGCCTGGTTCTGCATCAGAATTATCCCCAGAAGATGGCGGGGGAAGGGGGCGTTTCCTACCCCCCCGTGTTCTCATGCGCCACCCTACCTGGGCAACAAAGCCTTCAGGATTGCCGACATAGAGCTTACAGATACATCAGGGGCACCAGCTGCCAACTTGTTTCATGCTGACCCACGCACCTGGCACCCACAGGGACTCCAGGCAAGGTAGCAATAGGCCACCCTCCTAGCTGCTACAGAGATGCAGGGTCTCCCAGAGGACTCACCACCCTTAGAACGGTACCGCTATTGCGAACCACAAGAAAATGGCGGTATATACATATAGGCGCGAACCACAAGAAAATGGCCGCCGGACAGTCACCAGAGGCCAAACAGGCGTGGACCACCATAAAATGGCCGCTGACAGCATGGAGGGAGAAGGCACACACAGGTAAGCAAAAAATGAAATTTTTAATGACAGCTACAGCGCAACCCCGCTCCAGATGGAGCCCCCCAGGTGACTCCCAGCACCCAGCAACCAGCCTTAGCCAGAGCCCAGGGAGGAGGGAAGGCAGGGAGAGAGGAAAGAAAGGGCCACAACCACTTACTTGATCTCTCCAGGAATGTCCAGCTAAGTCACCCTGCCAAAGCGGGGGAGCTATTAACCTTTCCTTTATGGATTATGCTGGAAGACATTCCGGACAGATCATCTTCCGCGCACGGAGGTGACTGTCGGCCCGGCATGCTGTGATTGAGCCCTAGGAAACGATCATATGCATGCCCTGGAGCGTGAAGCTCACTGGCCACCCGTGGAGCGACGGGCATGTCGTGGAAAACCCAGCGCATAGCTAGGGTCGGCACACGCTCGATGGCTGAAACTGGGGAGACTACAAGGATCTGGGATCCAGCCTGTCACCCAGCCGGCAGTTGATCGAAGATCGCAGGAAACAAAAACCAACGTAGAAATGTAGAAAAAAATCCCCCGGACCAGTGGGCCCGAAGGGAGTCATGTCCTTCTCCTTACTAGGCAGAAAAAAAATGATCTGCGAGGTGCAGAGAGAGGGATTATACCCAGAGGGGCCGCCCCCTGGGCGGTGCTGTATAGGGTGTGGTTTGTTAACACTTTCTACAAGTTTTCTGCCTAGTCACTCCTAAATGAAGGATAATACCCACTTGTCAATAGGAAGCTGTGTCTGTCCATGAACGAAAGAGTAAAAAAGTTTTGGCTTTAGTAGCCTGAAAGATTTTGCTTTTGTTATGTGTTTCTCCTGAAAATAGGGGAGAATTCCCACATCCACCTTGCTTGTGTGAATGGAGGAATTGGTTCTGATTTTTCACTTTATCCGGTTGGCTAAATGAAAATAACTGAATTGTGTATTTCCAGCTTACAACATTTTTGTACTGCCTCTACCCTGATAGGACCGTTAGCTAATACACTTCTGACAGCACTCACTCCTGACATTTCATTCTTTCCTCCTATTTGAACTGGATACATTTTTCAGAAGTCTACCAATCTTGCTGCCATAAATCTCTGGCAGTCCATCTGGCTCCCTAGGTGCAGTGCCTTCAATAGAGACCCCTAAATAGAGTAAAGTAGGGAAGTCCTGCTGCTGTTCTTCTTAACATTGTTTGATATTTTTTTTTCTTTCAATGCTGAAACCCCACACTTCTTAGTGACCTTACCTTGAGGAAGAAGTTCCTTCTATATCATATGGGAGGAAAGCACAGACATCAGACAGTTTCTAGTTCCACCAAGTAAAAAACAAATGCATTTCAGGTGGCAATTCTTTTGTTCTGGGCATGTGTAGTCATCGTAGCCCATCCCTTTCTGTCAGCATTGCCACTGCTCTGCTTACAACTGCTGCCCACCTCTTTCTCTCTTCTTCAGCCACCAGGTACACCATCTTCTACTCATGTTTACCTTGTTGCACATTATTGCTGGTTTCTCTAATGACATGTGTGTACTAGGGATGAGCTTCGTGTTCGAGTCGAACATACGTTCGACTCGAACATCGGCTGTTCGATCGTTCGACGAAGATCGAACGATTTGGGCCGTTCGCGCCAAATTCGAGTGACGCGAACGGCCCACAATGCACTACGCCATCGCAGTGTCATCCAGGCGCTGTGATTGGCCAAGCATGCACTGTGACCCCGCATGCTTGGCCAATCACAGCGCCGGCAGCGAGGAGAGCAATGATTGGCCACAGGCAGGATGCCTGTGGCCAATTATTGCTGAGGGTGTTTAGTACACGCCCCACACTATAAAAGGCCGCCAGCACGGCGGCCTAGTGTAGTGTGTTCCGGAGCAGGGATAGAGCAGCATAGGCAGGGACAGTGACTGTTATTTCTTTCTTGCTTAACCTGGATTCCTTTAGTTTAGGGAAAGAGAAGGATAGGTAGGGAGAGTGTCAGTGTGTTTTGTGCTTGTGCTATAGTGTGCTTAAAAAAAACATTTATTCTAGGGACAGAAAACTGTAGGTAGGGACAGTGTCAGTTTCTTTCACTCTGCAAGTCCTTGTTTCCAGGGACCTGGAAGGACAGTGAGTGAATTGTCCTTGTGCTATATTGTGCTTAAAAAAACATTTATTCTAGGGACAGAAAACTGTAGGTAGGGAGAGTGTGAGTTTCTTTCACTCTGCAAGTCCTTGTTTCCAGGGACCTGTAAGGACAGTGAGTGAATTGTCCTTGTGCTATATTGTGATTAAAAAAAACATTTTTTCTAGGGACAGAAAACTGTAGGTAGGGAGAGTGTTTTTTTTTCTTTCACTCTGCAAGTCCTTGTTTCCAGGGACCTGGAAGGACAGTGAGTGAATTGTCCTTGTGCTATATTGTGCTTAAAAAAAAACATTTTTTCTAGGGACAGAAAACTGTAGGTAGGGAGAGTGTTTATTTTCTTTCACTCTGCAAGTCCTTGTTTCCAGGGACCTCTAAGGACAGTGAGTGAATTGTCCTTGTGCTATATTGTGCTTAAAAAAAACATTTATTCTAGGGACAGAAAACTGTAGGTAGGGAGAGTGTCAGTTTATTTCACTCTGCAAGTCCTTGTTTCCAGGGACCTGGAAGGACAGTGAGTGAATTGTCCTTGTGCTATATTGTGATTAAAAAAAACATTTTTTCTAGGGACAGAAAACTGTAGGTAGGGAGAGTGTTTTTTTTCTTTCACTCTGCAAGTCCTTGTTTCCAGGGACCTGTAAGGACAGTGAGTGAATTGTCCTTGTGCTATATTGTGCTTAAAAAAAACATTTATTCTAGGGACAGAAAACTGTAGGTAGGGAGAGTGTCAGTTTATTTCACTCTGCAAGTCCTTGTTTCCAGGGACCTGGAAGGACAGTGAGTGAATTGTCCTTGTGCTATATTGTGATTAAAAAAAACATTTTTTCTAGGGACAGAAAACTGTAGGTAGGGAGAGTGTTTTTTTTCTTTCACTCTGCAAGTCCTTGTTTCCAGGGACCTGGAAGGACAGTGAGTGAATTGTCCTTGTGCTATATTGTGCTTAAAAAAAACATTTATTCTAGGGACAGAAAACTGTAGGTAGGGAGAGTGTCAGTTTATTTCACTCTGCAAGTCCTTGTTTCCAGGGACCTGTAAGGACAGTGAGTGAATTGTCCTTGTGCTATATTGTGATTAAAAAAAACATTTTTTCTAGGGACAGAAAACTGTAGGTAGGGAGAGTGTCAGTTTATTTCACTCTGCAAGTCCTTGTTTCCAGGGACCTGTAAGGACAGTGAGTGAATTGTCCTTGTGCTATATTGTGCTTAAAAAAAACATTTATTCTAGGGACAGAAAACTGTAGGTAGGGAGAGTGTCAGTTTATTTCACTCTGCAAGTCCTTGTTTCCAGGGACCTGTAAGGACAGTGAGTGAATTGTCCTTGTGCTATATTGTGATTAAAAAAAACATTTTTTCTAGGGACAGAAAACTGTAGGTAGGGAGAGTGTTTTTTTTCTTTCACTCTGCAAGTCCTTGTTTCCAGGGACCTGTAAGGACAGTGAGTGAATTGTCCTTGTGCTATATTGTGATTAAAAAAAACATTTTTTCTAGGGACAGAAAACTGTAGGTAGGGAGAGTGTTTTTTTTCTTTCACTCTGCAAGTCCTTGTTTCCAGGGACCTGTAAGGACAGTGAGTGAATTGTCCTTGTGCTATAGTGTGCTTAAAAAAAACATTTATTCTAGGGACAGAAAACTGTAGGTAGGGACAGTGTCAGTTTCTTTCACTCTGCAAGTCCTTGTTTCCAGGGACCTGGAAGGACAGTGAGTGAATTGTCCTTGTGCTATATTGTGATTAAAAAAAACATTTTTTCTAGGGACAGAAAACTGTAGGTAGGGAGAGTGTTTTTTTTCTTTCACTCTGCAAGTCCTTGTTTCCAGGGACCTGTAAGGACAGTGAGTGAATTGTCCTTGTGCTATATTGTGATTAAAAAAAACATTTTTTCTAGGGACAGAAAACTGTAGGTAGGGAGAGTGTTTTTTTTCTTTCACTCTGCAAGTCCTTGTTTCCAGGGACCTGGAAGGACAGTGAGTGAATTGTCCTTGTGCTATATTGTGCTTAAAAAAAACATTTATTCTAGGGACAGAAAACTGTAGGTAGGGAGAGTGTCAGTTTATTTCACTCTGCAAGTCCTTGTTTCCAGGGACCTGTAAGGACAGTGAGTGAATTGTCCTTGTGCTATATTGTGATTAAAAAAAACATTTTTTCTAGGGACAGAAAACTGTAGGTAGGGAGAGTGTCAGTTTATTTCACTCTGCAAGTCCTTGTTTCCAGGGACCTGTAAGGACAGTGAGTGAATTGTCCTTGTGCTATATTGTGCTTAAAAAAAACATTTATTCTAGGGACAGAAAACTGTAGGTAGGGAGAGTGTCAGTTTATTTCACTCTGCAAGTCCTTGTTTCCAGGGACCTGTAAGGACAGTGAGTGAATTGTCCTTGTGCTATATTGTGATTAAAAAAAACATTTTTTCTAGGGACAGAAAACTGTAGGTAGGGAGAGTGTTTTTTTTCTTTCACTCTGCAAGTCCTTGTTTCCAGGGACCTGTAAGGACAGTGAGTGAATTGTCCTTGTGCTATATTGTGATTAAAAAAAACATTTTTTCTAGGGACAGAAAACTGTAGGTAGGGAGAGTGTTTTTTTTCTTTCACTCTGCAAGTCCTTGTTTCCAGGGACCTGTAAGGACAGTGAGTGAATTGTCCTTGTGCTATAGTGTGCTTAAAAAAAACATTTATTCTAGGGACAGAAAACTGTAGGTAGGGACAGTGTCAGTTTCTTTCACTCTGCAAGTCCTTGTTTCCAGGGACCTGGAAGGACAGTGAGTGAATTGTCCTTGTGCTATATTGTGATTAAAAAAAACATTTTTTCTAGGGACAGAAAACTGTAGGTAGGGAGAGTGTTTTTTTTCTTTCACTCTGCAAGTCCTTGTTTCCAGGGACCTGTAAGGACAGTGAGTGAATTGTCCTTGTGCTATATTGTGATTAAAAAAAACATTTTTTCTAGGGACAGAAAACTGTAGGTAGGGAGAGTGTTTTTTTTCTTTCACTCTGCAAGTCCTTGTTTCCAGGGACCTGTAAGGACAGTGAGTGAATTGTCCTTGTGCTATATTGTGCTTAAAAAAAACATTTATTCTAGGGACAGAAAACTGTAGGTAGGGAGAGTGTCAGTTTATTTCACTCTGCAAGTCCTTGTTTCCAGGGACCTGTAAGGACAGTGAGTGAATTGTCCTTGTGCTATATTGTGATTAAAAAAACCATTTTTTCTAGGGACAGAAAACTGTAGGTAGGGAGAGTGTTTTTTTTCTTTCACTCTGCAAGTCCTTGTTTCCAGGGACCTGTAAGGACAGTGAGTGAATTGTCCTTGTGCTATATTGTGCTTAAAAAAAATATTTTTTCTAGTGACAGAAAACTGTAGGTAGGGAGAGTGTCAGTTTCTTTCACTGTGAAAGTCCTTGTTTCAAGGGACAGAGAAGGACACCTGAAGGTAGCCCTTATTGCTTTTTTCCCATCTCCCTGCAGGCCATCTATTAGAATGTCTGGAAGGCAAACAAGGAGAGGCAGACAGTCAGGAGGCAATAAAAGAGGGCAAGCAGGCTCTGTGTCTGGGGGCAACAGTGCTGGTCGTGGACGCGGTGCATTGTCATCAGCACATGGCCATGGGACACGCTTGTCCTTCTTTTCGGCAGCTGGACATGTTGAGCCACATCATGCCGAAGACTTGGTAGAGTGGATGACCAAGCCCTCCTCCTCCTCCTCATCCTCTCTCACCCAGGCTCAGGGTACTGGAAAAGCAGCTGCCAAAGCGTCGTCTTCCCTGGTATCAATGTCAGACAAATCATCAGTCACTCCTTCCCTAGACCCACCATGTCCTCCTCCTGAGGAGTCCCCCGAACTGTTTCAGCACAGTGTTGGGTACATGCTCCAGGAGGATGCCCAGCGTTTCGAAGGGTCTGATGATGAAACCCAGCTAGAGGAAGGCAGTAGCGTGAGAGCAGACAGAGGGGATGCTCAAGAAGGACACCAATCTGGCAGTCATGTTCCAGCAGCTGCAGCATACTGCCAGATTGGCTCCAGTGATGAGGAGGGAGGGGATGATGAGGTCACTGACTCCACGTGGGTGCCTAATAGGAGAGAGGAGGAGGAGGAGGATGAGGAGGAGGCACATCTCCAACGAGGCAGGATGCCCTTTGGTGGCCAGCGTAAGGGCAGTACACCGACGGAATCACACCGCAGAGCTCCACCTGTGCAGGGCGCTGCCTCTGCCCGTCATTCAAAAAGTTCTTTGGTGTGGGCCTTTTTTGAGGCTAGTGCATCAGATCGCACAGCTGCTGTTTGCAACATATGTCTCAAGCGTATATCGCGTGGCCAAAACATCAGCCGCTTGGGTACCACATGCCTGACCAGACATATGTTGACCTGCCATGCAGCTCGTTGGCAAGCCTACCTCAAAGACCCACACCAAAGAACAAAGCGGACCTCTCCTTGCACCGCATCAGCTGGGATCTCCAACCCCACTATAACTTCAGTCCTCTCTGAAACATGCACTGAGAGGAATGAAGGTGTAGAATTAGGTGTGTCACAGCCAAGTACTTGCGGCCACTCTGCTAGCAGTACACCGACGTCCGATTCTAGCAGGCAAATTTCCCTGCCCCAGCTGCTGGACCGTCGAAAGAAGTTCACTCCCAGCCATCCACATGCCCAGCGGTTGAATGCTAGCTTGGCTAAATTGCTAGCGCTTCAACTGCTGCCTTTTCAGTTGGTAGACTCGGCCCCCTTCCGTGAGTTTGTGCAATGTGCGGTTCCTCAGTGGCAGGTTCCCAAACGCCACTTTTTCTCACGGAAGGCTATTCCGGCTCTCTACCGGCATGTGGAAGGCAATGTCTTGGCCTCGCTGGACAGGGCGGTCAGCGGTAAGGTGCATATTACCGCTGACTCATGGTCCAGCAGGCATGGACAGGGACGTTACCTTTCTTTCACGGCCCATTGGGTCACTCTTTTGGCAGCTGGGAAGGATTCAGGACAAGGTGCAGTAGTGTTGGAGGTTGTCCCACTGCCACGCCTCCAAAATGCTACTACTGGTTGTGACACACCTCTCTCCTCCACCCCCTCCTCTTCTTCTTCCTCCATGGCCTCTTCCTGTGGTTTGTCCTATGAACCAGCGGTGCTCCGTAGCCGTTCACGGGGCTACGCAAGTACGCAGGCAAAAAGATGCCATGCCGTGCTTGCGCTGGTGTGTTTGGGGGACAGAAGCCACACTGGGGCAGAGGTCCTGTCTGCTCTGCAGGGCCAGGCCGAGAGGTGGTTGACGCCACGCCAGCTTAAGCCAGGAATGGTGGTTTGCGACAATGGCACCAACCTCCTCTCCGCCCTCCGACAGGGACAACTGACCCATGTGCCCTGTGTGGCTCACGTCCTTAACCTGGTGGTGCAGCGCTTCTTGGGCAGGTACCCGGGCTTACAGGATGTCCTGAGGCAGGCCAGGAAAGTCTGTGTGCATTTCCGCAGATCTTATAATGCCAGTGCTCGCCTGGCTGAGCTGCAAAAGGAGTTGAACCTGCCCAAGAACCGCCTTATATGTGACATGCCCACCAGGTGGAACTCAACGTTGGCCATGCTGCAGCGGCTGCACACGCAGCAGAGGGCCATCAATGAGTACCTGTGCGACTACGGCACCAGGACAGGGTCAGGGGAGCTTGGTTTTTTTTCTCCACGCCAGTGGGGCATGATCAGGGATGCATGCACTGTCCTGGCACCATTTGAGGAGGCCACGAGGATGGTGAGCAGTGACAGTGCATGCATCAGTGACACTGTACCTCTTGTCCACCTGTTGGAGCACACGCTGCGTGGAATAATGGACAGGGCACTTGAGGCAGAACAGAGGCAGGAAGAGGAGGACTTCCTTGCCTCTCAAGGCCCCCTTTACCCAGACAGTGTTCCTTCTGTCCCACCCATCGCACAGGAAGAGGAGGAGGAGGAGGAGGAGGAGGAGGAGGATTGTGTCAGCATGGAGGTGGAGGCTGGCACTCAGCATCATCAGCAGCAGTCTTTTAGGGATGATTTACAGTCCCAAGAAACCAGTGGACTTGTACGTGGCTGGGAGGAGGTGGCTGCGGATCATGTCGTCCTTAGTGACCCAGAGGACTCCGGAGCGAATGCCTCAGCAAACCTACGCTGCATGGCCTCCCTGATCCTGCAAAGTCTGCGGAAGGATCCTCGTATTCTTCGGATCAAGGAGAGGGACCATTACTGGCTGGCCACTCTCCTTGATCCACGGTACAAGGGTAAGGTTGCGGACCTTATGTTACCGTCGCAGAGGGAGCAGAGGATGAGACAACTCCGGGAGGCCTTGCAGAAAGGTCTGTGCAACGCGTTCCCAGAGACTGGGAGGTTGCAAACTCCTGGTCCTGGACAACGAGTTGCTGAGGCTTCGGCCAGTCAAAGAAGGAGCGGTGGGGAAGGTGGCCGTCTGACCGATGCGTTCAGACAATTCTTTAGTCCGCAGCCCCAAAGTATGATCGGTTCCAGCAACCATCGCCAGCGTCTGATAAACATGGTGCAGGAATATCTAGGGGCAAGGTCAGACTTGGACACCTTCCCCACCGAAAATCCTCTGGCTTACTGGGTCTTGAGGATGGATCACTGGCCAGAGCTTGCACAGTATGCAATTGAGCTACTGGCCTGTCCTGCATCCAGCGTTCTTTCGGAACGCACATTCAGTGCTGCTGGAGGATTTGTCACGGATCACAGGGTGCGCCTGTCCACCGACTCGGTTGATCGACTGACTTTCATCAAGATGAACCAGTCTTGGATCACCACCAGCTACCACACACCTGATGCTGATATAACAGACTAATTGATTTTAACATGTCACATCCCTTCAAGACTGATGCTGATGCTGAGTGCCTGTGCTGTTATGTTGACTGGCTATCCTCCTCCTCCGAGTCCTCAATGATACGATTGATGATGATAGCTTGTAAGATCATTTTTGTTTATGGGTGCCGCCACCAGTGCCTAACGCCCAATTTTTCAGCCCCTGTTTAACAGGGGCGTGTAATTACAATTTTTGAAGCAATACTTTGCAACAGGGCTCATTGCTGTGCTCCAAGTACAGTATCTGTGAGGAGTTGCAGTGTTGTGCCACCAGTGCCTAAGGCCCAATTTTTCAGCCCCTGTTTAACAGGGGCGTGTCATTACAATTTTTGAAGCAATACTTTGCAACAGGGCTCATTGCTGTGCTCCAAGTACAGTATCTGTGAGGAGTTGCAGTGTTGTGCCGCCAGTGCCTAAGGCCCAATTTTTCAGCCCCTGTTTAACAGGGGCGTGTCATTACAATTTTTGAAGCAATACTTTGCAACAGGGCTCATTGCTGTGCTCCAAGTACAGTATCTGTGAGGGGTTGCAGTGTTGTGCCACCAGTGCCTAAGGCCCAATTTTTCAGCCCCTGTTCAACAGGGGCATGTAATTACAATTATTGATCTAATAATTCACAGCAGGGCCCATTGCTGCACCCACCAAGAGTAACTGTCAGGGCTTACAGTGTTGTGGCACCAGCACCACCATCAAAGGCCCAATTTTTACTACCACTGTTCAACAATTATATGTAATTAAAATTCCTGATATAATAGTTGACAGCAGGGCGTTCCAGCACCAACCAAGAGTAACTGTGAGTGCTTACAGTGTTGTGCCAACACCAACAACTAAGGGGCCTATTTCTGCAGAGTATATACGGCAGGTCCCTACTTTCAAACATCCAACTTACAAACGACTCCTACTTGCAAACGCAAGAAGACAACAGGAAGTGAGAGGAAATCTACCACTAGGAAGGAAAATTCTCTCCTGTAAGAATAAATATGGGAGAAAGGTGTCTCCTCTGTACTGATGCTTTATCAGCAATCATTGTTTCAAGAAAAAGACCACATTTCAAAAAGAGTTGTCATTGGGATGGAAAGTGAGGTGAAATGTTCTGAACAGGGGCACAGACAGCAAAACAAATGTTACAGGGGTGATAACCCTTACCTATGTTTTCCAAAAAGTTTAAAAATAGATTTTTGGTCTGGAGCTACACTTCAACAATGTACCTGTTCAAAATTACAAACAGACTCTACATAAGAACAAACCTACAGTCCCTGTCTTGTATGCACCGCCTGTATAGGGCTGTTCAGAGTATATAGGGCCTTTTTTATTTTATGTGCGGGGTTCCCCTTAATATCCATACAAGACCCAAAGGGGCTGGTAATGGGCTGGGGTAGGGGGGGGGGGGTCATGGGGTAGCTATGCCATTTTTCTTAAAGAATTTCATCCATATTACCGGGACCAGACATTACATTAAAGCCGCAAGCAGTTTTAAATGGCTTTTTTTTCCTTTAGAAGTGTCATTTTGTGCAGGGACAGTTCTAAACACGGGAAACACGTGGCACTTCACAGGCATACTTTAGACACCCCCCAGGTACGATATTTAAAGGAATATTTGACTTTTTTTTTTCACTTTATGCATCATTAAAATGACTGCTCCCGAAAAACGACCGTTTTTAAAACTTCTTTTTGCATTGATACATGTCCCCTGGTGCAGAACCCGGGTTCCCAAACCCTTTTTAGGACAATAACATGCATAATAGTTGTTATAATTAGCACTTTAGAATTCGAACGTTCGCATCCATTGTATTTAATAGGGTTCTAATGTTCGTTCGAACTTTCGGTCCGTTCGCGGGTTCTGGTGCGAACCGAACCCGGGGGTGTTCGGCTCATCACTAGTGTGTACGTGTATTTTTTTATGGTAAAACGTGATCAGCCAACCCCTGCAAAAGACCACACATGGGAAGCTAGGTTACTGCTTCCATTTTGTGCTCTTGGAACCTACATTTCTTCTATTAAATCCCATCTTATTGTTTAATCAGCCTGACTATGTCAGAATGCAGATCCTAAACCTAGTACACACGAGCCAAATGTTGGGCAGCATCGGTCTGTTCACAAGAAGCCGGCCGATATTAAGCCTGAGTGCACGGTCAGTCGACTTCTGTTATATGGTCATGTTCGAAAATGGTCTGCTGACCAGCTCCCAGTCAGTGAATGGATTCAGTCAAATATGGAAGTTTCATAGCTAATAAGGTGTGAATCCATTTAGTTTCACACTGTAGGAGTAGTTTGTCAACATCACCCCCTCTCTCATGTACAGATATATGTTCAAGGGCAAAAAAATTCATCTTGGATAACTTGAAGCTATGGTAAAGCCCAATATGTCGGCTGATTGGAGTTTCCAATCTCTTTTTTGAGACCAGGAACACATGGTCCCTAACCCTATGACAAAACAGTCTTTTGGTTTTACCGACATAAAAAGCCTTACACTCGCATTCCATATAGTAGACTATGCCTATAGTTTGACAATCGGCATAAAAATTGGGCTCATTATCTGACAAACATGTATCATGTATCTACAAAAATTGCATTTTAGCCTATTACATGGAATGCCTTGTACACACGATCGGATTTCCGATGGAATAAAATCCAATGGACTTGTTTCAACGGAAATTCCGATCGTGTGTGGGCCCCATCGGACTTTTTTCCATCGGAGTAAAAAAATAGAACATGTTTTAAAATGGAAAAAAATCTGATGGGAAATTCCGATCGTCTGTGTGGAATTCCATTGGAGAAAAATCCACGAATGCTCAGAATCAAGTCGACGCATGCTCGGAAGCATTAAACTTCATTTTTCTCGGCTCGTCGTAGTGTTTTACGTCACCGTGTTTTGGACGGTCGGAATTTAGTCTGACAGTGTGTATGCAAGACTGATGGAAGTCAGCTTCATCGGAAATTCCGACGGAAAATTCCCTCGGATTTTATTCCATCGGAAATCTGATCGTGTGTACAAGGCATAAGGCTTTTTATGTCGGTAAAACCAAAAGACTGTTTTTTCATAGGGTCAGGGACCATGTTTCCCTGGTCTCAAAAAAGAAATTGGAAACTCCAATCAGCCGACATATGGGGCTTTACCATAGCTTCAAATTATCCAAGATGACATGATTTGCCCTTGGGGGTTTGGGTGGCTATTAAAGGTAACCATCCTCACCTGCTATCTGTTTGCTTGTAATTAGTGTGTGTGTATAAAATGCCAATGAGATTCTGCACTCCTGACAGATCCGTGCATCTTTCATCCAGTGCTGCACTGACGTTTCTGGATTCTGAGTCATGGGGAAAGCAAAAGAATTGCCAAAGGATCTGCGAGGTAGTTGAACTGTAAAAAACAGGAAAGGGATATAAAAAGATATCCAAGGAATTGAGAATGCCAATCAGCAGTGTTTAAACTCTAATCAAGAAGTGGAAAATGAGGGGTTCTGTTGAGACCAAACCACGGTCAGGTAGACCTAAAATTTCAGCAACTGCCAAGAAAAACCCACAAATAATACAGGACTCTCTGAAAACATGTGGTGTGGCTGTTTCAAGAGGCCCAATAAGAAGGCACTTGAAGAAAGATGGGCTGCATGGCCGAGTCGCCAGAAGAAAGTCATTACTACGCAAATGCCACAAAGTATCCCGCTTACAATACATCAAACAGCACAGAGAC
The DNA here is from genome assembly GCA_029206835.1 of Rana muscosa. Taxonomy (NCBI): domain Eukaryota; kingdom Metazoa; phylum Chordata; class Amphibia; order Anura; family Ranidae; genus Rana; species Rana muscosa. Next base: position 797,645,542 of record CM055118.1, read on the forward strand.
AAGCCTTAAACCTTCTGGCACAAAGTCATTTGGAGCGATGAGACCAAAATTTTGCCTTTTGGCATAAACCATGAATGCTACATTTGTAGAGGTGTCAACTAGGCCTATGATGAAAGGTACAGCGGTGGATCGCTGATGTTTTGGGGATGTGTGAGCTACAAAAGCACAGGAAATTTGGTCAAAATTATTGGCAAGATGAATGCAGTATGTTATCAAAAAATACTGGAGGAACATTTGCATTCATCAGCCAGGAAGCTGCGCATGGGACGTATTTAGACATTCCAACATGACAATGATACAAAACACAAGGCCAAGTCGACCTGTCTTTGGCTACAGCAGAATAAAGTGAAGGTTCTGAAGTGGGCATCTCAGTCTCCTGACCTCAATATCATTGAGCCATTCTGGGGAGATCTCAAACATGCAGTTCATGCAAGACAGTCCAAGAATTTACAGGAACTGGAGGCTTTTTTCCAAGAGAAATGGGCAGCTTTACCATCTGAGAAGATAAAGAGCCTTATCCACAAATACCATAAAAGATTTGTTAACAAAGAGGTGTATTGTTTGGAGATAGGTCACCATACAGACACCCAGGGCATCACCATTACTCGCTCTGGGATATTTCCCAGGGGCCTGTGATGTTGGCGCCATCAGCCACTTGCCCTGCGTGTCCCCCTAGGCAGGATTCGACCCTATTGCCCTAAGAACATTGGGTTGTGGGTGCAGTTGAGCGACTGATTTTTTTTTTTAGTCTGAAGCCACTCCCTGCTTAGGGCAGACTTTCCATCATGGTGGTGTTGTCTCGTTGCGCCTAGTATTGACGTCACTTCCATTGCGGTTTGCGCATGTGCAGTGGTTTTTCTGGCATCCGTGCTTCCACCTGCACTATTAGATGGAGGGTTTATTAAAAGACCTCCTGGCCTGTATCTTTTTGCAGCGGCCAATACCGGAGTGGAGAGATATGTGAGGTACTGTCCTATTGAGGTAAAGTAAAGTTTGGCTTTTTCTACTCCTCTCCTTTTCAGATTGAAAATGATGTGGATTATATATTACTGAACTATCCCTTCTCTCGTCTGTTGTTAATTAGGATTTCTAACAGCCTGTGAATTTCCCTTTGGAAGATTCATCTCTTGATTATGAAACAACTGAGAGATTTTTCACTGCCAAGATGAATGTCTTTTTTGCTATTTGAATAATACATTTTAAACTTTGGATTTACCGTTTGGTTTAACTTGTTGGCCATTCCAATAAGTAAAATCCTGAAGATTTTGTAACTTATAGAGCCAGGGGATTGGCTTATTTCAATCATCCTAAAAGCCCCTTATTTCTACTTTCCAATTGATTCAGACTTTAAAAAGTTACATAGTTACATAGTTAGTCAGGTTGAAAAAAGACACAAGTCCATCTAGTTCAACCATAAAAAAAAAAAAATATATCGTACAATCCCATATACCCAATTCTATACACACAGTTGATCCAGAGGAAGGCAAAAAAAAAAAACAGCAGAGCATGCTCCAAATATTTTCTTCCTGATCCCCCGAGAGGCAATTGTATTTTCCCTGGATCAACTTTAGCTATAAATGTTAGTACCCAGTTATATTATGTACATTTAGGAAAGTATCCAGACCTTTCTTAAAGCAATCTACTGAGCTGGCCAGAACCACCTTTGGAGGGAGTCTATTCAACATTTTCACAGCTCTTACTGTGAAGAAACCTTTCCATATTTGGAGATGAAAGCTCTTTTCCTCTAGACATAAAGAGTGCCCCCGTGTTCTCTGTGTTGACCATAAAGTGAATAACTCAACACCAAGTTCACTATATGGACCCCTTAAATATTTGTACATGTTGATCATACCCCCCCCCCTTATTCTCCTCTTTTCAAGAGTGAATAAATTCAGTTCCTCTAATCTTTCCTCATAACTGAGCTCCTCCATGCCTCTTATCAGCTTGGTTGCCCTTCTCTGCACTTTCTCCAGTTCCCCGATATCCTTTTTGAGAACTGGTGCCCAAAACTGAACTGCATATTCCAGATGAGGTCTTACTAATGATTTGTACAGGGGCAAAATGATATCTCTCTCTCTGGAGTGAAGTCCATACCTCTCTTAATACAAGAAAGGACTTTGCTCGCTTTGGAAACCGTAGCTTGGCATTGCATGCTATTATTGAGCTTATGATCTACCAAAACTCCCAGATCCTTCTCCACTATTTATTCCCCCAGTTGTACTCCCCACAGTATCTGCGTTCCCCACAGCCCAATTGTATTTTCAGTTCAAATTCCTGCTTTTTGGTCTGACCATGTTTTCCAGGGTTCCAAGAGCCTTCTTGCAATTGTGGCCTTTTTGAATAGAAAATGTGTTTGCATACACCATTGTCTAACTGATATTCTGCTGTTGAACCAAAATCTAAATCTCTAACTAGCCCCGTGGATCTCGATTTGTTGACCCTGGAAGAGTTTGGCTGTTAAATCATTATGGGGAAAAGTGGTCTTACCCTCTCACAAGACCTCAATTAACTAGGAACTTGTTTTGAGGGTGTAAGAATCCCTTGTTCCCATGAATCTCCTGTCAGTTCTTGAGAAAGGGGGTTCTTACATCCCTGAAATGATCGGTTTTTCCTCCTCTCTTGTTTCACCAGAGTCTAGCTCAGCTATTGTTCTCATTATTCCAGTGCTTAATTCCTGTATGTATTTCTGAACACCAACTGCTATATGACCTAAGTGGTTCTCACTGTACAGATATACATGCAAGTATTTTTGTTGGTTGGAATTAACAGTCGAGTGAATACTTATGCTGTATCATTCTTGATGCGATATGACATACTTCCATACTTGGATATTTGTACCTATGATATAATTGCATCTATATGCCTATTAAAACCTAAAGCACTTTTGTTATGTGCAGTGCTTACTCTATATATTTAAAACTATTGTACTAAGATGTTTATACACTAGTGAGGTTTAGACATCAAAAAAAATTTTTGTTGGTTGCTTAATGGTGTAGATAATAGTGATGCGCAGACCTTTATGCTTAATACTAGTTACACGATTTCATTTTGAAACCTTCTTTTGAAAATATAAAGCTTGGAAGCTGGAAATAAAAAACGTTTTAATGTATTTCTAACATGAAGCTCATATCCATAGAGTAAATATCATATTTCAAAATGTTTTCCTGAAAATCTGTAAGAATTTGTTTAAAATGAAAAAATATATATATTTTTTGGTAACTAAAGGTGAAAAATGAAACTGAAAATGTATGACAAGGGACTGTGTGGCATTTGGAAATATGTTGCCTTAAATACTATTGTTGATTCTCTTTCATCTGGTAGGAAGGAATGGAAATGTCATTGTTCCCAGGTCATATCACAAGGGAATGGGTGGAGGGCTTTAAGCATCTGGTAATTAAATAACAGTTTAAGCGTATCTGTTTTTCAGTTTTAGAAGAAAGTAGTAAAGCTAAGGTGTGTTAAAAATGTTTCTAAATATGCATTTTCTTCTAACTATACTGTATCTTTTCTACCACCATTGCTGTCATCCTTCCAGCCTCTGTCAGACATTTACACCTGAGGGTAGAGAATTTATCACAGCCATTACCAAAATGTTATAACGTTAATTATAGAAATTTCTCCAAGTATACTTAACTCTCTTTCTTTTTTTTGTTAAAAAAAAACAAGATTATTTGTATGTAAAGCATATAAGCATGGTACATGTCATACAGTACATATAACAAATGAAGGAGGTTGAAGTACATCTGGATGGGGCGTGGCCTGGACGTGAACGGCAGCGGACGCTTTCTGGAGGAGCTCCGGGTATTCCAGGCACAATCCGCCACCATCTGTGGATTTAACTAAGAATCCTCAACCCAAAACCTCCCTGCATGGTCAGCACAGTCCCCTGCAATATCCATCGCAACTATTCCGGGGAAATTCGGCCAGAGGACACTGGAATTGCATCTCCTGGAGACCCGGAGGCCGCAGCCATCTTGTAGGCCAGAGGCCCTCCTGAGGAACCAGTCTCCAGCAGTCAAAAAAGGTACAGAGACCAACACCTGTCCCTCCCTGCCACCCATCCACCCATCTAGGGGGGTCCGGAGCTCGTTCTTAGTCTCGGGGACATCCGCGGCAGGTGCGGCCTAGTGAGGCCTCAGGATCCCCGGACTTTCCTAAAACTGCGCCCCGCCGGAGCGCACCGCGGCCGGTCCGCTTCCGCCCCAGAGGTGCAAGCCCCCCCACAGCACTCATCCAGACACCCCCCCTTGGCCCATCCACAACTGAGGGTGCCAGAAAGCACTACCTACCTACATGAGCTTTAAAAGTCTGTAAGGCAGACATACGGCGGCCATCTTGGTACACCTTTGCAGACTCCCCGGGCCTTCAAACCACCTGTAGCCTGACACTGATCTAATCCCTCCACCGAAGCATCTGATCTGGTCAATACGGCGCCCTGGTGGAAGTTTGTGGCGGGTTTCATCCATTAAAGCAGATAGCAACTGCAGCCAGGACCCCAAAGCTCTGCTGGGCGGACATCTTGCTACACCCGGCCACAAGTTCACAAAGGTCTCCCTTACCCATTTGCAGTAGATCTCTTCCCTGTAACCAGATAAAAGTGACCTGGCCTGAAAGACTATAAACAGAAGTCACCAGCAAAAAAGGGAGAGGGGAAGAGTAAAAGGAGGGGGAAGTTGTAAGAGAAGAGGGGAGAAAAGAGAAGGAAAAAAAAGTAAGGAGAGAAGAAGCAACTCTAACCACCCATTCCTCTCTATAAGGAACAGAGAACAGCGCTAATATTTTCCTCTCCCCAAGGCCATCGCAGAGATCCCTTACTCAATAGGCTGCGCATCACAGCCATTAAACAACGGACAGTTTACTGCACCCAGAAGCGCCATCATGGCCTCCTTGTCTCCTCTCTATTAGAGCTACATATCCCCCCCCCCCCCCCATCTAACCACCATGGTAAATATGTGATAAAACCCTGAGCAGAGGGGACGCATGCACGACGCGATGCGAGTAGGACGTGAGTGACCAGAGCTCCGTTATACCCGTTCAAAGCAGGCGAGATACCCACGGCTATATCGCTTGAATATCAGCACAATCTCTCGGACCCCCCGTGGGAACAATCCGTATATGCCAGAAGGGAGAAACAGGCGTTCTCGCCGCTCCACCCAAAACCTAACTAACTTTCTCCTAGAATCTGAATCCAAGCAGCACAAGATGTCTCAGGGCGGCACGAAGGCCAGCACACACGCGGTCACGGGGAAGAACCTACAAGATCATCCCCCCTCAGAACCAAACTGTGAGTACACTATACCATTATCTAAAGCTGACTTAGATGCAAGCTTAACATCCATATTTGATAAATTAGTAGACAAAATAGAAACAGAAGTACACAAATCCACAACCGCCCTATCTCAGGAGATTGCAAGCATAGGAAATAGAACCGATCTATTAGAAGCAAAGCACGATGAACTTTCACTGGCCCATAATGATTTGAGAAAAGACTATGAAACTTTGGCGGATAGCTTTGCGTTTATGCAGGCACAGGTTGAAGACCTAGATAATAGAAACCGCAGACAGAACATCAGAGTACGCGGGGTTCCGGAATCGATCACCGATCTCATGCCAACTGTATCAAAAATTTTTCATAATCTCCTTCCTGATAAACCAAAGTCAGCTTTCACCTGTGATAGAATCCACAGGGCCCTCCGCCCTAAACCCACACCTGATAAACCGCCTAGGGATATCATCATGTGCTTGAAGGATTTCCTGGTCAAAGAGGATATAATGCGGGCAGCTAGGAACTCTTCTGACATAAATTTGGACGGCAAAAGAATTCAAATATACCCTGACATCTCCCCAGCCACATTAGACAGGAGACGTAGGATGAAGGAAGTCACTAATGTTCTACAAACAGCAAGGATAAGATACAGATGGGGCTTTCCTTTCAAGCTCACCGTCCCACACAATGGTTCTACATATACGGTCTATAATGTGATTGAGGGTAAAGAACTGTTGGTGAAACTGGGCTTGCTGGATCCGGAGCCTCCTAGCCGCCCGCCATCAACCCCCAGATCTTCCCCGATATGGTCAACACCTTCCTCACACCGCAACCAAAAAGACCAAAGAGATCAGAGACGCTGGAGACAATCATTTCAGGACCAGAATCCCTGATCAATGCTTCTACTCCAGAAAGCCTGGAAATATAATCTTAAATAAGAGGCTGCTTTTATCATATAATGCCGGAGTTTCAAATGTTTGAGGAGACTGCAGTATGCCTGAGTAACACCGTCCCATATTCCTCAGAAATTACTATTACTGTTATCATTCGGTTTGACTCCCACTGCAGAAAGAGCTTTTTAGACATGGGAAAGTGGACTCTAAATTTCTTACCTACTTTTTCATAGGCTACCTGAAGTCCTGTCTCAAAGACTGACGTAGAAACTCGGCAGAACTCCTGAATATTATCACCTTATTTTCATTTCAATCCCCTCAGAAATGACTCTCCTCAATGTTGATTATTTTATATGTTTCCCTTACATAGCGATCTTTATACCTGACAGCAATGCCTCTCTACCCTCTAGTGATTGTTACACATATCACATGTTTTTCTAAGATGCCTGCTACATCCGTCGTAGTTAGTTTGTCCCCCGGTCCTGCTCTCCGGGATGGAGCCACAGCTCTCGCTTTTAGAGATGCGGTGCCCTTCCAGGTTTGCAGGAATTGGACTTATTTGTCCTCTTGTTGCTTACGTAAGTTTTTTTGACAGGTTATATCTTGTCCCCATCTTAGTTCTGTTCATGTCTCTCATTTTTGAAATTTTAGCCCGTAAGGCTTATAATGTTTTCACTTTAAAAAAAGGAAGTCCTGTTATCTACGTACGGGTATTGATGCTAGACATAGATTTCATAACTCTAGACTACTTTGGTAATCACATAAGGTATAATGTACATTACTCTGCTAGTATATCAACCCTTTTTCTTACAATACCTCCGGTCACAATCACAACTTTAGCTTTAGACTTAGTCACTATCTATATCCAGAATTTACATTACACATATAACCCAAGCCTGTTATCTCTCCATCACGGAATCATAAAGCCTCACACCCTTAACCGTTTCAATGGGTTTTAAAATAATATCGCACAATGTGCAAGGTTTCAATTCCCCCCACAAACGAAAAAAGGCTTTTCAGCATTATAAAAGAATAGGAGCAGACGTCATACTCATTCAAGAATCCCACTTTTGCACGACCAATCACCCGAAATACTTTGATAAAGCATACAACCAAGTATACTATACAACATTCCACAATAAGACTAGAGGAGTTGCAATCTTCATACGCAACTCGATTATATTTGATATTCACAGCATATTCAGAGATATGGATAGTCGTTACATTATCTTAAAAGGTACTATTGATAATAGGGCCGTAACAATAGCATCAGTATATGCTCCCAATGATTCACATTCCTCATTCTTCACAAACTTTTTTGAAACTCTAGACCGCTATACCTCCCCCCACATCATTTTGGGTGGGGACTTTAATCTAACCTCACATCCGGCCCTAGACAGGAGTAGAGTCGCACCCTCATCTAAGGCATTTCCAAAGTCACTGAACCGCTCTCACAGTAATTTTCAACTTATAGACTCATGGAGAGCTCACAATGTCGGCATCAAGGCATACACTTACTATTCACATCCCCATAATGTATATGCCAGATTGGATTACATATACTGCACCCCTATCCTGCTAGCAAACTCTTCTAAAGCTGTCATTCACCCCTGCCCGTGGTCGGATCATGATATTACCTATCTTGAAACCACTTATATTGGTCTTAAACTATCCCCTTTCAACTGGCGTCTAAATGACTCCTTGCTATCTGATCCTACAATAGCGCAATCTGTCTCTACACATATAGAGAATTATTTCACTGAGAACATTAATGACGAAACACCTCCCTCCTCTATCTGGGTAGCTCACAAGGCAGTCCTACGAGGTCAATTAATCAGTCTCGCTGCCAAAAAAAATAAAGAAAGGCTCTCAGACATTAGATGTCTTACTAAAGAACTCAATAACTTATACAACAAATTACAACACACCCCCTCCCAGGATCTTACAGATCAGATCAAATCCAAACGCCTTGCCTTAGACCAAATTTTATCTGCTAACACTGAAAAATCTCTCAGATTTTCTAAGGCTAAATTCTTTCTCCATAGCAACTCCTCCTCCACTATGTTCGCCAGAAAACTTAATCAAGCCAACAATCCACCTCATGTCTATAAGCTTAGAGATAACGCGGGTAACATCGTTACTCACCCACAAGGGGTGATGAATATCTTCTCCTCTTTTTACAAAGACCTCCTTTCAGGTCCACAATCCCAACCTAAGCAGTCCTCCAAAATTTGGTTAGATGATATCCCTTTACCCACCCTCAACACCCAACAGATTGAATCTCTCAGTGCACCATGTACAGACTTAGAAATAATAAATATAATTAAATCCCTTAAGACTTCTACAGCCCCAGGCCCGGATGGCTTCTCCTCCACATATTATAAAAAATTTGCATCTCTTTTAGCCCCCAACTTATCCAAACTCTTCAATCAAGTGCTAGACGGACATCAATTCCCAAAAGAAATGCTCTTGGCGAACTTATCTTTAATACCCAAGCCGCTTAAAGACCATTCTCTCCCGCAAAATTTCCGCCCCATCTCAGTTCTCAACAATGACTTAAAAATCTTTGGGAGACTTCTTGCAGATAGATTGGCAGCAGTAATCACTAGCTTAGTACACATAGACCAAACAGGATTCATTCCTGGACGCCAAATAACGGACAATATTAGGTTGGTGACCAACATCATACAAGATGCCAACATATACTCCAAAGAGCTATGCCTCCTCAGCCTAGACATCCACAAGGCCTTCGACAGCGTATCTTGGTCGTACCTTAATCATATCTTGCCCAAATTTGGTATCCCGGATAAGTTCCTCTATGGCTTTAATGCACTATATCACTCCCCCCAGACCCGTATAAAGATCCCAGGACATAACTCAGAATTCTTTCCTCTTAGTAGGGGAACTAGACAGGGATGCCCTCTATCCCCACTCCTGTTCGCACTAGCAATGGAACCCCTGGCCCACAAAATTAGAAACAGCCCTGATATAAAAGGAGTTGTCAAGGGTGAAGACGAGTACAAAATTAGCCTTTATGCGGACGATGCATTAATCTTCCTTACTGAACCTCACATATCTATTCCCTCCCTTCTTAAAGAGTTGAAATCATTTCATAACATATCGGGTTTAAAAATTAACATGAATAAATGCTCTGCCCTTCCCATCAATCTCTCGGAACACTCAAAGACCATGCTGACGAAAAATTTCCCTTTCATATGGTGCCCTCACTCGTTGAAATATCTTGGTGTCTCTATCACCTCCTCACACAGCCTACTATTTAAAACCAATTATATCCCTCTATTCAATAATATATCTACACTCCTCAAGACCTGGTCAACCCTTCATATCTCATTTCTAGGCAGAATTTGTGCCATTAAAATGACAATTCTTCCCAAACTACTATACTACTTCCGATCCCTTCCCATTAACATCCCTAAAACTAAACTTGCTTCTCTCCAAAAAGAAATCAATAAATTCATATGGTCAAACAAGAAACCTAGATGCAGTCACGCACACATGCACAGACCTCAAACTATGGGCGGGATGGGTCTCCCGAACCTGTGGCATTATTTTCTTGCCGCCAAACTTTCTCAGTTAGCACAATGGTTCTCGCCCATTCAATGTATCCCTTGGAAAAAGTTTGAATCATCCTCAATCTCCCCCTGGTATTTACAGGGAATCCTTTGGTCCAGAACAACCTCATACAGCAAACTATTCAAATACAATGTAATTGTAGCTCACTACTACCAATTGTGGCTCAAAGCCCAACATACCTTTGAATTATCTTCACTCACCCCCCCCTTGGCTTCCTTCCTAGGTGACCCGAGATTTACCCATGCCTATGGAAACTGTCAATCGTTTGCCTATTGGATCAATAACAATCTTACTACACTCAAATCTTTACAATCTAAATGGGAATTCTCCTCATTCACCGCTTTGCAAGATAAATATGGCACT